>CM061068.1:77982842-79182842 GCA_030762895.1 Sophora flavescens
TAACTAAAATACTAGATCCAAACCCGGCATCTGTATTACATTATCCTAGACTGAGCCCCCACCATACCAAAATGAGATAAAGTTCCTGATGTAAATAAAGCCAAATAGCTGATTTCTCTGCCTCCACCGACCTGGCCACATTGGCAAACCAAAACAGTCCGCTAAATAGGTAAACTTGTGATATTTTTTGACTCAGACAAAACCATGAATAATTGTTAGGGAGGTCTGTATCAATGCCTATGATTAGTCTCACTAATGTTTATAGAATACTCTGTCAAAGACCCAAAATAGTCCTATATTAAAAAAATGGACAATTCTATGCTGTCCTCCTAGCTCCTAACTATGTTGCTCCCCTTAATGGATTAAGAATAAGTTATTTCTTAGTTTAGGCATGTGATTAGCTTAAGGAACCACCAATGTGATCACGAGAAAGCTTCATTTTGTTTAAATAAACTGTCACTTAAAAACCAAATTGACTCTTATAAAGCAGATGTAGAACAACTTTAAATTAAGTTTTATATACGGTTTGAAAATCGTTTTCACAACAAATAGTAATTCAATAATATATATTATTAATGGGTTATTTTGTGATTGCTTTTACGAATCAAAAAAATTGTTGAAAATAATGTATTTAATAAAAGTTACATATTTAATTTTTCAATACAAAATTTTCTTTTTTATGCATTTCAAACGCCCCATACACGCACAATGCATCATTGAATAAAGATTAGCTTTTGATAAGAAGTAGCATTACCCTACCTATCAGCCTGAGTGGACTAGCTAGCATAAGCAGATACGAGGTTTGCTATTGAATTTTGATTCAAGATACGATTGACATTTTCAATTATTCTTTTAGCATTTTTGTTAATTATTTTAATTTTTAATTGTAATTTAAATTAGTTTTATTGTAAAAGATAATAAAAAAATTGGAAAGTAGCTTAATTAGTCAAAGTTATGCTCGTGTCAATTTATGTAAATTATTTATAATTATCTTGTAATTGTATATTTGAAAGAGGGTTGTTTTTTAAAGAGATAATAGTTTTCTATTTTGAATTATCACTATTTTTTTATTATAAAATCTTTAAACACAATAAATTTATCCATGTCAGAGCTTTAATGATAGTTATTTTTAATACAAGTTAATTAAATGGGTTTGATTACATTGTCAATGTAATCAAATGGGCTCCACGTGAATTTTTTTTTTTTTCATTGTATCAGTGTGATATTTAAAGATAATTACTTTTTTTTTTAGCTAAAGAATGATATTATCAAAAGAGTACAAAATGTACTCCAACCTGATGTAATAAAAAGTAATATTTATACAAAACTGGAAATAAGAGCAGTTTTCAATTTTTTCAACTTAAACATCAAGCTATAAGATTGAACTCTAACTCTAGCCTCTACAGTCACAACTGCCCATTGCAGAAATCGACCACCCCACAACTGGAATAACGCCCCTATCAAATACCCAGACCATCCTAAAATTTAGAAAACGGACACCCTGCACTTGTTTGAGAATTGAAAGCCACCAATGGCATGCCAAAAAAATATGATTGAGTGATAGTATATAAATTTTGTCATTGTTATAATTGAATTCCTTACAATAATCATCTTAAGATTCCAAGGGGATAGATGAAAAACTTACATTAACAGTATATCAACATTAATCTTTAATTCAAGTAATAACTAAATTTTTAGTGTATTAGATAGTTTGTTCTGTACTCAAATTTTAGTGCTAAACTCGACTCCTGGTTTTTCAATAGCTTCACTCTCAATCCAATTTGTAGACCAAAATCCTGTTGGCTGCCAACCAGGTTTGAACTGGAGGGAGCAATAGTCAACTGTAGAAGTGAGAGGCTGTCATCTTCTATCTCTCACAAGCCACATGACCTTGGCAATTGTCCCCAGAATCACTAATCATTGTCATTGAAATCTTTGTGGTGTCAAAGACTGCACATTCCCATCCTCTTCAGCTGGTAGGAAATGAAAAGTTCTTTCAATCACTGCTACAGCTTTAAAGTTGAATAAACTGATTCTCAAGTCTCCCAAACAAAAGATTCTCGTGGAAGCCGGAGTCATAAGGCCATTGTACATTAGCTAATGTGACTTTATATTTAAGCGAATGATATATGAGTGCTGGAGTACTCAAACCCCACCAACTAACAAAATAATAGCATTAAACACTAACATTTGCCTATAAAAACTACAAATACCAAATTTCGGTCTCATACAATCTCATTCATATAAGTGATGGCTTCTTCCAAAATACATGGTTAAAACAATCTTGTGTTAAAAGCTTATGTTTTTAATATGTGGTGCATTCAGCAGCATTGAAATACAGTTTCATGAATAAACGCCTTTCTTTTTTCTCTATCAGCTGGACAAAATTATGGGACAATTGTCTTGCCTTTGCTTTGCACGTTTCGACGAAACTGAACGCGCTGTAATTTTGAAGAGAGAAGTTCAGCACCACTGATAATATGTAAAGAGAAGGGAGCCAATCTCTTGAACCAAAGCAGCTAAGCCCTATTATTTCAACCTAAAGCATATATACTAAGATTTCAAGTTTCCAACCTAAAACACTGAGAAGGGTAAGACAAGAAAGTGGATGATAAAATCTGGAACAAAGATCAACTAATGTGAACAATTTTACTTTAAGTAGGGTGATTAAATTTGACAAAACAGGTTACTGAATGAACAGTAACCTTGAACACTCATCAAATTGTAAAAGAAAGATAAGACTATATTCTTTTCAACACTCTTCAATACTTTTTTATTATCTGATGATTTTATAGCGAACCCAATAAATCACATGGGTTCACTCTTTATTTTTCAATGGTCCACCTAACTCCACCAATAATACAAAGTCTCCTTAAAGAATATCAGAAAAGAATGTGTTCTAACATTACTCAATATTAAATTTTGATTTATACTCTATTGATTAATTAACCCATCCTCTACTTTTTTTTTGTTAAACTCACTCTTGAACATGGAAATACTGAAATACTAATAAAGTACATAGTACATATTAAACATAGATGACACAGAAGATCTCTAGAAGCCTAAATCCAGATCCATGAAAGCAGACATTCCTAGACATTTCGGAAACCACAAAAATATGGCTGAATGCTTGAAAGAAAAATTGAAAGAAACAAAATATCCATTGTCGTCCCAGCAATCTGAGGGGCATGGCAGGACATACCAGAAAGAAGAATAGCTTAGTTGAAGATGTCAAGACCCCATATCAAGAACAAAACCGTATTACACTGTTTCCCCACTTTCTGAGAAGGAAATTGAACCCTCATCAGGAAGACTCTCGTTTTTCAATCACAAGGCTGTGATATCTACCAGCCAAGAAAGGACTGAAAATGATATCAAGACAATGGTGTCAAATAATGTCAGAACTCAGAAACAGTCAAGAATGAGAAGAATGTCATCTGAACACATAACCAACAGCCAATTTTAAACAACATACACTGATAACATAGTCTCAAATTGTTGCTAAAAGTAACAAACCTACTTTGATAACCCAGTAAATAATCCATCTTCTTTCTCATCATAATGCATTGAAAGAACGCACAATTTCCCTGCACAGAATAAAGGCACAGTCTTGATGTGGAACCTACGAAATGGTCGAGAAAAAGGAAGAAATGAAAGCGAAAGATAAAAATTCTTTAAAATGAAGGGATGGTTGCACAGAGAATGAAAGCCAAGTTTCCACCAATACATAACGATGAATAATACCAAATAGTCAAGGGAAATCTTACACTGCTATATACACCAAATAAGTCAGTGGCTATAAACTGAAGACAAATTTGAGGAGCTTCACCCATCTGTCCCAATACACTGCAAACCCATGCACACACCAAACAAAGGTGCAGTGGCCCAAGTTCCAATACTTTGCAAAGATATAGAGAATTCATGATTACATCTAAGGAGGGGAACATCATATATAACCAGCTTATGTGTATTTATCCTATCATTTTCTTATCTAAATATAAACATTGACACCTATAGAACTATTTGACAAAATTTATATAATGGAAAATAATTGAAATGCGAGAAGCTCTTACCAGACCCAGGTGATATCATCACCCCTTCAGGATTCTTCCTATAAAATATAATAGAGTTTTGAAAACACCATAGCTTACTAAATCCAGAACTTTAGTGTATCTATGCTCCTACAACTGGTTTCATCGATAAGAATATGCTTGACATGCATAACCATGAAAGTTTTTTCACTATTTTTTATCCTCCACAGTCAACTCATCATTCCGGTAGACCCCAAAGTGGAATCAATTCTCCATATATCGAGTTTAGTATGCAAAATAATAGAATTTCCCATTTTTTTAAAACAACAGGTAATTATAGAATGCACAAGTACAACAAACATTCTATATGATATCTCACCCTATTCCAATTACATTTTTTTGTTAATAATGAATAGGTGAAGAATTTCAAACTCAGGAACTCTTATGAAAAGTCTCAGCTGAATACTTGAACTGAAGCAAAGGACTTTAAGAGAAAAGGGGAAACTGCAGAAAGGAACTCCACTTTGTCTCATGTTTTGACAAGATATAAAATGTCAAGTAGTTAACTTTGCAGGATGGAGTGGGGTGTTGAGTAGTCTAAACAAATTTGTAATCCACCTATTTCTATTAATTATGACTTCCGAACAATGGATTGAAGGCTCTCTTTCCAAATACATTTCACTCATCTCATTTCAAACCACTCCAATATGAACCACCCTTCTCCACCCCCTTTAAAAAAATTCCCAAATATAGGGAATGAGAATGATGTCTTTTCATATCTATTAGATTTTCGGATCTAACTCAATCTCAAAAGTTAACTCAGGATTATATTTATTCACTATTTATAAAGACTATTGGGACATTATCTCTAGCTAATGTATCGTGTTTCCAATACACCCTCATGCCAAGACTATGGGCTTTGCATATGGGATAATATGTGGGAATTCCATAGATGTGGTCCACTACTTATGTTCTCTTATTAGCACTATCCTAGTCAATGCGACTTAAGTTTTCCCAATACACCCTCACGCCCAAGACTATCGCAGGTTGATAACATAGGTGGTATCATAGGACGAGGTTTGCCCACTACTTATAAGCCCACGACTTGGGTTTTTCCTAATACCCTCATGCCCAAAGACTATTGGATAGGTGAATGACAATTTATGGGCGATAACAATTCGATCCGGGGATAGCTTTGATACTATATATTTTACTAATCAACCCAAAAATGATCATAGGATTGTGTCACCCACGCTTATGATCCTCTTACACACTATCTCTATCAATGCTGGGACTGGGTTTTCCCAACACATCCCTCACGCCAGCACTATCATTTAGGCGATAACAATTTCATGACACTGGATGAGGTTTGCCCACATAAGTTCTATTGGACACTATCTCTACTAATGCGAGACTGGGTTTTTCCTAATACGCCTCACGCTTCAACACTCAAGCTGGGCACTGACACGGTGACACAACACAAGATTTGTGATAACTCGATACTATTATATTTAGCCTAACCAATCCCATAAATTGATCATAGGACGAGGTTGCTCACTACTTATGTTCTCTTACAAGTCATTATCTCTAAACAATTAGGATATCCTACATTTCTCCAATGGAACTTTAAAGAAACTTACTAGTTTGGAAACTTTCACTGTTTCTATGACACATAAACCCCAATTGAATTTAAAACAGGAGGATCAAGAATATGTGATGTAAGTAGTTTTCAGTAAAAGCAATTACAGGAATCGGCCATAAATTTGGTTTATTTTATATTGTAATAGCTTAAGATTTAAAAAACACAACAAATGTTTGAAATTAACCATCCAACTTCTTACTTCACATAGACTTGTAGTGTAATTAGTGGTTTGGTCTAAGCAGTTCTACTAATTTGCATCAATTTATAACAAATTCTACTAATTGGGACTTCAAATATTTTAATTACTTAACCTGAGTAATTTTAACAAAGCAATGATATGAAACGAAACACCAGCGTGACTGAATTTGACAACTATCAAAAAGAATGAACCTGTCAAAGGCTCATAGGTAAAGCTGCCCAGTTGTCATTCAACAACCAAATGAAGTTGTTAGACTTTCCAGCTGAAACTGGTGAGCTTGGATTTGCTTCAAGACATTAGACACCTCTATGGCTTTTGGCACAAACCCATTTCCTTGACAAAACGTCAATCTGCATTAAAAATCAAATTTTTTTGCATCGAAATTTCAGACCAAAAGAAAAGCAGCCGAAAGATTTCAAAGAAGAAGTGGGAAATGAAATACTTATAAGGAAGAAGAGGGGTTGGTTTCGGAGACAGTGAGGGTAGCGAGGAAAAGTGGTGGGATATGGAAGAAAGGGCCTTTTCACAAAAATAGGTTACTTTTAAAATTATTTATCAGTTCAAGATTAGGAAACTATTTATCAATGGGTTGTTTTGAATCTAATGATATATTTTATTTTATTTCACCTCATACGTTTAAAGACGCCAATCGACCGCCTTCCTAAGTCAAAGGCAGTTCAAACCCGCCTACCATTATTAAAAAAAAAGACAACTGATAAAGAATAAAGTGAGAAAAAATAATAAGAATAACAATTTACACCAAAAAATATTAATCAATTATTACAGAGAGAAAAATTTTTCCTTTATAATAAGATTAATGTCATCACATTCCATATACTTATAAGATAAATTTTTTTATACAGATTCTTTAAAATTAGCCATAACTTTATTTTAATTCTCCCAAGATAATTTTTTTACTATCGTAATAATCATGAATATTTATTGGTGTAAATTATTGTTCATTATTTTTTTTACAACTTTATTATATTATTTACTAGTTATTATGATTTTTTTTATTGTCTATTATTGTTTTAAATGGCTTTTTTGACTAAAAAGGGTTTCTTTTAAAACTATTTATTAGTAGAAAGTAGAAAATAATAAATGACAAGTAGCAAATAATATCACAAGAAAGGAGTAAAAAAATAATAGCAATAACAATTTGACCAATAAATATTAATCAATTATTACGATAGTAAAAAAAAATTACCTTGTAAGCATTTAAAAGAAAGTCACCGCAATTTGTAAGGCAACGCTACAAGAAAAAAACTTACGCCATAAGTATAGTGAGTAACGTTGACATTAACGAGAAAGATTTATTTAAAAACAATAAAAGGCAATAAAAAAACCCCTAATAACAAGTAGAAATAATATCACAAAGAGTCATAAAAAATAATAAGAATAACAATTTACATCAATAAATATTCATCAATTATTACAAGAGTAAAAAAAATTACCTTGTAAGAATTAAAAGAAAGTTATCCGTAATTTTAGAAGGAACACTGCTACAAAAAAAATTATACTATAAGTATGGTGAGTAACGATGACATTAATGCTAAAAGATCTATTTAAAACAGAGTAAATAGCCAAAATGGTCTCTCAAACCGTGAGAGGTCGTGTCAAGTTGATCCTCAAATTAACAAAATTTCAAAAAGGTCCCCAAACTATCAAACGTTGATCAGTTAGTCCCTCCGGTTAAGTAGGTTCCTCGACGCCGTTAACGACGCTTACGTGGTACGTTAAGGCCCATGTGGCCTCCACCTTGCATGACTGTACACGCTTTTGGGAACCAATCGATACTCAATTTTAGGGACTAAAATGATACTTACTTTGTCTTTAACACTTCTTCGTTTCACTTCCATCCCTCATTTTTACCTTTTCATCTTCCCCTGCCAGAACCCTCCCTCCTCCCTCTCGCCACACCCTTCCTTTTCGCAACCCGCGGCGGAGACCATAACCCGTCCCGAACCGCACCGAACCGCTTCCACCCAAAACGCAGTGTGTATTTTGTTTACCCATTTTGTTTTGAGTTATGGGTTTTGATTGTTCATCTTCTTCTTCATTGTGCATGTGTAGGGGGTTGGGTAGGGTTTCATCTAAGCCTCTATTACATTAGTTTTGTACTTAGGCATTTGCCCTAGTTATCGTTTTACCCATTGTTGCGCATTCTTCATCATCAATGTGGGTGGGTTTAGGGTTTGTTGCGATGCTCTGTTTTTTTGTTTGTAAATGAGTATATGTAACGTTTTTTAATTTATGCTTCTTTGTTAATGTGCAGAATGAGTACTATGATCACTATTATCGCACCCATGGAGGCATATTGCCGAGGAACGAGAGAGAATTCCGAGTAGGTGGGTGGTGAGATGGATGTGTGGGAAGAGTTGGACTCGCATACACCCAATGTTTTTGATCCGTTTAGCATTGTGAAGGTGTGTGGGTTATGATAAGGTTGAAAAATTGTCGTGGTTGAAGCCAAACAGGGACCTGGATATTGGGTCGAGGGAACTAACCTCGATAAAGTAACCATAGAGATGGTTAAGGCTGCCCTTCTTAATGGGAATGAGATTGAGATTTATCACGAGTATGCCCCCGAGCCCCTATGGAATGGGTGCCTAACCGAGAAGCTTTGAATACCGCTAACATGGATGTTGATGAGGGTCTCATGAGTCCATACGAGGACAACCATTCACTCTGATGAAAGTGCAGAGGACAGCCATTACAAGCCTCCTTCTGGTTGAAATTAGTTCAGATGATTACGAGGAAGTGGTGTTAAGCAAGGGTAAGAAGGCTAAGGGTAAGAAGGTTAAGGTTCTTTGACTTCATCCAAGGGTAAGAAGGCTAAGGGTAAGAAGGTTGTTGGGTTTTCATCCAAGGGTAAGAAAGGCTATGGGAGTGATAGAAAGGGTAAGAAGAAGGTTTCAAGTAAGAGTAGGGGAGAGGTCACCTAGTCCTTCAAATGGTGGAAAGCAGATGATGATAATGATGGTTGGCTGAGTTTTTATATAGGGTATGAAGACTTCTTTAATTATGGGGAGTTAGGTGGTGGAAGCAATCAAGTGCAAAGAAGAAGTTGTGAGTGATGGAAGCTACAAGTCTAAGGAAATGAAGGATCCTATTAGTACAGATGATGAGGAGAATAATGGAACAACTGGGTTTGCCTAACTTCCCTCAATTCTAATGACAGAGCAAAGTTTGGTAATGTCAGTTTGGTATTAGGAATCGAGTTTACAAATTTATCATCTTTCAAGGCAATTTGTGAAGGATTACACCATACACACGGGCAGCCAATAAAATGGGTGAAAAATGAGAGCCTGTGGCTAGAGCTAAATGTAAGGAAGTTGGTTGGGATTGGGAGATTTATTGTGGTAGGAGTAATGTAAGGAGGAGTTTCCAAATTAAGACCTTCAAGGAGACTCACAACTGCACAGAGCTTTTAAGGTTAATCAAGCAAACCTGAAAATGGGTTGTGAAGAAGCTAGAAGAAAAATTCGTGATCCAACCCAAAATCACACATGTGAGAGGTTTTGATTTCCTAAAAAAAGGAGTTCAATGTCATCCTTGATAGGTCAATGATTTTTAGGCAATTAGGGAGGCAAGAGAGTTGGTTGAAGGTAGTGGAAAGAGAGAAGATGGTAAGCTTTGGGATTATGCTCGCGAGTTGTTAAGGAGCAATCCAGGGTCATTAGTTAAGATTGATACCATCCCTCCGCCACATTCACAACCACAGTTCCAAAGGTTCCTTGTTTGTCAAGATGCATGCAAAGAGAGGATTTAAGGCAAAGTTGCATACCTTTTATTGGGTTGGATGGTTGCTTTTTGAAAGGTTACTTGGAGGACAACTCCTTTCAGCTATGGGGTAGGATGCAAACAACCATATTTTTGTGATAGCATATGCTATAAGTGGATGTGGAAAACAAAGACAATGGGGGATGGTTTTTGACATTGTTGCATGAAACACTAGAAGATTACATGCAACATGGATGGAATTTCATGTCCGATACGCAGAAGTAAGATTTTGTCATTCATTATGTGGTCCGGTTTTGATAATTTGTTGCATATTTCAGGGACCAATTTGATATTAAGTGACTAATTTTAGGGACTGATTTGTATGTTATGCTTGCAGGGGCTAATACCAGGCCATGCAGGAAGTGACCGTGGAGTGCCCCACGGTATTGTGCCATGCATTTGTGGATGAACTTTATAAAACAATGGAAGGAAAAGGAACTAAAGTGGTGTGGTTTGGGATCGTGCCAAGTCAACCACGGCTACACAGTTCAACATGGAAATGGAAAGTGGTTAAGAGGTTGAACCCAAAGCCCTGGCAAGATCTCGAACAAATGGCCAAAAGAGGCATGGACAAAGGCCTACTTTTGAGACAAACCGTAAGGTGGACAACATATGCAACAATACATGTGAGGTTTTCAATTCAAGGATTGTGGATTATCGTGGTAGCCTATTCCGACTATGGCGGAGGAAGTTAGATGCTATGTGATGAGGACAATGTGTGCAAACAAGTCAAGCTTGCTGGGAGGAGAGGACCTTTGTGTCGCATGCAACAAAGTAGGCTGGCAAAAAGAGAAGTTGGATAACAACTGTGGACTCTGTGTGGACGGGTGATGGTGATGGCATGCGGTTTGAAGTGCAGAACCTTCCTTCTAAGGTTGATGTCAACGTGAGTGCACAAACTTGCACCGCAGGTTTTGGCAACTAACGGTGATGGTGATGACATATTGTTTGATTTTTGTATATTGTTTTCTGCTTTTTTATCTATTATGACAGTGTTATTTATGTATATTTGCATACTTTGACAGTATGCCATGTAAGCATGCATGTGCTGCAATTGCATATAGGAATCAAAGGGCATAAGAGTGTTGTCATAAACGGCTAACAATGGGGTCATATGATGCAACTTACCAATTTTTCATTCAACCAACACCAATCCGAACAATTTTGGATGCCCACTGATTATGACAAGTCGGTTCCACCTAAGCTCAAGAGAAGTCTTTGGGAGACCAAAGAAACAGAGAAGGAAGGATGGAAATGAGGAACCCGTGTGTGGTCATAAGTCAAGAGGTCATATCCTAACTTCAGTTGCTCAAGATGTGGCATTGAGGTCCATAATGATAGGGATGCATGAACACCGGAGTTCCTCAAAACCTAAAGCTAAGACATCAACTCAAGGACAAGAGGATTTAGTGTCCGAGATACCATTAACACAAACCGATCCTCTACTATTGAGCCATGCAATCTCAAGATGTACTACCACAAGTGCAAGCAACAAGTACAAGATCCTCCAAGACAAGTACAGGCCAATCCACCACAAATGCAGGCTCCACCACCATCACAACAAAAGAGTGCAGAGGGTATGCTGGCTTTTGCAGGGGACCGAGTTGAATTCATATATAAAAGTTCGTGGACTTTTTTGATTTTTAAGTTGCATATTTAGGTGACTAAATTGACACTCTGTTATCGATTTTTATTTCTGAAGGCAAGGAGATATGGTATAAGAGGACCGCTTATACCACAAGTGCCAAAGGAACCCCCAGTTAGAGGACCACCAGTAACAGCTCCACCAGCCCCAGCCCCTCTTGCACCACCACCAGCTCCACTTCCACTTCCACCACTTCCAATTCTAGCTTCACGGCCTATCATGGTCGAACTTCTAGCACCACCAACTGGATCAAGGGAAGGACAACCACAGTTCATGTCTTTCATTCCAACTCCAGGGCTGCCACAGATGCGTCCAAGGAAACCATGAACAATGGATTCTTAGGAAACTTTGGTTATTTTGGTTATTTATTTTGGAATATGGTGTATGGTTTGTCTGCTGTAGTTTCTGGTTTGGTACAAGTTTAGATGTACTTTGTTTTGGGTATACTTTTAGTAAGACATATTTGGACACCTTTTGGTGCTTCAATTAATACATATGCAATTTATCTTTTGGACCACAATTTGGTGCTTCCTTTCATTTTCTGTAACAAAATGAATCAGTTTGTCTTATGTAACAAAATGAGACATTTACTCCAAGCTTGTCATTCAACCAACACATTACATTCCAAAATAGGACAATACATTACACATTACATTCCAAAATATGCCTATATCATACCTAAGAACATCACACCTAAAACTACCTAAGCACTCTGCCTATCAATCCACCAAACCAGACAAACACTTAACAACACACACATTACAACAACCCCAAATTTGACCATTCTAACATCTGCAACCAAAGTGTCAACCTTGCCAATCAGCTCAATCAATTATGCCTTCATTATTCTCTCACTGCCAGTATCATTAAGAGTTTCACATCTCTCAGAAATCTTGAAAATCTCAGGAATCTCATCCACCCAGACAAGATAGCCACAGTTGCCTTCACCCTGCAACAATTTGACATAAAGAAATTATGGTTAGTAGAAACTATGCTCCCTGCAAAGTGCAAGAAAGTTGCAAACCCAAATGGAGTTTTAGGATTGAATGTTACCAATGGAAAGGGACATCCATGGAAGGCCCTCCCTGGGTTCCTCGGAGTCCTAGAGATTCGTAACACAACTCTCCTCTCACAATTTCAAAACAAAGGTAGGGGGTAGTTGATTAATGCCCCATCAACCCTAGAGCTACTCGACCAAGACGGAGTTGTGGGTTTCTTGGTTTGTCTTGAGTATGGTAACGACGAACCACCACCCATCGGCATCCCTTTTGTGTAGTTGCAGTTGGAGAAAGCGAGAGAGAGAGACAGAAACAGACGAAGGAGGGAGAGTAGAGAGACGAACCAGAGACAGACGAAGGAAAAAGAAGATGAACGATAGGGTTTTTGAAAATAAATTGAGTGTCAATTTGGTCCCTGTATCAATTTGGTCCCTCAAATATGCATGTATAGTGCCCATCTTATGTGGCGGTGATGAGTTGGCAGCCATATAAGCGCCGTTAACGGCGTCAATGAACCCTGCCTAACGGAGGGACTAATTTGATCAATGTTTGACAGTTTCAGGGACCTTTTTGAAATTTCGTTAATTTGAGGGACCAACTTGACACAACCTCACAGTTTCATGGACCATTTTGGCTATTTACTCATTTAAAACAACAAGAGGCAATAAAAAAATCCCCTAATAACAAGTAACAAATAATATCACAAGAGTCATAAAAAAATAAAAGTAATAACAATTTACATCAATAAATATTCATCAATTATTACAGTAGTAAAAAAAATTTACCTTGTAAGAATTAAAAGAAAGTTACTAGCAATTTTAAAGGAACACTACTAAAAAAAACTATACTATAAGTATAGGGAGTAACGATGACATTAATGCTATTACAAGGTAAATTTTTTTTTTACTACTGTAATAATTGATGAATATTTATTGGTGTAAATTGTTATTGCTATTTTTTTTATACATCTTACTATTGCTATCAATTGTTTTATTTTTTAATTTTTTTTAATACTGGTAGGCACTAGTCTGACTAGCGCCTTTGACCCGTCAGAGTGAAAAAAAATAAAATATGCCACGTGTCCAAAAGGACCCCCTATTGGTAAATAGTTTCAGAACAACCCTAAACTGATAAATAGTTTCTAAAAGGAACCCAGTTTGGTCAAAAAGCCGGAAGAAGAAAAGAAGGGTTTTGGTGGTGAAGAAGAAAGGAAGTGTGAGAGAGCAACATAGAAACCATGATACAGTGTCCTCCTCACGTTTGATGAGAGAAATGATATTTCGACACTCAATTCTGACACAAACTTTTGACACCATCAAATTATGGTGAGTTTAAGAAAGAAAAAGATGAAAGATGAGAGAAAAATAATCAATAAATATATGAGAAAAGTATAAAAGTAGGTGTTGATGTTTGATTTTGATATACAAATAATACCACTTTTCCAATAAAGGACAAACAAACACGGTCTTTGTTACTGCAAATGTCAGAGAGAGACGGCTTTGAATTGATGACCAAAGTATCTTGCTAGGGAGTGTACTAAGGGTATTGGTTAAGAAATCCATAAAAGGAAAATCGATATTGAAAAACTAAGTTGTCTCACTCTTTGAAATACTTTTTTTTGACAAAAACAAGTTAAGTAATTTCATTAATAATGAACACAATACATTTGATAACGTCGTTACTTAACTTGGAGAATAGTAATATATGTAGTCACCGCTATCAAAGAGTAAGCAATCAGTATGGACTTTCCTCCTATCAAACTCTAGCAAAGAGTTGTTAACATAAGGTGATAAAAGACCTTACAATTTGTAATAACAACCCTATAATTAGCTTCGATCCTCTTGAATGAGACATAGGACATCATCTTTTTGCACCTGGAGTCTGGGAGAGTAACTATAAGATTTGGCTTTGAAGAAATATCATCCTTCATCACGTAAATTGTGATCGATGCTTCGAGCTACTGGAAGAAAGGCTCAATGCACTGTCAATTGTCTTCGACTTTATTTGCATATACTAAAAAACCAAAATTAAAAAGAGAAAACGACAAAACGCGTCTGGCCAATAACACCAAACGAGGTATTTATTGATAGAAACTGCACACAGGTTACTCATGCCTCGACAGCCCAACTAAGGATACTCATGGCTTCTGGCAGGCCTGAGAACTAGAACCTACCAATAAAAAATGGAGAGAAATTGAGAGAAACAATTCATTCATCTTCTTCATCCAGCAATAATAGACTCTCACAAATGGAGGCAAAAACATAGCTCTCACAAGTCGAGAGAAAAACACAATACTCGTTGGACTGAACGCACTCTCTGTTTTTTCAATTCTCTTTTTTTGGTTCATCAATCGGCACTTGTTTTGAGTTGAGAGTTGAGAAGAGCTGTCAAAACGGGCTGGCCCGGCCCATTCGGGCAGACCCGTTCGCCAAGGCAGTTTCGGGGCGGGCTGGACCAAAAATCAACTGGCCGCTAATTCCTAGTTTCACCAACTTATACGGGTCACGTGCCAAACGAGCTGGCCCATGGATCGATAACGTTTTTTAAAATTATTTTTATTGTTTTTTAAAATTCATTTTATTAACTAGTAAATTCCATTACCATTCTATTCATATGCTTATGACTTATAAATTAACATTTAACATGTCATTCACCAAAAATCTTATTGATTATTATAATAAACCTCCATGAGGATGAGGAAATGAGGATATGTACCATAGTTATAATAAATATCCATCGTCATAAAAAAACATACATTTAAGTTTAACCATAACATGAAAAGTATAGGATAAGTCATATGTACCAAACAAAATAACACAAAAAATATAGGATGAGGATATCGTCACAAAAAAAAAGATATAAAGTCATAACATAAGTAGGACCCCATCTTAAAAAACATTAGAGCTTATCATCTTCATTCATCATTCTTCTTCTTCCTCCTCCTCCTCCTCAATGATGACATTCAAAGGATTATTTTTATCATTGACTTTGGTTGTCCTTTCATTCGCACCATCAATAGAACTCAATCCTCCTACACGTTAAAATATGCATTTAGCCATAACAATAACATATAATAGTATCAACTTAAAGTACAAAACAAAGCTATACAAGAGCTTCAAAAAAATATTCTTACCATCTTGTGAGAACCCAAGTAAGCAATTGCGAGCACAAATGAGAGCTTCCAAATTTTTAGAAAGTAAAGAGCTTCTATACTTACTCAAAATACGACCTCCAATGCTAAAAGTGGACTCAGATGCCACCATGGTAATTGGAATACTCAATATATCACTAGCCATCCTTCCTAAATCAGGAAATCTACGGCTATTATCTCTCCAATAAACCAAAACATCTAAATCCTTGTGACCCACAAGTTTTGATTCTTCCAAGTAAAGGTCAAGTTCAGATTTTCCATTCAACAAAGTTTCTTTACTCTCTTCTGCTTCAAATTCCTATCAAATAATTACTAAAAGATTAAAACAAGTAATCAAAATTGAAATAGATAAGATGGCAGCAAGGGCATAAAGCAAAAGAAAGTTGAAAGATGAAAGAACCTATGAATAATTACATACAATAGATGAAAGACGAATAAGTTTGTTGAAGTACAATGATAAGCCTCCGGCTCATCTAGTTTTATAACTAGGAAAAGCCATGGTTTTGTGCCAATTATATCTCATTTTCTCCCAAATTAGATTTAATTGTCCTCAAGCAACACTTTGAGTCTCCTAAGTAGTTTTTAGGATATTTTAGCTAATTTTGAGTCAAATAAAGCATTTACTACTATCTTATAATTTCAGGTTAAAAAGGGAAGCTCTTAGAGTCAAGGAAGATGAAGAAAACATGAAAAAGGAATTCTGGGACTTTCGCCTCGCGAGCCTGAAGACCAGTCTGAACAACAGCAGTCACCTTTCTGTCTCGCCTCGCGAGAGAACCACCCTCGAAGATCAGATTTTTAAGATTCGCCTCGCGAGCTATGGCTCGCCCCGTGAGCGCGCGAAACTCAGAACCCCTATTTATAGGCTGTTTTGATGCAGAATTGGGGAGCTGGGAGAAGTTGGGCACTTGGAGGCACTTGGAGGCTGCGGCTGGACTAGGGTTCCAACCCTGAAAATGGAGGTTTTCCTTGCTCTGGGAATGGAGGAAGATTGGAGGATTCTTCTATGAGTGTTCTTCATCTCTTGTCTCCTTCTCTTTTGTATTGTCATTTATCATGAGTAGTTAAACCCCTTGTTGTTAGGGTTAGATGTAGCTTGTCTAAACTTGTTTGTATTTGATTTGGTTTCAATGCAAGTTTCTATTTCTTTATGAGTGTTTGATTCTATGCTTAATGCTTTTCTTGGCTTAGCTACCCATGGAATGAATTGTTGCTTTGATAGACAATTGAAAGATTGATGTTAGGGCATGCTCATGAATCAAATGCCAAGTAGTTCATGAACCTAGACATAGGTCTTGGGGTGCTTGCAATCTTATAAGTCTTGACTCTTAATGCAAAATCTCAAGTGTTATTCCACCTAAGACATTAGGGCTTAATTGGGGATTTTAGGATCATTCCACCTAAGACATTAGGGTTTGAGTATTTAAAAAGGTTTGATTGTCATAATTGAATTAGGATGTGTGTTATTAACCATTTCATTGCAATCAAGGGAATATCAATGTAGTCTAACCCTAACAATTTTATCCATTTGTTTCTGCATTCCAAGTGTTCAATAAAAATCCAAAAAGACTAAAAATATTGTATTGCTTTTGTTTCTTTATTTTATGATTTGATCTCTCTTCATAACACAGTTTAGTCTAGATAGCTGTATAATTTGTGAAGTGGTAATTGGCAACTGATCCTCGTGGGAACGATATCGGTCTCACCACCGTATTACTTGTATGACTATGTATACTTGCCTAGAAAAATCGTATCATACAATAACTTACATCATAGTCTCGCGGCAATGTTGAAATATTTGTCCCTTCTTGACAAGTTTGAGTGAAAGTACTTCCATCCATCATAGAAGTATGAACTTCCATATTGTTGGCATAATGATTGAAAAGTTCATACAAAGCATTCTTCACAACACTCAACTTCTCATCAACCAAGAGCTTGTTGGAATAAAGTTTAGAGTAAGCATATTTAAGCATTTGCAACTTCAACCTAGGATCAGGAACACATCCTAAAGCAAGAATTGTGCTACACTCATCCCAATACTTATCAAATTTTTCCATCATTCTTAAAGACATATCACTAATCACATAATCTTGACTTGATCTACTATTTTTCAATAGAACCTCAATCTTCCATATTTGCATGAAATACAAATTGGATGTAGGATATTTAGAACCGGAAAACATTTTGGTGATATCATAAAAAGGCTCTAAAAATTCATAAATCTTCTTTCCTTTTTCCCAATCTTCATTTGTTGGACAACGCTTATAATGCTCATCTTGATTACCCAAGCTTTCAAAAGCACGAATATATTTAATTGCACTCCCAAGCATTAAATAAGTATAGTTCCATTTAGTGGATACATCTAAGCGCAAGCCAACATTAGTATCAATGCCAACAATCCCTTCAACACATTGAGCAAATAGTTTCATTCTTGATTCCGAACCCCTCACATACTTTATACTTTCTCTAATATTGTGCAATGCGGCACTTGCTACCTTCAATCCTTCTTGAACAATGATATTTAGGATATGTGCACAACATCTAATATGAAAAAAGTCTCCATTGTACAACAAATTATTTGACAAACAGAGTTGAATTTTCAAGAACTTTTGCATGAGACCATTAGAGGAAGAATTGTTTAAAGTAATTGAAAAAACTTTTTTCTCAATTCCCCATTCTTTCAAAAACTCAAGCACCTTCCTTGATAGCTCATGACCAGTGTGTAGGGGTTCCAAATGACAAAAGTTTAACAACTTAGTGTTTAACTTCCAATTCTCATCAATAAAGTGAGCAGTTAGGTGATATAACCACGAGTAGTGCAAGAAGTCCAACAGTCAGAGGTCAAACAAACTCTCCCATTATGTCTTGCCAATTGATTTTTCAATCTTTCTTTTCCATGCATGTAAATCTTCATCACATCCCCAGTAATAGAAGTTCTAGAAATATTAGTAGCCTCACCAAAAGAAATATATTGACATAACGCTCTAAATCCATGCCACTCGACACATTGAAATGGAAGATCATGCAATATAATCATTTGCGTCATCAAATCACGAACAACCTTGTCATCAAGTTTTCAAGACCTCATTTTGGCAGTATAGTCAAGCATCATAGTCCCCACATTATCAAATTTAGGAATCTTTACACAATTAGCAATATGACGATTTAAGTGAGATGTACCTCTGCTGGCTGGACAACTGTATACCTTCCCACAAGCTTTGCATTTACATGTTTCTTTTCCGTCTTCAGTCAAAGGAAGTTTCTCAAAGTGGTTCCAAGCATTTGAGCTATTTGTTGTTTAGCCTTTTTCTGTCGTGGTTCAACCTTATCATCCTCTTTGGCAGGTGCTTTTGAATCATCTACCTCAATAATTTTGCAATCCTCTCCAGCATTAGGCATAGGATTACTCATATTCAAAAGCTGCATTATTCAGAAAAAAAAATTCAAAACACATCATAAACTCAAAATTTACTCATTCCTAAACTCAAAAAATTTGATATTCTAAACACAAATGAAATCATTTTTTAATGGTTAAAAATTAAAATGGATTTTAAACAGTAAACACACCTTGCTGGAACAGGGGTAAGTGACAAACAGCTTGGAGGATGCTCGACCTCGACGGCGTGCTGAACTGGATAGAACAGGGAAGAGTGACGAACAGCGGTGGTGCTGAACCGGACTGCGGTGGTGCGCGATGTTCGACGGCGTGCTGAACCGGATAGAACAGAGGTGTGCACGCGTGTGTTATGATGGCCACCGTGCTCGCGTTTAGGGACAGGGAGAAAACAGAGGCGTTCCACGACGTGCTCGGGTGAGGGACGGGTAGGGAACGACGTTCTCGCATGAGGGACATGGAAGGAGCGGTGGCGTGCGCAACTCCCGAACAGGGATGAGGGGACGACGATGGCCGAATAGGGACGAGTGGACGAGAAAGCGAGAGAGACTGATGAAGACGAGTAGACGATGGCTGCTGCTTGCTACAGAGTACAGACAGAGTAGTGGGTACTTCTAACTTTAGTTAAGGGTTAGGTTTTTAGTTTTTACTTTTTAACTTTCAACTTTTATTTTTGTTTTTGTTATTTATTATTTAAATTTTTTGTAAAAAAATCGAAGTCATTCGGGCCAGCGGACTGGCCCGGCCCGTTCGGGCTAGGTAATGATGGGCCAACAGATTTTCGTGCCGAGCCAGGCCAAAAATCAACTGGGTTCTAGTTTTAGTACCCAGCCCATCATTTTTATCGGTCTAAACGGGTGGCCTGTCCGGGACGGGTCTATTTTGATGACTCACGGTTGAGAGTGAGTGAGACTAAGTCATCCTCATACAAATCAACACACTCTTTGAAATGCTAAGTACATCATATTCTATATAAATTTTCCTTTTTTATTTCCTTAAACAATGCCCTAAAGATACTTGTTAGTATTTTCCTTCGAAAAAATTATAAAAGTAAAGTTTATATTAAAAATCAAGCGTAATATTTTTTAATATGTTTAATATATCATTTTTAGATGCAAATTTTCTTATTTTTTATTCACAATTTTTTTAGAGCATCCTCTCATTGGATTGATAGAGACAAATATTGTATGTCTAAACATAAATCCCACTCAACAATGTTTTATTTACTAGAATCACATACTTAAATGATTCAAATCCTTTTTTTTTCTTTTTGAATTTCTCAAATCTCTTTAACTTGTACCAACATACATAAGTAATTTCATTTTTTTCATCACGGGGACGCTGAATTGCAATTGCCTTGAAAGGATGAAATACACATCATATATCATAAAACTAAAAAAAAGTCATTTTGTCATTACGAGAATAATATAACTTTATGGTATATTTTTCATGGACTGATTTAATTATTTACTTAATAATTTATATTTTATATAGTATGTTTTTAAAATTGAATTTATAATACAATATTAGAAAAATATTTAAAGTACAAAATTCAGTTTTTTTTAATATAATAAAAATAAAAATATATTTACACACTTAGAATGTTTATCAAAATTTATCATTTGGGTTTTCATCTCTTTTGTAGAAGAATATATTTTTATCTCTAAATCAGACTTTTTTAGTGGTACGAATTTTTAAACTTGTCAGACAAAAAAGCTTCACAAAACATTACAGCGATGTCGTTTTTTCCTCTTCCCTGCACATAATCTGTAGATGTCATAGTAAAGAGAATAGAGTCTCATTAATTTATATTGATTTTGTCGAAAAAAATTAATATTGAAGGTAGTAGATAGTAATAGAACCTTGTTGCTTACTAATTAACATTCTATTTTTTCAGGTATTCTCCGCACTTAACTGCATGGACTAATATCTTGAGGTACTGAACGACATTGAAAGATCAACCTCTCTCAACCATATTTTTTCTATATACAAAAGTTAGGATCACTTGCTTAATGAATTTGAGCCTGCTACCAATCCAAGGACATGTGTTGGTTTACTATCATTCTATCAACAACGTGTTTGATTTAGTTACTTCCAAGAGAGGACTTGCATGCACTACAAGATAAGGTGTTCAATGGGATTTGAGCCATTAATTTAAAATATTTGAAGATCAATTTTTGTGAGGTACTCCCTCCGATCCATATTATAAGCAAAAAATTAATGCAACACATATTAAGGTGGTTAGTTAATTTTATTTAATTTGGTTAAAAAAATTAGGTTTTTACCTAAATTACCCTTTTATGGTAATGAAAAGTTGCTTGTGTTGTTGGGAATAGAATGAGTCATTGGAAAACAAAATTTGTATTAAATGAAGGGTATTTAGGGAACAATGTCATTAAATGAATCATTGGAAAACAAAATTTACTTATGTGAACACCCATTTTTGTTTGTCTTCATTTTATTTTATTCTAATTTTATTATTATATTATTATATTTCGGGAGACTAAAAAAATAATAGTGAAGAAAGAAAGAAGAAAAAGAAAATAATGAAGAGACGAGGAGGTTCCGTCCATTGCATATCTAATTTTCCTGTTGGCCCGTCCATTGCATATCTAATTTTCAGTTGGACGAGGAGGTTCCGTCCATTGCATATCTAATTTTCCTGTTGGACGAGGAGGTTCCGTCCATTGCATATCTAATTTCCTATTGGACGAGGAGGTTCATATCTAATTTTTTGTTGGACTAGGACGTTCCGTCCGTTGCAGACGGGGAGTTTCCGTCCACTGCAGAGACGGGGAGGTTCCGTCCATTGCATATCTAATTTTTCTTGGGACGGGGAGGTTCCGTCCATTGCATATCTAATTTTCTGTTGGACGAGGAGGTTCTGTCCGCTGCAATTTTATTTTCAAACTGGAGGCTAAAAAATAATAGTGAAGAAAGAAAGAAGACAAAGAAAATAATGAAGAAAGGGGGAAGAAAAGAAGGAGCAAAGAACAATCAGCAAAAAGAGAAGAAAGGAGATTGAGTTACTTCTCCTAACCCTAAAAAACCCCATTTTACATATCAGACAAAACCTCTTCTCCACCTCTACCCATTGGTCCTTCTTCTCCCTCATCTCTTCCACTCTCTTGACCGCACCACACTTCCTTCACTCTTCAAACACGCAACCTTCACATCAAATCGCCTCATTTCCTCTGCTCGCGCCACCTCCATCTGGACACACGCGATCTCTACTCAGAACCGCCCAAGCTCCGGATTTTGTGGGACCAACCTTGAAGCCGCTGGGTAAGGAGAAGCATGAAGCCCTCTCCTCCATCTATAAAAGGAGGAGGGGGGAAGAACAAGAAATGGAGGGGATACGGAGGAAGGATACGTAGCCAGAGGGGTAGAGAGATTTTTATCTGATGTTTTCTTTGTGAAGAAAAAGAGATTGGGTTTGAGGTAGAAATGGAGGGGATCTTCGTTTTTTAAACGGAAAGAGGGGATTTTTGGGTTAGTGATTTGAGTTTTTTTTCCTCTTCTCTGTCATTAGAGTGGTTCCAAATTTTCAGAAGATGAGAGAGTTAAAAGAGTCAGTGAAACTGAAATGTGAGGGTTTTGATCTTAAAATTTTACTACTGGGAGAAAGCAAAATCATTGTTATTCTGCTCTCAATTGGTAATCATTGTTCTCTTTGTAGATATTATTTATACGTTTCTCTTGACATTCTTATTTTTCTGTGCCTTTGTTTATGACGAAAAGAAAATCCGTGGATATTGAAACTGAATGTGTTAGTACGATGTTTGCTATATGAGGTCTTATGTCCGTTTCAGAAATGGTGTATCATAGGGTTCCTATTTCATTGTTTGTCATCATATGCGGAAATGCATGATACACTAGTAATCTTCATATGGATATACTATTACTAAACACTTAAAATGTTTCATTTTTGTTCTATTTTCATAAGGTAAAACTATTTCTTTTACATAAAAATAAAAGATAATCACTTAAATCCCCTTCAATCGGTTTGTTCCCTTTTTACAAAAAAAGAAAATTGCCTTTTGATGAATAAATAATTGAACTTGTTTTATTTAGGGAGGGCCTATGGACTTATGTGTCATGTTCAACCTATTTAGGACTTTTCAACATTTAATCAAAAAGGTATAATAAAATAGAAAATGAGATCATGGAATAACATTTCTCTTCTTAATTCCTATGTGGCATTTTTCTAAATACTTAATTAAATCAATATTATTTT
Organism: Sophora flavescens; assembly: GCA_030762895.1. Lineage (NCBI taxonomy): Eukaryota > Viridiplantae > Streptophyta > Magnoliopsida > Fabales > Fabaceae > Sophora > Sophora flavescens. Next base: position 78,005,923 of record CM061068.1, read on the forward strand.
TGGGTTGCTCTATGACAAGTGTCATGCTCAACCCTTTAGATTTTGAGGTTGTCCTCTGGACTTACGTGCCATGTTCAACCTCATTTAGGTTTAATAAAAAAAATTCACAAATATAAAACCGATAAAATAATACCAAATATCTTAAAATTAAAAATGATTTTTCCTTTAAATGATTTTCGGGATAAAAAAATATTTTCAAAGTTACTAATAATTTACACAACTAATTTTGGGTAACCATTTTCATGGATGTTCTAGGGTGTCGTGGGGTTAAGTCTCCAAGCCTTCCCTAGACGTAATCAACTCTCGAACCCAAGGTCTTTTTTAAAGTGTTTTCCAATTTTCCCGAAATTAAATAAAATTGGTGGCAATTCCATGTTTATTTTCTAAAAGAAAACAAGAGTTTTTTTGTTCGTCGTTGCTCTACGATCATCGGTCGCGATAGATGGCGACTCTGCTGGGGTTACTTTTAAGAGAGTCAAGCCCGTAAAAATTAGTTTTGCAAATTTTTAATAATCTATAGCTTATTTATTTTACCTTTTTTTTATTGCTATATCTTGCTGTTTTTTTCTTACAATAATTGAATAACAAAAACAAAAAATGTTTTTTATTTTTAGTGATGTTTGTTTGGATTGTCCTTTTTGTTTGGGTTTTCCTTTTATTTAAATAAAAAATGTGAAAAATTAGTTGTATATATATTTTAACTCATGTTATTTTTGTATATATTTCACTAACAATGTTTTTGTTTCCTCCTCCTTTCTTTTCTTCTTTCCTATATTTTAACAATAGGGTAGAGGACTTATAACCATTTTTATACATACCTATGTTTTTATTTTGCAGGTTTTCTTGTCTTTTATTTTCTTTTTCTTTTTTAAGTGTTACAGGTTTGTATGCCCCCTTCACACACATCACTATCACATATTACGCACACTCTTGGCTCTATACCCGAGCTTGCTCAAAACCCAAGGATTAGACTGTGCTCCGACATTGTCATTGAAGAGGTCTTGTACCTCCTTGATACTTTTCGGTTCACCACTCATATTGTGCATGAGATCATGGAATAGTCATATTGAGAGGGTTTATCCCTACTTGTGGCTAGATTCATGAATCAGATCCTTATAAGGGCAATCTGGGGAACAAGACTTTTAGAGGTCTAGACCCATCCCAATTTTCACTAAAAGAGCAAACCTAGTGGCCGACCTGTTTAGAGTCCTAACTTAGGGTGTGCCCATCCTTAGGTTTTACCTGGCTTAGGACAAAAGGGGTCGTACTTTTCTTTTCTCTCTCTATCATCATAAGCTTAAATTGTCATGCATGTTCATTGTGAATATTCACAAAACTAGGGGCGTCACATTGCCGCCTCAAACCTGAATGACATATTCTAATATTATTGCACATCTAATAGGCGATATGTCCTAATGCATTGGCAGCATACCCGTCAGGGTTTTCAACCCCATTGGGTCTCATACAACATGAATCATGCAAGATATATTGATTTCACTATACTCATTTTTGTTTTTTTCGCTTGTGCCTCTTTGTTGGAAGACTTTGGTATTCATCTTATTGCAAGAAAATGGAAAAGTTTGGTTCCAAAGACAGTACTAGCAATGCGAGCTGTTCCAATAAAAGTATCAAGATCGATGTGATACTCAATGACGTGAAGAGTTTATGTGAACTTAGCCAGTAAATGCCAGAAAAAGCACGCTCAGGCTGTGTCAGCAAGTATGGTAGAATATTGGACCTATTACGTGTTTCGGTGGAAGTCCCCGCTCTAAGTGTGTTGGCTCGATATTGGAATTCAACTTTGAGGTGTTTTGAATTGCCTGACTTAGACATCACAAAAGAGTATGCTTATATGCTAAGACTGCCAATTCAAAAGAGGACCTGCGTCTACATGTATTATGGCCTATATGTGACAGATTGGAAGATAGCAAGTCTATTGGAGCTTACATCGGAACAGCTAGAGAAAGCGGAAAAAGGAACCACCAAAGGATTGAAGAGGCGATTTTTGGAAGTGTATCTCAACAAGTTGGCCCAGCAACAACGATGGATTACTTTCAACAAAGTACTAGCCCTCATGATATATGGGTTGGTGCTCTTTCCTTTTGTACCAGATCTGATTGATCAGTCAGCCATGGATGTTTTCTATAGAGTTGAATAATATGGTGTGAACCCGGTCCCTGCTATCTTAGCCGAAGCTTTCCTCTCCCTACAGGTTTGTCATCAGAATCAACAAGGGAAACTGCGAGGTTGTGCATCAATATTGTATGTCTGGATCATTACTCACTTGTACGCTCGTGATAAAATTCATAGAACAAATGACCCCATCGAAAGGATTCACTCGCATGCAACTAAAGCCACATAAGCTATATGAATGGAAACAAGAGTTTGATCAGATTGACCTACGGTCATTTAGTTAGATGTGTCCATGATACAATGGAGATTCAGTTGTATTCAGCTGTGGAAGTTTTCCAAATGTTCCATTGATGGGTCCTAGAGGTTGTGCATCGTATTCACCAGCTTTGGTGATGCGTCGGCTCAAGTGGACACGGGATGAACCCCCCGAAGAGCTGTTCGGTGGGGCATTCTTCCTATACCAAGAAAGTGAAAGCATCAAGTGTCAAACAATAGCAGTAAGGTCAGCGTGGAATGATGTTCATATGAAAGGACCTGAGGAATTAGGAAGGCGAATCATAGCTCACACAAAAAGATATGAAGTATGGAGGGAAGCAAGAAGAGGTTACCCTCAAGACCGGCATCCCCTCCTAGTAGTGAAAATAATCCTCTTACCGAAGATCAAATGTTGAAAGAAATCGAAATTTTAAAGAGTCAGATAAGGGTTTTGGATGAGAAGAACCAAGCTGCCGAAATAACTATTGTCACGCTCCGAAGCCAAGTACAGAAGCTAAGTTTACAGATTGAGCATTTGAAAGACGAATGCGCCGATGCCTACGAAGCCCCGAGTCGTGCAAAAAGGGCAAGAAAAGAAAAAGAAGCAGAAATTCAAGAGCTGCTGGCAAAGATAGAATATCAAGAGAAGATGCTTGTCAAACTTCAAAGGAAGAAAAAAGAGCTCAAGACAGATGTAGGGGTTCATGTTGAAACAATACATATACTAGAAAAGAGAGTTGAATCCATGCAAGAATCCTTGACCTAAACATAACTGTACTCTGATCGAGGATGGAACGAAGAAGCCAAGTATCACGAGCTACTAGCGGAGGCCAACATGAGAGAAAATTGGCTCAGAGCCAAAATAAAAGACACTGAAAGAGTTGAAGCTCAACGTCACGCAGAATGGGTAAAGGAATGGAAATTGGTAGTGAAGGATGTAATGAATGAAAAGGAACCATGGAAAAGAAAATACGAGGACATGATGGATAAGCTCCAATATCACACTTCCCAGCTGGTGGAGCGATTTGAAGAAGCATCCCTCCACGTTCGTATGAACCATTTCCTTCAGATACCACCAAAGGTGACCGAGTTCTTCAATCATTTTGGGAAACTTGCCAAAGGGTTCAGGAAAAAGAAGATGAGACTCTTAACATAGTGCTTTGTGGACCTCGGAGACAGATGGAAACTATCAATGTGTTTCTTTTATTTTGATCAAAGACTCATGATTTGTATCGAAATATTTATAATGGAATGGAAGTTTTCATCAATGTCCGTCGAGCATTTTTTTAGATGATATCTATCAAGGAGTGCGTTCTCCCTTAGATATGTCATCAACTATATTTTTACCCTAAAAACGACATGTTTTCTGCGTAAAAATAAGAACGTTGCTAGTACGGGTGTGGTTTATCGAGGAGTAGATTCTCCCTTGGACTTGACACCAACTGCATTCAAGCTAGAGGGAACCATACCACTAGATTTGATTGCAGGATGAGTATTCTTGCTATAGGTGTATACGACGGTCTTCCTAAGAGCACTCTCGCGATCAAACAAAGGGTGTTAACTTGCACATGCATACACACACACACACACAAATTTTGGGTTTACTAATGAGATTCTTGGATACTTTACAGAGTCACATACTTCTGAGAATCCGGGAACCATTGTGCGACCTAGGAAAGGTGACACCAATAAAACCCAAGTTCATAATACCAGATCTCGGACCAGGATGGCTACCAGCATGCCTGAGAAGGAAGAAACTTAAGCTCTGAAATAGATGAAGTGGGGTGAAGGGTAAATGAAATGACTGAAACCCAAGCAAGATTAGAAGCCATACTGCGGGATATAAGGGAATCTCTCAGCATGCTTAGTGCGAACAGAGATGCAAATGAACCTGGTAGGGGACGGATCTCTTCCGTGGTAACAACACCGATGTTTTCAAACATTAGCATGGGTCTCATTCGGGGAATATCTGGCCCCGACCATACACATCACATGGCACCAATAACATTTCCCATTAGAGAAGGATATCCCCCTTTTGAAAATGCCTATCATGAAGTTCCGGGCTATACCGCACCGACATGGGAGCAACCTCATGTATCTACTCACAGTCAGTCAGCGGGAGTTCAGATTGGTAAGGATAAGATGAAAAAAGAATGGATGGAGAAAATGGAAGAATAGATAAAAGCAACAAAAGGTCTGAATACCTACGGCCCTCTTCAAATAGAAGAACTCTGTCCTGCCACAGATGTCGTGATCCCCAAGGACTTCAAGATTCTTGATTTTTCCAAATATGATGGAAGTGGGAATCCACGATTTCACCTCATCAGTTATGCCACCAAGATGGTAATTTGGTCCAAGGATGACAAATTCCTTATCAGCTTTTTCCACGAAAGTTTGACTGGCATCGCCTTAGAATGGTATCTCCAACTGGACCATTCCAAGATCTCGTGATGGACAGAATTGGCATACTTATTCATGGACCAGTACAAGTTCAACCTGGATGCAGCTCCGAGTCGTGAACAATTGACTACAATGCAGAAAAGAAAATGAGGCGCCTTTCAAGCAATATGCCCAAAGGTGGAGGAGTTTGGCTGCACAAGTTCAACCCCCGTTGACTTTATCTGAAATGTGCTCATACTTTTTAGGAACCCTCGGAGCACCTTTTATAGGAGCCATGGCTGGGGCAGCCTACAAAGATTTCTCCGACTTGATCTCCACCGGTGAAAGGATTGAATTTTTAGCAAGACACAAACCCTAATCCACATATTCCACACCAGACACAAACCTCACTTTACCCGTTACAATCATCCTCACAAACCAACACTTACCCACAAAACCAAATCAAAAATATTCTTAATCCTCAACCATATAACCTTGCTCGCCCATCATACACCCGTTACCCGCCCGCACCCCCAAAAAACCACCCAAACTATCCTCCGCCTCCCCCAAATTTCCAAAACCAAGGGCGTTTCCAAAATCCAAATCTCTCACCCTTCCCGAGATTGTCCATCTCTAATACGGATTTATTCCAAAAATTGTTTGACCCCCACTTAATTGCGGGAAACCCTGTACGTCCCCTAGAACCACCATTTCCTGCTTGGTACAATCCAAATCAGACTTGCAAGTATCACATAGATGTCACAAGACATTCCATTGAAGATTGCGAAGCTTTTAAGATGGCAACGAGAAAGTTGATTGCTTGTAGGAAGCTAGGTTTTGATGAAGAGGTCGGGTCTAACATTGTTAAAAATCCAATCCCAAATCATAATGATGGAAATCGGGTGAACGATTTGGAGGTAAGAGGGTCCCCAATCAGGAAGGTATTGGAATTGCGAGTGCCAATGCAAAAGATCTTCGAAGAACTAAAGAAGGCGGGATAAAACATTATTGCACCAGTAAGAATTCCAAGAGAAGAAAGGAGGTATGCCGAAGATCTAAGGTGTGACTATCATCATGGGCAAGTGGGGCACGACATCGAAACTTATTGGGATTTCAAAGTCCGGGTTCAGGGATTACTCACCTTGGGGGTAATTCAAGCTAGACGGGGTGCAGCCGAGGAAGTCAATGTAGTTGAAAAAGTTGTACTCCGAGTACCACCCATGAACAAAGCTTGACTTGAGAAAGAGTCATTGTAAGGGTGAAGAAGCCAACTCCTTTTGCTTATGTTGATACACATGCTGTACCATGGAATTATGAACAGAAGGTTGAACTAGCTGGAGCTATGGGAGAGACCTCGAAGGCCAAAGTTTCTAATATTGTGAGAATTGGAGGCATACAAGGAGCGGGCGATGCTACAGCCTTGTTGAAGAAGAAATGATGAAGGAATCCAAAGAAAAGGAAACTATGGATGAAGGAAAAGGAAAAGAAGAAGAAGAGTTTCTAAAGATCATGAAGCAAAGTGAATATGATGTGGTAGAACAGTTAAAGAAAACTCCGTTGAGAATATCTCTTTTACCGCTTGTCTTGACATCAGAGTCGCATCGTAAGGCGTTATTGAAGATGATGAATGAAGCATATGTCAAGCCTGACGTCACTCCGGAGAATGTGGTAAATATGGTGGACCCAATAAGGCATGTCAACATGATTACTTTCTCGAAAGATGAAGTGGCTTCGAAATCCCGCAGTAGCACCAAAGCCTTACACATTACCCTAAAGTGTAAAGGGTTTGTGATTGCAAAGGTGCTTGTAGATGGTGGTTCGACGTTGAATGTGGTTCCAATGTCCACTCTCTAGCAACTAAACATAAGCATGGCGGATTTGACACCACAAGAAATGATTGTACGAGCCTTTGATGGGACAGCAAGAGGAATCTTAGGGGAGATAACTTTGTCCCTTGAAATATGGCCTAGTTGTTTTTCTGTCCTCTTTCAGGTCATGGAGATCCAACCAGCTTATACTATGCTTCTGGGAAGGCCTTGGATTCATGAAGCAGGAGTTATTCCATCGACTTTGCATCAGTGTTTGAAGTATATTCAAGATGGGTCCGTGATTACTGTCCATGGTGAAGAGGAAATTATGTTGACAAAGCCCGCCGCAATACCTTATGTAGAAAGTATAGAGCAAATGGAAGATGATTCACTGTGTAGTTTTGAGGTATTGAAGCCAGAGAACAAGAGAAGGGAACCGCCAATGAAGAATGTGAATGAAGTGGCAATCCGCATCATGGAAAAGAATGGGTATCAAAGAGGAAAAGGCCTAGGGTCTAAGCTTCAAGGGATCTCTCAACCAATTGAAGCAGTCATGAGAGAAGGAAGGTGTGGATTGGGGTATCAACCCTACTTGGCAGAAAAGATAAAATTCACGACTCTCGAGAACAAGAAAGGAGAAGATGATGAGAGAAAATATCTTCCCCTTCTGACAGAGACTTTCCCAGTAGCTGCTGAAGTTATCAGTCCTGAAAAGTTATTTTCCCCTCACTTCACTATCAGCACACTTGAAGAGGTGCTGGACGAGAACCATATCATCTATCTCTCTGCTAGCAATAAAGTTCTCAATAATTGGCGATCTGAACCATTTGTTGATGTTATTTCCATGAAGTAATTATCTTATTGTACTAAATATGAACTGATGTTTACTTTGTTTGAGACATGAATGAGAATGTAGCACTTTGTCTGGTGTTTTCCTTTTGGTTCCATCGTTTCTTTTCTATCTCTTTCATTTCTTTACTTTGTTTAAGCTTTTCTTTCATGAATAAGACTCTTGCCTATACTTCTCCTATTCCCGACTTTTTCTTCCATGAGTACTTCTTCCACTAAAGATTTACCTCAGGAGAGGAACTTTGAAAACTCATTTACTGATTCCCTCGCGGCCTTTGATGAATACAACCTTGAATTCGATGAGGAAAAAGAAGACATTGAAAAATTCATGGAGATGGTGAAACGGCCAGAAGAAGGGATTAGCTCAAATGATGAGGTTGTAGAAGACAAAAAGGAGTTAAAAGTAATGGATAACCTAGAGCGTGAAGAAATGGTTGCACTATTCAAAGAGTATCTAGACGTTTTTGCATGGTCCTACAGAGATATGCCAGGTTTAGATCCTGAGATAGCATCACGTAAAATTCCCTTATACCCAGATGTGGTTCCAAAGAAGCAAAAATTAAGGAGGATGCATCCTGAGATGTCGCCGAAGATCAAGAAAGAAGTGACCAAGCAGTTAGAGGCTGGTTTTCTGGAATTAGCTAGACACCCGGAATGGGTAGCTAATATTGTTCCAATACCAAAGAATGATGGAAGGGTCAGAATGTGTGTGGACTACCGAGATCTGAATAAAGCCATTCCAAATGATGATTTCCCACTACCTCATATTGATGTCCTTGTAGACAGTACAGCTAGAAGTCATAGGTTTTCTTTCATGGATGGCTATTCTTGGTACAATCATATCCTCATGGATGACGATGACAAAGAAAAGACAACTTTTATCACTCCTTGGGAAACTTTTTGTTACAAAGTGATGCCTTTTGGTTTGAAGAATGCTGGGGCCACTTACCAACGTGCTATGGTAGCATTGTTCCATGATATGATGCAAAAGGAGGTAGAGATATTTGTTGATGATATAGTGGCTAAGTCCAAGGAAGAACAAGCTGCGGCTCAACCCTGAAAAATGTACTTTTGGTGCATCCGCAGTGAATTTACTTGGCTTTGTTGTCAGTAGAGAATGAATAAAGGTGGACCCTAACAAGGTAAAACCAATACGTGACATGCCGGCACCTAAGAACGAGCGAGAAGTAAGGGGTTTTCTTGGAAGGTTGAACTATATTGCGTGCTTCATTGCAAATTTGACTAGCACATGCGAGCCAATCTTCAAACTCCTCAGGAAGGATAATCCGGGAAGATGGGATGATAACTATCAAGAAGCCTATGACAAGATAAAGGAATATTTACTGAATCCCCCAATATTGGTACCACCTACCCAAGGTCGTCCATTGTTACTCTATCTCACTATATTGCCAACCTCAATGGGGGCAATGCTGGCACAACATGATGAATCTGGTAGGAAGGAGTAGGCAATTTACTATCTGAGTAAGAAATTTAATGCCTGTGAGGCTCGTTATATGGTAATTGAGAAGACTTGTTGTGCGCTAGTGGGGACCTCCAGAAGACTCAGACAGTGCATGTTATATCACACCACTTGGCTAATTTCTCGAATAGATCCTTTTGAAGTATATCTTCGAAAATCCTCATATCTCCTTAAGAGTTTCGAAGTTGCAAGTGATATTGTCAGAATTTGACATCAAATATGTGACTCAGAAGTCCATCAAAGGAAGTGCGATTGCTGATCATTTAGTAGAGAGTCCTCTTGAGGATGGATGGCCTGTCAACTCCGAGTTCCCAGATGGAGATATAATGTCCCTCGAGGAAGATGAAGAACAGGAAGATGTGTGGAAGATGTATTTTGATGGAGCAGTCAATATGCATGGCAGTGGTATAGGAGCAGTGGTTATCTCACCAAACGACAAGCAGTACCCGATGGCCGTAAAGTTGAAATTTGAATGTACGAATAATATTGCAGAATACGAGGCATGTGCTAGTGGATTAAAATGGCACTTGAACTTGGTATAAAGCAGTTGAAAGTCTTCCGTAATGCAGCTCTAATCATTTACCAAGTCAATGGTGAATTGCAAACCAAAGACTCCAAGTTGATTCTGTATCAGAAATACTTGACTCAGTTGATTGCGAAGTTTGACGAGATTACTTTCTCGCATTTAACTCGAGACAAGAATTAGTTTGCTGATGCTTTAGCCACACTAGCTGCCATGACCAAGCTGGACATCCATACCAATGTTTAGCCCATCCAAGTTAGAGTGCAAGATGAATCGGCATATTGTGCCCATGTGGAAGGAGAACCTGATGGTAAGCCTTGGTATCATGATATCAAGCAATATATTCAGAACAAGAAATACCTGGCAGAAGCGATCGAAGCAAATAGAAAGACCATCCGAAGACTGGTTATTACCTTTTTCTTAAGCAAGGAAGTCCTGTATAAAAGAGGATATGATGGTACCCTACTCAGATGTGTGGATGCCCGTGCAGTTAAGTTGTCATGATCGAAGTTCATGAAGGAATCTGTGGGACTCATGCCAATGGCCACATGATGGCCCGAAAAATCTTGAGAAGTGGCTATTATTGGTCTACTATGGAGTCAGATTGTATGGAGCATGTTCGTAAATGCCAAAAATGTTAGATGTATGCAGACCAGGTCAATGCACCTCCATTTCCACTGCACAATTTAGCATCCCCATGGCCTTTTTCGATATGGGGAATAGATGTCATCGGTCCCATTAATCCCAAGGCTTCCAATGGTCATCGTTTAATTTTGGTGGCGATAGACTATTTCACTAAATGAGTAGAAGCTGTTTCATATGCCAGCATAACTCAAAAGGTGTTTCTCAAATTCCTCAAGATGGACACCATCTGTAGATACGGGATCCCAGAGAGGATAATCACAGATAATGATGCTAATCTCAATGGTGCCGAGATTCAAAAGTTTTGCGATGGTTTCAAAATCAAACACCACAATTCAGCTCCTTATAGACCTCAAATGAATGGTGCAGTTTAAGTAGCAAACAAAAATATCAAGAAGATCGTTGCCAAGATGGTTGTAAATTATAAAGACTGGCACAAAATGTTGCCATATGCTCTACATGCTTATCGAACTAATATACAATCAAGCAATGGGGCAACCCCTTTCTCTCTGGTGTACGGGATTGAGGCTATCTCACCTATCGAAGTAAAACTCCCTTCGCTAAGAGTCTTGATGGAAGCAGAATTAGAAGAATCTGAGTGGGTGAAAACTCGATATGAGCAGTTGAACATGATAAAAGAGAAAAGACTGGAAGCTATCTGTCACAGGCAACTGTATCAAAGTAGAATGATAAGAGCTTTCAATAAGAAGGTTCACTCTAGAGAATTTTGCACGGGAGACCTGGTTTTAAAGAAAATCCTCCTTAATCAGGAGGATGCCCGAGGAAAATGGGCGTCGAATTATGAAGGTCCTTATATTGTCAAACAAGCATTCTCAGGAGGGGGACCCTCTAGGTTGAAACCCCGAAAGGGCAATCTAAGCAAAATTTAGGGCAAATAACAATGAAAACAAAAGAAAAGAAAAGGCCCGCTAGGTTGAAAACCCGAAAGGGCAACCTAGGCAAAAGTTAGGGTAAAGAAACCTTAGGCTGAAGACCTGTCAAGGTGGCCTAGGGGGAAGATATGGTCCAACACTTCTGCAAGCACTCACCACACTGGGGCAATTTTATCCGACTGAGTATACTGGGGAAAAATTGTTAAAGAATGATTGAAGAAGGTGTGTTTGAAGAATCAGAAACAGGAGCCAAGATCTGTGACATCAAAAGGTTGTGGGGAATCAATTAAATGAAAATCAAAGGACCAACAATGGGGCAAATTTTATGTGATTCTCGTATTTTTCTTTGTTTATCTTTGCTTTTAATCTTCATGATCCCTTGTGTAATTTTGTTCTCATATTGCTTTTTTTTTTCTCTTAACAAACTAAATTCTCGTATTAAGGCAAGAGGCTTTTCCTTCATACTCCCCTGTCGTGTTCACTCTCATGTTTAATCACTATGATCATGTCTCAATAAAAGTAAATATAAGTTTAATGGTATGATTTGATAATTCTAATGGTAGCACCAATGAATGGTTTGAACCAAAAGGACTCAATATTTCAAATTCAATGGAAGAGATAACATGCACTGGACAGCAAAAGAATGATGCAAATAAGCTTGGGAGGATAAACATAACATCCACCTCATGTATTATCAGATTCTTGGGCAACCCATGTTGCTAAAAGAATGAGTGATGCCTCGACTCAGAGTGGTCGGTGAACAAGGGTTTGGTTGGTGGAAGTTTTTCCATAGAGCATTTGATTCCACTGTCTTCAAAAGGAAGGGATTCTCATTAGTTTCAGATTACTAATTGAATTCTGTCAAACTCTGAGACTCACTGCAATTTAATTTCCGAGCTCTGAGGCTCACTGCAAGTTTATTTTCGAGCTCGGATGCTCGCTGCATATTTAATTTCCTGTTGGACGAGGAGGTTCCGTCCGTTTCAAATTTAATTTTCTGTTGGACGAGGAGGTTCCGTCCGCTACATATTTAATTTTCTGTTGGACGAGGAGATTCCGTCCATTGCAATTTTATTTTCAAACCGTGAGGTTTTCTTTTGAGTTCCTCACGTTTTGTCGGACAAAATATGTGTTCATTTTCTTTACTTGTTCATTACTACAATACATGAAAAGCCACGACTAATCATGTCTTCTAGTATGCAACAAGTAAAGAGGGGCAACCGTGAACACCCATTTTTGTCCGTCTTCATTTTATTTTATTCTAATTTTATTATTATGTTATTATATTTCAGGGAGACTAAAAAAATAATAGTGAAGAAAGAAAAAAGAAAAAGAAAATAATGAAGAGATGAGGAGGTTCCGTCCATTGCATATCTAATTTTCTGTTGGACTCTGTTGGACGAGGAGGTTCCGTCCATTACATATTTAATTGTCTATTGGACGAGGAGGTTCTGTCCATTGCATATATAATTTCCTATTGGACGAGGAGGTTCCATCCATTGCATATCTAACTTCCTGTTGGACAAGGAGGTTTCGTCCATTGCATATCTAATTTTCTGTTGGACGAGGAGGTTCATATCTAATTTTCTGTTGGACGATGAGGTTCCGTCCATTGCATATCTAATTTTCTGTTGGACGAGGAGTTTCATATCTAATTTTTTGTTGGACGAGGAGGTTCCGTCCATTCATACCTAATTTTCTGTTGGACAAGGAGGGTCCGTCCGTTGCGTATCTAATTTTCTGTTGGACGAGGATGGTCTGTCCGTTGCGTATCCCATTGCGTATCTAATTTTCTGTTGGACGAGGAGGTTCCGTCCATTGCATATCTAATTTTCTGTTGGACGAGGAGGTTCCGTCCGTTGCATATCAAATTTTCTGTTGGACGAGGAGATTCCGTCCACTTCAATTTTATTTTCAAACTGGAGGCTAAAAAATAATAGTGAAGAAAGAAAGAAGAAAAAGAAAATAATGAAGAAAGGAGGAAGAAAAGAATGAGAAAAGAACAATCAGCAAAAAGAGAAGAAATGAGATTGAGTTACTTCTCCTAACCCTAAAAAACCCCATTTTACATATTAGACAAAACCTCTTCTCCTCCTCTACCCATTGGTCCTTCTTTTCCCTCATCTCCTCCACTCTCTTGACCGCACCACACTTCCTTCTCTCTTCAAACATGCAACCTTCACATCAAATCGCCTCTTTTCCTCTGCTCGCACAACCTCCATCTGGACACACGCGATCTCTTCTTAGAACCGCCAAAGCTCCGGATTTCGTGGGACCAACCTTGAAGCCGCTGGGTAAGGAGAAGCATGAAGCCCTCTCCTCTATCAATAAAAGGAGGAGAGGGGAAGAACGAAAAAGGGAGGGGATACGAAGGAAGGATACGAAGACAGAGGGAGAGAGAGATTTTTATCTGATGTTTTCTTTTTGAAGAAAAAGAGATTGAGTTTGAGGTAGAAATAGAAGGGATCTTCGTTTTTTAAACGGAAATAGGGGATTTTTGGGTTAGGGATTTGAGATTTTTTTCCCTCTTCTTTATCGTTAGAGCGGTTCCAAATTTTCAGAAGAAGAGATAGTTAAAAGAGTCTGTGAAACTGAAATGTGAGGGTTTTGATCTTAAAATTTTACTACTGGGAGAAAGCAAAATCATTGTTATTCTGCTCTCATTTGGTAATCCTTGTTCTCTTTGTAGATATTATTTATGCGTTTCTCTTGACATTCTTATTTTTCTGTGTCTTTGTTTATGACGAAAAGAAAATCCATGGATATTGAAACTGAATGTGTTAGTACGATGTTTGCTATATGAGGTCTTATGTCCGTTTCAGAAATGGTGTATCGTAGGGTTCCCATTTCATTGTTTGCCGTCATATGCGGAAATGCATGATACACTAGTAATCTTCGTATGGCTATATTGTTACTAAACACTTAAAATGTTTCATTTTTGTTCTATTTTCATTATGTAAAACTATTTGTTTTACATAAAAAATAAAAGATAATTACTTAAATCCCCTTCAATCGGTTTGTTCCCTTTTTACAAAACAAAGAAAATTGTCTTTTGATGAATAAATAATTGAACTTGTTTTATTTAGGGAGGGGCTATGGACTTGGTTGCCATATTCAATCCCTTAGAATAAAGGTTGCCCTATGGACTTATGTGCCATGTTCAACCTATTTAGGACTTTTCAACATTTAATCAAAAAGGTAGAATAAAATAAAAAATGAGATCATGAAATAACATTTCTTTTCCTAATTCCTATGTGGCATTTTTCTAAATACTTAATTAAATCAATATTATTTTTGGGTTGCTCTATGACAAGTGTCATGCTCAACCCTTTAAATTTTGAGGTTGTCCTGTGGACATACCTGTCATGTTCAACCTCATTTAGGTTTAATAAAAAAATTTCACAAATATAAAATCGATAAAAAGAATACAAAATATCTTAAAATTAAAAATGATTTTTCATTTAAATGATTTTCAGGGTAAAATAAATATTTTCAAGTTACTAATAATTTACACAACTAATTTTGGGCAATCATTTTCATGGATGTTCTAGAGTGTTGTGGGGTTAAGTCTCTATGCCTTCCCTAGACGTAATCGACTCTCGAACCCAAGGTTTTTTTTAAAGTGCTTTCCAATTTTCCCGAAATTAAATAAAATTGGTGACGACTCCATGTTCATTCTCTAAAAGAAAACAAGAGTTTTTTTGTTTGCCGTTGTGCTGCGATCATCGATCGCGACAGCTTATATATTGAACCAAAAGTTTTGAGATTTTTTTACTTATAATATAGACAAGTGGGAGTAATATTTTTTGCGGATGTTAAGGTATTATTAATTATTCAAAAGGATGGTTCTTATAAAAGGGCAACAAATTTATATCCTATTTTAATGTATCACATCACATACCAACCAATAATTCGTATAAAAATGCTATTTTATAGAAAGTCCCTACAAAAATCTTTTAAGGTTTTGACACTTCCGAATGCACCGATACGTAAGCTTCTTGCTTTTTAATAACTTGCTCTATCAAGTGGCACATTGTATGCCACAAATTAAGGATGGAAATGAAGTACATAAGAAAATTCGTGTGCTCCGAAAGAGACGACAAGGGTTAAGTGTGTGATTTGAATCGGTATGATTTTGAAAAAAATTGATTTTATAGAATTGATTTTGGGTGTATTTGTTATAGATTTTTTTTATTAGAAAATCATTTTTTAAGTTAAAAATCATTTTTAGTGAGTTTAATTGTATTTGTTTAAGCTTTTCATAAAAATGATTTTTTTAAAAGGTTAAAATGAAAAACTACTTTCATTAGCTTTTGTAAAAAAATCATTATGTTAACACTAGCTATTATCTTAACACTAGTTATCACTAGCTACTTTTAAAAAGTTATTGTTATGTTTGTAAACAAACATAAAATAGCTTCTAATTTTCTTTAAAATCTGTAAAAAATAATCTATAAATTATTGAATGGCAAAATCACTTATTTTTTAATCTAGAACAAACGAGTCCTTTGTTTAAAAGTGAGTTGAAAGTGAAGTAATTTATATTTGGATGCCTTTATGAAAAAATGATTTCTTATTGTTTGAATAGTTGAATCAAAATTGCTTTTGGATGTGCGATACAAGAGGTGATAAATCATTGACCCAAGATTATCTCGTAGAATCAATTTTCTTCCAACATAAAGGTTACAAAATTTAACTTTAAGATAAATTAATAATGTGTTTGGAACAACATCTCCTTCAACGTGGAAGTAGAAGTTCCTGTTGTTAGCTTCCACGTCTAAGCACGTTGAATGTAAATATAATCACTGTTTTGCTATTGCTAACTTGCTTTTACAAAACCTAACGCCAAACCAAATATATACTAACTTGATTTTGAAACTAAAATCACTTTTCAATTTAGGAGCCAAATATCAAAAATATTTTATGAAATCACGTTTAATATGATCTGACGCTGTTCTGTGGGTACAAACCATCAAACCAAACACATTCTGTGTTGAAGAAGCAAACCGCGTTGCAGTCATTATTTGACTTTTTATGGTTTTCATGTGACTTTTGTTTCTATCAGTTTTCAATCTATCTTTTTCATGTGACTTTGGTGGAGTCATGTTACATCAAATTAATTTAGACCTGAGAGTTTACGGTCAACACTTCAATAGTAGTATAATAACAACATGAACATGATAACGAACATTTTCGTACGTGTACAATATCGAAAGAAATCATATAAATATTTTTGTGGTTTTTATTTAAACTCCACGAGAGGAAAGCAGTGACCGTAAATTTCTTCAAGAAACTTTAATAACATTGATTAGAAATTGTATTCAAGGGTTGAATATTTGTTTCAGTTAAAAACCGTATTTATTGGAATCTAGTTGGAATGAGGTGTGATCTATATTTCTAATGATAAATATTAAAGGTGTTTTAGGATATAGCTTGACAGAAAGATATCATGCTCCTACGTATCTCAGGTGGGAATCAAAGTTAACGTAATTCTCTAAAAAATATTAGGTGTCTTCCCTCTTTGAGGAGGCCTTATATTTATAGTGTATCATTTATCCTGATAAGCCATTTTATCTTTATTGTTGATAGGCTTGTTGATATGATATGGTAGTTAAACGTATATTTCGGACATATATTATCTATTAGATGTCATTTATCATCTATCTGTTAGTTATATCTTAATCAACATGTGTCCATTATTTTCGGATATGGCTCTTGTTATGTTTAACCAAGCCAAACTCGGTTTACTCTTTATACGCTCGGGCTATACTCGGTCAAGCTCGGATGAAACTCAGTTGTTTAATTAATTTCATTCCTGGGATGTACACAAGTCCGCCAAACTCTGAGTCTTAATAAGGCGAAAGAGCTTTTATTAAGTTATTGACCGAGTTTCATATGACTGAATAAATTATGCGCCTTACTAATACTTAATCGTACCAAATTTGTCTTTAAACAGTATTTCAAGTTTACTTCGCGTGTGTAAACCTTAGGGATGTTGGTTCCCGAAGATATAAACTTTTGATGCTCATTCGGGGCTCATTGGAGACTCAACTAATTTCCTTATTCCAATGTTTTTAATAAGCTTGGCATTCTCATACTTGTCGTAGGTTCTAACTTGACTTAGCTAATTGCCTTATGCCAACTCTTTGGAATAGCTCCACGTGCCCATGCTCATTTAATGCTCATCCAAAGCTGGATTTATTTATTTGAGTTTATTTTACCCGTGTATTTTCATTATTCGTGGGAGATCATTTGGTTCTTGGTCTAGTTTTCTAATGCTCGGTTTCATAAGACATAGTCTTCCTATACTTGGTTTACACTCATTGTGAGCTTGTTACATGCTCGTTCTTACCATCAAGAATGCTTATCTCAGGTACTTTGCTTATCTCATGATAAGCTCATCCAATGCTAGTTCAGAGCTCGTCCAATGCTCATTCTGAGCCAACTACTGATTTCCTCAGTGCTTGGCCTTAGCTCGGTCAATGCTCGGAATTTTCCAAGTGAAGTTCTAGCTTTATAGCTTTGTAAAGATTTCTTCTTTCCCCTTAACATTAATTTCTGAACTTGTAATATACTCAAAAGTATTGATCTTAACCTGGAATTTTTCCCAAGCTCATAAGATACTCCCTCAATGTTCATCTTGAGCACGTTGGGTACTGAGCCCATTTTGGGGTAAACTCGTTTAATGCTCACTTCGGCTATGAGCTCCCTAATAACATCATAAGAGAATTATAATTAATTTTCAAGAATGAACTTATCCAATGCTCTCCTAAACTTATGATTATTGCTGCTTGATGACAAGCTTGCTATGAGCTTGTTTGGAGACCTTGTCTTGAGCCAAACACTAGTGCAGAAAAGGGATTCCACGTCGGTTATTTTTGGCTTTCCACATCGGTTTTCAAACTGATGTGGAAACGACCGATGTGGTTTATTGCCACTTTACACATCGGTTAAAAAACCGATGTGTAAAGTATATTTTAAACATCGGTTTTCTATTAACCGATGTGGAAAATTAATTTATCAATTGATAAGCAGTTGGAAATTTAACTTTCTACATCGGTTTTGCCTAAAACCGATGTGTAAATTTAACTTTTTACATCGGTTTTAAATAGAACCGATGTGTAAAGTGAAATTTACACATCGGTTCTACGGAAAACCGATGTAGAAAGTTAAATTTACACATCGGTTTTTAATGAACCGATGTGTAAAATCTCTTTTTTTTTTAATCTGTTATTTACATTTCAATCATTCATTTCCCCTGTTTGATGATTGCGGATCAATAAACAAACCAAAGATACCACTGATCAAACAAGAAACAACAACAGAACACCAAACTAGTTTTGACACAATCATTCAAAAGCAAAACATACTTCATTCAATTTTCTTAGCACAAACAATCAGCTCTTACACATATGGTTAAAAATACTGACATTTCATCAAATGACTAGTGAGCACAGAATCTGAAAACAGAGGGCATCAGGCCTAATTAATTTCGAATGAATGAAAACAACACTTTATCAAGGCTACATCAAAACACGAGAGAAGAAGAATTGAACTAGACCTGAGCACTAATACATATCATCAGTCAAAGGTACACTATAGCTAGTACATGATAAGTTTTTAAACTAACTACATATATACAAACTATGGGTGGTACACTTCAAGAAAGAAAGTTGCCCAACGCCTCTTTATGATGTTGATGTCAGAATCAGATAATGGAGTTGGATTGTTGAATATCTGCAAGTTTAATTGAACAAAAGATTATATCTTTTAAGTAATAAACTAACATAAAACATATAACGAATCTATACTATTACTTCTAATTGTGTCAATTAACATTTACCTCACTCCATCTTTCAGTGATCCCGGAGGAGATAATTTCCAACATCCACTGCATCACATAGTAGCCACATTCCCATGACCCACGTTGTATACGTGACTACGTACAAATGAAACCCAATTAGAATATGAGGAATTAAATAAAATAGAAATCAATTATTGTACCCACTGCATTTGATGCATTTGAACTAATAAATATCTTACGCCGGGAATAATCCATCTGATAGCCCGAGTACGCCTTTCACCATGCAACATGTGGGATGCATTAATAGACCTATCATGACAAAAACATTAATTAAAGTATATCTAATAGATTTCAGATAATTAAAACAACTGCATTACTGATTATAAAGTATTTTAATGCTTACGTTTCGATGATCGTCTTCAGTTGATTCGCCGGCTTATTTCCCAATGAGCAGAAGAAGACCACGACGTTCATTCTTGGGTACAAGAGCAACAGTTGCCAATGCCGGCTGTATTTGCGGAACAGTTAGTGACTAAGTCATATATAGTTATACTTAAATAACCGGTACTTACTTATTGAGATAAGGCGCAAGATAGAATTGATGATCGTCTCGGGCAAGTATATCACGTATGGTAGTGACCGGGTCTTCCGATGCTACGAGAACATCACCCTGAATGAACATGGGGTCAATGAACCCATAAAAGGCGAGGTTACCCTGATCGACTAACATACGATGCAGATACCTAATATATTGGAAAAACATGTTAATTATCATAGTATTTAAAAATTAATTACGTACTTAACTTATAAATAAAATGTACTTATGTGCACCAAAACGATATGTGTGCAGAACTGGCCATTTCTTTATTGAGTGCCATCTCCATAAGTTCCTTCTTTGGTATATACTGATTCACGTGGTGACATCATGTTCCAACGTTACCAAGGCTGCATCATCCTCCACGGTGACAAACTGTATAGCGTAACTTTAAAAACATCACCATGGCCAGGTGCCCCTTTGTCGATCCCCTAAACAACATAGATATATATTAGTAATCACGGATAATTAAGTTATTTAATTCGTTATTAACTAAATGGTCAAATGAATACCTTGGCGAGGAGAGCGGACATCTCTGGTCTTCCTAGATCCGACCTTTTAGGCACAATATCATTTCCAACATCCTATAACGAATAAAAATAAAGCATTATCTTTAAACAATAATAAATATATTTCAACTATGAATATAGAAAAACACAACTAACCGAATACCTCAGATGCAACAAGAAAGTTGACCAGTCTTCTTGGCCAGAGGATGAAGTTACCGAGGGTCTGACCCACTG
The DNA here is from genome assembly GCA_030762895.1 of Sophora flavescens. Taxonomy (NCBI): domain Eukaryota; kingdom Viridiplantae; phylum Streptophyta; class Magnoliopsida; order Fabales; family Fabaceae; genus Sophora; species Sophora flavescens. The sequence continues at coordinate 78,026,027 of CM061068.1, forward strand.
TTTGAACCTCCTCAGTGGGCACAGGGACTCGAGCATCAGTATCTCGAATAATCTCAACAGACACCCTCAGCTGATCATCCGGTAATAACCGATGGTGTATGATATTACCTAACTTATTATATGCCCTACCCAATGCCACTAAGCGGCGATGATGATGATCATCATCAACATACAGCTCACACCTCCAGCATACTTCAGCAAACGCTTCTTCATAGCGTATGTATCCGGTATGTCAAATGTCAACTATATTAAGACCAAAAGAATCAACGAATTACTGTATGATATTATTAAGATAAAAATAAAGTAGATACAGACAAACACAGGACGTAGAAGTATAGATACCAGAATACTCTCCCATATCTGCTCCTTCACGTCCGCCGGTACATCTCTCCACCTATCAATTAGTATACTGGGCCTGTTCCTAGCAAGGGTCGCCACAAAACTGGTAAACTGATCTTCCATTGGCCCAATAGGTTTGAGGTTATCATCAAAATCTACTCTTATCCTTTGATTTGATCCACGGTTGGCAGTCAAATTCCTCATCCGTGTGGCACGTCTACCCTTTCTACTGGTAGACGGGGTCTCTGACCCGCTGCATGAAGGAGGTATATCCTCATGATCAGCCATGTATACCTGTTTAAACACAAAACAAAAAAAAACTTGTTAGTATGTCAGGATAAATATCAAACATAACTTATAAATATCGATCAACGTACATAAACATAACTTATAAATATCAACGTAAACATATAATATGCCAAACTTGATGGTAATATCAAACTAAACTTACTTTGTGGTCAATTAGTAAAGTTCTCCCATAACCCTTCTTGGTGCTCATTACGAGTAGCATGTACATCATCCACTTCATTTTCCTCATTGAAATTAGGCACTCGTGTTGAGAAAGAAGGAGTATCAGAAATATCAATAGTTGAATCGTGATTTCCCTCACTACCATTATACATGTTTTTTCCCTGGAGAACCACTGACCACCTTTTGTTAGAAGGATCACGGATATAAAACACTTGTTTTGCTTGGAATGCCATGATGAAAGGTTCCTCTTTATTACCTACCTTACTAAGGTCCACCAATTTGAATCCTAACTCATCGGTTTGCACACCATTGTTACTGTCGACCCACTGACATTTAAAAACAGGTACTCTAAACTTCGTGTAATCAACCTCCCATATCTCTTCAATGATTCCAAAGTATGAAACTGATGCCATAACAGGGTTTTTATCTTTCGAACTAGAGAAATGCATGGACTCGGAGACGACCATAACCATACTGTTTTGCATAGTACTTTTGTCATCCTGGGACTTTGTATAGAAGGAAAACTTATTGATATCGTACCCACTCCAGCATATGACATCAAAGTTAGGCCCCTGTGCTAGCCATTTTAATGTAGCAGAAGTAGTACCATCCTTTGCAATTTTTTCTTTAAACCAGTTCAAGAAAGTCTTGTTATGCTTGTTCAAACACCATTTTTCATTCATTCTAGGGTAAGTTTCATTGATGATGCTTTTATGCTCACATAAGTATGGTTCAACCTCATCAGTGTTATTCAATATATACAAATGTGCTTGAAGCACTTCCTCCCGATCCATGCTCTTAACAGTGATACCTCGTGTACCCTTACCATCATATCTTCCTTCCTGACAAGACTTCGGAAGCCTTACAGGTTCCGCTTCTGACATGTAGTCTGTACAAAACTCAATAGCTTCTTCTGCAACATACCTTTCAACAATAGATGCTTCGGGACGGTAGTAGTTGTTGCATTAAGACATGACAATCATGAGACTTTAAGCTAACTAATTTGAGATCTTTAATTGAGACAAGTCTTCTGATATTTGAAGAGTAACCCTGTGGCACTTTGACTCCCCGTAGACATTCACATAAACTTATTTTCTCTTTTTTTGATAAAGTATGACATGCTGGGAGCAAATAAGTCTTCTTATCCCCCACTTTAAGTGGAGCTAACTGCTCTCGTATACCCATCGCAACTAGATCCAGACGAGCATTCACACCATCCTTTGTCTTGCCTTGAATGTTGAGAAGCGTTCCGATTAAACTGTCACACACATTTTTCTCTACATGCATCACATCAATACAATGTCTTACATCAAGCTTGCACCAGTATGGAAGATCAAAGAAGATCGACCTCTTCTTCCATATTTTCTTCTCTGTAGCCTTCTTCTGGGTCTTCCCATAGATAACATTAGTGTTGTTCACCCTTTCATAAACTTGCTCTCCAGTCAAGGCCACCGGAGCAATTTCATTCTCCGGAAGTCCGTTGAAAGCTTTCCTCAATCTACGATAAGGATGATTACGTCGGAGAAATCTCTGATGCCCAAGGTAAACCGTCTTCCTTCCATGTTGCAGTTGATGGTAACATGTGCCTTCTTCACATATTGGACATGCTTTATGCCCCTTAACACTATACCCACACAGGTTCCCGTATATCTTTGGAAAGTCATTGATGGTGCAAAATAACATGGCACGCAATCCGAATGTCTCACAAAGAATACCCGTCAATCACATCAACGCCTTCATCCCACAACATTCTCAAGTCTTCAATCAAGGGACTCGGATAAACATCAATATCATTTCCTGGCTGTTTAGGACCCGAAATCATCATACTTGACATAATGTATTTGCGCTTCATGCACAACCAAGGAGACAGGTTGTAAATTACAAGGAGAACAGGCCATGAACTATGAATACTACTTAAGTTTCCATATGGATTCATTCCATCGGTAGCAAGTCCAAGCCTGAGGTTTCTGGGCTCATTGCCGAAATCCGGAAACAAACTATCAATTCTCTTCCATTGCAAAGAATCGGCCGGATGGCGAAGCTGTCCATCACACTTCCTCTCATCTGCATGCCATCTAATGTTCTTTGCGTCATTTACATTAGCAAACAATCGCTTGAACCGCGGAATCACGGGAAGATACCATAACACCTTCGCAGGAGGACCTTTGGTTACCACATCACAACTAGAATCACCATCCTTCACTTTGTAGCGTGATACCCCACACCTGGGGCACTCGTGCATCTCTTCAAACTCTTTCCTATACAATATGCAATCATTGGGGCAAGCGTGTATTTCCTTATACTCCATACCTATCGGACACAATATCTTCTTCGCCTCATAGTTTCGAGATGGCAATGTGTTGCCTTCTGGAAGCATTTCTTTCAACAACTCAAGCAATTCGGTAAAGCTTTTATCGCTCCGCCCATTTCTCCCCTTCACATTGAACAATCTTAACACCGCTGACAACCGTGTGAAATTAGTGCACCCCGGATACAAAGCCAATTGCGCATCACTGCACAAAGTATCATACACATGTGCGCGCCGAAAAGACTCTTGCCCAACATCACGGATCATGTCCTCTAGTCCATCGTCCATTTCCACGTCATCAACTTCCTCTCTATCCGACACCCTCGGCCTGTCTAACGATTCACCATGACATATCCATATTGTATAACTCTTACAAATCCCCTCACAAATAAGATGATCACGTATCTCCTCAGCTTCTAGTCGTCTCTCATTCAAACAGTTAACACAAGGACAATAAAACCTTCCGTTACCACTATCAGGAGCATTTGTTTTTGCAAACTGTAGAAAATCTTCCACTCCATTCTCATACTCATCACTTGTCCGTCTAGCATTCATCCAACCGCGATCCATGACTAAACCAATACCTTCGTACTTAGTCCAACATATTCATCAACCACTTCTTATGACAGGGTATGGCCCTATCCCATTCGAGAAGAAACTTTTTCAACATTCGGTTAACAGTTGGTCCTTAACTCTCATGCTCATACTCGACAAAATTTCGGCAGCATTTCCCCGCGGTCTCCGACGTACACTACTTGAACGCGATGACATCCACCACGATAAAGTATGCACCCGGAGAACGAAAGGAAATGTATCAATCCGAACTTTCATCAAGTATATAACATTAGAATCAATGAATAACTATTTTAACTGAATTAAGAAAAAGTTTTTTCCCAAACTGTCCAACTTTGGACAATTCAAGATCCAACACAATGAGCGGTACATTAAGCATGTACACGTACACGTACGCTCATTAGTATTGCATCTCAAACGGGAAACTAAGGCTTTACTAATTATTGTGGGCATATTATCGAATCAAATAAATTTTCAAGAAAATACATTAAAACTCCAATGAAAGCTTTTCAGCCAAAACGTACCTTCTGAGAGACACGCCTAGCTGTTATTATGCAAAGACAGCAGAGAAGTGAACAAAGCAGAGGCAGTAGCACTATGCAACGGAGTCAAGGACACTCCTCAAATCAAATCCGCAGTCCAGGAAAATAACACCTGTCAATTTCTAGCACGGCATCACGGTTAAGACAAAAAGAAACTAGGTAAAGAATCAACAATAGCGCTTTAATGCAGGTGACAAAGTAATTTTAAAAAAATCTCCATTTCTTCCTATACTTGTCAACGTATTCTCAACCTTTTTCTTAAAAGGTTCTTAAATATGCCTATATTGTCTTACATTGCTTCATCTAAGATTTCCAAAGAAAAACAAGAAGATTTTTAAAAGCATTCAACTTCCTTGTATTTTTTTCTCCCTTCCGTTTAGATATGATCTTCAAGCACATCATATTGAACCTTAGGCAACACATATATTGGAACACAAACCATAGTGGTTCTTGAAAATAATACAACCAAGAATGATGCCAATTTCTCTCATATACCATGTGATTTTAGATAGATCATGAGCGAGATTGAAAAGAGGCTTAAAGCATGTTTAAGATGTATTCCATATCTCAAATCCAAAACCAAACATATTATTGGCATGTTAACATGATTTTCTTTTCTAGGTTTTGCTGCTAGTATCAGGAACATGGGGACAAACTCTCCAAGAAAACAGTTCAAACATTTTCGCAAGCAACTAACATGCAATACAGACACATGAATTGAAGAATCAAAATCAACATATAATCATCTAACATCAACATGCAGTGGCCAACAAATAACAACATGCAGTGGCCAACATTTTATAATCAACACCAACCAAGAGAAAAGAGTGTAGAAACAGGAAACCCTTCCAACCTCCTTCACCCCCTAAAAACAGGCGCAAACCAGTGAAAAACAAGAAAAAATTTGAACGAAACCGAAGATTAATTGAATATGGAAAACCCTAAACCCAAATCAGTTAATCACAACAGCAAAATCCATTACCCATACACATCAGTGAATGAACCACAACAACAAACTGAACAAAGTGAATACTGGAGAATGAAGCAAGGTGAAGGGAAAGTGAAGCAAAGTAAAATGGAGGAAGCACTCACCAGAGAATGAAGCAATGGCGGCAAGCGGACAGAGCAAGGTGAGGGCGAGCATCCAAACGCAAAGGTAAAGCACAGGGAGAGAGCTGTTTTAGGGTTCAGCTAGAAAAACTCGAAAATGAAGAATGCAGGGATAGCGCGCGGAACAGAATAAAAATTGGGAATATTACACATCGGTTATGCTAAAAACTGATGTGGTTAACATTATACACATCGGTTATTAGAAAACCGATGTTTAAACCTTAAACTTTTGTTTTTTTAAAAAAATTTTATACATCGGTTATTTAAAACCGATGTGTAAAAGTAAAATTTTAATTTCTATTTTTTTAATTTATAATTTATACATCGGTTATCTAGAAACCGATGTTGTTAATCACAATTTTCTACATCGGTTCATCAAGAACCGATGTTGAATGTTAAAAATTCTGACTTTAAATTTTTTTTATTTTAATTTTAAACATCGGTTAGAAATAACCGATGTGTAAAAGTTTTACACATCGGTTATTCTCTAAACCGATGTGTAATACTTTGGTTTTAATTTCAAAAATGCCACCGCCTCGTTTTACACATCGGTTTCTAATAAACCGATGTGTAAACTTCGATGTAGAATCCCTATTCTGCACTAGTGAAACTTGTAACTTCGTTGAACATAGTCTTTTATTTGAAAAGACTATGACTACTATTGGATTAGGCTTACACCGAGCTCCGATCGAGTTCGTTTTCATCGAACTTTGTGCTCGTTACCCGAGCTGAAAAGCTCGTTTTTAGGGACTTTGTTTGGCGCCCCTTTTTAGGGACTTTGCTCGCCCTTTTTAGGGACTTTGATTGCCCATTATTTTAGGGACTTTAATTGTCCAGTATTTTAGAGACTTTAATTGCACAGTATTTTAGGGTTTTCCCAGTATTTTAGGGACTTTGATTACGCAGTATTTTAGGAACTTTGTTTGCCCAGTATTTTAGGGACTTTCATAGCCCCAGTATTTTAGGGATTTTGTTTGCCCAGTATATTATGGACTTTGATTGCCCAGTATTTTAGGGACTTTGATTATGCCCATCCCCCGAGCTGTGGAACTCCAGGGGGGTTTTTTTAGGGTCATTTGGTGGATGTACACATGAAGACTTTATTTATGCTCATCCCCTGAGCTGTGGAACTCCAGGGTTTTGTAGGTCATTTGGTGTGATGTACACTTAAGGACTTCATTTATGCTCATCTCCCGAGCTGTGGAACTCCAGGGGTTTTGTAAGGTCATTTGTTGCTTGGCCTCTTATTAGAATTCTCATCGAGTCTGGCCAGAATGTGGTTGAATCATCGAGTTAGGGTCGAATGGCTTATGTTGAGTTTACCCGGATTGGCAGAGCAGTAGAGGCCGAGCTAATTTGTATTGGCCGAGCAGCTTAGGCCGAGTACGCCGGGATTGACCGAGATCGTCGGGACTGGCCAAGATCATCACCGTTTTTCACTGTTCACAACCTACAAGATTCTAATGAAAATTTGCATACTACAGTCACATTCAAATGAAAATATCTCACTCAGTGGATAAGGGGTTTAAAGAAATAATCTCAATTCTTATTGATTTCAAATTAATGATAATGATAGAGATAAAAAGCATATTTTTGCTTTTCATAATTTGAATCAGTGATATAGTTATATGCGTTAAAATAGAGAACGTCGTAAGCAAATAATTAAATTTAAATATCAAAATATCTTATTTGACTTATAAGGATCATATGATTAGATATCATAAGACAAGATGAATCCACTCAAATTCAATTTTGAATTTAAATTGTAATAAGATATTACCATATTAGATAGGATAATAATCAATGATTAAGAGATTATCAGATTAGATAAGATAATAAACAATGATCTCATAAGAGATTATCAGATTAGACACGATAAGAGATTATCAGATTAAAGTCTATGATGAGATAAGTTATCGAGACAATAACAAAAAGATAACGATAAAGATAATGTCTTATCTTATATACTTACAAATATTAAGTGTAAGCAAGTAGCAAAATATAAATATAACAAAATTAAATAAATTAAAACCACGTATCATTGTTTTATTAGAAAACAAATCCACTTCCCTAAACATCTCTTATTCAAGTGATTGTTAGTGGTCTTGAAATAAATTAAAGATACGGAAAAGATGACAATAAAAATGATGTCATATCTTTTTTTTTTATTATTATCTTATACTAGCGGCAAGACAGGCACTCACGTGCCTGTCTGGCCGCATTTCTAATTCTTTTACGTGTCTTTATCCATGTTCTTGGCACATAATATTTTATTTCACTTGTCTAAATCGAATATTTTTAATCGGTAATTTTTGCGACTTTATATCATGATTGATTAATATAAAAAAAAAATCGTATTTTGTTGTTGTTGTTGTGCAATATACATTTTCTTGGCTAATACCATCAATTTTTTTGTAATTAAAAACCTTGAAATTCAATATCAAAAAATTTGTCATGTTAACACATTTCAAGTAAGAACAAAATATCTACATTCTTAAGGTTATGATATGTTACTTTTTTAACTATTTTATTAGTTAAGATTAAGATATTGAATATGTTATATTTGTATATGACATTGTGTTGGTTAATTTGTAATTTTATAATTGTCGAGTATTTTATTGATAATGAGATATACAAAGAATTGAGAAGAATCATGGTAAGGTAAACAACTATACGAAGTTCTTATTGTTTTATTTATTTGGTATGCTTTCTTATTGGCTAACTAAAAATGATGAAAACATAAATTAAGATTACGTACACACATATTTAATACAAAAGTTTCTATTGACGTACCTGCATGTTTGTATTTCTATTTCTTTTACTTGTGTATACTTTATTGTTGGTATAAAATATATTTTTGCCATTTGTATAAGATATGTATGTTTGTTCGGTAATTTTTGTGATTTTATACTGTGATTGGTTAATATAAACACACACACACAGATATATATATATATATATATATATATATATATATATATATATATATATATATCACATTAATGGCAGAGAAACTAAGATGTCAAATTTGATCCATCATACCTGCACTTCCAAAAGTGCAATAGCATTTGCAGCCTTCTAGAATAAGTTAAAAGACCCAAAATAAAATTTAATAAAAAATCCAAAACAAAATATTTCAATTATTATTGTAGGCCCTTCAAAATTTGTAATAAGGGGAATTCTGAGACTGTCTACCCATACTCTTTGATGTATAATGGAAAAAAATAGCTATAGTAGTAGTATTAAATATGTTTAGGTTCCTAAATGCAAGAAGGAATGCATTAATTGTGTCCAATTTACTGCATGCCCTTCCACTGCTCATAGACCTGGAGAATTAAATAGGCTGCCAACAACCTGTCCGAAGCCATAAATAGACTTTGTATGTTAAATATAATTTAAGTAATCAAAATACATTAGAATATGAACATGACATTCATTGGAAAATATAACTCCCTCAACTTATTAATCTTCTTAAGTCTGCCCATTTCATCTCCTCTTTTTCATATACTTCCCTACTACTCTTCTGATATGCATCATCACCCTTTCCACTCATTGCCTAACTCAAGCTTGCTGGGGCACAATTTTTCTTTTTGGGTGACGAAAAGACATTCCTTCCACTGCTCATAGACTTGGAGAATTAAATAGGCTGCCAACAACCTGCCTGAAGTCATAAATATACTTTGTATGTTAATATCATTTAAATATTCAAGGGAATGCTATCCAGTTCCCTTAGGGCATTGGTTAAGGAAATAGAAATAGAAATTGTGTCTTGAAAAGTGGTGTATTTAATACTTAGAAAATTTAAAAGCTACACTTTTCAACATGATTCTTCTATCTTTGGAATCCTTAACCAATGCCCTTAGGGCACTGGTTAGCAAGACCCAATATTCAAAATGCATTAGAATAAGAACATGACATTCATTGGAAAATATAACTCCTTCAACTCATTAATCTTCTTAAGTCTAACTTTATAACTGAACAATAATACCAAAAACTTAAACATAAATAATGAATCTTGAAAGATAATTTAGGAGCCTAGAACATATATATAATGACTATTAGTTGAAACTTAAACATAGTTCATTTGCGGCTATAAGGAAGAAATACCTATTCATGTGTCAAGCCGCAAATGCATGGTTCCCTAAGTGTTTGTTCAACAATATTGAAGTTATGTTTGTTGTCTTCATAAGCATGTTCCACTCTTATGTAAACTGTGTTGCACAACCGCTAGGCTTCCATTTCAGTTACCTTTTTTTTATTAATTTTCAAAAGTTAAAATTTTTTAACTATGGTTTAAAGGGCAAATTAGACAATATTTAAAGTAGGACACCAAAATTTGAACTTTGCCATTATCTATTAATATAGAAGAAGATGAAGCAGTGAAGCATAAAAAGTAAATAAAAAAAAGGGAATTGGATGCATTTATCTCAAGTGAATAAATTTACAAAAACCAGTGCACTCAGTTACATAAATGTATAAGCCATTAACAAAAAGAAGCATGGGTCATCTTAAAACGGTTCTCAATTCATTATAAAAGTTAAAGGGAAATTCCACAATGTGGTAAATGGTAATGGGTAAAGTCTAAAGTTTACTATTGGCAGCAGAGATCTGGAGCCCCATTCAAGCAACTCTTTGCTTGTATCATTTTTGTTAACAATCACCTCAATGAAGCATAAGCAGTCTTTCTTTGGTCCTGTTGCCGTGGCAATTGCTTCAATGAGCTCCTCTTCTTAGAACAGATAGGAAAGAAGCATGCATGAAAGGATACAATACAATATTAGCACTTGTATAGGTTATTGCAGTGAAGTTTGAGGAGAATGCACTATTATGTCAAGAAACTCACCTTGGTAGTCTAGCATTTCCCATCACCATTGTGGATTGCATCAACCAACCCAATGTAGTTCCAGTTTTTAATCACATTGCATGGTTCATCATTAATTTCAACCTCAATGGTGCATCGACCATTATTTATCAAGAAGATTTTAATCGTTTGCCCACATCGCAACATTGTGGATACATCCCGGGACATGTATAGCATTTTAAAGAAAGATAAACGCACCATGATCAGTTAAAAGAGTTGTCTTGAGTTAAGGTTTAGGATACATTATGTCACAATTATAGGCAAAAGAGACCTCAGATATGGAAGAAAAAGATCAGGCCACATAATCCAAAACAATTGCCCTCCTCCCATGTCTTTTTAGCCCTACAGTAACCAATATCAATATGAGATGGTCAAAGAGCCCATGAACATTTTACTTCTTGGAATAGTGAAATAATTTTATACACAAACATTTACACACTCATAACCTCATGTTCCTATAATTTTTTATCGTTTGATTACAACTGAACCATCCTCATGCACTCTAATTTTGTCACCTCATTCTAGTTTGAGGTGATGTGCAGAAAGCATTTTTTATTAAAGAATCTGGTTTGTCATGACGGAACTCATCAATGATGTATCTTTCTCATTCCTATCATAATAATCAAATTCTTCCGGATTAATAAACCTCATTATTTTCAAAAGTATAAAAACCATGACTTTAGACACATAAATAATACTCAAAATAATCCTTCACCACAAAGCAAACATGATAAAATTTTAAATTATTACATTGATATTTGCAGGTAGTGCCTCTGGAGAAATGTCAAACTGCACAGCTACATCTTTTGCATCAATTTTCCTTCTCTCTATCAACTTCCAAAGGTGCGATTTTAAACTTAACATAAGGACATAATCCAGCCAATTTGCGAACTGATACTCACACACATACATATATTTAAGATGCAGAATATCTTCTTCCATATAAGTGCAAAATTGAGGGTATTCGATGCAGTAGGATATGAGAACAAATTAGGTTCCCAGTAAGAAAACAACAATAATAAACCACATTTGGGATAGCACATCTTTTTCGGTTGTTGAAATCATGATATTTTGTTTCAATTGAAGAATATGCTTTAGAAATAAGTAAATTGAGTAAAATAGCAATTTGGAAAGAGGAATTCACCTCAGACGACTCACATCCACCGGCCTCTGATAGATCCTAGTCATCATGGATAGTTCCTTTATGATCTTTGGAAATGGAACTATAGCCCTGTAGCAAATGAGAGGTAGGTGATTTGATATATAAAAAGCATAAAAAGAATGAGAAGCATAAAAAAGAAATGAGAAAAAGAAAGGGGGGTTCATCTTCTATCACGGTTGTAGATCTAGTAACAGAAGTTATAGTGGTAATTGTTCCAAACCTTTAATATATCATGTTGTAAATTGTGTAATCATGGGTTCAAAATAATCCTTTATCAGAGATGTTTGCTTCTTAGAACCCATGGGATAAAAAACCAGTTATTCTTGGGAGGACTCGACAACATCAAAATCCTGAAATCGAAAGAGAATGAATGATGATCATAAAGAGAATCTTTTGTTAATTATTAAAAAATAAACAAACCTTCTCCTCCTCTTCTCTCTGGCCCTTTTTGGATGTACATCATTTTTATCTTCTCTAACTAAACCTTTTTCTTGTTTTTGTTGTGCTGTAATCGTTTCATGGTAGAAAGTTTTCCTCTTTATGGGTTTGCTTTTTGAAAGAAAGAGGTTGAATTAAAGAAACGATTTTTAGAAGGAGCATCAGTTATTTCTTCTGCAATTTTGCCTATTGAAAATTGGAAACCGAATTTGGCAATTATTTTTTCAGTTTTTATGCTGTTACTTTTGATATCTCGCGCTCATTTGTGATACATTTGAGTTGAGTTAGTTTTGTTATTTTTGTAAAACTGCCATATATTGTAAAGTTAATAGGGGTAATTATGTAATATAAAAAAGTGGACACCAAATTTTGAATTTTTTTGAACTTTGACATTATAGATTAGTATAGATACTTACAAATATTAACTACGAGCAAGTAGCAAAATATAAAATATAACAAAATTAAATAAATTAAAGCCACTTATCCAATTTGTTTTATTAGAAAACAAATCCACTTCCCTAAACTTCTCTTATCCAAGTGATCTTGTTAGTAATCTTGGATAAACAACTAAACAAAATCAAAATCTTAACAAATTCAATCATTTTAACTAACATTTTTTTTTGCTTTAAAGAAATTGAGATAATCATATGCATAAAAAGATAATATCTTATATCTTTTAACTATAGGTTCCACGTATCAATCTTTTGAAAGTTGGGTGTAACGATTTTAATAACACAGACACTAGAAAATATGTTTAAAAGGAACAAGAGTAAAATGTGTCATCGCCATCACTCTATAAGAAAATATTAAAATATTTATATATATATATATATATATATATATATATATATATATATATATATATATATATATATATTAAAATACAAAAATTAAAAAATATTAAAAATATATATATAAATATTTAAAAAGTAAAGTATATGCTTATTAATTATCATTACATTTTTTTTTTTTTTTGATCAACATATTACATGTTGTATATATCCTATTCCAGCTTCTGGAAAGAGATTCAAATCAAAATTGGATTTGGCGACAAAAATTCTTCATGAACGAAAATAAAATTGATATGATTAATTTATCTCAATTTCTTTTAGACAAAAACCCAAGTCAACAAGAAATAAAATTGATGATAGAGATAAACACGTAAACTTCTCCCTTATCGTTCCAGATATCTCTCCTTTTTTTTTAAAAAATTTTAACACCAGGATTTGTGGGGAGTTGAAGGTATAACACCAGCTGGTTTCAAATATTTTCAAATAAACATGCAAAACCCAATGATATCTCTTTCACCAAATTTTTCGGTAATAAAGAAACTACCTCCTCCCATCCGTTCTGATGAAGTTTGCATCCACGTAACATGACGATGCATCTCCTTATCGTCATATTTGTTGGTCTAACAAGCTAACACAAAAAGCAAAATTTCCTTTCTTTTTAATTACCTAAACCAACAAAATAAAATAATAAAAATAAAATAAGAGAGGTAAATTGTTTCTTCCCTGATCTTCACTTCATGACCAGAGAATCAATTATACTCATACTTCTTTTTTGTTGTTGAGATGATCGTTCGCTCACAGGTGGTAGAAGTATAAGAACTCAAGCGCTAGGAAGGGAGGACGCTTCTGTTTTTGTCAACAGAAGCCTGGGGCAGCACAACGGTTGGTGGTGATTTTATTTACGGCCGGGGAAAGTTTGTCACACGTCAAATATCCCTGCCAGGATGTGACATATATTCATATCAAGGGTGTTTAGAATATAGCTTTACACGAAGATATGCTGCTCCTACTATCCCACGTGATAATTAAAGCTATCTTATTTGAAGAGGTTTTGTATTTATAGTGTTATTTGTGATCGAATCATTTATCTCAATAAGCCCTTTTTTCTTTATTGTTGATAGGCTTGTTGACATGATCTCGGATAGTTATTATCTATTAGGTGTCATTTATTATCTATCTCTTAGTTATATCTTAATCAATGTGTATCCATTATTTTTGGATATTACTTCAAACCAAGTCAAACTCGATTTACTCTCTATATGCCCAGGTTATACTCCGTCAAACTCAAATGAAACTCGATTATTTCATTTATTTCATTTCTGGGATGTACAATATTCATTTTAGGTTGTGCATCTATTTTGGGAAGAAAAGTAAGGCTTACAGTTTATTTGGTTTAGATTATTTTGAACGTAAAACAATTTTTTTTATGCTTTTCGAGATGTTTTCATTGGGGACGGAATTAAGGGCGCAGCTAGAAATTTCTTACAATAGTGACAAGACTAAATATACATAAAGTTAATAAAAAAAATAATAATAACTGATATATAAAAGTGAACTAAATAAAACAAATTTGATATATAATTAACAGCTTAATATAATATAAATTATCCAAATAAATTTTTAGTAGACTTATGTTGATACCTAGTGGAGGTGTGCTCAATGTCAATAGATAGCTCAAGAATATTTTTTTTTCAACATTATTATGTGAATTTAAAATTGATGTACTAGATTATATTTTATCATTTATTTTCTCATTCCTTTTAGAAAATGAGTTAATAGTTTTGTTTTTAGATATCACTTTAACTCAAGTGAATCTAAAAATTAAATTTTGTAAGAAAATTTGTATATATAAAAGTTAAATAATTAAAAATAAATTCAATAAAAACAATAAAAAAAAACCTATCAAAGACAGGCCAAAAACATCAAAAGGAATCGACAATCAAATAAAAAACAAGGAAAAGATCACTCGTAAAAAAAGTAAAACTTAATGTCTTATATGAAGAATGCAAGGAAGAGAATGAAATAAAAAACAAAAAAAAGGGAGCAGCTACATATATTTATCTTTTATCGATTTTCTTACATACAGCACCGCCAAGACTACAAGGCGCCAACAAAGAGCGCTTCGTCCTATCTCCCTCGCCGTCACACCGCCACACTAAAGCACAACGTCTCACGTCGATTTTGTTCTGTACGTGTTCGGAGTATTCACTATCTCTAGCTTCTAATATTGGTTAACACAGTATGTTTGGTAGTTAGAATTTTGCACAATAATTTTAGAGTTTTATCGATATATTTTGGCAATGTAAAAATTTTTTACATTATCAATCAATAATAAATTGTCACGTTATTGAAAATCTTTGATTGTTATCCAATTAACCTTAAAAGTGATTATATCATGATTTTGTAATTGATTGACAGTGTAAAAGTTTTACACTTACAATATATATCATTTTAATCTTAATATTAATAACAAATAACACATTTTTACTTTTTTTTCCTTCATATTCCAATTAATGCGAGTATTCACAAAAGGTTATATTGATACAGCAAATCTATCTCATTATCATGGGAAGAAATTATTTCAGATTATAACTTTGAAGAATGCTAATCTATTAAGAAAGTGTATTAAGATGTTAATCTATTAAGAATATATTGGGTCGTGTCAAAAAAATAAAAAGAGAGAGAGAGAGAGGATATATTGGGATTTACGTTTGAAGCAGCGGAAGTATGTTTGCAGTGACAAATTAGTTATTTTATGCAATCCAACGCGAAAGCAAAATTTTATTGTGTTAGCATTAGCAAGCATGTGGTAGTATTGTGTATGACTCGTATTCTGTTATAAGTGGACAGTCGTTTGGAGGGGAGCGCATCCATCGTAACGGAGTACTACTGAGATATAATTGTAACCCTATTTGTGATTATCTCTAATAATATGTAGCCGCTCAGCTCAGCTCCCAGAGACGTAGGTACAATTGGCCAAACTTCATTAACAAATTCTTTTGTCCTTTAGGACTCGTTTGGTGGTCAGGTTATGATAAGGACGGATAGGATAACAGATTGGATAAGAGTAAGATAGGATATGGGATGAGGTCTTATCATATCCTATGTTTGATACACAATAGATATCCAATCGAATAATGAATGGATATGATTTAAATGACAAAATTACCCTCATCAACAACCAAGATGCAGTCCCAATATGCCTCTGCATTAATCCTCCAGATGACCATATTTAACAAATCAACAATTAAATTTCTGGAAACCTAAATTAAAAAAGTAGAAAAGATTGTCTTTTTCTTCTGAAACTCGAGCTCAACCAAAAAATTGTTATAGAAGTCTAAAAAAGCAAAACATAGAACAACTCATCTCCTTGCTATCAAAACATACATCAACCCATGAACAACAACAGGGCATAAACACAGCATGTCGTCTTCTTTCTCTGGACACAGCAGATATGGACGACGGCAAGGATGGAGCTCGTGAGGTGGATTTGTGCGACGGTTGCGTGGAAACAGAGAAGATCTGAACGACGACGAGGATGGAGCTCGTGAGGGGCAGCGGTCGCGTAGGAATGAAGCAGATCTGAACGGTGACTGGAGCTCGTGAGGGGGGTGCCGGTCGGTGGCTTTGGGATGATGTGCGGCAGTCCACACGACTGGGTGTTCGTAAAGAATGGTTTTGCTTCGGAGCAGATCTAGACGGCACGATGACGACGCTCCTGTGTGGTGAGTCGTGTGGAGGAGGAGGGATGTTTTGGACTCGTGGAGGTGACGAAGGAGAAGCTTTCTGGTATAAGGGGGAGAGGGGGTGAACGTTTTGGAGGGCTGAAGGGGAAAAATTTTGTTATCCTATCTTATTCTCTTCTAACCCAGCCCCACCTCTAGGATAAGAAATTTAACTAAGTGACAAAATATGATAAGCTATCCTATCCTATTGGTTCACCAAACTAAGGATTAAAGCAGGATATGATAGCTTATCCTATCTTGTCCACTTTATCCTGTCCACCAAACGGACCCTTAGCGTTTACTGTTTTGTTCTTTACATTCGATTGCTTGTTATCAACAGGTAGGTGATGAGTGTGATTTCACCTCATTTTCCATGTACATTTCTGCATGCATTTGCATATAGTTAGGCCATTTTAGTGTTTATTTTGTTTAGTTTTTCCTTTGGAACAGATAAGGTGGTATTGTGTGTTGTTTTGCAGATATTCATGATTAAATGCCCAAGAATTAGCAAGTATGAAGCTTGGATGACTTAGAGCTTTGAAAGATAAGAAATTGAGCCTAGCAGAGAGTATCACGGCCTAGCCGTGATGGTCCTCACGGCCGTGAGGGAGCAAAGAGTCGAAGAAAGAATTGAGCCGAAGTCGAAGTCGTCACGGCCTAGCCGTGATGGCTATCACGGCCGTGACGTGTCACTGTGCAGATCTCCAAAAGTCAGAGACGATCACGGCCTAGCCGTGATGGATAGTACGGCCGTGATGAATCAGTTGGAAAAGTCAGAGACGATCACGGCCTAGCCGTGATTGCTATCACGGCCGTGACCTGTTTGTTGGAAAAGTCAGAAAGGATCACGGCCTAGCCGTGATGAGTATCACGGCCGTGATGAATCAGTAAATGAAGCGGTGCCAAGTCAGAAACCATCACGGCCTGGCCGTGATGGTCATCCACGCCGTGACCTGACCGGCCACGAGTAATAAAAGAACTGAGCAGAACAGAAGAATGGCAGTTCAGAAAACCCTAGAGAAGAATCCTCTGCTGCTGTGGCTGTGTGCATCATTCCATGGAGTTCTCCCCTTTGTTCATCTCTGTAATTATTCCTTTTGTTTTACTTTCAATTATGTGTAGCTAAACTCCCCTTTTGTTGGGGTTAGACTATTGCTATCTGAACTTGGTTGTAAAAATGATTTGATTTTAATACGCTTTTCCTTCTTCTTTGTGAGTATATAATTCTATGCTTAATGCTTTCCTAGGCTTGATCATCTTAGGAATGATTAGTTGCTTTAATAGACAATTGAAAGGTTGATGTTAAAGCATGCTCATGAATTATATGCCAAGTAGTCCAAGAATCTAGACATAGGTGTTGGCTGCTTGCAATCTTATGAATCTTGTTCTTAATGCAATTTCTCTCATTAATCCACCTAAGACATTAGGGTTTAATTTGAGATTTTAGGCTCAATGCACCTAAGACATTAGGCTTGAGTATATTAGAAAATATTCGATTGTCATAAGTGAAGTAGGAATTGTGTTAGTTATCATTTCATAACAATCAAGGGAGGATTAGCTTAGTCTAACCCTAGCAATTCTATCTCATTGTTATTCACCTCTCTGTTTTCACATCAACTGTTTGAGAAAAATCCAAAAAGAACAAAAATATTTTCTTCTTGTTTGTTTGCTAGATGTTAGAACAACCTTCAATCCAAAATTCGATCGCCTAGATAGTAGTCAAATTTGCGAAGTGGTAATTGTCCACGATCCCTGAGAACGATATCCGGTCTTACCGTTTTTATTACTTGCAACGAACCGGTACACTTGCCAAGTCCGTGTCAAGTTTTTGGCGCCGTTCTTGTCGGGATCGGTGTGCCAATATCACGAGTACCAAAGGGGACTCCTAATTTAGGCATTTTTTTTATTTTTACTGTTTTTCATCTTGTGTTTTTCGTTCTTAATTTTCGTATCTCTGCTGTGAATTTCTGCAAGTCTTGTTTTCTGTTTGTTCTGTGCTACTCCGTTTGTTCAGGTGTATGCGAGGTACAATCGACCCAGGTGAACTACAATTCGAACCTGAGATCGAGAGACTCTGCAGAAGGAATAGAAAGAAAACCAAGGCAAGACAGTAACGAGAGAAAGAGCATCTTCTAGTAGACAAGAGCAGCAAGTTGAGTTACCCAGTGTGCAAGAACCACAAATTGAAGTAGTAATTGTCACCATGGGAAGAAGAGAATGCACCAAGGAGAACAATGGGGGACTACACTTCCCCTAGAGTTGATAGATGTGGGACTCCGATTGTGAGACCTGCAGGTGGCCTGCAATAATTTTGAAATCAAGGCCTCACTCCTCCACCTTGTGCAAAGCAAAACCAATTTGGAGGGTTGGAGAGTGAAGATCCTCATGCTCACATTGGTACCTTCATTGAGCTGTGTGACACCATCAAGTTAAATGGAGCTTCCGATGAGGCCATTCGGTTAAGGCTTTTCCCTTTCTCTTTGAGGGATAGAGCCAAGGCATGGCTTCAATCTCATCCTCATGGAAGCATCATCACCTGGAACGACTTAGTCAGCAAGTTTTTATCTCGATTCTTCCCTCCGTCAAGAATGATTAAGCTGAGGTCAGAGATCAATGCCTTTGCACAGAGGGATGGTGAGTCACTATATGAAGCCTGGGAGAGGTTCAAGTCTTTACTCACACTTGTCCAAATCATGAACTAGAGACATGGCAAAGCAGGTCGCAACTTTTGTTAATGGGCTCAACAGAATTCAAGAAGTATGATTGAAGCGGTGCGCAGGAGGTACATTGAGTCAGAAGACACCGGAAGAAGCAGAGGACTTGATTGAGAACATGGCTAACAATGACTATCAAATGCCTAGTTCTCGGTCAGTGGTCAAGAGAGGTGTTCTAGAGCTGGATGAAATTGGTGCTCTCAAGGCACAAATGGCTATTCTTACCAAACAACTGGGGTCGGTTCAACTGCAGAATTCTCAACTACAAGCTGTTCAAGTTCAAGGTGCCTCAGTGTGTGATTTCTGTGGAGGCAACCATGCAAATGGAAACTGTGAGATCAATGTGGTTGGAAGCTCGGGGCAAGAAGAGGTAAACTATATGGGCAACCAAGGGCCTAGAAATGATCCCTACTCCAACACCTACAATCCGGGGTGGCGCAATCATCCCAACTTTAGTTGGAGACAAGGGCAAAGTTCAAATACTCAAGCAAGGCCTCCTCAAGAGAGTTCAAGCAAATTGGAGAGCATTCTAGGCCAGTTCATGCAAGCCACTCAAGAGACTATGAAGAATCAAAATGCCTCCATCAAAAATCTTGAGCACCAGATAGGACAGTTGGCAAAGCAAATGGCAGAAAGACCTCAAGGACAATTCCCAGGAGATACAGAGAAGAATCCGAAGGAAGGTTGCATGGCAATTATCACAAGAAGTGGGAGAGTGTTAAATCCACAAGAAAGAGAAGGAGAAGAAGAGGCAAGAGGAGCTAGAGATGATAAGGTGCAATTTGAAGAGGTAAACAATGAAGAACCCAGAAATCCCCAAGATACTACCTCTATTCCTACCGGTGTAGAAGCTGAAAAACCGCAGAAGGAGAAATTAGTTGATGAAGAATTTGCGAAGAAGAAGACTAAAAGACAGATTCTGGAAGAGGCTGATAATCCCAAGGAGCTGCCCCCATATTTCAGAATCCCGTACCCCCAACGGTTGAAGAAAGAGGCAAAAGATCAGCGTTTTCTAAGTTCCTGGATGTATTCAAAAAGCTACAAATAAACATCCCGTTTCTTTCAAGCTCTACAAAGAGATGCCTTCCTACGCAAAATTCATGAAAGAGATCCTTACAAACAAAAGAAGGTGGAAGGAGGAGACAGTGATGCTTATCAAGAGTGCAGTGCT
This sequence comes from Sophora flavescens, assembly GCA_030762895.1. Taxonomy (NCBI): domain Eukaryota; kingdom Viridiplantae; phylum Streptophyta; class Magnoliopsida; order Fabales; family Fabaceae; genus Sophora; species Sophora flavescens. The sequence goes on from CM061068.1 coordinate 78,046,232, forward strand.
ATAATTCGAGAGGAAGCTACCAAGAAAGATGAAGGACCCGGTAGCTTCACTATCCCATGCACTATTGGTCATGTGAACATTAGGAGAGCATTGTGCGATCTAGGCGCAAGTGTCAACCTTATGCCGTTGTCCATTTTCAAAAAGCTGGGAATTGGTGAGGTAAAACCAACGAGAATTTCTCTTCAATCGTGCATCGCTCCATTACATATCCCTATGGTGTTGTGGAGGATTTGTTGGTGAAGGTGGATAAATTAATCTTTCCAGCAGACTTTGTGGTTTTAGACATGGAGGAGGATTTTCAAGTTCCACTCATACTAGGGAGACCTTTTCTGGCAACTGGTCGGGCTTTGATAGATGTGGAAAAAGGCCAGTTGAAATTCAGAGTGCAAAAAGAGGAAGTAACTTTCAATGTATTGGAAGCTATGCATCGCACGAGCAAGGAAGAGGAGTGTTTCCGCATGGAAGTGGTGGACACAGTAGATAAGGAAGTCATTGCACATCAACACCACCCCTCTATTCCAGAGAAGAAGGAAAAGCCCAACTTGAAAGCAAATCTAAAGCTATGCAAAACAAATGATGCATCAGTTGGTGAGGAAGTTGGTCCTGCTCATCTTGTGAAAACAGAACCTCCACCAGGAAGGAGTAAGAAAAAGGGCAAGAGGCCCGGAGCGAAAAAGGCAAAGCAGAAGCACAGTTGTTGGCCTTTTAAGAAAAATCAGCTCTTTACAGGAGTTTCATGGAAGAAAAGTGCTCTTGCAATTCTATGTACAGCAGATCCCGGTTAATGAAGGAAGTATCTACTCGTCAAGCTAGTGACGTTAAAGAAGCGTTTATTGGGAGGCAACCCAATCTTTATTTTTTTTATATAATTTTCATCTTCTCTTTTGTTTTTGATTTCCCCTCTTGAATAATTTGAGAAGCTCAAGAGGTTTGTTAATAGTTTGTTGAGTGATTCCAGATGTTGAAGGAAGGAGGAGAAGAAGGGCAAGAGGAAACAAAACCAGAAAGCATGTAATTCAGCACCACTACCACCTTGTGAGTTGTTCCAGTTTTCTCCCCTCTCTAAGCTTAATTATTTACATTGAGGACAATGTAAGTCTTTAAGCTTGGGGTAGGGGTACTCTTCTTTTCTTGCATTGTAAATATTGCATCCATATATGCATTGTAATTATTGCATTCATATAGGCTTAAGTTGCATGATCGCATGATTCGGTTACCCCTGCTTAGATTGAGCATATGATAGTGAGAGCTAAGTGCCAATTTTTCTGTGATAGTGAATTTTGGACCCTGATTTTCTATTCTTGTAATTTGGCTTCATTAAATATGCTTGAGATGTTCTTGGATAGTTGATGATTAGCATGTGTTTCTATGGATTTGTGTTCTCACTGGTTCTTGAACTGATGAATGTGAGCTTTTGAGCCATTAGGGGGTACTCACTAAATCTGCCCCCGTTCTTTGTGTAGAGTGTTTTCCTCTTGGACTGTTTTTTCTCTAGAACTTGACTTAAAACCATTTTGAAGCTTAGAAAATTTTTGGAAACATTTTTGAAAATGATTGAGGCAATAGGTATTTTTCTGGCCTTCCGAGCTTTGAATGTGTAAATGCTACCCTTAGTTGCCCAATTTTGAGCCAAAATGAATAAAATGCTTTTCTTGGTACCCTGAAAAATTTTGATACATATACTTGATAAGGGACCTTCTAAAGTATCACAAAAAGGGTGAAAAAGGTAGTTGAAAGTTTGGGATGATGAAAAGAAAAAAAAGGAATCTGAAAAAAAAAAAAAATTTTACTTCTCCTGAATTGCAAAATCTCCCCTTCTCCAATTAAAAAAAAAAAAAAAGAGAAGAGAAAAAGAAATAAAAATGGGGAAGGGGATGACAAAAAGGAATGAGAAGTAAAAAGAAAAAGAAAAAAAAAATGAAAGAATGGTGGAAGGGTAAACTGAAACCCAAAGAAAGGTATTTTAGAAGGTCGTGCTTTGCAATGCTTGGTTGTTTGTATTGCCTTTTGAAATTTCCTGTTTTTGAAATCCCCACCTGAAAATTGATCCCATGGCCCCAATACACCAAAGAATAAGACCTCTTGATTCTTAGATGTTTTTCATTAATAAAGTGAAGATTTGGTTGATAGTCAAGCTTATGGTAGGAATCATTCTTTGAGGAAAATGGAGTGAAATGTCATATTCCCTTAACACTTGAGTGAGTGAGGCAAGAAAGAGAGCCAAGCAAATGAACAAGCTTGGGGTGAGCTGCAAGTGAGATAGAGTGCCCGAATTAGTGAGAATGTGAGTCTAGGGAAACTAAGCCCCTAATTGGACTTGAATTGATTGTCTCTTGCTGAAATAATTGACTGCCTGTTGCTTGGATCATTTTATTCGGGTTCTTAGTTCACTATCATTGTCCTGGTTGTTTTCATCTTATGGCCTTGGTTTTTGCTTGAGGACAAGCAAAGTCTTAAGCTTGGGGTGATTTGATGAGTGTGATTTCACCTCATTTTCCATGTACATTTCTGCATGCATTTGCATATAGTTAGGCCATTTTAGTGTTTATTTTGTTTAGTTTTTCCTTTGGAACAGATAAGGTGGTTTTGTGTGTTGTTTTGCAGATATTCATGATTAAATGCCCAAGAATTAGCAAGTATGAAGCTTGGATGACTTAGAGCTTTGAAAGATAAGAAATTGAGCCTAGCAGAGAGTATCACGGCCTAGCTGGTGATGGTCCTCACTACCGTGAGGAGCGAAAGAGTCGAAGAAAGAATTGAGCCAGAAGTCGGAAGTCGTCACGGCCTAGCCGTGATGGCTATCACGGCCGTGACGTGTCGGTGTGCCAGATCTCCAAAAGTCGAGACGATCACGGCCTAGCCGTGATGGATAGTACTACCGTGATGAATCGGTTGGAAAAGTCGAGACGATCACGGCCAGCCGTGATTGCTATCACTACCGTGACCTGTTTGTTGGAAAAGTCAGAAAGGATCACGGCCTAGCCGTGATGAGTATCACGGCCGTGATGAATCAGTAAATGAAGCGGTGCCAAGTCAGAAACCATCACGGCCTGGCCGTGATGGCTGTCACGGCCGTGACCGGCCACGAGTAATAAAAGAACTGAGCAGAACAGAAGAATGGCAGTTCAGAAAACCCTAGAGAAGAATCCTCTGCTGCTGTGGCTGTGTGCATCATTCCATGGAGTTCTCCCCTTTGTTCATCTCTGTAATTATTCCTTTTGTTTTACTTTCAATTATGTGTAGCTAAACTCCCCTTTTGTTGGGGTTAGACTATTGCTATCTGAACTTGGTTGTAAAAATGATTTGATTTTAATACAGTTTCCTTCTTCTTTGTGAGTATATAATTCTATGCTTAATGCTTTCCTAGGCTTGATCATCTTAGGAATGATTAGTTGCTTTAATAGACAATTGAAAGGTTGATGTTAAAGCATGCTCATGAATTATATGCCAAGTAGTCCAAGAATCTAGACATAGGTGTTGGCTGCTTGCAATCTTATGAATCTTGTTCTTAATGCAATTTCTCTCATTAATCCACCTAAGACATTAGGGTTTAATTTGAGATTTTAGGCTCAATGCACCTAAGACATTAGGCTTGAGTATATTAGAAAATATTCGATTGTCATAAGTGAAGTAGGAATTGTGTTAGTTATCATTTCATAACAATCAAGGGAGGATTAGCTTAGTCTAACCCTAGCAATTCTATCTCATTGTTATTCACCTCTCTGTTTTCACATCAACTGTTTGAGAAAAATCCAAAAAGAACAAAAATATTTTCTTCTTGTTTGTTTGCTAGATGTTAGAACAACCTTCAATCCAAAATTCGATCGCCTAGATAGTAGTCAAATTTGCGAAGTGGTAATTGTCCACGATCCCTGAGAACGATATCCGGTCTTACCGTTTTTATTACTTGCAACGAACCGGTACACTTGCCGAGTCCGTGTCAGTAGGAAACGTGGAAAAGGTGAAAACAAACACAACCTAAATAATTTAAAAGTCATATAATCTTATATGATCGTTTAAAAGACAAACTTATTTTGGAGAAGTTTCCACATTAAGTTTGTCTCTGAAATAAGTAAGTAAGAATGAATTTACTATTGATTTGATAAATGCATAGAGGTCTTAATTCAACAAATAATCTTGAGATAATATACTTACACATTTTAAAGGTAAGGTCAATCAAAAAAACCTTTTTAAAATATGTCTAAAAATTATAAGAGTTTAAATTTATTTTTTTGATGAACTATAAATGTTTAATTTTGATACATAATTTTTTTTACATTATCAGCAAGTCACAAATCACTCCATGAATGACTTTTAAGGTAATCATTATAAGAGGTAATTTTTTTAATAATATGATAATATATAATTAATTGACAGTATAAAATATATTTATCATTGACAATGTATTAGGACATCTCCAATTGAACAAATTTTTTGCAGTTGCCTGTCTCATCTTTTTATGGTCTCACCATGTCGTCACATCACATCACATTTTTTTTAACTATTTGAAGCAATTTTTCATTCCAATGATAAAACTCATTTGATAGATTTCACAAGTTACCTCACATCTTTATTTGCATTTAATTTTCCCTATTTTCTATGAATTGGAATTGCTTAGAAGTTGGGGAGGGGTTTGTCAAAAAAAAAAAAAAAACAGAAGTAGGGGAGGGGGTGGCATGTGTACACCATGGTCATCCCAACTTTTTTACTTTGTTAGTATTATATATAAATATAATTTATAGTCCCCTTTTATTTTCATCTTTTTATATTTATCCATAATTTATTTATTTAAATAATGTAGAAAGTCTTTCGGTGGATACTACCTCTTTAATATTTATTGCATATTCATATTTGTGATTTTTTTTATCTATATAAAAATAGAAATTGAAAAATGTCATCTCGTGTTGTCCACTTTTCCTATGATTTTCTCTATTAATATTTGTTCATTGGACAAAACTTATGTATAAAGTGTATGTGGCATTATTTTTCGTTTAAAATACAACAGTAACAATTGTTACAAATATTATGTTTAATTTTATTGATATATTGTTACATATTTTAATTTTTTTATTGAAGAATAGCACTAGATGCTCCCCAAGAATCGTACTCAAATTTTGTTCTTATTTATTCCCTTTATAACTTAACTGGAAAAAAAATCATAGCTTTGTGCTTCAATGTTTTCATCTTAGACTTTATTGAAATAATCCTTTATTTTATTAAAATATTTAAAATTTTCCTTACTTATAATACATAGACACTCTTTGATCATGACCCCCCTTAACTAAAATTCTGGCTCCACCCCCGCTTAAAAGTAACTCTCTTTACGTGTGGATGTCATATCGTATTACCCCAATATAGTAACGAGCAGGAACCTATTCTTATTTTTCTTTTTTTTGAATAATTATTAAGTAATGGAATTAGAATTGCTCTTACAATTAAATTCAAATTAAAATGTAAATATAAGAATATAAAAAAAAAAAAAATAAATTACAGTCGACTTCATCAACTATAATAAAATAGGAAAAATTATACAGATATATAAATATAATATAGATATTTATTTATTTATTTATTTGGTACAATATAATATACATTATATATAGCATTATTATACTATAATAACCATACCATACTAATATTTTTGCACCATGCGATACACAAGTAATCAAATACTATTATTATTGATAGCATTGTTATCATTAATAACTTGAATTGTGTTTCTATATTTACGAATTTTTTTTTCCTTTATCCAAAATCAAGTATACTATGTCAAACATTTTCTTGACTTATTTCACAAATTGCTTTCAATATCTCCTTCTCATCCATAATGGTGATACTCATTCATCTCCAAGGCTTTTTATTTATACACAGAAGTGATCAGCAAAAATTACAATACGTAATGTAACACAATGTGTTAAGTGTTCCTCTTCAATTATTACTAATGATTAACTAATCCTCTTAAATCATGTGGTGCTGACACGTGTCACTTTATTAGAAAATCATCAATTCCCCTTATTAATTAGTATAGATATAGATTTATTATTTAAAATAGAAAAAACAAAGGCAATGATGTAGAAAAAAATAGATTAGAAAATATGAATAGCTCTACCTTTATTTATGTCAATTAAGAGATTGTCGTGTTTGACTCCCAAAACATTGTACCTTCACCGGTTTGTAAATATTTTAAAACAAAAAAATATAAATTGTAGAAAATAAAAAAAATTTCATCACTTGACATGTGGCTTGTACCATTGTGCTACACTAAAATCAGTATTTTCCTCTATTAATCAATATAGATATAGATTTATTATTTAAAATATAAAAAAAGGCAATGATTTAGAAAAAAATACAAAATATGAATAGTTATACCTCTATTTATGTCAATACAAATATTATAAAAATAAAAAAGTAAATTATAAAAAAAATAATTTTATAAAAATTTTTAAAAAATTAGAAAAGTATATAAAAAAATATTTTTAATAAAATAAGAAAATAATAATTAAAAAAATTCAAAAAATTAGAAAAATAAAATTAATTAGAAAACAAAAATATTTTAAAAAATCAATTATAAAAATAAACATTTTTAAAAAAGTAAATTAGAAAAAACAAATTCGGGAAAAAATATTTTTTTAAAAATATTATAAAGAATATATGTTTAAAAAATAAATTAATAAATTTAAATAATCCAAAATAATCCATCAGTTCACAACTCCTTCTACTGTTATAGGAACGGTAGAAGAAAAATTGTTAATTGGTAAAGTGATATACATATTGAATACTAAAATATATATAAATATTAAAATATAGTAATTGGTTCGGTTAAAAAATAACCGAATTAATGACCTTTGGATTTGTTTCAATTCGGAGCCGTAAAAAAATAAATTTTAAAAAAATATTAAAAAAATATGTTTAAAATACAAACAAATAAATTTAAATAATCCAAAATAATCCACTAGTTGACTACTCCTTCTACTGTTACAGGAACAGTAGAAGAAAAGTTGTTAATTGATAAAGTGATATACAGATTGAATATTAAAATATATATAGATATTAAAATATATATAAATATTAAAATATAGTAATTAGTTCGGTTCCAAAATAACCGAATTAATGACCATTGTGTTTGGTTCAATTTGGAGGCGTGCACAAAAAAGAAAAAAAAAGAACCAATTTAATTAGTTGTTTCGGATTTTCAAATTTATCGTATTATTGGTTCGAGTCTTACGATCCTAATTTTTTTTCAATATCACGGAAGCTTTGCTACCTTTCCTGACTAAAAATACTTAAAAACAAAAAAAATTATAAACTTTAAAAAGTCAATAACAATATCCGAACCAATTAAAATTGATTTTGTTTAATTCAATTAGAATAGAAAAATATTAATATATATATATATATATATATATATATATATATATATATAAAATATTAAATTTTAAACTAATAAATTATAAATACATTAAAATATAAGTATATAAAAATTAAAACATTAAGAACACGACAGCTCTACTTTTACTAATTGTCAATTTACTATTGGATGACAGTGTAAAAAAACTTACACTGTCAGTCTATATAAATAAATTTTAAAAAAGGTAATAGGAAGAAAAATTATTAGGAAAAAATTTGTAAAAATTAAGGAAAATGTAAAAATAAAATACAATAAAAAAAAGTAATTATAAAAAAAATTAAAAGGAAAAATTAAAAAGTAAATTAGAAAAAAATTAAACAAAAAATAATTAGAAAAAAATATTTTTTAAAAATTAGGAAAAAATAGATTTTAAAATTAGAAAAAAAAAATTAATTATAAAAAATATATATTTAAAAAAATATTTTGAAAAAAATTAGGAAAAATTATATTTAAAAAAATTATTAAAAAAAAAAGAAAGTTAGGAAAAAAAATTATATAACAAATATTTTAAAAAATTAGGAAAATGATAATTAAAAAAAATACTCAACAAAACTAGAAAAATAAAATTAAACAGAAAACAAAAATATTTTTAAAAAATAAATTATAAAATAAACATTTAAAAAAAGTATATTAGAAAAAACTATTTCGGGAAAAAAATAAATTTTTTAAAAAATATTATAAAGAATATATGTTTAAAAAATAAATATGTAAATTTAAATAATCCAAAATAATCCATTGGTTGACAACTGCTTCTACTATTGTAGAAACAAAGAGAATAAAAGTTGTTAATTGATAAAGCGATATAGATATTGAATATTAAAATATATAAGTATTAAAATATAATAATTAGTTCCGTTCCAAAATAATTGAATTAATGACCATTGAGTTTGGTTCAATTCGGAGCCGTGCATAAAAAAGAAAAAAAACGAACCAATTTAATTGGTTGGTTCGGATTTTCAAATTCATCGAATTATTGTTTCAAGTCTGACGACCCTAAACTTTTTCGAAGAACGGGGTAGTTTTACTACCTTTCCTGACTAAAAATATTTAAAAACAAAAAAAATTATAAACTTTAAAAATTCAATAACAATATCCGAACCAATTAAAATTGGTTTGGTTTGATTCTGTTCGAACCGGAAAATATTAGATATATATATAAAATATTGAATTATATATACATTAAAATATAAGTATATAAAAATTAAAACATCAAGAACATGACAACTCTACTTTGACTGTTTACCAATTTATGATTGGTTGACAGTGTAAAAAAACTTTATACTGTCAGTGCATACAAATAAATTTAAAAAAAAAATATTAGAAAAAAAAGTTATTAGGAAAGTTTTTTTAAAATTAGGGAAAATGTAAGAAAAATATAAAAAAAATTAAAATTTTTTTTAATATTTTTTTAAAAAAAAACGTAAAAGAAAATTAAAGTATTGAAATAAAAAAGTAAAAAAATTTATTTATTTTTTTAAATAAAAATAAAAAAAAGACAAAAATCCTAATGTTGACATTTACATGTATAATAAAATTGTCTATCCAACTTTTATAGTAGTATTAGGGATGGCAATTTTATCCGTACCCGCGGATAAAATCCGCAACGGGCACGGGGCGGGTAGTTAAACGGATGCCTGCGGATAAAATAAACGGACAATTCCAATACCCGTCTATAAACGGGGCAGGGGCGGGTGTTACACCATCCATACCCGCGGATACCCGCACCCGCTACTTAATTACTATAATACCTTTTATTATATATTTACTCTCAAAGTCCTTATATCGTTTCTTAGATAATTTTCATCTTTTGTGTTGTTTAATGGATATTTTAAGTGCGATGTATTAATTTGTAGGTTCTATTTTGTTCAAATACCGGAAGATATTAATGTGCTGGTTTGTTTAAGTTTTATGTATATTTTTTTTAATTAAAAAACAGATTTGTTTGTTTTATATAACTACCCATGGATATCAACGGATACCCGTAAAAACCCGCGAATCCGTTAAGAACCCGTTGAGTAAGTATCCATACGGGTACGGAACGAGTACGAGTGAATTTTTTATCCAACGTGATGGATAGCGTTTAACGAATATCCGTATCCGCCCGCCCCGTTGATATCCCTAATTAGTATAGATTCACCACACGTCAGGTTGAACATAGAAAATGGTGGAAGCTACCATGACGAATGACGAAACCCCCCTTTCTTCCGGAATATTCTCTCCAAAATCCAAATTCCAGCAGCACCAACGACCACAGTAAAATTGTTGCATAAATTTAAGTGTATTGAATTCATTATCTTATTAATTAATAATTACCTATTAATAAATAATATAATTATTAATTTTACTAAAAGTAAGAATATAATTAATTTATTACTACAGTAAACTCAAGTAAATGCTACAACTTAATCTCAAAATTTCTCATACATACCAACAAAATAAAAAGAGACTGTTGTTGTATGTGTTTGTATTGTGTTGGGTTGTGATTGTGATTGTGAATGTGAATGAATGACGCGATAGGAGCCACCAATTAAGACCATGCATACATTATACATACATAGACTTACCATTACACATACATGATATGCGTGCTGAATAAGCCATTCCATTCCAAAAATTCTATTTTTAACCCTAGATCTTCCTCTTCAAGCTCCTTCCCTTTGCGTCACTCCAACTCAACAACATCCTCTTCACTCTCTATTCCTAAAAACAGCATTTACCCTTTTCAATTCCCTTCATACACCCCTTCCCAGATCTCTCCAATTCACCCAAATTTCCTCCCTGATCCTTCTCTAAGATTTCAACACAACCCCCATTTCAAGTTTTCATTTTTTTGCCCCCTTTTCACCTGAATCATTGTTGGGGTAGTCTTGTTTCTGAACAAGTTTACTCCTTTTTGCTTTAATTCATCTGAATTCTGCATTTTATTTCGTGGGGTCCTCTTGAATTGTGCTGATTTTGTGATAAACTCGTTATTTCTTTGCTTAGATCTAGTTGTGTATAATTGGGGTATGCTTTATATGTGGTTGTAGTGGATTCTTAGTAGTGACTAGTGAGTTCTCATGGCAATGCCATCAGGGAATGTGGTAGCTCAGGACAAAATGCAGTTTTCAAGTGGTGGTGTTGGTGCTGGCAATGGTGGTGGTGTTGGTGGTGGTGAGATTCACCAGCACCACTATCGTCAGCAATGGTTTGTTGATGAGAGGGATGGACTAATAGGCTGGCTGCGAAGCGAATTTGCAGCTGCCAATGCGATCATTGATTCCCTTTGTAATCATTTGCGTATAGTTGGTGACCCTGGGGAGTATGATATGGTCATTGGTGCCATTCAGCAGAGGCGGTGTAATTGGAATCAGGTGCTGCTTATGCAGCAATACTTTTCTGTGGCAGAAGTTGGGTATGCGCTGCAGCAAGTGGCATGGAGGAGGCAGCAGCGGTATTTGGATCCGGTGAAAGTGGGTCCAAAGGAATTTAGGAAATCTGGTCCCGGATACAGGCAAGGGCAGAGGTTTGAGGCTTCGAAGGAAGGTTATAAGTCTAGTGTAGAGTCTTTTAGTCATGAGGCAAATACTGTGGTTACCGGAGGTGCAGGTGCAGAGAAAGGGACTCCAGTAACTGAGAAGAGTGAAGAGCTTAAATCAGGTGGCAAGGTTGGGAAGACGATGAATGATAAGAGTTTGGCATCTGCTGAGGAGAAGAAAGGTAAATAATGAATCAATCAGTCCGTATGTGTTATGCTATGACATGGTGAATCTTGGACATTTGAGTGAATGTTGTCATTGCTGATTTTGCTTTCATTATAATCCACGTGATAGTGACATTGCTGATTTGGAAGTTACCTTTCTTGCTTGAAGCAATTTATAATAATGTTTAATAGGTTTTGAGTTTTTGGTGCATAAGCAAACTAATTAACTTGGCGTTGCATTATACTGCATATAGGTATTATAATTTGAGTGCACCATTGTGATTTATAAATAAGCAGTTTTATTCACCTTGGCTCCTTTCGCTCCTCACTTTTGGCCTTTCAGATTGAGCCATATAGGCATACTTAAGTAATGAATACATCACAGCAACAATTTATAGAATGTTCAGTGGAGAAGATCACTTACTTGATCAGATCATATTTTGCACATGTTAACATATAAGTAAGTAGGAATGCCTACTTGCAATGGGTGAAGTGAAGAATCTCTTGTATAATGGATGGAAAGGCTAAGAACCAGTGGGATGTAGTTTCATACTTGATTCCATGGTGAAAGACAATTCTTGGAAGATTCCCATTGTTTTCTGATTAAAAATTAAAATTGTTGATCTCGCGATCTTGTGGCTCTTGCTGTTCAATTAATGATAGGGTAGAGGATAAGTTCATGGATCATTAACACACTTCAAATGAGTGGCACTTAACGATTAAAATGGCTCTTTGTCCGGAATAACAATTTCTTGAAGGGCTCATAAGGATGGGGAGATAGTCTAAAAATAACAGATCATGTGTGATGAATTAACAAGTTCATTGGAGCAAATGGATTCCCCACCCCCTTTCTGACTTGTTAAAAATAGTAACACGTTTTCAGAATTTCCGTCCTTATGAATACATTCTATTTGTCTCCAGTCTTTTAACTTTTGCTCTCCTCTTTGCTTGAGCAGATGATATAACAAAGGATCAAACTGATGGCAACTTGAAGAGCTCAGGGAGTTCTCAAGGATCTCTGTCCAACTCAGAATCCGAATCTGTGGTTGTAAATGATGGATGTATATCAAATTCTAAAGGTTTTCTTCCTGATGACTGTGATTTAAGTGAAGATATATATCTTGTTTAACTTAAAGGAAAGAGGGCAGCAGACAGCAGACTTGTGTTAGTTTTATGCATGAACTTTTGGAACTAAGTAAATAATGCTTTGACTTTGTACCTCTTTTCCCGGTCTTTGTCACATTAATGCAATGTGACTGTAAATTTGTGTGCCACAAAAATATATATGCTCTTAGAACTCCCTTGCTTGTTTAAGAGTATACATAGATAGAGTCACATCACATGTACTTACAGGATCAGAGTCAGCTTATAAATATGGTTTGCTGTGCATATTTTTTGTTTAATATTTGTTTACCATTTAATTTTGAATTTAACTCTTATGCAACAATGTTTCCAGGAAATGACTCACAATCTATGCAAAATCAACATCAGAGCCAAAATCTTTCTACCATAGCAAAATCTTTTATTGGCAATGAAATGTTTGATGGGAAGATGGTAGGGTCCTTTAAATATTTCTTCACTTTTCTGGATGTCATTATTTTGGGTTGTGTATATATTACCTTCTCATAAATTTTCTTCAATTTCTTCTACATTTTCTCTGTTTAAGGCTTACCTTTTTTTTTTCTTTCTCCATTTTTAGGTGAATGCGGTTGATGGGCTGAAGTTGTATGAAGATTTATTTGATGGCGCTGAAGTTTCAAAACTTGTTACCTTGGTTAATGACCTAAGGGTTTCTGGCAAAAAAGGGCAATTTCAAGGTAAGTGCACTATGCGTGTTATAACTTCATGTGAAATTCTATCAGTGCTTCCCTTTTTAATTTTACTTGATTGATAGCAAATAGGTGTGGCCATAATACACACGGCAGGCCCTCTGCCCACGATCTTAAAGTTTTCTGTATAAAAAGGTGGTTTGACTTCTATCTGTTTTTCTGGCATCATTTCATCTTAGTAGTTGAATTCATAGTTATCAATCTTGGATTGCGACACGAAGTGTCCAATCCCAAAATCCCTACAGCAGAATGACCGCTATACAAATGATTTATAAAACACACATCTAAACACTCAAAACACAAAAGTAATCAAAATCAAAATTTAAGACATCCATCATCAATACTCAATTAATGATCCTAATGGTTTTAAAAACTTTGTATCATAAACAAATGGATAATTAAGAAAGTATCATTAGTAATTCATTAATCAAAATTAAAAAAGAAATTCATCATTTATTCTAGCCAAAATGTTATGAATAACTTTAAGTACTAATAACAAGTCTTAAAAGTATAACCAATTAGGCAGATTAAAATAAGAATTGTTTCTAAAATAGGACAGTGGATGTCAATTACTAAAAGAAAAATACATTGATGTCCTTTTGTTTTTGAGTGTTTACTCAGAAATAATAGTTTTGTTAAAAGAAAGTACAGATTAGGTCACGATGCAAAAGGGGGAGGGCTTCTTCAAGAAGCTACTGTCGAAACAAAGCTGAACACCCATGGTACAACTTGGCCAGAAAAAGGGATAGCTTGACTGCAAAACCTCTTGGCTGTCGGATTTGGCCAGAAAACATGTGGCTGGATGGAACAGGATAGAAGGGATTAAGTTGGGGCTGAAAAGGCATGGACAGGTTTTTTCCCATTGTCGGTGTAGTGGCTGTGACAATCGCAAAACGGCTGCAATTTGGCTCTGATCCCGACCGTGATCCACACTACACAAAAAATGCAACGCTACAAGTTGCCTGTGGTGGCCAAGGGCTGCTCCGGAGCTATTGCAGCACTATAGCGCACTATTGATAACTCTGAGTTGAATAGTCATGGATAAAGGACCATCCTATTATGGAAGTGCTCTGTTTTGTTATTCTTTGGTACCTTTGGCTGGAAATAAATGCTAGAATTTTCAAGGGAACTTCATCATCTTTAGACAATATTTGGGATAGGATTATTTCTTAGCTTCTTTGCTCGTGGTCTCTTTAGAGGGGTTTCTTTGGTAGAGACTAGAGATGCAGTGAGATTGACATGCCTTGTTACATGTCCCAATCTCTTAGGTTCTAGGTGTTTTCTTTTGTTTTCTTCTAGTAAGGAAGATGTCTTATCCTCTAACTACGCACTCTTCTCTTTATCATCAATATTTTTTTTTCCTATAAAAAATAAAAAAGAATACATCACTAACCCTATTACTGTATATTATCTGACATTTGCGTATTGGTTGTGGTAAGGCCCCAGCCCAATTAGGAATAAAGAGAAATGTAATAGTTAGTTAGTTAGCATTAGTTGAGACAGTTGGTTAGTTAGTTAGAGGTTTCAGCTATATAAATAGGGGAAGAGAGTAAGAGAAAGAGGATCCAGAATTGTTAGTTTGGGAGAACTGGGCAAAGGCTTAGTTGTGAAAGAGGAAACCCTTTGTGAATGGGAAACCCTTGGAGGAGATTACTCTCCTATTGTTCTGTTTTTGTTCAAGAATTCAGTAAAGATTTATTCTTTTTCTTTACTTTTCCATTTCTGTTCCTGGGTTCCTAACAGGTTGATGCTGAATTTGATAACTGTGCAGTTTTAAATTGTAATACATATATGTTGATGGTCAATCTTTTTGTTATATTTATCATCCTGCTGGGAAATAAGTCCAGCTTTCTTGTCACCGTTTTGTAGATCATGCGAAGAACTTTTTTTTTTAATATGTTATTTGCTAATTATTTTTATAAGCAGGAAGTCAGACATATGTGGTTTCAAGAAGGCCCATGAAAGGGCATGGAAGGGAGATGATCCAGTTGGGTGTTCCAATTGCTGATGCACCACCACCAGATTGGGAAAGTATGTCAGGAGTCTCCAGAGGCATGTGATATTTATGTGATTTTCTTTTTGATACCAATCATTTCTATATTTTACACATGTTCCTTATCTGAAGCCATGATGTTTGTTTTTTTTACCACTCTTGTAATAATGATTTATCAAGTTTCAAAAATTGAATCTGGCAGATAAGATTGTAGAATCTATCCCTTCCTTGTTTGAAGATATTATTGAGCGCATGGTTTCCTTGCAAGTTATGACTGTGAAGCCTGATGCTTGCATTGTGGATTTCTATAATGAGGTTGATTCTTGTATTGTTCTATTTTTTATTTGGTGAGGTTTTATTTTGGTACCAAACTTGCTTAGGCAACCTGGTATTGCAATTGTCTACAGGGTGATCACTCACAGCCCCACAATTGGCCGCCTTGGGTTGGAAGGCCAGTTTATATCCTTTCCCTTACAGATTGTGAAATAACTTTTGGGAGAGTAATTGCCTCAGACCATCCTGGGGATTATAGGGGCACTCTCAAGCTTTCTCTTATTCCCGGGTAATGCTCTACTACTTTGTCTCTTCTTCTCTCTTTTTTTAATGATAATGCTTCCGATATTTGTATTTGCTATTTTTATTTTTGTATAGAGTATCATCTTAGCCTCATAGACACCAATAGTGTGTTATTTCAATCAAGAAATGTCTATACCCTAGAAATCATTTGTAGTTTAGCTTATGGTTAGATCTAGTTGAGTCCATAGTATGTACTAGGCTGATTAATTTCTTCTGGGGTGAATTGCCTTTATTGGCTTTATCATGTCTCTTGGTGCACGCGGACTAAAGGTGTTAATTTTTTCAAAAGTTTTGTTCATGAATAAATGGTAATATAAGTTAAAGATATTACTGTCAAATTGAAGTTACCTTCATATGTCTGGAGACCCTATGTTTCAATTTCTATGAATTATGGATGTTTGTTAACAATCAAAGTAAGAATTCTGTTTTAATGTTCATATTGACATCTTTAGTTCTTTAGATACACTATATTGAATATATGTATTAAAAAAATCATGTTAGTAATAATTATTATTTGGCTCTTGTAACTTCAAATGTAATGCACAAGAAATCCGCGACAATATTTGTCTTGTATCATTGTGACTATGCAATTAGAAGCCTTTCAACTGTTAATTATTACAAGGAGCCGTCTTGTTTATTGAATGATGCTTTACACATCTTGTAATGTTTTGGGGCATTTTTCTATGTAAGAGTTTTGGCGCCTTCTGTTCATGGAAGTTGATGGTTTGTCTCTTCATTGCAAATGATTATCAAGTTGGAAAACCATCACAGGGCATGCTGATTTTGATATTTATTTTGTATCTTTTTAAAGTGAGATTAGGCTCTTGCAGCATAGTGTTGTGTGCATTATACTGCCTGGTGCTCTGAATTCACTATGTGAGGGGAGAGTATATTGGCTTGCATGCTTTGATGCATTAATTTATCTCTAAAACTCATCTACCGTTATTCAGATTCTATACTTAAGACCTGATATGATTTCATACTTTGGTTGCTGTAGGTCTCTTCTGGCTGTGCAAGGGAAATCTGCAGATTTTGCTAGACATGCTATTCCTTCTATTCGTAAACAACGCATACTTGTTACTTTCACAAAGTCCCAACCAAAAAAGTCACTGCCAAGTGATGCTCAACGTCTTGCCTCGCCAGCAGCATCTTCTCATTGGGGTCCACCACCAAGCCGAACACCCAATCACATACGTCATAATTTTGGCCCCAACAAGCATTATGGCACAGTTCCAACAACTGGAGTGCTGCCAGCTCCACCCATTCGACCGCAAATTCCACCTCCAAATGGCATGCAGCCATTGTTTGTGGCTGCCCCAGTTGTACCTCCCATGCCATTTCCTGCAGCTGTGCCAATCCCACCTGGTTCTACAGGATGGACAGCGGCTCCTCCAAGGCATCCCCCTCCTCGAATCACTGCTCCCGGCACAGGAGTCTTCCTACCTCCACCTGGGTCAGGTAATTCATCTCAACAGTTACCAGCAGGTACTTTGACTGAAGGGAATCCAACTGTGGAAACTCCAATCATAGCGGACAAGGAAAATGGGAGATCTAATCATGACAGTACAAGCTCTTGGGCGGAAGAGAAGATGCAAAGGCAAGAATGCAATGGGCATGTGGATGGAACTGAAGTTGAACAAGCTGTAGAGAAAGAGCAGGATACCAATGACAAAGATGTGGCAGGCCATTGAACTGTGGCAAGCCATTATTGAGCTTTAACATATTATACAGAGAGAGAGAGAGAGAGGAAAAGCTTATCAATGGAAACGGGTAGGCTGCGAACTTAACTTGAGTTTGAAGCAGATGTAAAGCGCGGCAACATTTCAAAGATGTCAGAATACTGCAAAGGAGAACAAGGGAAGGAGGCAGAACTTGTTTGTTCTGTTCAAAATCCTTTGTTAGCTCCATTCCTTTTTTTGTTGTGTCTTACTATATTAACTCTTACAGTAAGGGAAACCCCATTCTTAATTATAATTTTGACTTTTCATATCATTAAGCTTTTCTTTTTCTTTTATCATTCTTCCTGTTTATATTGATCTGTGGTAATGTTTTTTTTCTTCCTTAAACTGGATTTGCCAAAACTAGTTGGAAGTATCATACATGACAAGTTCAAGTTGAGACGGAATATGAAAACCATTGAAACCAATTAGAACACACCCTTTCTCATTGCTCCATCTCACCACCCCTTAACCTCTTCATCAGGTTATTAAAATATAATTATTTTCTTTAAAAACATGTTTTCTCAACAAACCAAAAAACTGTTCATCTTTCTGTCTTCTGAACCGTCAAACCTCATTTGCCCTACCGCCATCGTAACACCCACTTGTCATCATGTGTGCAAATAGAACTTTGCGATTTCATTCATGATTTGATACTCTGATTAATATTTTCAACCCAAATGGCGTAAACATGCATTTGGAAATAATTTTTTTTTTTCTTTAACAAATTTGTAAATCCTTGTGAAAAAATAGAGTAAATTAAGTTTTTAAAAAATAAGGAAATTATATGCATTAGAACTTATTTTGGCTCCCCCATTTTTTGGATTCAAGCTCGGCCACTGCACTTGTTTTCTTTTCACCTGGCGAGGGGAGGCAGAACCACAGCTTGTGGATATTGGAAGGCTACGGGTTCTCTTGGATATGTTTACTATTCTGATAACACAGTCATTGGAGTCAAGAAAACCATGGTTTTCTACAAAGAGAAAGCTCCTAGCGAAAGGAAAACCAAATGGACAATGAGTACAGAGCCAGTCGACAATGGGTGGAAGCAGATCTTCAGAAGATAAAAAGATGAACAGTTTTTTATTTTTTTATTTTGAGAAAATATGTTAATATGTTTGTTTGTACAAAATAATTAAATTTTAATAACCTGGTGAAGGGGTGAAGAGGTTAAGAGGTAGTGAGGTGTTTGTGTTTAAAAGAGTGTGATGGAAGATGTGTTGCTAGTATTGGGCTTTTTGACCAAACTGGGTTCCTTTTAGAAACTATTTACCAGTTTAGGGTTGTTCTGAAACTATTTACCAATGGGGGGTCGTTTTTAATATTTTATTATTTTTGGGTCTGACGGGTCAAAGGCGCCACTGCAGTTGGCGTCTTTGACTTTTATTAAAAAAAAAAAAAATTGAAAAGGGGAGGCGCATTTGGCAGTGGCGCCTCCCCCTGCGAGCTATAGTAGCGCTACTGTAGCTGGCAGCCCCTTTTCCTTTTTTTTTTTTTTTACTTTTTTTAAAAAGATAACAAATTTATTTATAAAAATACTCATTCACCAAATAATGAATTGAATTCACCAGATATTTGTACCCGATTCACCAGATATTTACACATACTTAACCAAAAAAATTTATTTCTCAAAAAAACCCATTCACCAGATAATGAACTGAATTCACCAGATATTTATACCCGGTTCACCAGATATTTGCACATACTTAACCAAAAAAATTATTTCTCAAAAAAATCGTTCACCAGATAATGAGTTGACCATATCTAATCCTCTAATCCTAATAAATGAATCCCTTCCTGATCAAGCAACCAACAAACAAAATAAATAAAATAATAGAAAATAATAAAATAACCAATAAAACAGACAAAATAATATAATAATTGAAATAAAAAAATCCCAAATATTTGTGAGGCCGCCACCTCAAAGACTACAGAGGCAAAAAAAATAATAGCAATAACAATTTACACCAATAAATATTCATCAATTATTACAGTAGTAAAAAAAATTTATTTGGTGAGAGCATTGCAGAGTCACATAGAGAGGTTTGCTTACAACCATTTTGCCATTCATCTCCAAGAGCTACCACACAATAAAGGGAAAAGAAATCATTTTTAAAGTAAAAAACCACCGACTATTTTTAACATGAAAATACCACCTACTTACTGACTTTGGATGCCTCATCGGGAGTTGAGAATACAACAAATCCCGATCCCGATCCTCGACTTATGCCATTGCACATTTTTTTTTTTTACCGAGATTGCACATAGTTAATTATAATGAAAAATTTGGAGGATCAGAGGTTCACCTCCCCTTTTCTTTTTCTTTTTCTTTTTCTACACGTTCGTTCTGCTATCTTCCTTTTTCGGCTTTTTGATCAAACTGGGTTCCTTTTAGAAACTATTTACCAGTTTAGATATCTAGTACATGGGTTTTTTTTAGAAATAATTTTTTTTTATTAAGTATGTGTAAATATCTGGTGAATCGGGTACAAATATCTGGTGAAAAAAATTATTGAGTACAAGTATGAAAATTTTGATAAATAAAATGGTTCCATGTTCACAGAAACCAGCACGTTTTGACATCATGATTTTTTAGCAAATTGATTTGTAAGAAAGGGAGATGAAAGGGTTGATAACTGCTTTGGGAGGCAGGGTAAAGAAGCAGAAGATGAGCTGTGGAAGAGCATGCATAACTGCTATCTTAACCAAATAAATTTTTTTGGTTAAGTATGTGTAAATATCTGGTAAATATCTCAGTAAAAAAAAAAATATGTGCAATGGCATAAGTCGAGGATCAGGATCAGGATTTGTTGGTGTAAATTGTTATTGCTATTTTTTTTTTGCCTCCTGTAATGCTGAGGTGCCGGCCTCACAAATATTTGGGATTTTTTTATTTCAATTATTATATTATTTTGTCTGTTTTATTAGTTATTTTATTATTTTCTATTATTTTATTTATTTTGTTTGTTGGTTGCTTGATTAGGAAGGGATTCATTTATTAGGATTAGAGGATTAGATATGGTCAACTCATTATCTGGTGAATGATTTTTTTGAGAAATAATTTTTTTGGTTAAGTATGTGCAAATATCTGGTGAACCGGGTATAAATATCTGGTGAATTCAGTTCATTATCTGGTGAATGAGTTTTTTTGAGAAATAAATTTTTTTGGTTAAGTATGTGTAAATATCTGGTGAATCGGGTACAAATATCTGGTGAATTCAGTTCATTATTTGGTGAATGAGTATTTTTATAAATAAATTTGTTATCTTTTTAAAAAAAGTCAAAAAAAAAAAAAAAAAAAAAAACAGGAAATAGCGCCATCAGAGCTAGCAGGGGGGAGGCGCCACTGCCAAATGCGCCTCCCCTTTTCAATTTTTTTTTTTTTTAATAAAAGTCAAAGACGCCAACTGCAGTGGCGCCTTCAAATGCGCCATCTGCAGTGGCGCCTTTGACCCGTCAGACCCAAAAATAATAAAATATTAAAAACGACCCCCCATTGGTAAATAGTCTCAGAACAATCCTAAACTGGTAAATAGTTTCTAAAAGGAACCCAGTTTGGTCAAAAAGCCCTAGTATTGCTAAGGTTTAGTGCCCCCATCAGAAACTTGTCAATTGGATAATTAGCGATACAGCACAGTTTTGAACCTCTTGGAATCTAGAGCTTAATTAGTCACAGTTGCAATGAACATGCGTGTTTTTGTGATGGAATGTGTTGAAACAGGTCACTCAACATTATCAGGGCCAAAACTTAGAAGGAAATTAGACATTCCTTGAATTTTTTGTCAAAGTTTGAGAAACAAATTATCATAATCTGCTTGTTACACATGAAATAATTAACATCTCTCGTGGTAGAATCGGAGTTGATGTCTCTAGGATAAAAGTAGAATATGTCAAATATTAAAGTTTTACATCCTTTGAGTATGTAAGTAAAGAATTAAGAATTAGAGTGTCTTTGACAAAACTGGAAAAAATAGATTATGCTGATAATCGATTATATGTATAATCGATTATTGTAAAAATCGATTATAATAAGAATATGTTTTTGTTTGATTTTATTTACTGAAAATCGATTTTAAGATAATCTATTTCGTTTGGATGATGTAAAAATATCACTTTTACATAATAAATTACGAAAATGGATATGAAGCTATTTGTTTATATTAATATTCCCAAAAATTTCCACAGCTTGCCACCTCTCTATTTACTGGCCAGTCATTAACGGTAGCAAAATGGATTATGTCTTTATATATTGATAGACAGATAGATGTCGTGACACAAATTTTGATTATTTTCACATAATTTTGTTTTCATTAGGGCCTTAGAGTTCAACCTTTGAGTATCATATTTGAGAACATTAACAATCATTCCCAAGAGTTGTGTTCTTTCCATGCTCTTTTTTCTTTTTTTGTTTCTTCTAATGTATTTAGACAATTCATTTCATTTCCCAAATTCACTTAACACCCTCTCAATCAAGAGTTGTGTCCTTTCAATTTCCTATAGATAATTTTTTTGCTTTTTTCAATGCATTGGAACGCAGCGTGTTTAAACACCTTAATCAAATTCACACAACTAAAATATGTTTTAGTAACACAGTTTTTCTACTCAAACTCACGTTGATATAATCAAATCAAAATCAAAGGAAAGATATATATAAAAAATCATGTGAAAATATATCATAAATTCATATACTAATTTAAAAAATTAGCCCCATGGATTGTAATATTTCAATTATTATCTTCACATTTAAAATATTAACTTCAATATAAAATATTATAAATTGTACGTAATTATATATATATATATATATATATATATAAATATATATATATATTTATATAGGTATACATATAAGTATGTTTTCATGTAAAATTTCCAACCCTATGTAAGATGCTTCAAATTAGAACATGATGTCATATTATTAATAATGCTATTAGGGAAGAATTTCTTTCTCCTGCATCCAAATTTAACATCATTTTTCTTCTCCCTCGATTCAAATATTTTAATATAACTTTGTTTCCATTAGGGCCATTGGGCTCTAACTTTGAGTGTCAAGTCCGATAACATTAATAACAATTTCCAAGAGTTGTGTTTTTTTCATTTACTTTATTTATCTATCTACTTCTTGCAATGTATTAGGACAATTCACTGGATTTCCCAAATTCACTAAATGTTCTCCCAAACAACATTTGTGTCATTCTCGTTACGTATCTTTATTTTGTTGTCTTTTATAAATGCAATGGAAACCAATGTATTTAAACATCTTTTTCAAATGCACACAACACATTTAAACATCTTCCTGAGAGCATAGAAAACTTCATGAGTTATGGTAATATTTATTATCTTGGATCAGCCTCATATAAATGCATTCTAGCTTTTTATTATAGATTTATTGTTAATTATTTATTTTATTTTATTTAGAAATATATATTTTCCTTCATTTCATTTATAATTTTGTCAAGATTGACAAAGGAAAATTCATACATATGAATGATTGATGTTAGTATAAAACTTATGGTTGTTCTTGAGTTGAGGGTCAACTACTGGTATGCAAGCGTTATTATTTTATATAGTTGGGTATTCAAAATCACTCTAAAGTTAAATGTTTCATATCATTGCATTCAATCAAAAGACCATCACACTGAAGAGTACCTCTAGTAGTAGGTTGGATCCATCCACCCTACATTAAAAAATTCAAGAAAATATTAGTCGTGAAAGAATTTGTAAAAAACATATAGCTAAAAAATATTAAGCAATAGTTATAGACAATACTTTCTCATCTAAAAACGTCAACTCTACATCATTTTCCAATTGAGGTTATAAGAGATTTGGTTGTTTCCAAAGCCATAATACTCTGCTTTGATTTTCCATTTATCTTTTGATGGTGAAAGGTCACTAATAAATTTTGTTTTAGTCATGAGTGGAAGATAGAAAAACAAACTCTAGATGAACAAACTTTCTCGAGGATGCTTAGTTGAATTTTATATTTTCATTTGATTGTCTATATTTTTATAGTACCTCTATTAGGTTGAATAAAGAGTAAATTCACATCGGGATATAGGAGAAATAACTCAAATATTTGAGTAAATTACATTGGGAAATCATTCATCATTTTGGAATTATTAATTTGCTTTAAAATTTTATATAAATATATAAATATTCTAATTATTTATATTTATTAATTAGCTCAAACATGAATTTTGACATATATCTATAAAGTTCGTGTCAAGGAAAAAACATATATGATATATTTATAAAGTAGTCTTATTTTCCTCAAACGTCCTATAATTATTTAGCCCAAAGAATTTTAAATATAAAAAATTATTTTATTTACTTTAAAATGTAACATTGAGAATATGTGTTGTATTTTATTGGTATGAGTTAAAGTTATGATAACAACTTTTATTGATAATAATTTATGAATCTTTATTTATCATAATTCATGTATAACAAATAATTTGTAGTTGAGTAAATTACATTGAGAAATCATTCATCATCTTGGAATTATTTATTTGCTTTGAATATATATATATATAAATCTATAAATATTCTGATTACATAGATTTTTTTTTTGACTAAAAAAGATATTCATTCATTCAAATTGGTAAAATACATTGAAAACAACACAAATTCAACGTCACTAAAGATTGAAAAGGATGAATCTGCGAACAAACTCACAGCACCCATGTTAACAGCATAACAAGACAAAATGCCTACAAATGTGACAAAATCAAAGTGACCAGAATATCCATGCCTCCGAATCTGTAACGTTGACGCCAAAGTCTTGATTGAATCTGTAATGAATCGAAGCTGATCTGCCAATCTGAACCAAACGAACACCGCAACAAGACGAGAAATCAAACGACACCGCAACAAGACGACGAACAAAACATCGCCGTGCACACAGACGATGAAAACACGGAAAAACACGAAAGAAAAACCAGATTCATGTGAAAAAACCACTTATTTAGATAAAATGAGAGAAAAAACGATGTAGATGGGTGATTCCAGGCCAAAAAATGGCTCAAAACCACCCTCTTCCTATGGATGAAGAAGAAGGAAAAGAGGAGTAGAGGGAAGGTTAAGATAGAGAGGCGGAAGTCTAATTAAAAACAACCAAAATGGTCGATTACATAGATTTATAAATAGCTCAAACATGGATTTTAACACACACACACACACACACACACACACACACATATATATATATATATATATATATATATATATATATATATATATATATCCATAAAGTTCATGCCAGGAAAAAAAAACATATATGATATCTATAAAGTAGTCTTATTTTTCGCAAAAGTCTTATAATAATTTAATTATACCAAAAAATTATAAATATAAAAAATTATTTAATTTACTTTAAAATATAATATTGGAAATATATGTCATATTTTATTGGTGTGAGTTAAAGTTATGATACAACTTTTATTGATAATAATTTAAGAATCTTTGTTTATCATAATTCATGTCCAACAATTTATTTCCGGTTGCTTTAAGTAAATTAATTACATTGGAAATTATGATGGAAAGAGGAAAAGCAGAGAGTCCAAATAGAGAGAGAAGGATTGTCAAACACATTAATGATTGTAAGATGTACAGGCAAATTCTAGGATGAGCAACCATGACAAGTTGCTCACCATGAGAGAGCTTCTCTTTGAAATAAAAAAAATTATTTTTAAGTCCACAAATTATTACAATTTTAAAAGTTACCCCATCTTCTTCTCTCTCACCCTACCTCTTTCCTCCTCAGTCACCCCTCCGAGTCCCTCACCCCCTGTTCAATTCAGATCATTGCCATTTGCCAAAGATTTCAAAGCCTTAGAAATAATAAAGCAAACTCTGCAAAAAGCTTCAACATCCCTCTGTTTCGATTGAGAAGTGTTATTTTGACATCAAAATCAAATACCAACACCTACTTTTATACTTTTCCCATATATTTATTAATTATTTCTCTCTTATCTTTCATCATTTTCTTTTCTAAACTCATCATAATTGATGATGTCAAAATTTGGTGTCAAAATATTATTTGTTGTTTCCTTTCTTTATCTGTTTATCAATCTTGGGCACCATCACCATCACCATGTCAATGGCAGCAGCTTCAAAGCCTTCAACTCAAATTCGTTTCCTTCAGCACCCAAACATTACCGTCCACAGCAACCATTTTCCTGAAACCTCCATTCGCATCACAACCACCTCCTTGAACCCTATATCCATCAAATGCGCCACCACCACCCAAATCCAGCCACCACCGCCACCAACCACCCATTCCCAAGATCATGTTTTCAGCTTCGAGGTCGTACCTACCACCCTGCCGGAGAATGTTTTCCTCCGTGCCTAGTTGAGCAATACACCATTCTCGAACATGCCAACCTCCAAATCCTTCTAAAAAGCTCCGCCTTAAAGAGCTTGCCTCTATCCCTCTGTTTCTCCTCAATCGTATCCCTCTACCTTTTGCCAACACCGCCAACACCTTCCGTGTCGCTTCTTCCGTTGCAATCGGACTTGTGTGATGCCATTAAGAAAGAACAATCAAGGTTTTTTCATGGGTGTGGCAGATTAGGAGGCTGGGTGGAGGAAGAGAGAAGGGGCAAAAAGAAAATATTTTTTTAGCAAATAGGGGCTTTTTATGTCTCTCATGATGAGAGACTTGTGAGGGTTGCTAAACCTAGAAGCTGCCAAAATGTACTATCTTAATAAATAAAGTCTTGTAGGTGAAGCAAAAATAATAATAAAATAACAATAAATAAATAAATTAATAAAAAGGAAAACTTGAAGGAAAAAAAAAAAGCCACGGTGACAGTTCAATATACAGTAAAAATATATATCCAATTTTTATATTAGAATAGATTTCTGATCATTATTCCACACTAAAATAACATTTATACTTATTTATTAGCTGTAACATTCATTGCTAGTTATTGCTCGAGCAAACAAACAGTGATAATAATTTAACACGAGAAAGAGTTAAAAAACGAAATTAAAAAAAAAAAAAATCAAATAGAAAAGTTAAGGATCGAAATGACAAATTTTAGCCAAAATTGATCGGATTATAGTAGTGACCGAGTCCGAGTGCGTAAGCACAACACAACTCAGTAAGGGTCGAGAAAGCAACATAAAATTGAGAAACACAGACAAACACAAGTAGATGTAGAAGAAGTAGTAATGTCAGAAGAGGTTGTATTTGAAGACCAACAACATCCACGTGTCATAATCCGGAACTTCCTCTCCCTTGATGAATGCAAGGTTTTCTTCTTTCTATTCTATTCTCTCTCTCTCTCTCTCTCTCTCTCTCTATATATATATATATATATATATATATTCTATTTTGTATGTCATGTACCATTTTGTTGATCTTAGGAGCTGGAATTCATCCACAAGAGTAGCAGCACCGTTGGTTATAGACCCAATGTCTTCTCAACCACACTCTCACATCTTATTGCCACTAACTCTTCCCACTTCATCCTCCCTTTCATACCCATTCGAGGTATTCTATTCTATATCACACAAACCACATCAAAATGCACTCTTTTTCACAATTAAACAAATCCCTTAATCTCTTTCGATTGAATTTGATGATAGAAAGGTTGAAAGACAAGCTAGAGGAATTTTTCAAATGTGAGTTTGAGCTCTTTATTGAATTCACTGGTTTAATCAGGTTAGTTATTGGCTTCTTCTGTAAAATAAAGCTAGTTTTCAAGAGAAATCGATTTGCTTGGATTTTTTTTTCTGTACTTTTTTTTACCATGTTGTCTAATGATGCTATATTATATTATGAATCAGTTGGAGTAGAGGAGCAAGCATTGGATGGCATAGTGATGATAACAGGGCCTACCTCAAGCAACGTCACTTTGCAGTGAACACTCGCCCCTTTTTAGATTATTAAATTGAATAATGCTATACACACACTTACACAAACATCACAATATCACATCACATTGGTACAGTTTGTATAAAAGCATGTTTCTATGGGATTCATGTCAGGTTATATACTCTTGTCTCTTGCTGACAGCATTTGTCTTCCTTTTGGTTTATACTATGAAGGCAGTCTGCTATTTAAATAGTTATGGGAAGGATTTCAATGGTGGACTCTTTCACTTCCAGGATGGAGATCCGACATCAATTATGCCCATGGCTGGAGTGAGTTTTCGCTACTTTGTCTAGTGTAATTTTATCTCATGCTGACATTGCCATATGAAGATAAGCTCTCTAAATTTCATCAGTGAATTATAATATGTTCATTTATCATTCGGAGTAGGAAATGAGTAGTCTCTCACTGTGTTTTTCTTTTGTAAACTTTAGGATGATTAATTTTCTAAGTTATGTTAGTTTTCTCAGGATGTTGTGATGTACACATCTGACAACCGTAACATTCATTCTGTTGATGAGGTATGTTCAAGTGCACTCCTTTCATGTTTGCTTTAATTTGATGTCAATGCAAATGGGAAAATTTAGCTTTCCAATGCACTTAAACACATTAAGTTTTTGTTTTTACTTTGATCAAACACATGTTTGCAATGCTTGAAAATCTAAAACAAACAAAGCATTACTTGGTTGTACTTACACGTAACCAACCTATTATTTCTTGCATTGTAGTTGGTTCCAAATCGCAATGCCTCCTCCCCAACCCGTGCCCAAGAAAAAGGGAGCAAAGTTAAAGTAACATATTCTTTTTGAACTTCACACATGATTGGCTTGTTAAATTTCTCATCGATCAATTTCGATCAAAATTTTATCTTGGTTATTGTCATGCTAACAATTTATTCCCCTAATGTAATGAATTATCTGCATTCAGTGATTACAAACTGTTTTTTTTGGACATTGATATAAATTTCGGCGTCTATCTTAGCATTTGTGTTACGAGTTACATGGATATAGCATTATCTTATTGATATAATATTGTGTTTCATCAATGAGTGCTGCTACCAAAACCAATATGAATAATGAAGAGAACTTAACACGATTCTTATTTGAAATCTATATAAACAAAAATTGAGAGTTGGCACTGTTTCCTCATTAATGTTGTCTATGGGATGACTTTAGGTAATGCATTACATACTTGGATAGTTGGATCAGGGGAAATCTGAGTCAATAGTCAATGCCACCCAGCAGAGACAACTCCTCTTGATTCAAATATGTCATCTTTTGACATTTTTATTTTCCCCTCATTTGTGAACTTTTCTTTTGGTTAGAACCATGTTTGCCCCTAGATTGGTCCTCCATATGATTAGAAATATGCAGAACAGCACCATTTAAGCTTTTCCAGTTTCTCATGTGTTACATTCAAGGCATATATCATTGTATAAGCTAAGACCAAACTTCAAGTTAAATCAATCTGTGTTGGTGGTCATGGAATAAAGACCTTTTTGTTTCTTTTGGTACAAAAAACGCAGACGGAAAACTGCCATATGTTCTCTTGGTTATTAATAGGATTGAATTAAATTTCAAGGTTGATGCAGGCAATGAATATATTTTTGGAGGACTAAATTGATGTGAAATCATTCTTTTGGGGACCAAAATGGTAGTTCAGTCATCAATATATGGCTATCTTAAATCTTTCTGATATGAAGTTATCTTTGACAGATAACTGATGGAGAAAGACTCACACTTGCTTTATGGTTCAGTCGTGATTCTTCCCATGATGAGGATGTGAAGCTTGTCTCTCTTCTTTCACAACATCTATTACATAAGAACATGACTGATTCATACCTACCTTTGCCTGCATCCAGTAATATGTACTGGTTTTCACAGGACCAAGCTTCCAATTACCAGTTTGGTTTTAATATCTGTTGGGCTAGACTGCATGTTCTTGGATATGACATATATATTTCTCAGGACAGTAGCTGTGAGTCTGATGTATCTGAATTATTGCTGAAGCCAGTGTGCCTGGTGAGGGGAAATGAGTTGTTAGACCAGGAATTTGTCAATATTTTGCATGCGCTTCAGGTATTTTAAAGAATCCTATCTAATTTATGTTTTTGTTAATATTTAGACATCAAGTGTTTAACAAGTTCACATAACTATACATTGAAAGCCTGTAAGAAGTGATCATGTTTTATGGTCTTCTTTCTGGTCCTTTACAAAAATAGGCTTAGCCTTGCAGTGCTAGGCAAAACAAGGCTAGCGTGAAATGTAGTTTTCCCAATGTGGAGAATCCTCTGTCTCATGGTAGATATAATTGATTCTTTCTTTATAGATGAAGAAATTCATTTAGACAGAGATGTTTACAAACAGATCTTAAATGTAGTACATATCATTGCCATTTGTTGTCAAAGTCGTATGGATGTGTTTCTTGTGATAATAACTCTAATTCTGCTCGAGACATTGGGGGCGCGGGGGAAGGGAGGAGGCGGGGTCTGAAAAAGTTAAACAGGCTACTCCAAGTTTCACTAAGAGGCTTAAAAATAGATCTACCGTTTCTCTTTAATTTGCATTTTATGATGTAATATAGTCTCTTCCATTTTCACTAACTGTGTTTAGCTCAGTTGTTTACACTTCACAGCTTTCTTGCATTTAATAATCTTAATTAGTTGTGCACAAGTTTCTGCAACTACTCTGACACAAGTTCTTGACTAAACAGGTTGTTCATTTCTATTTTTGGAAAGGTTCTGCTTTACAGAACAATGTATTGAATATAGGCATCAAGGTAGTGAAACTGTCAGACGTGCAGAGAGAGAAAATCAATGGTCTAAAGTCTGTACTTTTGAATGATGATTTGCCATCAAGAGTTTTCTGTAGCAAGCCTTCTGAAGAAAAAGGATGCATTTGCTTTGACTGGACGGGGATTGTGGCTGCAGTTGCTGCTTGGGAAGATTATGTGTCGAAGTTAAGCAAACAAATTCATTTACAGTTGCCTTACTGGAGAATGGAAGAATCTATTTATAATGTGCAATTGGGTGAGTAGTATCCTTATCAACGTGCTTCGGTTTAAGACTTGGAAAAAGGCACGGGTAAAACAAGTAGAAGATAGTTTATGAAGGTTTGCTTTGATAGTGAGTCCATGTGTTTTTTGTCGGAGTTTTCAGACGAAGCTGCCTATGGAGATGAGGAATGCAACTCATGGATATTTCAAGAATTTTCACAAAATTATAGGTTATCCATTCAAGATGTGAAAGACTGCTACATACTGTATCCCTTTGTTGCAATATTACTGCTACTGCAAGCTAATACACTTTATTCATATGGCCTTGAAGGCCTTCAATTTTGCTTTTTGTTACAGAGTGCATTTTTAAGTACACCAAAAAATCAGCTAGAGTGATCTATATGTTCATAATACATTGCTAGTTATTTGCATACTTTTAGCTTATTATATTATATATCTAAGCTGGTTGCTTAAGATCTTTGGATATGCTCCATGTATGCAAAACCTTTCCAAAAACATCATAGAATACAATATCTGCCTTGGTTTTGGTTATCTGCACAGACATGAATCCTTGCCCGTCATAATACAACTTCAATTCCTCCGGTTTCCATGGCTTGACATCGCCCCTCCATGCCTTTGATCCACCTCCACTTGTTAGATAGTGAATTCCACTGCATTGTTTATCCAAATCAGGTGAGCTTGAATTTCAGAGCAGTGATGATGGTGTTGATGCTAACCATTTGCAAGTTAAGATAAACTGACCTCTCTAAATCAATTATGTGCTCCAAGCAATGGTCATGTCCATTTATGTATGCATCAACATTGTTTGCCTGGACCAATAAAGGAGAAACAAATTAGAAGTTGTAATTTTTCATGCAGCAATTTTAACCCTTATAAAGGAGTTGAAGATATTAAACACCACATTATCTAATGTATAAATATGAGAATGACAATGGACCAAATGCTCTTATTTGTTGAAGTGTGATTCATTTACCTCTAGGATGGGAACAAGCTGCTTCTCAAGCTCTATAGTATTACCATGATGCCCAGCAGTTTTGATAGTATGATGACCAACCACTATCTTCCATTTTGCCTTAGATTGTGCCAAAGCTGAATCAACATCCTACAGAAGAAGATTCCAAAAACATAGTCAACTTTTGACCTTCTCCAAGTGCTTATAACAATTAGTCAATCACAACCAACCTTCAAGAGGTTTGAAAGGTAAGCTTCGCGAGGAAGCACACCTTCCCAGTCATAGGTATGCTCTCCTGGGTAAGTAAAGTAGTCATCTTCAAATGGAGGTGTGTCCACAAAGAAAAATTCCACAATTTCTAAAAAAAAAAGAAGAGAACAAACAATAAAGACAAAGATATAAGGTTTAGTTCAAGAAATGAATATTTTAATCATGTATAATCATCATAAAACGTTACAGCATCTATTATATTAATTCATTTACATTATGATTCCTAAATACAAAAGGGTATATACTTCATACCTGCATCAAGAATATAAGACCTCAGGCAAACCCATCTGCTATCTTTCTCTCTTAGGATTGGACTCAGTTGTGCTTCAACATCACCTCTGTAGTCATGGTTACCCAAAACTGTCACAGTAAAAAGGCAAATCATTGTTTTTATGAACAAATCATCACTTTATAACATTGGCAACCCTGCTGGTAAAGTGTTAAATTATTTATAGTATTTATCAACCTACCGTTGTACCATATCTTTTGCAAGCTTGGGGCAGTGTAGATATTGACAAATGACTCGTAGAATGCTGGATCATCAACTCCTGTTAAACCTTCTTCATAAAAATTGTCACCAGTGGAGATCACAAAATCTATGTTTAGTTTCTTCCCCACAATTCCCATCTAAGAAATAAGAAATAAAGCAGGAGTTACTATTTGGCACACAAAATGTTAAGCGGGAAAAAAATTCATACTAGTTTTAAAATTATAATATAGTTATGATAAACAAATATAAATTGTTTTTTTTTTTGATAAAACAAATATAAATTGTTATTATCTATTCTCTTATGATAGCTATACTTTTTATTTAAGTATTTTTTTAATCATAAATCAATCATTCTTTTTAATCATGACATTTAGTAGTCCTCTTGTTTCAAAAATTACACCAACCTTCCTTAATGTTTATGTTATCATTGTACATATCTCTCCTAAATAATTATATCAAAATTACATTGGCATTTCCTAAAAGGGGAGTGAGTATATATATACTTTGAAATAAGAGGGGTGTTGGGTGTAACTGAGCCAAATCTCGAGATGTTAGTGTAATTTTCCTAAATATATAATGTTATAAGTATCTTATAGTTTCAATTTTCTATTTCTAAAATTTTATGATTTAATTATGTATGCATGATGTCTAAATTTGTATTTTTTTTTTCAAAGTCTCGTATTGTTTCAATTTTAATATAATCATAATTAAAAGCATTATATATATATATATATATATATATATATATATATATATATATATATATGTATGTATGTATGTGTCAAACACATTTAATAATGTGATAATATTTAATTGAATAATGAGTTTAATTTTGATATATCATCAGTGTAAAATTTTATATATTATCGACCAATTATACATTATCATATATATGATGTTTTGAATTAAAATAGTATGCAATGTCATTATAAATTATTTTGATTCTGACATCCACTAAGATTGTGATACGTGTGTTAAATATATAAACCCTAAGAGAGATGTATAAAAATAATGCTAATTTATTAAGATATATTAAATATCAATATAAAAATCCTTTACATTAACAATATATAAAAATTAAATTAAGATAATTATCATAAAAATCAATGTTTTGATTTTAATAATATGAGATGCTATGATTCAATCTTCTTCACACTAATTGATGTCCGTTATAATTAGATGATGAAGTGGGTCCATTGAAACTATTTTGTGGTTCATATATGTAGACCGGACACATGTGGGTAAGGTACATAGGCTTAGTCAATAGTGGTTTGCGTATCTCGAAGAGGATTCCCATTGAGAAAGACCCATTTGGAATATGCTTATATATATATGCCCTTGAATCATCGTAATTTATAATATTATGTTCAATAATCAATTAGATATGCGTGGGAATATATCTTACAAAAGAAAATATTAAAGTATAGGTGGGTGATATAATAAGGTGCTAGGCCAGTAGGCCATGTCATGTCGCGCATCTGGGTTTAGAAACCAGTTGCCTCACATGATTCATTCCCAATAACTAATAGAGTCTAAGTGGGTTTTATTATACAACAATTATATTCTCAAATCAATTTTTTAAGACCATTCTTTACACATTTTATAATTATTACTCAAATCACTTTTATCTTGAAACAACAATGAATAAACGATATATATGATTAAGATTTAAATATAAAAAATAATATAATAAAAAAGTGACGAGATAAACATTTTTCTTTATCCCTTAAAGGGTTGTTGTTTTCAATGAAAATTACAAGAGAAAAAGTTACTTTAGAGAACATAATTTTGGACAGTTGGCGGAGTGATGAATACATATTAAGATACCGAAATTCAGTGGTGGGCTAGAGTTTTGGTGAAAAGATGAGTCCCACTTATCGTGTACCACAAAATTTTAAATCGCATTAAAGGGATGAGGGAAAAAAAGACAATTGAGTGATGGCATATATATATATATATATATATATATATATATTAAGAGGTAGCTTTCCACAAGTTTCGTTCTTTGACATTAATTATATATACGTAGAAACGAATAGGACCATAGGTGGCAATAATAATAGTGACGGATATTAATGGTGGAGGTTTTACAATATTGTCACATATGCTAAGCATATACTTGGAATATGCTACCGTAAGGAGCTATGTTAAGTACCTCTTATTACATCAGCAAGGAGTTAAGATTAGACAGGAACAAATGCCAACTGGTTGGCAAGCCAACAAATTTTAATTATAACGGCCTCATGGGTCAATTAATCGGTTATAAATCTATTATGCGTCTGGCCAATGGAATGTGAAAATTAGTACTAATCACGAGATTTTTTATTTTTGATATACGTAATTCAACTAGGTACGTACAAACAAATTAACTAAAGCCTTTGGTTTACACATATCTATATCTATCAAATCCAAACTGCATTAATTTCAAAGCAAAGGATCATAGACTTTGGTTAACAGAAGTTTTTAATTTGATCTAATCACAGTTATTTTCTGATTATGTTATGTGCATGTGCTAATCAATGTGTTCAGAACATATATCCTACAGAATTATGCTTTGTACGATATATTATCTATAAGAATATTGATAACTTTTGCCTCAAGAAACTATATATATAACAATTCTGCTTAAGAGAAGGAGAGGGAGTTGGGGCTAAACCTGATTGGCGACCAAAGATTGATTGTAGGTTCCTTTTCTTCCCCAATCTCCGATGACCAAAAAGTTAAGAGGTTGATCTGGTTTTGCAGGGTGTTTGAACCTTTGAAGCTCAGCTACGGGAGAAGTTACCAATAAGCAGAAGGTGAAGATAAGAGGGAATAGCATGCTTTGGTTTAAAGACGAAGCCATGGCTTTAAGCACTTTGAAGTCTCCGAGAAAGAGGGAGAGAGAGAGAAGAGTTGGTATATATAGAAACGAGAATTTATATAGTAGATTTCATCATATATAAGCTAAAAGAATCGCTTGCAAGATTCATTAATTCGAGTCAAAAATAAATAAATAAAAATTCATTAATCCACGGATCCGAAGCTTTTGATTTGATGATATTCTTTTAGGTGGCCAACTCATCTTTATATTCTCTTAGAAGGAAGTGAAAATTTTCAAAATTCTTTACTTTTCGTGTATGTGATTGCTATATGTTGATTATTTGCTTTTCCCTATACTTTTTAATTCCAAATAATTTAAAAGGAGAATGTAATCCTTTTTTTTTTAAGAAATGAAGAGATATATTTTCAAATTGATTAATTATTTAATGATAATAAATATTTTAAATACGTAATATTTTTGGCCTTTATACCCTTACCATAGTGGCCACGTTCGAGAGGTTTAAATATATGATCTTATGGAATCTATATATTCAAGTTCATCAATAATAATCTTATATTATCCTAGTAGAGCCGCATCTCTCTCTCAACCTTCCTTTTACTCTTTTTTTTCCTTCTTCCTCATCCACCGGAAGAGGTGGTTTTGGGCCATTTTTTAGCATGGAATCACTCCTCTACATCGTTTTTTCTCTCCTTTTATCTAAATAAGTGGTTTTTTCCACATAGATCTGATTTTTCTTTCCTATTTTTCCGTGTTTTCGTTGTCTGCGTGCGACGGTGTTTTGTTCATCGTCTTGTTGCGACGTCGTTTGGTTTCTCGTCTTGTTGCGGTGTTCGTTTGATTCAGATTGGCAGATCAGCTTCGATCCATTACAGATTCAATCAAGACTTGAGCGTCAACGTGACAGATTCGGAGGCATGGCTAATTCGATCACTTTGATTTTGTCGCATTTGTAGGTATTTTACCGTGTTATGCTATTAACCTGGGTGCTATGAGTTTGTTCGCAGATTCATCCTTTTCGGTTTTTAGCGATGTTGAATTTGTGCTGTTTTCGATGTATTTTACCAATTTGAATGAATGGATATTTTTTTAGTCAAAAAAAACATTAATAACTCAATCTTAGTGGAAGACCTGTCAGGACCGTGTCCAGACATTTTGGGCCTAAGGCAAATTTATTAAAGATTTTTTTTTCCAAATTTGATTGTATACGTAGAAAATATAACTATTATTTTATAGATTTCAATTCATTGTGTACTGGCCGAAGAGTGAAACTCGGCCACCGAGCTTGAATACCCGGCCCAGTCCAAAAGTTAAGGATAATAAGTCAAAAGATCACCTAATTAAGGGATAGGATATTGATATTATCCTTAATTAAATCCTGATATTATCTAAATTAACCTTATCTGGTTAAAAGAGATAATATCCCTTAAATTAAGGAATCACATCTCAAAAGAGATTTAAAGAGATAAAAAGAGATAAATCAGATCTCTAAAGGATATGGGAATTCTATTATAAAAGGAGGAGTACCCATGATAGAAACTCACTTTCACTGAACTCCGGTGAGTCTCTCTTAAGCGTATTAGAGAAACTAGCTCGACCAAGAGACTATCAGAGAGTCCTTGCTCCCTAGTATTCATCAGATACAAAATTAAGAGATCGAGATCACCACGGCCAAGGGTTGAACCGAGAACTACGTCTGGCTTTGATTCCCATCGGGATACGTGGGACCAGAATATCACGTTCTGTCAAGCCATAGTCTAAAACAACCCCTATCATTCACCCTTGGTTTGACGTTTTACGGCGAGGTTCCGGCAAACCGGATCTCGGCAGGAACATTTGGCGCCCACCGTGGGGTCGAGGTGAAACTTTCCCCGGTTCCACAAGAAAGCTTAATGGTGACCACACGGAATGGTCTGCGAGGAGGGGCGAGCAGAATGAATCATGAGACTTCGAACGCCCAGAACCACGGCAATCATCTTTCCTCCCCTCTCGATGAAGACAACCCTCGATTGGGATAAATTATGGAATAGCTTGAGCAGCTGCGGAAAGAGAACGAAGAGATACGCGCTCAAAATCAGAAGCTTTTAAGACCTCGGAAGAGAGAAAGGTCCTTGACACCTTCCGACGAAGAGCAATCCTCACCCGAGGCTGGCCAGAAGGATCCTCCGGCGCACTCTCCTCGGGGAACTAACCGAACATCCAAAACTAAACCTCCTCTGGGGGCTGCAGAAGTCAAGTCTCACGCAGAAAGGACTAGCCAGAAAGGAAGGACATTGGACCGACGTCCGAGGTTGCCCTTCACTGATGACAATAATGAGGTAATCGTGCCTAGCCATTTTAAGCCCCTTAACATCGACAAATTCAATGGCACCACTGACCCAACCGAGTATGTGGAGTCCTTTATTTCCTCTGTTTACTTGGTGACTGATTCAGAGGCCGTCATGTGCAAAGTTTTTCCAACCACTTTGCAAGGCCCAGCTCTAACATGGCTAACAAATCTACCCCCTCGGTCGATTGATTCCTTTGATGTGCTCACAACTAAGTTCACTGCACAATTTGCAGCAAGCCGAAGGCATAAAAGGCACTCGGTCTCACTGGTAAATTTCAAACAGGAAAGGAATGAGTCGCTCAGAGATTACATGGCTCGCTTCAATGCTAAGCAGATCCTGATTCCCAACATGAGCTCGGAACTCTGCCTCCACACCGTCATGGCCGGTCTGAAGCCAGGGCCATTCTTCGAGTACTTATCTCGGAAGCCACCGAGAGATTTGGAAGAGTTGCAGGAAAAGGCTACAGGTTTCATGAGCTCGGAAGAGATGTTGGAATTCAAAAGGCGAGAAAGGGATTTCGAGGACAAGAGCTCGACCTCGAATAAAGAAAGAAACAGGGGGTCTGACTCACAGAGGACCCAAAGGCCCAACGTAAGGGAATTCTCGGAGAGGCATCCCAGGTACCAATCTTATACTCCGTTAAACCGATCTCGGGCGGCCATCCTTCAGGAGGTGTGCAGTGCCGAGTTGCTTACCCTACCTCGACCGTCCAAAACACCGGACAATGCTGGCAAAAGCAAAGAATGTATGTGGCATCAAAACTATGGACACTCCACTGAAGAGTGCAAAACACTCCAGAAAAATATTGAGGATTTAGTACAAGCAGGCCGTCTTGATCGTTTCGTCCGCCGAGATGACAATGGAGGCAGACGACCCGGTCGAAGACGACGAAGACACGGTTATGACTACCGAGGCCGAGATGCGAACTTGAGCGGAAACCATCAGGGCGAAGACCGGTTAAATAACCAAAGGACCCCTATCGAAGAGTCAGAAGGAGGAATCAAGGGGGTCATCAATACAATCTCGGGGGGCTTTGCAGGCGGAGGAACGACGAGCTCGGCCCGAAGCCGTCATGTAAAAGCTCTCCGATCCGTTAACACAGTATCTGGAAGGCCCCCAAGAGCAAGACCCCCCAT
The DNA here is from genome assembly GCA_030762895.1 of Sophora flavescens. Lineage (NCBI taxonomy): Eukaryota > Viridiplantae > Streptophyta > Magnoliopsida > Fabales > Fabaceae > Sophora > Sophora flavescens. The sequence continues at coordinate 78,084,329 of CM061068.1, forward strand.
AACGTTCACAGACGATGATTTCCAGGGGGTGGATCCAAATCAAGACGACCCAATGGTGATAACGGTCGAGCTAGCCAACTTTTCGGTCAGACGAACACTTATAGATCGGCGGAGCTCGGTCGATATTCTGTACCCACCTTCAAGAAGCTCAAAATTCCAGAAAAGCTGATAAGGGAGCAGGAGGACAAGCTGGTAGGGTTCGCCGGGGAGCAAGTTAAAACTCGAGGTTACATAGACCTCTTAACAACGTTTGGAGAAGGAAGACTCTCCAAATCCGTATCGGTCAGGTACGTTATTGTAGATGCCAGCACGTCATACAACATCCTTATTGGAAGACCGACGTTGAATGAACTCGGAGCAATTGTCTCTACCCCACACCTAACAATGAAATTCCCAGCTGCCTCTGGAGAGATAATCGCAGTCCGGGCTGACCAAAAGCTGGCCAGGCAATGCTATGTTGACAGCCTAAAGGTTACCCGCCACCAGGACGTCCCAAAGAATATCGAGGATGGTAAAGCAGAGGTGGTAAGATCGGTCAGTTCAGTAACTCCAGCCAGCTCGGTCAGCATGTTTGAACTGGACCCAAGAACGAAGATGTACGAGTCCAGGACCGAGCCAACAGAGTCTTTAGAAAGGTTCCAGTTGGGAGCCCATCCTGAACAATGCACCCAAGTCGATAGTCAGCTTGACCTCTCACTCAGAGAGAGGCTTCACGAGGTCCTAAGGAAGAATGCTGACCTGTTCGCCTGGAAGACATCGGATATACCGGGCATAGACCCCAGCTTTATGTGCCATAAGCTGTCCATATGTCCCGAAGCCAAACCTGTAACTCAGAAAAAAAGGAAACATGGCGAGGAAAGGCGCCGAGCAGTGGCCGAGGAGACTTCCAAACTGGTCAAAGCAAATTTCATCCGAGAGGTGAAATACACTACTTGTCTAGCCAACGTGGTATTAGTCAGAAAGGCCAACGGTAAATGGCGGATGTGCACTGACTATACCGACCTCAACAAGGCATGCCCAAAAGATTCTTATCCCTTGCCCAACATTGATAGACTGGTGGATGGGGCCTCAGGTTACAAAGTTTTGTCCTTTTTGGACGCATATTCAGGTTATTATCAGATCAGGATGTATCCACCCGACGAGGAAAAAACAACATTTATGACTGATGGGGCAAACTACTGTTACCGAGTAATGCCATTTGGCCTAAAAAATGTTGGTGCAACATATCAAAGGCTTATGGACAAGGTTTTCGCCAATCAAATCGGAAAGAACTTAGAAGTGTATGTTGATGACATGGTGGTAAAATCTGAAGATTCGAGCCAACACCCTACCGACCTCGAAGAAATTTTCGGCCAGCTCAAAAAGTACAACATGAGGCTAAATCCAGAAAAATGCTCTTTTGGTGTACAAGGAGGAAAATTCTTGGGATATTTGCTAAAGCACATGGGGATCGAAGCTAATCCAGATAAATGCAAAGCCGTCATGGAAATGCGAAGTCCTCGGAATGTGAAAGAAATTCATAGGCTAGCCGGCCGATTAGCCTCCCCATCCCGCTTTCTCCCGAAGTCTGCAGAGAAGGCTAGACCTTTCTTTCAGCTCTTGAAAAAACCAAAGGATTTCATTTGGACTGAAGAGTGTCAGAAGGCCTTTGAAGATCTAAAACTCTTCTTAGCATCTCCCCCAATCCTCACTCGGCCTCAGCTCGGCAAAGATCTGTACTTGTACCTCTCTGTCAATGATTGTGCAATCAGTGCAGTGATCATCCAGGAAGAAGAGGAGCAACAGATGTCGGTGTACTATTTCAGTAGGATCCTGAAAGACGCGGAAACGTGATATCAAGTGATTGAAAAACTGGCCCTCGCCTTAGTTATGGCAGCTCAGAGGTTACGGCCCTATTTATAGTCGCACCAAGTCATAGTCAAGACTGATCATCCAATAAAGCAAGTACTCAGGAAACCTGATCTAGCCGGACGAATGATAGCTTGGTCAGTAGAATTGTCAGAATTCGGTCTACAGTATGAACTGAGGGGGCCAATGAAAGCACAATGCCTCTCTGACTTCATTGCCGAGCTCTCTTCCAAACCGAGGTCAGAGTCCTTCATCTGGCTCCTATATGTTGACGGATCATCTAACTTGAAGGGAAGCGAGGCTGGAATAATTCTCGAGGGACCTGATGACCTAATCCTCGAGCAATCTTTAAAGTTTGGGTTCACTGCTTCAAACAACCAAACAGAATATGAAGCCCTTATTGCTGGACTAATGTTAGCTAGAGAAGTTGGGGTTCGTGAACTAAAATGCCGAAGTGACTCACAGCTTGTAACAGGACAAGTCTCGGGCAATTATCAGACAAAGGACCCCCAACTAACCAGATATCTCTGCAAGGTTAATAGCCTCATTTCTGAATTTGAGCGTTTCTCCATTGAGCACATACCTCGAGAAGAAAATTCCAGGGCGGATCTGTTGTCCAAATTGGCTAGCACCAAGAGGGCTGGCCAACTAAGAACTTTCATTCAAGAAAACCTCCTCGAACCGAGCATAAAAAGTGCCGAAGTAATGATGACCGAGAACTATGATCGGGGCTGGATGACATCAATTTGGGAGTATTTGACCTCGGACAAACTACCTGATGACCCAAAGGAGGCGAGGCGAATCCGTCTGAAATCATGCCACCACACCGTCCTAGACGGTGAGCTGTACAAAAGAGGATTCTCCAGGCCATTACTGAAGTGCCTCACAAAGGAGCAGTCCGAGTACGTAATGGATGAGATGCACCGAGGAATCTGTGGAATGCATTCAGGTGGCCGATCCCTGGCAGCTCGGGTCCTACGGGCAGGGTTTTACTGGCCAACCATGAGACTGGATTGTTCCACTTGGACCAATAGGTGTGAGCCCTGTCAAAAGTTCGCCAACATAGCTCGTGCTCCATGAGAAGAGCTCCACTCCATGTTCTCGCCGTGGCCCTTTACTATGTGGGGGATGGATATAGTTGGTACTTTCCCAGTTGCCAAGGTCAAGTCAAGTTCCTCCTGGTGGGTGTAGACTACTTCACCAAGTGGATTGAAGCAGAACCATTGACTACGATAACTGCCAAAAAGGTTCAGAGCTTTGTATGGAAAAACATCATATGCAGGCACGACCTTCCTTATACAATTGTCACAGACAACGGAAAGCAATTTACCGATAGGGAGCTGGGAGAGTTTTACTCGAACCTCGGAATCAAACATAAAGTGACCTCGATTGAGCATACGCAAACAAATGGCCAAGCAGAGGCAGCCAATAAAGTTATTCTAAACGAGCTCAAAAGAAGGTTAGGACAGTCAAAAGGGGCTTGGGTTGACCAATTACCAAGCATCATGTGGGCTTACCATTGCTCACCACAATCTTCGACGGGAGAAACACCGTTCAAACTAACCTACGGAATTGATGCAATGATTCCAGTTGAGCTCGGTGAACTCTCTTTCCGAAGGCAGCATCACGATCAAAGCAAAAATGAAGAAGAACTCCGAGTTGAGCTTGACATGGTCGAGGAAGTCCGAGATACGGAAAAAATCAGAGACGAGCTGTGCAAGCAAAAAGCAACTCGGAAGTACAACTCGAGGCTGCACCCAAGGGAATTTGTGCAAGGCGACTTAGTGCCGAGGCTGCAAAATGACGCGAGAAAAGACCCCAGAGAGGGTAAGCTCGCGGCAAACTGGTCGGACCCATTTAGGATAGTTGAAAATCTAGGAAATGGTGCCTACAAGCTAGAAAAATTGTCAGGAAAGTCGGTTCCAAGAACATGGAACACTTCCCACCTTAAGTTTTATTTTAGCTAAGGTTATAGGTGATGCACTCTTTTTCCTATCTCGGTCTTTTTCCCACGAGGTTTTGGCCGAGAAGGTTTTAATGAGGCACACCAGAAAAAAAAAACAAATAAATAAAATTATTTTTTACTGAGCCATTAGGCAAAAATACGGCGTTAAAACTGCCAAAAACCTAAAGAGGCTGACCGAGCTAAAATCGACCGATCCAGGGTCGAAGTGTCGAGCCTATAAAGGTATATAAAACCTAAAGAGGTTGACCGAGCTAAAATCGACCGATCCAGGGTCGAAGTGCTGAGCCTATAAAGGTATATAAAACCTAAAGAGGCTGACCAAGCTAAAATCGACCGATCCAGGGCCGAAGTGCCGAGCCACCATAAAAAAAAAAAAGTCCGGGCTAAAATCGACCGATCCAGGGTCGAAGTGCCGAGTCTATAAAGGCATTAGAAAATTTTCTAAGTGCATTCACAAGTAAACAAGTGATTTCATTAAATAAAAGGGGCAAAGCCCCGAATACATAAGGGTTCAAAACAAAAAGGGCACCGCTCAAAAACTACGTGTTTCCTAACCTACTAATACAATTTCAGGAGTCAAGGTCATCGTTGGCATTTGGAGGGATGATAGCAGATTGACCAAGTGGGCCCACTTCACCTTCGGGTCCCTCCTCGGCCGCTTGACCCTCGCCCTCTTCCTCGTGAGTTACGGCCTCCTCGTCCTCATCCTCCAGCTCGGCCAACGGAACTAGGATTCCATCTCGGTTAAAATCCTTGTCCACGTCGGCACTGGAGAAGTCAGCAGTCGGGTTGAAATGCTGAAGTTGCTTCACGGCTCGGGAGAAACCGTTAACATGCTCCCTCATGATAGAAGCCTCAGCTTCAGCCAGATCAGCACGGAGCCTCAGATTCTCCTCCTTCTCGGTCTCCAGCAACTTCCGCAGCTCAAGACCGGCTTCCCTCTCGGCTTGAAGCCCTTCCACAACGTTATGAAGGTTGAGCCGGTCGGCTCTTTCCATTTCCAACTCGGCCATAAGGGTAGTATTGCCCCTTTCCAGCTCTATCTTTTGGGCCTTCAGCTGGCCGATGACCCGGCCTTGCTCCTCACACTTGGCCATGGCCTGAGAAAGCTCGTCTCTCACCCTCAAGGCTCGAGCCGCATCTGCCCTCATCACCTCCATCTTCTTCACATTATCAATAAGTTGTTGGCTCCAGAAGCGGGTGATTGAGGCGATGCGGAGAGCGTAGGCAGCGGCCGCCTCCATACTTTCCTCAGGACCTTGCTCCAACAAGAGCCGAGCATCGGACGGTTTTGATGCCATTTGGCCATCAATCAGGCCTGCAGGGTCAAACTCATTCCCCCAGAGCGAGCTAATCCCTGGATTGCAGTTCCCATTATACCATTTGGTGTCCGAAGAGAGATCGGTCACCATGGGAGCGTTGCTCAACCACCTACCAGCAGCAAGAGTCTCTCCAATCATCAACAGGGGAGAAGGGCTTCTAATCGGACCCTCTGACGCCAGGTCTTCCCGAGTCCTCTTCGGAGGGCGAATATTCAAGTCAGAAGCTTCAACAAACTTCTTCTTCTTCCCCTTGACATTTGAAGCAACAGCTGATCCGCTAGCTGCTTGATTAGCCGACTTCTTCACCAGGGCCTTGTAGTTGAACTTCCCCATTATCACTGCAAGAATGAAATCGGTCAAGTAAAATAAGTACACTACAGGGTAAATTACCACTTGTCAACAAAAAGTTACTTACATTCAAAATCAGCTTGCCGAGTGGAGGAAGCCCTAAGCTTTAAAAGCCTTCCACAAGGCAATGGCCGAGGACACAATTCCAGGACCTCGACATCATCTCGCTCCTGAGAGGTCATGCAGTCGAGGTGATAGCCAGAAAAATTGGAAGGGTGTGGTTGCCAGTAGAAAGGAAATTTAGGGTTCCCGGCCGAGTCAAAGAAGACAGACTCATTACCCTCTAGAGGTCGGATTTTGAAGAAATCCGACTTGAAAAATTTGTACGAGCTCTTATAGAGCCCAATGATCCCCTTCTCAATCCCGCTCAGAGAGATCCAACCAACTCGGTCCCCAAAGCAAACTCGGTAAAAGTACAGGAACTTAGGAGCAGTGGCCTCTATTCCTAGCTGGCCGCATAGAATTTGAAAGGCTTTCATAAATGCCCAGATATTCGGATGAAGCTGGGTAGGAGCAACGTTCATAGCTCGCAAAATTTCGCACTCGAATGGACTGAAGGGAATAGAGAGCCCAATTTGTTCAAAGAAGGTTTTATATACATATGTAAAGGGTGGCTCAGATGAAGGGGGCAAAGGAAAACATGCTCATCCTTGCCACAAGGAAGGCATTCTATGATGCCTCGTTTAACTGTAACCTTATGTTTCATAGCTTCAAGAGAATCAAAATCCCTAAAATTCGAATGAAACGCAGCAACATCAGGTTTTACCCAGAAATACCCAGGAATGGTAATTTCAGGGTAGGGAACCCTGGGCATCCTAGACACACATCTGCGATGCTTGGGAACAACAATAACGTCTGGAGCAACAGAGCTCCTCCCAGAAGAAGACAAAGAAGAAGAAGAACCCCTTTCACCTCCACCACCGCGAGAGGAAGAGGGAGAAGAATGGGGAGAGCCCCCAATCAGATGGAGTTCAGGCTCCACAATCTGAACCTCAGAAGAGGCATTCTGGGATACCTCAAATGAAGCCTCCCAGGATGAAAAATCAGAAAACAAACCTAAGGGAGTTTGAAAGAGCAGGACGTACCTTGAAGGGAGTATGAATGCTTCGACCAGAAAGAACTCGAGAATAAGGAAAGTCTAGGGCTTAAAGAAAGATGAAATCCCGCGCCAGAGGCTTGCCCAAATTTATAGGAAAAAGTGCAATGTCCTCTCGGCGAATTAATGAGGGTTGTTGGCAGACGAGAGCAGGGAAGCGTCCCTTCAAGTCTGACCGCATTCGCCAACTAATGAAAAACAACCACGTGGCAGAAGCGTCATAATGTACACTACCATCGCAGGAAAATAGGGGCACGCCACAATCCACGAATCTCGGAAATAATGCCACAAAGGTCACGCGTCACACAGAGTAACGTTTCCTTTCCACCTCGAGAACCGAGAAAGTATGACGTCAGCACAAAACAAGTAATCACCTCCACCTCGGCTAGCCTCGGCTCCCGCGAAAAAGCTTCCACGCCATCGGCTCAAAGCTTGGGGGGCTTGTGTATGAGCCGAGATATAGCTCGGTCACCCAAGCTGCTCACCGAGTTGGAGGATGTATACATATGAAGCTCGGCCAATCACCTCGTCGAGCCTAAAGACAGAAAGATGAAACCGAGGTCCTAAGCTCGGCTAACGTCATGAAAGCTTTTACGCTTTATTAGTTCAAAGCTTGGGGGGCTTGTGTACTGGCCGAAGAGTGAAACCCGACCACCGAGCTTGAATACCTGGCCCAGTCCGGAAGTTAAGGATAATAAGTCAAAAGATCACCTAATTAAGGGATAGGATATTGATATTATCCTTAATTAAATCCTGATATTATCTAAATTAACCTTATCTGGTTAAAAGAGATAATATCCCTTAAATTAAGGAATCACATCTCAAAAGAGATTTAAAGAGATAAAAAGAGATAAATCAGATCTCTAAAGGATATGGGAATTCTATTATAAAAGGAGGAGTACCCATGATAGAAACTCACTTTCACTGAACTCCGGTGACTCTCTCTTAAGCGTATTAGAGAAACTAGCTCGACCAAGAGACTATCAGAGAGTCCTTGCTCCCTAGTATTCGTCAGATACAAAATTAAGAGATCGAGATCACCACGGCCAAGGGTTGAACCGAGAACTACGTCTGGCTTTGATTCCCATCGGGATACGTAGGACCGGAATATCACGTTCTGTCAAGCCATAGTCTAAAACAACCCCTATCATTCACCATTGGTTTGACGTTTTACGGCGAGGTTCCGGCAAACCGGATCTCGACAGGAACACATTGTTATTAACAAAATTATATGCACAACTGATTTTTCTCTAACGGTACCAACATTTAATCTTCTTAAACGAAATGATTAATCAGTTTCAATTGCAATCAATTTTTACTTTTCCGAAATTTCACTCCTATACAATCATAAATATTAAGATCGTGCAATTTAAAGAAAAATATAAAGATTATTGTGTCATATAATTATAGTATTTGCTGCCAGCTTGAGCTAGAAAGTCACATTGCTAAATCTTTCTCAGGTACATGTTATTGTTGGACCTTTGTCATGTTTTGATATATATTATTACATGTTAGTTTTTTTTGCCTTTATGTAATATATAAAATTACAAAGTATAAATAATTAATTGAATGTGGAGTCTAAGACAAGTGTCTTATTGACCTTGTTGCTTCCACGCCGTGAGGCCTGTATCAGATTTTAACAGTTTAATCAAATAAATTGGTTTTTTTTGTTGTATAATTTATATGACAAGAAACAAAATGAAAATTACTTTTCAGGAAACTTCAGAAGTTGGGTTCGGATGGTTGCTTTCTGTATACGTAGATGTGGTTTGAGCCAATTTCCTTTAACAAATAATAGAAGGAAATGCATAAATGGAGGGTAGGAATTTTATAAGTAGACGTCATCACAAACTATTTGACCTGTAGCTGTGTAGATTAGCAATTTAATTAAGAATCTTGAGTGAAATTCGGTGTTAGAAAAGCGTTTTGAGGTGAGCAATGTGAATATGCACGCATAATTATTAATTTACTAATAATAAGTATTGCTTGTAATGTACGGTTTTTCAAAATAATTTTTACCATTTTAAAATTATATTTTAAAAAAAAATTGTTGTACGCATGCTTAATATATTTTTAACATAATATACATGTAATTGGTAATATTTAATTAAGAATCTTGAGTGAAATTCGGTGTTAGCAAAGCGTTTTGTAGTGAGCAATGTGAATATGCACGCATAATTATTTATTTACTAATAATAAGTACTACTTGCATTGTACGGTTTTTCAAAATAATTTTTACCATTTTTTAAATTATATTTTCTTTTAAAAAATTGATGTGCGCGTGCTTAATTTTTAGCATAATATACATGTAATTGATAATATATCTTTTCAAAATATAACAAAGAATACTTCACCCACAAAAAAAAATGATTGGCTATAACTACTTCGCTGCTTAAAATTTGATGTAAGCTGACAAATATCAAACATTTGATGCAATTAATATTTGATGAATTTTAATCATGAAAATTAAAATTTGACTAAGCATATAAATATGGAGTTGTTATGGAAATTAAGCAAATTTGAACATCGGTTAAGTAAATCTGAATTGCAATTAATATGAAAAAGAAATAAGAAATGTATGAGTAAATAAAACGAGAATTAGTCCTAAAAAACACATGGCATAAAAATAAAATAAGTACTATAAAATATCATACACACTCAATCAAAAACAGAATTAAAAAATTGCACTAAAAAAAGAATAATATATATATATATATATATATATATATATATATATATATATATATATATATATATATATAAAAGGTATCAAGTGAGTGAGAGGAGTATTTTTATATGAGAATGAGAGGGCCAAAATGAGCTTTAGGATCAAATATGAATGTTTAGTGTAACACCCCATTTTTTGCATAAGTCTTTAAACGCTTCTATATGCTTCTTATGTATGGTTGTTTGTTTGGTAGTTATTAGAAAAGAGCTTTAGGGAATTTAAAATGAGGTTAAGTGAGATTTTCTGGTCAAAAATCCCTTTCTAATGTATATGTTTCTCTCTCATGGAGCTTGACACAGTTATGTCTCTCGAAAGACACAGCTGTGTCAAACTCTCTAAAATGTTGTTATGGCCCGGGACACAGCTGTGTCTCTTGATAGACACAACTGTGTCTAATTCTCGTAAACGTTGACACAAGCGTATGCGATTCTCAGCGTTGTCCTGACCGAGACACAGCTGTGTCTCCTGATAGACACAGCCGTGTCGAATTTCTAGAACACTGATCCGGTCCAGGACATAGCTGTGTCTCCTGATAGACACAGTTGTGTCTAGTGCCTGTTTTGACCAAGACACACCTGTGTCTCCTAATAGACACAGCCGTGTCTAATTCTCAGAGATGTTTTTGTCTAGCAATATAAATAAGCGAGTTAGGAGGGTTCCAAGTTACAACCCTCATTTTGTCACTTCTCGCAATCTTTGCTCGACAGAAACCTCTCATCCCTCTTCTCTTAAAAACCTCTCCGTGTTCTTCGGTGTTCTTGCTTGCGATTCGAGAGTAAGCCGCGCGTTAGTGTCAATTAAGATAATCGTGTAAACCCTTTATTAATCTCCCTTTTTGTTTTCTTGAATTAGGGATTAATTGTCCTTCCTTCTTTAATGTTTTGACAAGATTCATTAAACCGTTGAATCGTTCGAGGGAGCCAAGCTTGGATTCGCTCAAGTTGACCATAGAATTAGACCGTCATACCAGGTATGGGGAGAAGAATAGTATGAACATTAGGCAATGAGGTAGCGTAAGATGAAGGGTCCTCATGACCCTATTATTTGTTAAATTTTTAATTGATGCCTATTACTTGTTGAATATATGTTTATTTGATTATTGGTATGACAGTTATGAATGCCTAATTGTTATAATTGTTTTATAGTTTACGATGATGTATGCCAATTCATGTATGTTTAATTGATATGTTTTAGACCGTGATTAATTGGTTGAATTGGTATGTTGTTTATGTCATGAATGTTGTTGGTTTGATAATGTTGTTGTGAAATGGTTGAACGTTTGTTGTTTTGATGATGAATACGTTAATAAGACTCTAATTGGTTAAAATATGACTCTTTATCAACATGATAATTAAAGGAGTGATTTTCCCAAAAGTGTTCATAAAACATGGATTTAATAGTAAGAGGTGAGGTTTATGCCAACTGGTTTAGTCAAGACCCTAGGATTGATTTAAGAGTGTTTAGGGAGTTTTTGGCTAAAAGAACATGAACAATCTGCCCAGACAGTACGACCAGACTACAGGAAGCACGACTGTGATAAACTGGGAGCACGCCCATGCTCTCAGTTCAAATTCAAATCAGTCGCGCTGCTTAAGCACGACCGTGCATAGCAGGAAGCACGACTGTGCTTCACTTAAGTGGAAGCACGCCTGAGCCCCCTATAGAACATAACGTGAGATTAAAAGAATTAGAGGGGTATTTCACCCCAATTGTCCCCAATGATGAAATAAGACACCAATCGAATAAATACAAGTTAGATAATTTAATTAAAGACTAATTAAGGATAATAAGTTGGTTAAGCCGATACCCAATTGGGTTACCACACGATATGCTTTGGTACTTTTTGGCTAAAGCAGCCTCGATGCTTTTTGGTCGAGGTGTTGTTGAAGTTGAACCTTGGTGCTTTTTGGCCAAGGGGGTCTTGACTTTCATATGAGTCAAGGTGTTGATGATGATGAACTTGGGTGCTAATAGGCCCAAGAAGAGGTGGTGGTTGCCCGTTTGTTTGTTGTTGTGCTCATGCATTCACGCATTGGAGTTGTTAGTGGGGGAAGTTCAACATAGGGGAGGTCGTCCTAGAGTATGGTGATCTGGCCGTTCGCGGTGATTCAACCAATGTTTGGTGAATCTGGACCCCCGTGGTGGCGCATCCTAGAATATGGTGCGTTGGCTATCCAAGGGGTTCACCTATGGTTTGGTGAACTGCCGGCGTTGATGCTTATTGGCCAATGTGGATATGTAACTCCGAAGTTACCTTCATGAGATAGTTTGGATCTACATGCATAATGGAGTAGTGGAGTAGTGTTGCACCACATAGCATATGTTGGTTGACTTAACATGTTGATATACTTATATGTTGAGGCTTATATAATGTATGTTGTTTTATGCTATGCTACATGTTGTATTCCTATATCCATGCCGATGTGTTTCATATGTTTTCTTATTCCTTGTTTCTCTTCTATTGTTTTGTTAGCTCGTATCTTTTATGCAGAGGACGGCGAGCAGTCAGTTGAGGAGTGACTCTGAGGAGCCGCGACTTTAGTTAGGATTTCCAGTTGTTATAGTTTGTTTCAGTTTAGTTTGTATTCCGTGATATTTTTCCTGATTGGTTATACTAGCTCTGTATGTGACATCGGGGTTGGGTTTCTTTGATGTTATGTTTTATTTTCTTAAAATCTTGTTATATTTTCCACGTTGTTGATACTAGTTCATGTGATACATTTATACCTGTGGACCTTTATTATTTGAATAAATGAATATGCATGTTTTATTTTATTTTCTGTATCTTTAAATACATGCGGTGTAAAGGGTGTCACATTTAGCATTAGAACATAAAGCCATGTTATTTTTTAAAATGATCATATGACCACTTGCTAGTGTCGTGCCTGAAATTTTTGGGGCCTTTTGCAAAAAATTATTAGAGAGACTTAGTACAATGTAAATTATCAAGCCTCATATTATTCATCTAGTTTTTTGAGTTGCCAAATCATTTATCAATGTTTTATTATCAAGTAACTATAACTGTACTGGCCGAGGAGTGAAACCCGGCCACCGAGCTTGAATACCCAGCCCAATCCGGAAATTAAGGGACAAGATATTGATATTATCCTTTAATAATCCTGATATTATCTGAAATAATCTTATCCGGTTAAAAGAGATAATATCCCCTAAATTAAGGGATAAGATATTGATATTATCCTTAAATAATCCTGATATTATCTGAAATAACCTTATTCGGTTAAAAGAGATAATATCCCTTAAATTAAGGAAATCACATCTCAAAGAAGATTTAAGAGATAAAAGGTGATAAATCCAGATCTCTAAAAGATAGGGGATCCTATTATAAAAGGAGGAGAACCCAAGAGAGAAACTCACTTTTCACTGAACCCCGGTGACTCTCCCTTAAGCGTATTAGAGAAACTAGCTCGACCAAGAGACTATTGAAGAGTCCTTGCTTGCTGGTATTCATCAAATACACGATTAAGGGATCGAGATCACTACGGCCAAGGGTTGAACCTAGAACTACGTCTGGTTTTGATTCCCATTGGGATACGTAGGCCCAGAATACAACATTCTGTCAAGCCATAATAAAAAACAACCCCCATCGTTCACTCTTGGTTTGATGTTCTACGATGAGATTCCAGCAAGTCGGATCTCGGCAGGAACATTTGGCACCCACCGTGGGGCCGAGGAAAAACTTTCCCTGGTTCCACAAAAAAGCTTGATGGTGACTACACGGAATGGTCTGAGGGGAGGGGCGAACAGCATGAACTATGAAGATCATGAGGCCTCAAACACGGAACCAGGACCACGACAACCGCCCTCCCCCTCCCGTCAATAAAGATAACCCTCGGTTGGAAGAGGTTATGGCTCAGCTAAGGCTGTTGCGGAAGGAGAATGAGGAGATACGTGCACAAAATCAAAGGCTCTCTCAAAGGCTTTTAAGAACTCGAAAAAGAGAAAGATCAGAGACACCTTCCGAGGAAGAGCAATCTTCACCTGAGGCTGGCCAAAAGGATCCATCCTATGTATCCTCTCCTCGGGGAACTAACCGGACATCCAAGACCAAACCTCCCCCAGAGGTTTCAGAAGCTAAATCTCGTACAGAAAGAACTACCCAAAAAGAAAAGGTAGCGGATCAACGGTCGAGGTTACCGTTCACGGATGACATCGATGAGGTAATCATGCCTAGACATTTTAAACCCCTTAACATCGATAAGTTCAACGGAACCTCTGACCCAACCCAGCACGTAGAATCCTTTATTTCTTCTGTTTACTTGGTGACCGATTCGGAAGCCGTCACGTGCAAAGTTTTTCCAACCACTTTTCAAGGCCCCGCCTTAACCTGGCTTACGAATCTACCACCTCGGTCAATTGGTTCCTTTGATGTGCTCGTAACTAAGTTCACCGCGCAATTCGCAGCAAGCCGAAGGCATAAAAGGAATGAATCACTCATAGATTATATGGCTCATTTTAATGCCAAACAAATCTTAATTCCCGACATGAGCTCGGAACTCTGCCTTCATACCGTCATGGGCGGTCTGAAGCCGGGACCATTCTTTGAGTACTTATCTCGAAAACCACCGAGAGATTTTGAAGAGTTGCAGAAAAAGCTATAGGTTTCATGAACTCGGAAGGGATGGTTGAATTCAAAATGAGAGAAAGAGGTTTTGAAGACAAGAACTCGGTTCCAAACAAAGAAAGAAACAGGGGGGCTGATCCACAAAGGACCCAAAAGCCCAATGAAAGGGGATTCCTGGAGAGGCAACCCAGGTACCAGTCTTACACGCCGCTAAACCGATCTCGGGCAACCATTCTCCAGGAGGTGTGTAACACCGAGTTGCTCACCTTACCTCGACCATCCAAAACACCGACCAATGCTGACAGAAGCAAAGAATGCATGTGGCATCAAAACTATGGTCACTCCACTGAAGACTGTAGAGCAACCCAGGAAAAAATCGAGGACCTGGTACGGGCAGGTCGTCTTGACCTTTTCGTTCGCCGAGATGATAATGGAGGCGGACGAGCTGGTCGAAGATGATGGAGACGCGGTTATGACAACCGTAACCGAGATGCAAACCTACAGGGAAACAACCACAACGGAGAACGGATGAACAATCAAAGAGCTCTTAATGAAGAATTGGAAGGAGGAGTCAGAGGAGTCATCAATACAATCTCAAGAGAATTTGCAGGTGGAGGATTGACGAGTTCAGCTCGGCGGCGTCATGTAAAAGCCCTCCAATCTGTCAACACGGTGTCTGGACAGCCTCCAAGGACAAAACCTCCAATAACTTTTACGGATGATGATTTCCGAGGGGTGGATCCAAATCAAGATGATCCAATGGTGATAACGGTCGTGCTACCCAACTTCTCGGTCAAACGAACACTCATTGACCAGGGGAGCTCGGTCGATATTCTATACCTGGCGACCTTCAAGAAACTCGGAATTCCACAAAAGCTGATAAAAGAGCAGGAAGACAAGTTAGTAGGGTTCGCCAGAGAGCAAGTGAAAACCCGAGGTTACATAGACCTCCTAACAACGTTTGGAGAAGGAAGACTCTCCAAATTTGTATCAGTCAGGTACGTTATTGTAGAGGCCAGCACGTCATACAACATCCTTATTGGAAGACCGACGTTGAATGAACTCGGAGCAATTGTCTCTACCCCGCACCTGACAATGAAATTCCCAACCGAGTCTGGAGAGATAGTCACAGTCCGGGCAGACCAAAGGCTAGCCAGGCAATGCTATGTAGATAGCCTAAAGGCTACCCGAAACCAGGACATCGCAAAAAACCCTAAGGATGACAAACCAGAAGTGGTCAGCTCGGTCAGTTCGGTAACTTCAGCCAGCTCGGTCAGCATGCATGAACTTGACCCAAGGATGGAAATGTACGAGTCCAGAGCCGAACCAACAGGGTCTTTAGAAAGGTTCCAGCTGGGAGCCCAAGCTGAACAATGCACCCAAGTCGGCAGTCAGCTCGACCCCTCGCTCAAACAAAGGATTCAGGCTGTCTTGAGAAAGAATGCCGATTTGTTTGCTTGGAAGATGTTGGATATTCCTGGTATAGACCCCAATTTTATGTGCCACAAGCTATCCATATGTCCCGAAGCCAAGTCTGTAGCTCAAAGAAAAAGGAAACTTGGGGAAGAAAGGCACCGAGCAGTAGCCGAGGAGACTTCCAAACTGGTCAAAGCAAATTTCATCAGAGAGGTGAAATACACTACCTGGCTAGTCAACGTGGTGTTAGTTAGAAAGGCCAACGACAATTGGAGAATGTGCACCGACTACACCAATCTCAACAAGGCGTGCCCAAAGTATTATTATCGTCTCCCCAACATTGACAGACTAGTGGACGGGGCCTCAGGGTACAAAGTTTTGTCCTTTTTGGACGCATACTCAGGTTACAACCAGATCAGGATGTATCCACCCGATGAAGAAAAAACGGCATTTATGACTGATGGGGCAGACTACTGCTATCGGGTAATGCCTTTCGGTTTGAAAAATGCTAGAGCAACATATCAAAGGCTTATGGACAAAGTTTTCGCCAACCAGATCGGAAAGAACCTAGAAGTATATGTTGATGATATGGTGGTAAAATCTGCTGACCCGAGGCAACACTCAAGCGACCTCGAAGAAATCTTCAGTCAGCTTAGAAAATATAACACGAGGTTAAATCCAGAAAAGTGTTCTTTTGGTGTACAGGGGGGAAAATTCTTAGGCTATATGCTAACAAACAGAGGGATTGAAGCTAATCCAGATAAGTGCAAGGTTGTTGTGGAAATGCGGAGCCCTCGAAATGTGAAAGAAATTTAGAGGTTAGCTGGCCGATTAGCTTCTCTATCCCGCTTTCTCCCGAAATCCGTAGAAAAGGCAAGACCCTTCTTCCAGCTTTTGAAAAAACCGAAGAAGTTCACCTGGAATGAGGAGTGTGAGAAGGCCTATGAAGATCTGAAACTCTTCCTAGCCTCTCCCCCAATCCTCACTCGGCCTCAGCTCGGCAAAGATCTGTACTTGTATCTATCTGTCAACGATTATGCAATCAGTGCAGTAATCATCCAGGAAGAGGAATAGCAACAGATGTCGGTGTATTATGTAAGTAGAATCCTGAAAGACACAGAGACACGATATCAAGTAATCGAAAACTAGCCCTCGCCTTAGTTATGGCAGCTCGGAGGTTACGTCCTTATTTCCAGTCGCACCAAGTTATAGTCAAAACCGACCATCCAATAAAGCCGGTGCTCAGGAAACCCGATCTAGCCGGACGACTGATAGCTTGGTCTGTAGAATTGTCGGAATTCTGTTTATAATATGAGCCGAGGGGGACCGATGAAAGCACAATGCCTCTCCGACTTCATTGCCGAGCTCTCGTCTAAGCCGAGGTTGGGATATTTCGTCTGGCTCCTATATGTTGACGGATCATCTAACTTGGAGGGCAGCGGAGTTGGAATAATTCTCGAAGGGCCTGATGATCTGATCCTGGAACAATCCTTAAAGTTTGGGTTTATTGCTTCAAACAACCAAGCAGAGTATGAAGCCCTTATTGCAGGACTTCTACTAGCTAAAGAAGTTGGGGTCTGAGAATTAAAATGCCGAAGTGACTCACAGCTTGTCACAGGACAAGTCTCGGGCGATTATCAAACAAGGGATCCCTAACTAACCAGATATCTCTGTAAGGTTAATAGCCTAGTTTCTGAATTTGATAATTTCACTATCGAGCATATACCTCGAGAAGAAAATTCCAGGGCAGATCTGTTATCCAAGTTGGCTAGCACCAAGAAAACGGGACAACTAAGAACTTTCATTCAGGAAAACCTTCTCGAACCGAGCATAAAAAGTGCCGAAGTAACCATGACCGAGCACTATGATCGTGGTTGGATGACTCCGATTTGGGAATATCTAGCCTCAGACAAATTGCCTAGTGACCCCAAGGAGGCGAGGCGAATTCGTCTAAAATCTTGCCATTACACCATCCGAGACGGTGAGCTGTATAGAAGAGGATTCTCGATGCCATTACTAAAGTGCCTAACAAAAGAGCAGTCCGAGTACGTAATGGATGAGATGCACTGCGGAATCTGTGGGATGCATTCAGGTGGACGATCTCTGGCAGCTCGGGTCCTACGAGCGGGCTTTTACTGGTCAACCATGAGACTGGATTGTGCTACTTGGACTAACAGGTGTGAGCCCTGCCAGAAGTTTGCCAACATAGCACGTGTTCCCGAAGAAGAGCTCCATTCCATTTTCTCGCCATGGCCTTTTACTATGTGGGGGATGGACATAGTCGGTCCTTTCCCGGTTGCCAAAGGTCAAGTCAAGTTCTTGCTAGTAGGTGCAGACTACTTCACCGAGTGGATTGAAGCAGAACCATTGGCCACCATAACTTCTAAAAAGGTTCAGAGCTTTGTATGGAAAAACATCATATGCAGGCACGGGCTCCCTTTTGCAATTGTCACAGATAACGGAAAGCAATTCACCGATAAGGAGCTCAGAGAGTTCTACTCCAACCTCGGAATTAAACATAAAGTGACCTCGGTTGAGCATCCACAAACGAATGGACAAGTAGAGGCAGCTAATAAAGTCATTTTAAACGAGCTCAAAAGAAGGTTAGGCCAATCAAAAGGGGCTTGGGTTGAACAATTACCAAGCATCCTATGGGCTTACCATTGCTCACCGCAATCTTCAACTGGTGAAACACCGTTCAGGCTAACCTACGGAACTGATGCAATGATTCCAGTTGAGCTCAGCGAACTCTCTTTGCGAAGGCAACACCATGACCAAAGTAAGAACGAAGAAGAACTCCGAGTTGAGCTTGACATGGTTGAAGAAGTCCGAGATGAGGCGAAAATCAGAGACGAGCTATGCAAGCAAAAAGCAACTCGGAAGTACAACTCCAGGTTGCAGCCAAGGGAATTTGTGCAAGGCGACTTAGTGTTGAGACTGCAAAACGATGCGAGAAAAGACCCCAGGGAGGGTAAGCTCGCACCGAACTGTCTGGCCCATTCAGAATAGTTGAAAATCTGGGAAATGGCGCCTACAGGCTAGAAGAATTGTCAGGAAAAGCTGTTCCAAGAACATGGAACACTTCCCACCTTAAGTTTTATTTTAGTTAAGGTTATAGGTGATGCACTCTTTTTCCTATCCCAGACTTTTTCCCACGAGGTTTTGGCCGGGAGGGTTTTAATGAGGCACACCCGGAAAAATAAATAAATAGAATCATTTTCAGTTGCGTTATTAGGCAAAGATACTGTTATAGTTAAAAATTTATTTATAAAAAACATCTAAACCTAAAAAGGCCGACCGAGCTGAGGTCGAAATGCCAGGCCTATAAAGGTACACAACATCTAAAAACCTAAAGAGGCCGACCGAGCTAAAATCAACCGAGCTGAGGTCGAAATGTCGAGCCTATAAAGGTAAACACCAACTAAAAACCTAAAAAGGTTGTCCGAGCTAAAATCGACCGAGCTGAGGTCGAAATGCCGAGCCTATAAAGGTACACAACATCTACAAACCTAAAGAGGCCGACCGAGCTAAAATCGATCGATTTGAGGTCGAAATGCCGAGCCTATAAAGGTAAACACCAACTAAAAACCTAAAAAGGCTGCCCGAGCTAAAATCGACCGAGTTGAGGTCGAAATGCCAAGCCTATAAAGGTAAACAACAACTACAAACCTGAAGAGGTGGTTCAAGCCAAGATCGACCAAACCAAGGTGGAATGGCTAAAACACAAAAAGTCAACCGATGCCTAAGAAGGTAAGTACATACCTACAGGTATTCCGAGTTCCAAAAACTCGAGTCAACCGAGTAAAACGCCAAACTGTAAAAGCCGAGCACTAACAATCTCGAGCTCCAAAAAGTCGAAAAGGCATTAGAAAATTTTCTAAGTATAGATTAACTCGTAAGCAAGCACGCAATTTCATTAAATGAAAAGGGGGCAAAAATCCAGAATACATAAGAGTTCAAAATAAAAAGGGCATTGCCCTAAGAACATGTTTCCTAGCTTACTAATGGGCATTCCCATAAGCAACAATATCATGAGTTGAGGACGTCCTCGACACTCGGAGGAAGAGCATAAGATTGATCAGGTAGGCTCATTTCACCTTCACCATCGGGTCCCTCCTCGGTCGCTCGCCCCTCACCCTCCTCTTCTTGAGATACGTCTTCCTCATCCTCCAGCTTGGACAATGGAACTAGGATTCCATCTCGGTTAAAATCCTTGTCCACGTCAGCAAAGGAGAAGTCAGCATTCGGGTTGAAGTGCTGAAGCTGCTTCATGGCTCGGGAGAAGCCATTAACGTGCTCCTTCATAATAGAAGCCTCGACTTCGGCTAGATCGGACTGAAGCTTGAGATTGGTCTCTTTCTCGGTCTCTAGCGACTTCCGCAGCTCCAGACCGGCCTCCTTCTCGGCTTGAAGCCCCTCCACGACCTTCTGAAGATTGAGCCGGTCGGTTCTTTCCGTTTCCAGCTCGGCCATAAGGGTGGTGTTGCCTTTTTCCAGCTCTACCTTTTGGGCCTTCAGCTGGCCAATAACCCGAGCTTGCTCCTCACACTTGGCCACAGCTTGAGCCAATTCATCCCTCACTTTCAGGGCGCGAGCTGCATCGGCCCTCATCATTTCCACCCTCTTGACGTTCTCTAAGAACTGGTGACTCCAGAAGCGGGTAATCGAAGCTATCCGGAGAGCATATGCAGCAGCAGCCTCCATGCTTTCACCAGGTCCTTGCTCCAGCAAAAGACGGGCATTAGCGGGTTTGAGCACCTGGCCGTCGATGGGTGAATAAGGGTTAAACTCACTACCCCAAAGAGAGCCGAAGCCCGGGTTGCAATTCCCGTCGTACCATTTGGTGTCCGAAGTAAGATCGGCCATCACAGGAGCTTTGCCCGGCCTCCTCTCGGTGGCAGGAGTTTCTTCATTAACCACTTGGGGGGAAGGACCTCTCCCCGGAACCTCGGACTGCAAATCCTCCCGAATCCATTTGGAGAGGCGTGTGTTCGGGTCAGCAGCATCAGTGACCTTCTTTTTCCCCTTAGCTTCGACAATCGACAATGACCCACCAGCAGCTTGATTAGCCGACTTCTTCAGCAAATCTTTATAATTGAACTTTCCCATTATCACTGAAAAAAAACGAGAAATCTGTTAGATAGAAGTATACTGCAGGGTAAGTAAAACACCCACTAAAAAGCTACTTACGATCAAAATCGGCTTGCCGGGTTGACGATTTGGGAAGCAATAAAAGTCTACCACAAGGCAATGACCGAGGATAGAGCTTTAGGAGCTCAACATCGATTTTTTCTTAGGTTGTCATGCAGCCGACGTCATAGCTGGAAAACTTAGTGGGATGGGGCTGTCGGTAGAAAGGAAATTTGGAGACTCCATCCGAGTCATAGAATAGGGACTCGTTTCCTACAGTAGGTCGGACTTTGAAAAAGTCCGACTTGAAAAATTTGTATAAACTCTTGTAGAGCCCAATGATGCCTCCCCCCTCAGCCCCACCAAGGGAGATCCAACCAATCCGATCTCCAAACCTAACTTTATAAAAGTAAAGGAATATAGGAGCAGTATCCACCACTCCTATCTGCCCCCAAAGAATTTGGAAATCCTTTAAAAAAGCCCAGCTATTTGGATGGAGTTGAGTCGGGGCAACATTCATAATCTTCAAAACATCACACTCGAATCGGGTAAAAGGTAAGGTGACTCCAATATGCTCAAACATGGTTTTATACACATATGTGAAAAAAGGTTGACCAGGAGCTGCATGAAGGAAGACATGTTCATTCTCAGAACGTGGCAAACACTCTACTGTGCAACTAGAAGAAGAAACTTTGTTTTTCATGGACGAGAGGGATTCAGCAACCCTAAAATTTGAATGAAAAGCTCCCACATCCGGCCTTACCCAGAAATACCTAGGTATAGTGATATCTGGGTATGGAACTCTAGACATCCTATTGATACGCTTACGGCGCTTGGAGATAGGTATGATATTAGGAGTAACCGAGCTACTCCCATAAGGGGAGGAGGAGGCACCTTTAGCACCACCACCGCCATGAGAGGAAGAAGGAGAAGGACGAGGAGAGCCCTCAATCGGACTGATTTCAGGCTCCACGATCTGAACCCCAGAAGAGGCATTCTGGGATACCTCGAATGAAGTCTCCATGAATGAAAAATCCGAAATCAAACTGGAAGAAAAAGAGATGAGAAGGACGTACCTCGAATAGGAAGGGGATTGTGAAAGCTTGGGCTTGAAAAGGCTCAAGAGAGAAAATCTACGGCTCAAAGAAGGTAAAACCCTGCACCAAGGACTCGCTCCATTTATAGGAAAAGCGCGAAGAAATGGAACGTTCCTTTTGGTGAATTAATGATGGTTGTTGGCGTGCAAGAGAAGAGAAACGTCCCTTCAAGTCTGACCGAATTCGCCAACTAATGGAAAGGAAACACGTGGCAGAAATGTCGGAATATACACTGCCATTAAGGAAAAATATGAGCACGCAACTACAACGCAAGTCTAGGAAATGATGCCATAAAGGCCACGCGTCACACAGAGCAACGTCTCTTTTCCATCTCGGGAACCTCGAAGCGTCAAGCTCGGTCACCCGAGCTGCTCACCGAGTTGGAGGATATGTATATATATATACCGAAGTATGAAGCTCGTCCAATTACCTCTCCGAGCCGAAAGACCAAAGATGAAACCAAATTCCTAAGCTCGGCTAATGTCATGAAAGCTTCTACGCTTTACTAGCTCAAAGCTTGGGGGGCTTGTGTACTGGCCGAGGAGTGAAACCCGGCCACCGAGCTTGAATACCCTGCCCAATCCGGAAATGAAGGGATAAGAAATTGATATTATCCTTAAATAATCCTGATATTATCTGAAATAACCTTATCCAGTTAAAAGAGATAATATCCCCTAAATTAAGGGATAAGATATTGATATTATCCTTAAATAATCCTGATATTATCTGAAATAACCTTATCCGGTTAAAAGAGATAATATCCCTTAAATTAAGGAAATCACATCTCAAAGAAGATTTAAGAGATAAAAGGAGATAAATCCAGATCTCTAAAAGATAGGAGGATCCTATTATAAAATGAGGAGAACCCAAGAGAGAAAATCACTTTTCACTGAACCCCGATGACTCTCCCTTAAGCGTATTAGAGAAACTAGCTCGACCAAGAGACTATTGAAGAGTCCTTACTCGCTGGTATTCATCAGATACAAGATTAAGGGATCGAGATCACTACGGCCAAGGGTTGAACCTAGAACTACGTCTGGCTTTGATTCCCATTGGGATACGTAGGACCGGAATACAATATTCTGTCAAGCCATAATAAAAAACAACCCCCATCGTTCACTCTTGGTTTGACGCTCTACGACGAGATTCCGACAAGTCGGATCTCAGCAGGAACAATAACATTTCACTATCAATAGATAACATGGTTAATTCATCCAATCTATATTGTAACATTACTAATTTTAGATAGGATTTAAGCGATTTTAACATTAAGAGTATTCATTTTCCTGTTGTGATATATTAACATATCAATAGTCTTTTATCTAAAAAAAAGTATCCCCTTGAGAATTCACTTCAAAATAGTATGAAATAAGGAGGAAAAAAAAAAGAAAGGAATGAGAACTAAAGAAATTAGAAGAGAAAATATCGAAGTTAATGAAATAAATAGATAACAATTAGCAAAATAACTGTTAACTTAATTGTTATTTTCTTTCAATATTGTATACCATAACGATGCAAGTTAACGGGCACAAATTTAAATCCACAAAATCTTTTTTTTTTTTTTTTTGCTCATATCTGTTATGATATATGCTAATAATAAGGATTAATAATGAGTTAGTCAGTCAAAAGGAGAACAATAACTAGATAAACAACACAGTATAAGGCCTAAGGCCATTCTCTATGTTGACTTATGGTAGCCATGACTTTTGCATTTACTAATTTTTAATCATAATCGTTCAGGTATGATTTAGTGGTATAGATTTAGTCCTTCCACTCTTATCAGTGTCGACCTAACATATGTTGAGGTCTAAAGAGAATGTTTAATAAGGTATTTTTAAAACTAATAAAAATACTTTTATAAAAATAATATTACATTTAAAATTTATTTTTATTGTAATTTTTATTATTTTAAAGGGAAATTATTATGATTGATGTAAATATTTGTTATGTGTCTACATGCAACCACACTTGAAGAGGGACAAAAAATATATTGTAAATAGCAAAACAAACAAAACAAATATATTTTGAGTTTGAGGCCTAAAACCCTTGCAAAATTAGAATTTCTTTTGGAGCCCTAAAACTGCTGCTTTAACAGCTTCAGCTGTGGCCGGTCCTGCTCTCATAAAGATTCTCCTCTCACTTGACACACACATCCTTTCCTTATGGTGGATGGTTGGTGGATATCACTTTTGTAACAATAAAAATGAAAGTCCTTTTGATTTATATTTGATGAGTGTAATAATGATATGCCATGAGAGAAAAAAAATTGTTGGAAAACATTCCAAGGCTTCTTCAAAGCACTTTTGATAATATGATTGATAAATAAGTTTCTTACATGTGACTATTGTTATACATTTTATAATGTTATAATGTCATCAATATAATTGATATAATCATGCTCGCTTTATTGAAAATATAACTGTCAATCCTCTTAAGTCTAGGGATATCAGTTCAAGATCCGCTTCAGGTAGCTGGAAAAATCCGCCTCAGGGAGTTTACAAGCTAAACGTGGATGGATCTCGTGGCATTGGGAAAGGAAGCTTAGCTTGCGGGGGTTTGATCAGAGATGCAGAGGATAATTTTATTAGAGGATTTCACAGCAAAATTACATCAAGCAATGTGGTCTGGGCAGAGTTATGGGGAGTGCTTTCTTTTCTACATCTAGCCAGGGACATGAAGCTCCAAAATATCATTGTTGAGGCTGATTCTAAGACAGCAATTGACTTGATTAACAAAGGTTTCTCTACAAGTCCAGCTCTTCAATTTTTTATTGAAGAAATCAAAACTCTTGCCAGAAGGGAGGGATTGGAAAGTAGATTTTCATCACATTTTAAGATGAGCCAATTCGTGTGCTGATCATTTAGCTCATAGAGGCCATGTAGGGTCTTTTTCATTATTTAATAGAAAGTTTCTTCGCCTAGGTACACCATATATCATCTTTTATAAGTACCAAGGGATCATTTTATATTAGTTTATAAGATATCCCATATCTTAAATGTACATGTTTGTACATTTTTGTAATGCCAATATCGTGTCATAATATGTAAATGAGACTATATCATGTATTTTTAATATGAATTAAGTGTTGGAAAAAGTTCATTTTAATATGAAAGGTGGTCCATTTTAGAGAGTAATACAGGAGATCATAATTGTTGATGAAAATATTTAAAAGTATTGTTATGTAGGTCGGAGAAGGGGAGTTTGTTTAACGGTTAAATCAACCTTTTGCATATACTCTGATGTTTTCCAAAGCAAACAACATAATGATTGATGCCACCGATACATCTGCCTCAATGCGTCCAAAGCATAGTGATTGTCTCACCATCCCACTATTGAATCTCACATAATAGTGATGAATTATTCTGTCTATCCAAGATGCTTCAGACTAATATTTTCCAATAACCAATGCATTGCTACATTCAC
This sequence comes from Sophora flavescens, assembly GCA_030762895.1. Lineage (NCBI taxonomy): Eukaryota > Viridiplantae > Streptophyta > Magnoliopsida > Fabales > Fabaceae > Sophora > Sophora flavescens. The sequence goes on from CM061068.1 coordinate 78,109,285, forward strand.
CTTCATGTACCCAAACGGGAAAAAAAAAGCAAAGACATTGACCTTCCAACATTCTATACCACCCAACCCAACTTAAACTAATAAATCTTAAATACTATCTCATAACTCCTCAGGGGTTGAACCCTGTTTATCTTATCCTATTGATTCTCTTCTCAGTCTACTCTAGCCAGGCTCATACTGACCATGTATTAACTATCCTATTTACAACCATCAAGGATAAATCCTCTCCTCACCTTCGAGACTTCGTTGCCGCACTTTTTGGGTCCACTTTTACTGTATGCACTTCATTTTGATTTACCAAATTCAACACTCAAAATAGACATTGACAGAAAATAAAAAAATAAAAATAAAACACAAAGATACATACATATTCAATAAAAACTATATAGATATATGTAAATTACGATTTATTTAAGTATCAAATAACTATGAACTCGAATAGAGGCATACTAAATATAAACTAAAGTATGTAGTGGAACATATTTAATAGTGGTCAAATATGTGTTTTAGGGTCAACTGTATTATACATGTCTAACATAGACATGCCAGTTTTTTTATTTTTTGGTCCATGATTCAGAACTTTGGAACATGCTCATCCGTGTAGATGGTCAAGATATCTAACCCAAAAAGAAATGGAAAACCAAGCTCCAAATGTTTGCAGTTGTTTGTATAGACTTGCAGACTGCAGTTCCCTGCTCTGAAGTCTGAACAGTGTAAGTTCTCTATTCAATAATCAATTCTCAAGGATTCGGATCAATCAAAGAACTATATACATAGTTAAATACCAAGAGCCCCATCATACAGTGGCATCATCAACACTGAAACTTCTATCAATAGCATAATCCACAAAACTGTAGAGAGGAAAGACTCGCTCCCCATACTTCTCAAATCCATCCAATTCTTCCTTAGCCTTTGCTCTAAGCTCTTCAGCCACCTCTACTGCTTTCTCAACCCCATAAACCTCCACATAACTCTTCCCCTTGTTTTTCCTGCCATTACCTTCCTCACCTTTGAATCTATGTTCCAAAATATCATCCACAACCGCATACAATACCCCGACAGCTCTCCCATACCTCCTCAGCCTCTCTATCTCATCATCTTCAGCACCAGCCAACAATCCTCCACACACTGCAGAACACTCCCCCATTTCACCAAACTTCTTATCTTGTATAAAACCGACTGCGTTGGGCCCTCCTTCAAGGTCCAGGAACTGCCCTGCAGCCATCCCAGTGGAGCCTACAGAGCGGGCTATCTCAGTAATCACACGAAGGAGATAGGGCTCAGGCACAAGGTCAGAGGGAGTCTGTGAAACAATGTGACGAAATCCGAGGGGAAAGAGTGCATCACCAGCGAGAATTGCCATGTCAACACCATAGACAGTATGGTTTGAGGGCTGGCCACGGCGTGAGGGGGAGTCATCCATGCAGGGGAGGTCATCATGTATCAATGAAGCCGCGTGAACCTGTTTGCAACTATAATATAAGATCAACAATTCATTTTATACCCATGAATCCTTTAAATCCTTAGGAACTCATTCAGTTTAATATCATTATTCTTTTGATTTAGTACATATATTAGAGCTAAATAGCCTTTCTAAAAACATGGTTTATAACAGAACATAATGAAGTCGTTTAATCCATGTACCCGACCCGACCTAGTAGAGAGAGGCTTAGGTTGTCGTAGTACATATAAGTAATTCATCAATCCCATTTATGTCCCATAAGGAGTTCCAAACTCACAAATTGACAGATAGTATTTTGTTCAAGAACAATGCAAATAAATGTATTGTTATAACCAAAGATTCTAAACAGTTTGTCTAATGGTAAATTTGGCTATTATTTTATGCAGACGGCTAGCTAAAGATGGAATCTAAAACAGTTATTTGTATGACCAATAATATTGAAACTAAACATGCATCTAATGTGATTGTAATAAACAAAAAAATGAAAAGATAAACCAAAAATGAAAAGAAAAAGGAAGTCATGTTAAAGCCTAACTCCTTTATGGTAGTGAAATAGTAACAAATTTATTTGATTGTTAAAATTCTAGTGCCTTTCCAACAACAGAAAAAAAACTTGTGACATTGACGAATCTATCTCTCTCAAATGGTTTTAACAACAAAAGTTAAAATTAATAAAAAATTACAATAGAGTCAAAATGATTGGCAGGATATAGAAAGAAGATTACCATTTCGAGGGCACAGGCAGTGGGGAAGGCAGCGAGGCGGCTTCCCCCAAAGAGCTCACAGGCTGAGATGCACATAACAGGCGGGGCTCGCTTGGCACCTTCGGCGAGGACTGAATACCTCATTGCTTCATATATCACTGGAGGGAACTGAACTGGAATAGCTTCATCGAGCTTCTGATTGATCTGCACCATTAGGGAAGCCCAGTATGTCTTCAAATCAAAGTGAGCAGCTTTTGATCGAGTAGAAACCAAGGAAGGAGAAGAAGCAGCAGTAGAGCAGTGAATTGGAAGGATAAGGTTTGGGGGCTTCCGGAGGTGGCTGATGTGCGAAGAAGGCAATGTTGCAATTGCAAAAGGAGACATCCTTAACTCTATACAAATTAGAAAAAAGAATAAGAAATAAAAGAAAACTTGTTACAAAATGGATCCAGAATGCATAGTAAAGCACTTAAGATGCATTGCTGTATTGCAGTATTGTAAGTCTTGGCAACCGCAATTTTGGTCTCATCGGCTACTTTTTCTTGCAATTTTTGTAATGTCAATGCAACCCTAACTGTAATTTAAAAAGGTTGTTATCTCTATCATTATCTCCCATATAGTTTACTTCAATCACATAAAAAAACCAAAGTATAGCAGAACATTTTAAACTCAACAAATCCCAGGATGAAGTAACTTAACATCTATTCAAATTTCAAACCAAAGATATGCATTTCATCAAGCAATTTGTGTCCAACATTAGGCATTGGGCAATTCCAATTTCACAAACAGACACATTCAGTCTAGCAAACACAAACAGTGGCTATAATCAACCTTTTTTTTATTTACAATTTTAACCTCACAGAACCAAACATTTCTATCAAAAGCCAAAACACCCATCATCCAAAAATAGTTAATTTCCCAATTATTCATAAGACCCCATGAGAAGAAAACACAAAGCGTTGAGCCCCAGATTCACAAACCTTAAACTATGGATATACAGTTAGAATTCAGAATGGGGGCAGCATAAATGAGAAATTAGATCCCAAGAAGATCAACTGAAGAGTAAACTATAAATAGAAAACCACTGAGAGAGAGAGAGAGAGTTATTATGCATTACCGATATGAAAGTTTGAAATTGGAGGCAAGTGGTTAGGTATGGGTGACAATGGCGTTGCTGTGATAAGGTGTGAATGCACGACAACAATGGTGCTGTCCGGAGTGATAAGGTTGTTGTGCTTTGTCGTGCTGGATTTTTCTTTTTCCTCCTTGAGTAAAAGGGTTCAAACGGGTCCCAAAAAAAAAAATAAAAAATAAAAAATAAAATATATATATATATATATTTGATCACTATTAAATAAAAAATAATGATGTGATTTTTCAAAATTTTAAATGTCGATTAAAATAGTTTTAAATTTTTTATAATAAAATCTGCTTCTGCTTTTTTTTTAAATCTTTAAAAATAATCACTAAATTATTTTATAACAAAATCATTTATTTTTTAAAATTATTCTAAAAATAATAATTTGATCAATATTTGAAATTTTTAATGGCCAACTTAATTATTTTTTTCAGGACTTCTTATATTTTTTAAGTAAGGTGTTAACTCTTCCTTCTTTGTCTTTTATAACCACTCTAGTTTTTTTTTTTAAAATTTTGAAATAGATAATTATAAACACGAGAAGGGGGTTGAATTGTGTTTATCAGAATTTAAACAAAGTTGAAATATTTTCGCATACAGAAGCTTGGTTCAGACGAGTGGAAAGATACATGACAGACAGGTGACCTGTCTGATGAAATTTTAACAGTGACTTAGACAAACACACCACTTGAAAAACAGATAAGAAAACTAAGGCAACTAAAGAGTTTATAAGGAAAGAGAGATTGACACAGCTATTTATCCTGGTTCACTCTTCAAAACAAAGAGCTACGTCCAGTCCTTGGCAGCACTAAGTTTTATCCACTATAACTAATCAGGTTACAGACTCCAAGTATTGTTTGCACACCTAGCCTCTTCAGACTCCAAGACAAGTATTCTTTGCACACCTAGCCTCTTCAGGCTCCAAGAAAAGTATTCTTTGCACATTTAGCCTCTTCAGGCTCACTCATGTTTGTTTGAGAGATTTGATTTGTAATAAATACAACTTCAGACAGACAGATCTTTCACTAACACTCAGAGAGTGGTTTAAATGTAAAGCTTAGAAAAGTCTGCATAATAACTTCAAATGACTGAAGAATACAGAATGAAAGAATGAAGATATTAATGCGCAGAGTAATGTCACTTTAATGCTATGTGTATTCTCTATGCTTCATCTTCAATGACTTCTATATTTATAGTCTTCAAGCATTTATGATCCATTAGAGACATTCCCTCAGATGTTGGATTCAAGCAAGACTTCATTAAATGCAATAGAGTTGTTCTGGGCAGCCATTAATGCAATATAAACGTTGGTTGTACTCTAACATGAAGGATCCTAACTTTATGCATCGTGATACAGCCATATCAGAGTTTTGCAGAGAGTTTTTTGTACTTTGCTGAGTACAATTCCCTTTCCGTGTAAGGACCAAAGGTACTAGGGAATAAAGCATGTTGGAAGCAATCTTTAACTGGTCTTTGGTTCTGATAACCGAGGTTGCTTGAGAGAGTAACTTCTGACTTTTCTTGATAGGCGTGAGACTGAGTAGGAGAGAAGGCTTCAAGTCTCTTTCTGATGGGATAGCCAATAAAAGCTTGTTTGGTCCTTGATTCTTCAACGAGTAACCTCAGACAAGTGTAGGAACTCGTGGGGAGACAGGTTGAATTATAGCAACTATCAGAACACACTCATGTCCATGTATTATTTAAGATCATATCATATTCATTCTCCCATTCTCCTATATCATATTTCTCCCATTCTCCTATATCACATTTCTCCCATTCTCCCCCTTTGTCAACATCAAAAAGGAATAAACTATGAAAGCATTATAGAAATAAAGGAGAAATTTATTTTATTCATCATGAACGTTTACAAGTACAAGGTAGTCTATATACCTAAAAACTACCTAGATTGACTAATTAACAAAAATAAAGCAGCAACCCTTTGCTCTAAGAGCAGCCTAGCTCGCCTTTCTTCATCTAGCTGTCTTCTTAAGTCTTCTACTTGTCCTTGAAGCAGATGAAAGTCTTGCAAGGCCACTGTTTGAGAAGAGACAGATAGAGTAGAGTGCCAGGGTAAGGCTAAAACTGGGGGTGCTTTAGGTAGAGATAGGGGAGAGGTGATGGAAGCGAAGAAAAGTTCATGGAGAGTTTGAAGGGCATAGAAAGGAAGAAAGACGAATTTGAAGATAAGACTGATTCTGACACAGTCAAATCAAGTGAAGGAAACAGACAGGAAAGTCTCTCGGATAGAGACAGTCTGATGATTGTTATTTGAATAGGTGGGGGAAGAGGTGTTTGAGCTAAAACAGAGGGATGGATAGGTAATAAAGAATCAATATGGCAGAAAAAAGAATTAGATCCTGTGACTAACATAAAGAAATACCTAGACCTATGTGGTAGGATTACAACAGAAGCAGGATAGTGAGTTCCAGCTAATGTTCTAATGAAGATAATAATAGGTGGGTAGAAGAAAAGTTCTCTACAGGGGTTAAGAATATGAGGTGGAGGAGAAGGGATGAAAGGGACATGTGAGATACTTGCAAATAAAAGAGATTGCAGATCAGACACAAAGAGTCTCGATGATATGCCAGTTTGTTCTTTGGGAGCAGAGTCCCTGTGAACAACTGTGTACTGATAGTCATCAGGTACAATAGTGAAAGAAGATTTTTGAGTTTGAAAGGAGGATACAGGTGAAGAAATAGGAGATGCAACAGAAAGAGGTTGAACAAAAAGGGCAGATGGAGAAGAGACGGATGGGTTGATGATACCTTGATGAGAAGGGGAAGGGAATGAAGGAGATGTCTGCTCTTCAGATATCTTCAACTTCTTGTGAGAAGGAGACACTTGATCATCCTTGGGTACAACTGTTTGAGCTCCTCCAGACAGGTCTTCTGCAGTGTTAGCTTTTGCATGTACTAGGTAACTAGATCTTCTCTTTTTGGGAATAATTCCCAAAATGAAAGCCTTCTTTGGTTCTTCCAGGACTTGCTCTGTCTGCTCCCCCTGAACAGATGCTTCCTCTTTGCTAGGCTCAAACTCAACTTGTCTAACCTTGGCAAAGGTCTTCACCAGCTTCCTTTTCTTGCTGGGATAAGCAGGAACATCCACTAATTCCTCAGCTTCACTAGTCTTCCTCTTGAGAGAGGGTCTCCTCAGCCTGAACCTCAAGGGCTCAACTGTTTCAGCAGAATCTTCAGATACCGAGAGTTGCAGCTCTGGAATTTGGTCTTGTCTGACCACCTTTCCAGACAGTTTGAGCAATATTTCAGAAATGGGAACTTCTGATTCGTCAGTGGAAACCACTGGTTCTTCCTCCTTCTGCTCAACATCAGTCTTCTTCTTCTTCTTCTTCTTCTTCTTCTTCTTCTTCTTCTTCTTCTTCTTCTTCTTCTTCTTCTTCTTCTTCTTCTTCTTCTTCTTGTTGCTGTCTTCCTCCTCATCAACAAGAGGGATTCCCTTGATGTCCATCATAGACAGTATCTTCCTGTCTATGGGCAGTGACATGTCCACAAAGTGAACACCACTAGGAACAAACAACTTGTTCCTGAATACCCTTGTCAGCAACATCCCATAAGGATAGGTCTGCATGTTGGTTCTCTTGATCAGAATCTCAAGGTACATGTAAATAAGGTCGTTGATGTCAACCTTGATTTTGTGGATCAAGTGGTACAGAGTAAATCTGTCCATCTTGGTCACACTGTCTCATGAGCCTTTCCTTGGCATCACGCACTCCAACAGGAATTTGTACAGGAATTTGCACTTGACCACCATGTTGACAGGCTCAGGGTTCACTGGTTTGGGAACACCATAGATGGCAATGTTGACATTGTCAGCTCCCAATTCATATTCCCAGTTGGGTGTGAAGCCAGCTCCGATTGTCGGACATTTTGTGACAAGCTCCAGAGAGCTAATGGGGAAGAGAACGGTTCTATCCCTCATTTCAGCCTTGAAGCTTTGGATTCCGTTGAGTCTGTTGGTGACAACCACAGCATTTCTCCAGAACGTTTGAACGAGCTTAGGGTGAACAAGCTCCTTGATGTCGAAGAGAGGAGTCCACTTGGAGTTCTCCAACTCTTCAGTGACATCCATTCCTAGTTTCTTCATCTGTTGAAGATCATCAGTCTTTCCTGGAATGATCTTTTCTATCTCAATAACCTTGAGATTGTATTTCTCAGCGATTTCTTTTGTAGAGAGACGCTTGGATGATGCCATTTTTTTTGAGATAAAACGATTCTACGGTTTAGAGAGAGAAGAGGGTTTGAAAGATGAGAAGATAAAGAGATTTTGGCATATTGAAACGTAAAGGTTCAACCTTTCTGATCTATTGTCTTTTATAGTCATAAAGGTAGGAGAGAGAAAAATGACATTTTTAATTCAAAATGGCACGATTTGTATAGGGAACTGCAACGACCACTTAAGACATAATGAAAACATGTTTTCGAGATATGTAAACCACCTGCACACGATTAGCTTCAAATAAGGGAATAAAATTAATTAAATAATAACCATTTCAACAAAACTGATGAGTTCTAGAGAGTCAAACAGGTAAGCATAGACAGGTGATAAAGCACAGACATTTTAACATTCAGACATGTCATTCAACAATGCAATGCATGTTTAGATTATCTCTAATAAATAAAAACCTTTCTTCTGCGAGGGGTTTAGTGAAAATATCAGTCCATTGATTTTCAGTTTTAACAAACTTAATATCAAAGATGCCTTTCTGAACATAATCCCTAATAAAATGATGTTTGATTTCAATATGCTTAGCCTTAGAATGCTGAATTGGATTTTTAGTTAAGCATATAGCACTGGAATTATCACACCACACAGATATGTTATGTTCATAAATAGAGTAATCCTCAAGTTGATGTTTTACCCATAAGAGTTGAGAGCATCAACTAGCAGTAGAGATGTATTCTGCTTCAGCAGTAGACAGGGCAATGGTTGTCTGTCTCTTGCTTGACCAAGAGACTAAACTTGCTCCAATGAAGTGACTTCCTCCACTGATGCTTTTTCTTTCTATTCTGTCTCCAACAAAATCAGCAGCACAATATCTCACTAATCTGTATTCTTTTGATCTTAAATACAGTAAACCAAGATTAGTAGTTCCAAGCAAATATCTAAATATTCTTTTAATAGCCTTAAGATGAGATTCTCTAGGATCAGATTGGAATCTAGCACACATACAGACACTAAATTGAATGTCGGGTCTGCTTCAAGTTAAGTATAGTAGAGAGCCAATCATACCTCTACAGACAATTTGATCTACCTTTTTACCTTCATCATCTTTGCTTAGTTTTGCATTGGGTTGCATAGGGGTTTTCATGAGCTTTGAATTTTCCATTTTGTATTTCTTGAGTATCTCCTTGGCATAGTTTTGTTGATGAATGTAAATTCCATCACTTGTCTGCTTGATTTGTAATCCAAGGAAGAACTTCAATTCTCTCATCATGCTTATCTCAAATTCAACTTGCATTAGATTTGAAAATTACTTGCACAACTTTTCATTAGTTGCTCCAAAAATAATATCATCAACATATATTTGAACCATAATAAAGTTCTTTTTAGAGCATTTCTTGAACAGAGTAGTGTCTACTTGTCCTCTAGTAAAACCATTATGTATGAGAAAAGAACTGAGTCTATCATGCCATGCTCTAGGTGCTTGTTTCAAACCATATAATGCTTTTTTAAGTTTGAAAATGTGATCTGGTTTATCAGTATCCTCAAAACCAGGGGTTGTTTAACATGCACTTCTTCTTCAATTATACCATTTAGAAAAGTATTTTTTACATCCATTTGAAACAGGGTAATTTGGTGTTGTGCAGCATATGACATTAAAATGCGTATGACTTTTATTCTAGCTACAGGGGCAAAGGTTTCAGTATAATCAATACCTTCTTGTTGGTTATAGCCTTGAGCTACTAACCTTGCCTTATTTCTGACAACTTTACCATCTTCATCCAATTTGTTTCTGAAGACCCATTTTGTTCCAATAACCGACTTGTTTTTAAGCTTAGAGACAAGAATCCAGATGTAACGTCCCTCGTTACATTAGTAACCCAAATTAAGTTTTCAATAAAAACCTTTTAAAACATTAAATTTAAATATGTGAGTCATAAATTTTTCACAATATATTTAAGTCCGAAAGTATCTCGTATATTCAAAATAAAGCCTCATAAAAATAAATTAATAAAATCTACATAATTCTTTTACAATAGTTTTTGTCTCAAAACCCGGGCGTCTAATAAACCCAAAAGAAATAAATAATTAAAAATAAAATTGAGCTAATATCTTCAAGACTTTCTCAAGACGCTGCATCATCTATCTCAACACCTGTAAACTCTGAAAGACAACACCACTAATGAGATTTATAATCTCAGTAAGTAAACACAGTTCTAAAAGGTTTTCGAAAAGATGTTACTTTCAGCCGGTGCGTTAACCGGAAAAACAACCATGGTACCCTCTAATTTTCCAAAATAATGTTCATTATAAAAATAAAATTAATTACAACAATCATATAACGACAACATAATCAAATATCATATATTAATTAAACAAGGTATTCACACATCACACGATAACACAATCCTCAGGTGGCTCGGAAACCCCACTGTGTTGGTTTCTTGCCCAATTCGGTGACTCGAGAACCTCATTAAATTGGTTCCTTGCCCTTTGTCTGCGGTGACTCGGGAACCTTGTTCTAGAATTGATTCCTTGCCACCCTCTTTATGGTGACCCGGGAACCTCGTTATAGAATTGATTCCTTGCCCCCATGGTGACTCGGGAATCCCATTTTAGAATTGACCCCTTGCCCCTATGGTGACCCGAGAACCTTGTAATTAAATTGGTTCATTGCCTCCCATTAACGGTGACCCGAGAGCCTCGTTCATAAAATGGATTCCTTGCCCCATATCTTATTTTTCGACATCTCATTAAATGGCGATGTTACAAGCCAATGCCCCATTCTTAGGCGGCATATCAACAAATTCCACACATCATGCATATACTCATTCATCCATATTCCGAAGCATAAAACCATCAATCACAATTGACAAACTTTTCAAAGCATATAACCACTACAATTCCAATAAAACCATCAATCACAATTGACAAACTTTTCAAAGCATATAACCACTACAATTCCATATCATCATATAATTAACTCATAAATATCAAGAATGTGTTTCATATCAAATAGTCAATTAAATCAATTTTATTTTGAAGACCAAACCCCAAATAATTACTCTTTATTTCATAATCAAACACTTAAAATTCTATACCATAAAGGTTTAAGAAAAGAGGTGTTTACTTACTTATCGTAGACCTCCAAAAGCTATAACAATTATCTAGGAGAAACATTAGTGCTTCACAAAAAACTTTTTCTCCTTTTTGCTAATATTTTTTATCTGCATGACTCCCTACTAAGCACCGCAAAAGCTCCTCAATGCCCCTTTTTCTTGTTCGGCGGCGCTAACTGACTGACCATGTCAAATAGGTTTTCTAATTCTAACTCTTAGATATATATATTTGGATATTTATAAGGTTTAAAAGTTGAAACCCATCCCTCACTTCAATTCTACCAGGTGGCCCATATTTATTTGTTTCTTAGAAGCCTGAGTAACTTCTCATATCCAACATTTGTGGTTCATCTCATTATTATTATTTTAAAAAGAGAACATGTTGCTCCTGTGAGTAGAATTTGGCTAAAGCCCAGTTTCTCAACATTGAAAACAATATGGTTACGTGAATAGGACAACACCTAGGTTTCTTAGTTTTTTTTTAAAACTTTATGTTTCTTTTATAAATTATTAAATAATTCTAATTAACTTTTATACTAATAATTTTCCACAATAAACTTCATAATAAATTAATCTTTTTATTAAAAATATTATATTAAATTATATTGAAATTTTAAGATGTTACACCAAACATCATTTCTGGTGAACTGGTTAAGTTCTTCTTGCATAGCAAGAATCAAGCTTTCATCCTCAAGAGCTTCTTCAATGGGTTTAGGCTCCAAATCTGAAATAAATGCCACATTACTTGATTCTCTTAATATGGATCTGGTTCTTACTCCTTCAGAAGGATTTCCAATAATAAGATCCTTAGGGTGATGAGTGTTAAACTTTCAATCCCTTTTGAGATCATCATGAAGATCTTGATTTGTCTGCTGACTCGTTTGTTGACTCGTTTGCTGACTTGTCTGTCAGCCTCAGGCACTAGTTCTGTTTTGGTTAGATCGGGTTGTTGAATTTCTGGATTGTTTATATCAAGATCTACAAGATCATCTTCTAGATCTGATAGTTCTTTATCAGTCTTTAATTCATCATTGAATTTAACATGAACAGATTCTTCAATAATACAAGTTCTTGAATCGTAAACTCTAAAAGTCTTAGACATTTCATAATATCCTACGAAAATACCTTTATCTACCTTAGAATCAAACTTTCCAAGATTATCTCTGGTATTCAGAATAAAGCATTCGCATCCAAAAGCATGAAAATAAGATATGTTGGGGCTTTTTCCTTTCCACAATTCATAAGGAGTCATTTTTAGAAAAGGCCTAATAAGTATTCTGTTTTGTACATAACAAGCAGTGTTTACAGCTTCTGCCCAGAAGTACTTAGGGAGATTATTTTCATTGAGCATAGATCTAACCATTTCTTGCAGAGATCTGATTTTCTATCAACCACTCCATTTTGCTGCGGAGTTTTAGGTGCAGAGAAATTGTGAGAGATTCCATTCTCCTCATAGAACTGTCTAAACTGCTCATTTTCAAATTCTCCCCCATGATCACTTCTAAGGGTAGAAATACGGAGACCCTGCTCATTTTGTACTCTTTTGCAGAATACTGAGAAATCCTTAAAAGACTCATCCTTGTGTGTTAGGAAGAGTACCCATGTGTATCTAGAATAGTCATCAACTATGACAAATCCATATTTTCTTCCAGCCAGGATGGCAACACTAACTGGTCCAAACAGATCCATGTGTAACAACTGAAGAGGTCTAGATGTTGATACTTGGTTTTTAGATTTGAAACTTGATTTTATCTGTTTACCTCACTGACATGCATCACACAAGACATATTTCTTAAAACTAATATCAGGCAATCCTCTCACAAGATTATTCCTTTTTAATTCAGAAATTAGTTTCATACTAGCATGTCCTAGTTTCTTATGCCATAACCATCTCTCATCCTCTTTAGACATCAGACAGGTTACACTTTGATCTGAGAGATCAGACAGTTCAATCTTATAAAGATTTTACTGCCTTTTAGCTGAAAAGAGGGTTTTGCCACAACAGTCTTTAACTATGCATACATCCTTGGTAAATGAAACATCAAAACCACTATCACATAATTGACTTATGTTAAGCAAATTGTGTCTTAATCCTTTAACCATAAGAACATTAGATATAGAGGGAAGAGGGGGTTTACCACCAATAGTACCAGTTCCTATAACTTTCCCTTTCCAATCCCCTTCGAAGGCAACGTGTCCTCCTTTCTTAAGTTGGAGGTCTAGGAACATAGACCTTTCTCCTGTTATATGATGCGAGCAACCACTATCCAGGTACTAGCAGTGGTGTTTTCTTTGTTCTGTTGAGGACATCTGCACAAAAAAATATTTGGTTTTTAGGTACCCATATTTTTCTGGGTCCTTTTCTGTTAGTTCTAGGAGTCTGTGAAGACTTCCTTCTCTTCTTATGGATGCACTTCGACATAACATGTCCAGTTTTTCCACAGAAGTTACAGACAGGTGTAGACTTGGTTACAGTTGACTTAACGGATACTGTAGAAGCTTTAGTTGATACTTTATGATATGTCTGATGGACATATCCAATACCTTCTCTGTTAAGAGAGTGCCTCTGACAGCCAAGTAGCTTAGTCGGATTATCTCTACCATTAACAAATTTGGCAACATCAGAAGTGAGCTCTTCCACTTTCTGTTGAAGTTTCTCAACTTCTTCAGATGGTGATGTTTCACTTGAGATCTTAGCTTCATTAGACTTTTCAGTCTTCAGTTCACTGTTCTCTTTAGTCAGCTTCTCACACTCTTGAGATTTATGTTTATGCTCACTGGTGAGCTTTACATACTCTCTCTTGAGGGATTTGAAAGCCTTAGATAAGCAGTTGGATTCCTCCAGCAACTCCTCATAGGCATCAAGTAATTCCTCATAGTCAGGATGTACCTCATTGTCTGAGTCTGAGTCAGTGTTGGCCATCAGACAAAGATTGGCTTCTTCCTCTGTTTCTTCATCAAAAGATGTTGACTTCAGATCCTCCCAAGTAGCCATCATTTCTTTCTTCTTCTTCTTAAAGAATTTCTTAAAATGGGCCTTCTTGAGTTGAGGACATTCAGCCTTGATGTGACCAGGCTTCTTGCTCTCATAGCAGACAATTGGACTTTTGTATGTTGGAGTGGATTATTTGAAGTTCTTGTCCTTGTTGAACCTTCTGAATGGCTTATCCCTATTGAACTTCTTTTCTGTAGGAGAAGCTTTATCTTCCTGGTCAAGAGAGATAATTCTTCATCACTCTCAGAATCCTCGTGTTCTGACAGGTCAGCATCACTGGATGACTCGTCTGCCTTTAGAGCCTTGGAAACTTTTGCTGACTTTTGATAAGCTTTCATAGCAATTGACTTGCCCTTCTTTGGTGCAACTTCATCTCCAAGTTCTTGCTCACGAACAGGGAGTGTTCCAAGAAGTTCATCCATAGTCAAGGTAGTGAGATCCTTGACTTGAGAGATAGCAGTGACCAAAGGTCTCCTCTGTTTAGGTAGACTTCTCAGAATCTTTCCAACCTTCTCAGCATTGGTATAGACTTTGCCAAGAGATTTTAAACTGTTGACTATAGTTTGAAATCTTCCTATCATTTGAGCAACAGAATCTCCTTCCTCCATGACAAACAGTTCATACTTTCTGACAAGTATGGCAATCTTTGACTCTTTGACTTTGGCTATTCCTTCATGCGTGACAGCTAAAGTGTCCCATATTTCTTTGACAGAGTCACAATTACATACCTTCTCAAACTCCTCAGGACTGAGAGCACAAATGATGTTATATCTAGATTTGTGGTTCAGCTCCCATTTTGTATTTTCTACAGTAGTCCACTGAGCTTTTGGTTTATCAGTGTAATCATCATTCTTGGGAATGAATGGACCATCTGTAATGACATCCCAAATATCAGAGTTTGTAGATAGAATGAACCATTGAAATCTATCTTTCCAATAGTTGTAGTTTTCCCCATTGAAGTAAGGAGGTATGGTTAGGGAAGCTCCTTCAGTCTGGTGACTTCCACTTGAACTAGCTCCAGCAGTCATGTCTATTATTCAGGACCTTTTACATATACACTGTTAGATGCTCAACCCAGAGGCTGAGCACTGATACCAACTGAAATAGACAATTATAAACACGAGAAGGGGGGTTGAATTGTGTTTATCAGAATTTAAACAAAGTTGAAATCTTTTCGCATACAGAAGCTTGGTTCAGACGAGTGGAAAGATACAGGACAGACAGGTGACCTGCCTGATAAAATTTTAACAATGACTTAAACAAACACACCACTTGAAAAACGGATAAGAAAACTAAGGCAACTAAAGAGTTTATAAGGAAAGAGAAATTGACACAGCTATTTATCCTGGTTCACTCTTCAAAGTAAAGAGCTACGTCCAGTCCTTGGCAGCACCAAGTTTTATCCACTATAACTGACCAGGTTGCAGACTCCAGGTATTGTTTGCACACCTAGCCTCTTCAAGCTCCAAGACAAATATTCTTTGCACACCTAGCCTCTTCAGGCTCCAAGACAAGTATTCTTTGCACACTTAGCCTCTTCAGGCTCACTCAGGTTTGTTTGAGAGATTTGGTTTGTAATAAATACAACTTCAGATAGACAGATCTTTCAATAACACTCAGAGTGGTTTAAATGTAAAGCTTAGGAAAGTTTGCGCAATAACTTCAAATGATTGAAGAATACAGAATGAAAGAATGAAGATATTAATGCGCAGAGTAATGGCTCTTTAATGCTATGTGTATTCTCTATGCTTCATCTTCAATTATTTTTGTATTTATAGTCTTCAAGCATTTAAGATCTATTAGAGAGATTCCCACAGATGTTGGCTTCAAGCAGAACTTCATTAAATGCAACAGAGTCGTTCTGGGCAGCCATTAATGCAATATGAACGTTGGTTGTACTCTAACATGAAGGATGATGGCTTTATGCATTGTGATACAGCCATATCAGAATTGTGCTGAGAGCTTTTTGTACTTTGTTGAGTACATTTCCCTTTCCGTGTAAGGACCGGAGGTACTAGGGAATAAAGCATGTTGGAAGCATTCTTTAACTGGTCTTTGGTTCTGATAACCGAGGTTGCTTGAGAGAGTAACTTCTGACTTTTCTTGATAGGCGTGAGACTGGGTAGGAGAGAAGGCTTCAGGTCTCTTTCTGACGGGACAGGCAACAAAAGCTTGTTTGGTCCTTGATTCTTCAACGAGTAACCTCAGACAAGTGTAGGAACTCGCGGGGAGACATGTTGAAGACGTATCTTGAAAGAAGTCAATAATCATAGTCAATAGACAGGTTGACTTTTGCTTATCCAGACAGGTAGTCACTTATGAGCAGATAGATGATTCTTACAATTTTAATCTGCACACTAGATAGACAGGTTAGCAATCAATATGAAGGTTAATTAAATCATTAACTAATGTTTAGTTCTCATCAAAACCTAGGGAAATGCACATCTGACATTTTAGAGACTTAACAAATTTATCAGAAAAGAAATTATGAAGGGATTTATTATTTTTTTTTTTTTGTAATATATAAGGAATATATTTTTCATAAGTATTTAAATAAAGTTTGAAAAAATTTATGATATATTCTTTTTTGAAACTTTTTAAAGCTAATTCTAAAATTTAAAATCATAAAAGAATTGACATTATTGATGCAAATTTAAATTATTAGTTGACATGTGTAAATACATTTTTTACATTACTTTATGGGTTTAATTGGCGTACATTTTCAGTGTAAAGATTTTTTTATATTATCATTTAGTCATAAATTATTGTGTCAATCAAAATGCTTGCCTTTTAGTATATAATTTTTTTTTTGTCTCTTATCATAATTATCTTGAAAGTCTCCTATAAAATAATTATTGATTGATTGATAATATAAAATATGTTACAACGATAATAAATTCTTTGAGCCCTTGTCCCCTTAGAACACTGGTTAAGAATTCCAAAAGTAGAAAGTTTTCATTGGAAATACAAGAATATCACCCTTTAAAATTTTAAAGGGTTTTGCTAACAAGTGCCTTATGGACATTAGTTAAGGAAACCATAAAAATAAATTTATATTGAGAATCTAAGTTTAATACTTTTCAAAATAATAAATGCATCAATTTCCTATATAAACTTGCCTCTTTTGATTCCTTAATCAATGTCCTAAGGGTACTGGTTAGCATTCTCCAATTTTAAATACAATAAGTTCCAATAAAAATTTTGTATTCTTGATTCCTTAACCAATACCTTTTGTGTTTGGATGGGGTATTTTCAAAATTCCAAGGAATTTGAAATACAAGACAATTCAATTACTTCAATTGAATTACTTTCATTTTGAAAATACTTTGTTTGGATAGGGTAATTTAAATACCTTGTATTTTAAATTCTTTGTTTGGATAAAACATTTCAATTACTTTCAATTACATTTTTTTAATATTTATTAAAAAAATTGGGGGGCGTCGTGTCAGGGGGCCGACGCCCCCCACCGGTTTTTCCGAGGGCCGACGCCCCCCCACCGGGTGTCCGAGGGCCGGCAGCCCCCCACCGGGTGTCCATGTCTGGGTGGTGCGGGGGTCGGGCCCCGGTGGTCAGGGGGATCGGGCCAGGTCTGGAGGGTCCGGGGCTGGGTCTGGGTGATTCGGGGGCCGGCGTCGGTGGTAGGTGTTACATGAGTAAGGAGAGGGAATTTCAAAATACCACCACTTTAGGAGGTATTTCAAATTCCTCAAATTTACCTTAAACAAAATACCTCCATAAAATCCCTTGATTTCTAAAATCCTTCATATTTAATACCCAAACAAAGTATTTTAGAGTGAAGTATTTTAATTACCCTTTTAAAATACTTCACCCTCTACAAATACCTCATCCAAACACCAGGGCTCGTTTGGTGGTCAGGATAGGATGGGGGCGGATAGAATAAGACAGCATGATAGGAGTATGATATGATATGAGCATGATAAGTTGTTATTTTATTCGATGTTTGGTGTCCACCAGATAACCAACTTGATAATATTATAATCTTAGTATGAATTTTAAAACTTTCGTTTTTATTCTAAATTCTTTCATACTATATTAGATGTTAGTTTTTTTTTTATACTTTTCATTTTTTAAGTTATATAAAAAGACAAAATTATCCTTGTGATAAAATGACATATAATTATTTAATTTTTTAAAATATCATTTAACTTAATTTATTTTTTTTATAATTTAAATATTCATTTTTTATTTTTACTTTACATGTAGTTAAATTATTAGAATAATTTTTATATTTTTAAGTTTTTAAAAATAATATAAAATAAAATAATTAGTCTTGTGATAAAATAAAATAATTTTTAAAATGAATTATTAATATTTTATATTTTATTATACTATTTTTGGTAACCATGTTATATTTTATTATACTTTAATATTTTTATATATAAAATATGTTTATAATATTATACTTCAGATCACACTATCCTATCATGCTGGCTCATTAAACAACAGTTTCAGATAGGATATGATAGCTTATTCTATCATGTTTCTCTTATCTTGACCATCAAACGAGTCCTATACTAGTTAGCATTCTCCATTCTTTTAATAGCAAAATCAACTTTGATTAACAAATGAGAACCATCTAACAGAGGAAGGTTACATATTTGCTGAGGCGACTGTTCAGTCCAAACATATTCAGGACTTGAGAATGTATGGCCCATTAAGGTAGCGTTTGGAAGAGCTTATTTAAGCTCCTTTTGACTTATCCGATGACATAAGCTCTTATGCAGTGTGTTTGATAGAGCTTATAAAAATAACTTATGTCATCCCATAAGGAGTTTTTGACTTATTTTCACAAGCCACCGGGAGAAGCTTATAGAATTATTTTTTGAAGAGTGGACGGGTCAGAGTCCATTACCTCAGCATCAATGTATTCACTTTCTGATGCAGTATCTGCCATGAGACAGATATTTGCTTCTTCCTCTGCTTCTTTTTCTTCATCTGAAGAAGACAGATCAAGATCATCCCATATAGCCATTAAGCCTTTCTTCTTTTTGAAGAATTTCTTTTTATCCTTTAGCTCAGGGCAGTCAGCTTTGAAATGACTAGGTTTCTTGTATTCAAAGCACAATGGTAGACCTTTTTCCTTGGAGTCTGACTTCTCCTTGGAAAACTTTTGTTGAGTTGCTTCCTTCTGAAACCACCTTTCTTTCTCCACATATGTTGAATCTTCCTGGAGATAAAGGATAATTCATCCTCATCTGATTCTTCATTAACATCAAAAGATTCAGACTCATCAGATGACTCAGCAGCTTTGAGAACTTTTGATGAACTTGCTTTCTTTGCCTTTAGGGCAATAGATTTTCCTTTTCTGGAATTTTCTTCTTCATTAAGTTCAAGCTTATGCACTAAACACCCTCTCCGTGTTTTTCACTATTCGAATCCTCTCATGCCCCTTTCTTTCTTTTTCTTTTTTTAAGCGCTTATGACATAAGCTCTCATGCGATAAGATTTTATGTGATAAACTCTTAATTAAGTTGTTTATCCAAACACACCCTAATTCGTGGGTTACCTACAGCACCCGTGAATGGGGACTGCAAATAAAGCACCGCAATAACCATCTGGGCGGACATAGCATACAAGACACATCCCACACACAAAACACGTTTATGTACAAGATCCACACATAAATCACTTACCGTGTATTCGTATTTCGTAGGATTGTGATGTATGAGAATGAGTAACGGACTAACAGTGCGTACCCACCACGTTGAGTCATTGTTGATTTTTAATGATTATGCAAGTTATTTTACCTATCAGCAATTAAATATTGGAACATCATTTTTCAAAAAAAATTGTCTATCGACAATTAGTTATCGAAATACACAACACTAGCATCCGACAATTAATTTTCATGATTATGCAAGTTATTTTACCTACCAGCAATTAAATGTTGGAATATCACCAACATTTGGTTGGTCCAAGTGGTAATGAGCTTGGGTCCTTTAAATAAATGGTCAGGGGTTAGATCCCTGGTTTTTGCGTATGGAAAAAACCTACTTGGGATAGGTCAGTCCTTCAATGTCGTCCAGTACCTCGAGGGATTAGTCTCTGCGGTTGCGTGTGGAGGATACCTTACAGACAACTAGCATCCGTCAACTAATTGTCAGATTATATATTTTTTGTTATCATCTTTCAAGCTTTTTGTGTTTCTATCAATTAGTTGCCTAAAACAAAATGAAGTATTCCGACAACTAATTGACGGAAACACAAATAGTTGAAAAAAAAATATAACCCGACAATTAATTGCAGGAGTCATAATTCCGACAAAGTTTAATAAACTTTTTGGTCCCTGTAAAGTAGGGATGTTTTGAAATCAGTCCTTGAAAAATTTTTTGTTGGGTTTTGATCCCTGTAAGTTGAACTTTTTTATTCTAGGTCCCTGCCGTTAGTTTGTTCTGTTAACTTGCTGACATAGCTGACAGTACGTCACGTCAGCACTGCCACTGGATGGATTTGCACAGTTGTCTGCCACGTCAGCTGCCACGTCATTTTTTTTAAAAAATAATTCTTTTTTTTAATTTGGTATATTCATTTTTTATTTAAAAAATAAAAACAAATAAAAAACTAAACCTAAAAAATTTAAAAATGTTTTTTTTTAAAAAAAAAACCCTAACCCTACATAATCTTCTTCTCCCTTCGTCCCCTACCTTCAGCCGCAGCCTCCTCCTCTTCACGGTGGCGTTTTCTATCATCAGCGCCAGCTTCGAGGGGAGCTGGAACGACGAGGATGCTGCTCGCAGCGGCAGCCGGCCAGGGATCTGAGACATGCCTTAGCCCTTGAGCCATTGCTACTCAGATTAAACACACACTAGCACTTAACAAGGGATCTGAGACAGAGACTTAAAGATGAAGGACACGACACTCTCCCTCCTAAAACCCTCAAAGAAAACCTATCCCGCTTGAAGCGCCCAGAACCACCTCTTGAAGCACCCAGAACCGCCACTTGAAGTGCCTAGAACCGACATTCCTGTCTTCTGCATCAAGCTCGATCGACAGCTTCTGCATCAAGCCCAGAAGCACCCAGTACACAGGTCTGACGCGCCTCCACAGGTCCACCACGTCCAAGCCGCCGCCACCGACAACGCCTCCGCCACGAACCGTACTAGCCACGCCGCCTTACACGTTCCAGACGCTCCACTTTCTTCACGCGTCAGATCCGTCTTCTCCCCTGGCTAGTCGCCGCTGCGAGCAACATCCTCGTCCTTCCAGCTCCTTGGTGTTGTGGGTTCGTCGCCGACGCAGATCTGCGTTCCTTCACCACCTCCCTCCTCCACTCCTCCTCCATCGTCCCACCCCCAACCTTCATCGTTTTCGACCAAACCCGGTTGGGGAATGTCCAGTTTCAATCTAGATGATGAATTTAGTTTCAACTTCAGATCTGGAATAGAAATTTAGTTTCAATCTATATGATGAATTTTCAATTTCAGAACTGGAAAACAAAAGATCATTGTGCTTGTTTTGATTTGTTGGATAATTTTTCATTTTGATGTATACTGAATTTAAATTTGGAATAAAATAGCAATTAGTTGGACGAAGATTTTCTGGGTTTGCCATTTCTGAGTTCATCTGTGCTTGTTTAACCGATGTTGGGAGGTGGGTGGAGTTGAGAATGACGTTTAGTTTGGAGCGGAAGATGAATTTCTTTAACATTTATTTTTTTGAAATAAAAATATTAAATAAAAATGGTTTTTTAGTTAATTTTTTTGAATCATTTTTTTTAAAAAGCTGACGTGACTGACACAGTGGACAATTTCGTCCATGTGGCATCGCTGATGTGGCTCCCCATCAACAAGTCAACGACAGGCCCTAACGGCGGGGACCAATTTCAAAAACTTTGAAAACACAGGTACCAAAACCCAACAAGAAATTTTTCAGGGACTAATTTCAAAACGACCCTATTTTACAGGGATTAAAAAGTTCATTAAACCTTCCGACAATCATTGCTGAAAGATGCAAAAGAAACGAGAAAAAAGAAAGAAAGGAAGAAAGCAGGAGACAATATCAGTCCCACATGATGGAGTAAAAAGAGTCTTAGTTCACACATCTTGAGTTGAGATGATGGGGGTGGGGTAGGTTTTTTTTTAACTTAAGGATATTTTGATAATAAAAAAAGATTTAAAAAATGCATGTCTGAGGGCCGAGGGGTATAAGTAGCAGCACTATTGAATTTTATGGCAGCACCATGTGGTGTGGGCTAGCGAGTCGTGATGTGAATAAGGCCACTTGATTTTCTAGAATATGGGTTTCGTGCATTAAAAAATAGCATTACTTTCTCAAATATTTTCAGTGGTTAATCCAACAGTACGTGAAAGTATGAATGCAGAAAATTGGTCAATTTTTATTGGAAGTTTATGATCTACATTATTTTTTACTTATATAAACTTGATTAGTTTATTATATAGTAAATAAGTCAAACTTAGATTTGGGAAGGGGCACACCAATGTTGCTCCAGATCTCGGAGTGGCAGCTCACTTACTATCATTTTTATCCACCAAAATATAAGTCAAACTTAGATTTTCTAGATTTTTTTTTACCCTATCATTATGTTAACTAATTATGGATGGTCACTAATCAATTAATCAAGCAACATCATATTAAGAGTGACCAATTCTTAATAGAATAAATTCGATTGGAAAGGGAAAAACATGAATTATATTAAAATTGGAAAAACCCTTAAATTAAGATGCAAGATCCACCATAACCCTAAATATGAATTTAGCTACACATGTACCAATAGGGCATATATATATATATATATATATATATATATATATATATATATATATATATATATAAAAGAAACTCAGGGAAGAACCTAAAACCCTTCAATGAAGATGGTTTTTGATATTTAAGATAGATTTATCTTCTTATATCCACGGCAAATCATCTTTGAGCTCCCATTCTTTACACATATTTTATCTAGACTCTCTCTAACAAAATAAGGACTCAACTTATAAAACCTAAAATTATACGGCTATAAATACTCACAGTGCATCAGGACATGTTTATATGATAAATGTTATGTAGATTCTATTTACGTACATGTTATTCATTTTAAAATATTTATCACTTTTAATACTTTAACTTATTTTAAATTATTTATCATATAAAAAATTAAATTAAATTAATTTCATTTATTTTATTAAATAAAATGAGATAATAAAATAAAATGACATGCTGGTATGATTTGTCATATAATTTTTTTTTTCAGACAAAAATATACTCTATATTTATTTCTTTATCCTATATATATATATATATATATACTAGTTCTTGTACCCGTGCGATGCACGGGCGTGTTATGTGTTATTATTTAACAGTATTGTATATTTTTAGATATTGAAAATAACAATTCAAAAGTGCAACAAATAATTATTCTTATAGTATTTGAAATGAAAAAATATTGTATGTTTTTTTTTGTTTGGGATTTCTAAATTTGAAAATATTGATATGATTAAAAGTTGTGTGATGCACGGACGTATTCTGTGTGATTATTTCACATTGTTTTATACTTTTACATGTTGAAAATAACAAATTAAAAAACAACGTAAAATTATTTTGAATGTAATTTTGTTATCTGAAGGTGTCAATGACAATATGAGAATGAATACCTTTTGGTCACTATTGTTTCCTGATATGAATTTTCCTTCTAGAACATAGCCTTACATCTATAAGCCGAGTTTTGTAGTCCCAAGGATTGATCATATTTCTCAACAACATGATAGGAACACCAATTTTGAGCTGTAACTCATGTTTTGGAAGTCCCGATGTTTAAGTATTTTATCCCAAAAAACTTCGGTATAAAATATCATATTGTCTATCAATATCTCCATTCATAACGCAAGAACGGTCAAAAATAAGATAAGTTTTTCCTCTTCGGGAACTAAGGACATCAGACATTTATAGGAATGTCAAACCTCGAATGTGTTGTCCTATCGCCTAGGATTAGCAGGGCTAATATCCCACTTGATGCAAGTGTCAGTACAATTTATCTTTTCGATCGTATAGTCGTCGCTATAGTCCTCCAAATGGTATTAATATGATAAATCATATTAAAAAAGCAGTTGAATAGGCATATTTACTATTTTAAAAAGTTATGATTAAATCTGTATAAAAAAAAGTATGATTAAATCAGTTATTTAAAATAATTTACTGATTTAAATGAGCATTGATAATTTAGGTAGATCTTTCATAAAATTTATAGATAATTTTTTAAAGAATAAATTATCTAATAAATGATCTAATAATTTAACTGAATATAAAATAAAGGTAGCTCCTAATTTTGATTGCTGAATAGTTGTTCATTAAATATAATTTGATCATTTCCAATTTAAGATTCCACATCCCTAATAATCATTTCATATTCATACATTTTTTTTGACAAAATTTCATATCCATACATGTTTTATATATATATATATATATATATATATTTTGAAGGGATACATGTTATATGTTGATAACTCATTTAGTTGAAAAAGTGCACTAATATAAAAGGATACAAATCTGTTGTCCCAAAAAAAAATGTCTTTGAGAATGTGAATAAGTGTTATTGAATTATGATTTTATTTTATTAAGTGACAAATCGTAATTGGTAGGAGACAAAATGTGACAGGAAAGTGGGACGTATGTTCTCCATCCACTATAAATAGGCTTTGATAATTTTGGGACATTTGGCAAAAAAATAAAGGCAACAAGAATTTTTTTATTAAATCATATCTACTATAATTGATCAAATATTTAAGTTAAATATTTTATCTAACCATAATTGATAAAATAATTTAATTGAATATAAACTAAATGCAGATTCTAATTTAATTAATTATAAAATCGGGATAGTTAATAATTTAAAGTTTTATGATTAGAATTTTATGGTAACAAATATGATTAGAATAATCAACAAAGAATAGTTACTTTCCCTAAAAATAAATCAAGACATAATTGAAACGTCTCTAAGAAAATTCATTTTAAAATCAAATCTGAATAATTTATTAAAACATTTATTTGGAATAAAATACTAATTTAAATAGGCACTGTTAATTAAATCGAGCTTTTATTAAGTATTATAATTTGATTATCATTAATATATTTGACAAAGAGCTTGTTTGTTTGAACTTTAAAAATAATTTGTATAAATTTGATTAAGCTTAGAAGTTACTCCATCCGGTCCACAATATAAGAAACAAATCCCTAAAATATACAGACCAAAAAAAATGTATTGGAATGAGTTAATTGTAATTAGTACACATATAAATTTCCAAAAATACCCCTTCTGATTTTAACTAATATTCTAATGGCCTATAATTAATTACAGTAATTAATAAGGACAATATTGGATATTATTATTTTATATATGTGAAAATTGATATTCGTTTCCTATATTTTGGATAAAAAAAGGACTCATTTACTTATTTTTTATATTTTATTATAAATTTATAATTAATAGAATAATTATTGGGATCAGTGGGTAATTTTTTTCCTATCCATCCATGTAAAAAAATTATATGTAAACATAGGATCATTTGCATTTAAATTATTTATATTTACATTAGGGTAATAAATGTGAGAATTTCGGCTGCGAGAGTAGACAAATGGGTGTGAATTAATGTCTGGTAATGACACAAATGATACTAAATCAAGACATTCAATTTACTTACCATTTAAATATTTACTGATTTTTTCCCACATATTGCAAAACCATCTCAGTAAACTTATTGCATTCTATATAGAGATTGACGAGTTATTTTATTTGGGTTAGAGGACCCTCAAGTTTGATTTTCACGTGAGGGTTAATATATAACAATTCTCGAAAGGGTTAATGTGATTGAGAAAGCTACAGAGCTAATTTATAAAATATTAAACATATTTAAGAATTATTTATTTATTTTTTTGAATTAAGGTTAGGTCCGTTTTGAAATATTTAGGAGTTTAAAGAATTATAAAGGGCAATCAAAATGACAATTAAAAATGCATTTTAATAATAACTTTGTCAGTTAAGAGAAATAAAAAGGTTCAATAAAAATAATAATAATAAAATAATTCAAATAAATCCAATAAATAATAATGTCAATAAATAATAAAAAAATGGCCACCAAGCAAAAATGCCTCTCTAATTATTGTGGGTGTGAAATATTTTTTTACTTAGGAGAATGAAAAATGGGCATTAAAAATCAATGTGGTCTTCAATATATTCTTTTATCTATAGAGAGTTGCCAGACTCCAAATCTTCATTCTGTCCAAGTTTTGGCTATTCAATGTGGTCTTGAATATAATAATTCTTGCCTTCCATGTGTAGCTCTCAAAAGAACATGTTAACATCTGCAGAATTTTTGAAGTAATGAATTACGTAGATTTACCGATAATCTAATTAAAATGGTAATAACTATAAAAAAAATATTATTCAAATACTCAATAGATGTCTTGCAAGCAGAGATACCTGAGCAGAGCACTCCTAAACTTAAACCAAATTCATGTCAGCTGAAAAACTTGTCCATGAGAATCTGCACGTTTCAAATTTTAAATGTATAACAACAACACCTGAAACATAAATGTCACATTAATTTAACATTTTCTGGGTTCATAAAACTACATGAGACTCGTTTCATTAAGAAAATAAAAACACACATCACCTAAATCACATACAGACTAACACAATTATTCAACACTAAATCCCTAAATATGGTGGAAGAAGCATATAAAACATGACTACATAACTACATGGTAGAAACATACATACAAAGGAAAGGTTATGACTTAAACAAAAGAGAATTTGGTCTTAGAAATTTTCTTGTCGGCTGACAACTCTTTCTCAATTGCATTTTGAGCAGTTTAATGAAACACGAAGAATAGTCAGTCACCCTATCACTTACACCACAGTAAAAAAAGCTCTATGAATGGACTTAATAAATTGAGGACTAATACTATGAAACCATTTCACATGCTCTAAATTTGTGGGCAATATAACTTCAAGGCATAACAGGAATTTCCCATCAAGAGTCAATATATTGTACATCTGCCGGTAACAATTATCCTTGACCCTGTTAAAACATGGATATGAAAACCTATTACAGAGGGCCATCTTCTAACTAAAATGAAACAGAGCTAGAGAGTGGAGAAAAAAAGAAGATAAAATCACCGTTGACCGTGCAGCTGCCGCCTAGAACCACTGGAACTCGAGGTTCCATCAGTTCCATTCCAGTTTTTCGTTTCTTATCTCCTTACTCCGTGGTTCCAGTTTTCCAACTGCCTTCTTCATATGGTGATTTAATATGCTCTCATCATTTCCCAACCGAGGAAAGTGAAGAGACAGAGACATGGGTTTTGTGCATTCTCCTCGGGAACGTAAAATGTTCACCACCTGCAATGCCAAAACAATTGAAAATGCATTTGCTCAGAAAGTGGTTGTTGATAGGACTCCTTCGAACACAGCTTAACTAAGCGAAAGGTGTTAAATGATGTTGAAGAATTGAAGTGTGTTTTCTGTTGCTTGGAGGAAGAGAGTCAAGAGACTTCTGATCATTTGTTCTTCAGGTGCAGCCATACTATACATACATACATACATACATACATACATACATACATACATACATATATATATATATATATATATATATATATATATATATATATTTTTATTTATTTATTTGGCAGCAAGTATATCAGTGGTTCGGGTTTAATGTGGTACTGTAGGGTATATCAGTGGTTCGGGTTTAATGTGGTACTGTAGGGTGATGGGTATTAGGAAATACAGCATCCATCCATTGAAGGATATGAGAAATGGAGAGAAATTGTTACTTAGATTAAATGGGAAAGAGTTGAATTATATTAAGCCAATGCTTATATAGAAGGTAAGAAATTAACCAACTTATAACTAACTATCTCTAATAGCCCCTCGCAAGTTAGAAGTGCTAGCACTTCAAGCTTGAGAATGAACAACACGATACAAGTGAAAAAGAAAGGGCAATCATCAATGAAAATTACAAAGCTCTAGCCGTAACAATAAAGGCTAATTAAGAAAATCAAATATAGGTAATGGCTAAAGTTTATAGATCCGGGAAGTCTTTGACCTTCTTTTGGGTCTCTTTGTTCTTCTTCTGGCGTCTCCATGACACTGTTCCAAGATATGAATCTTGCTGGAATGAACATTGGCAGAAATCAATGAATTTTTATATGAAATAAGTCGACTTGTTGAAATTAATATCAGTCGATAGTCGCTCCAAAATTGGGGCTCTATAAGCCTCTAAATATCATTGCCAATTTTAGGTAAAACTTTAACCACCTTCGTGGGCGGAAGCAAAAAACAATAATGAACACTTAATGTGAATACCTAACTTTGTCTGATTATTTTCTCTTTTTAATTAATATTTTGAAAAGACAAAAATATAAAAATTGCAAAAAATCAAAAATATTTTGTTCTTGCATTGGCCTAATTTTCTTATTTGGTTGCAAGTTTTTTTTTTTTTGAGCCCAAGCCAAAATAAACAAAATGAAATGAAGTTTAAAAAATCCAAAAAAAAAAGGGAAACAAGCTTCTGATCGTTAATAAAAATATTAAAAAGAAAAAGAAAAAGTATTAGAACTTTTGTTTTGTCTTCTGGTTCTCACCTATTGTCCTCCTTCACCCTTTTCAAGTATGAGTCCATTTTTACTTTCCTTTGGTCTCTTGCCTTTTGCTACTTTTTACACAAAAATGGTGCCTTGATCCTCATGTGCTCTGCTTCCCTTGCACCACAGCTGGCATGGGAGATTTGTCATTTTTTCTCCTATGGTTTTGGCTATAAATCTAGCACCAAGCCATGGGGGGCTTCAGAAAAACCTCTAAAACCACTCTTCATCACTCTATCTCATTTTCTACTTCACCTTCCATCTTCCATCTTCTTCTTCATAAAATAAATAAAACTCAGAGGCTCCTCCTCCTTTACATCATGAACCACACACTCTATCTTACACTGTAAACCCATTTCAACCATCATCTTCATCCTTATTTCAAACGCCCTTTCATCCTCTTCAACTTACCATAAGCCATCGCCACTTTCACAATAAAAAAAGCAAAGAAATAACAATAATAAAGAAAAAACAGGACATAACCGTGACTCCCAAAGTCCCATTCGAACCAGCACTATTCCACCGTCTCTGTCACGAACCCATGTCACCGCTGTCTGTTCCTTCCTCGCCATCCACCTTCGTCGTTGACCTCCACCCCTGTCTACCGCGCGTTCCACCAGTCACCACCAAGTCCGCCGCTCACCAACCCTCTCCACCTCGAACCACCACGCATATCCGTGCGAACACCTCCACCAGAGACGTCCGCTGCCGCCGCGACGTCTTTGTCCAGAACCACCGTAGAAGCTCCCAACCTACTACATCCATCGCCGCCACGCACGTCCCCTCGGCGTCCCCGAGCGCCGCTGCCATCCGCACCCTCCGCCTCGCCGCTGTGCCCGGACCTCTGCGCAGATCTGCATCTCCACCAACAATCTGGTGCTTCTTTCTTCAACGTTAAAGGTCAAATTTTCTCATGTTTTAACTGGTTAATATTGTTTGTTTTAGGTTTCTGACTTGGGCTTTGGTTTCAAATGGGCCTCCCAATAAAGGTTTTAGGAATGTTTCAGAAAAAATTAAATTTGATATTGGGACCTTCTGATTTGGTTCTTTTTGTTATTTTTTTTTGGCAAGTTTATGTGATATGTCTTTACATCTAATAAAAATGAAATAATATTTTCAAATTTCAAATAAAAACTGTTTTCAAATTTCTAAGTTCGAGAATCATTTTCAAAAAAAAAAAAATCAAAAAAGGTCCTTTAAAAAAGATCTCTAGTTCTTTGTTCCTTAATCAAAAAAATATAAAAAGAAAAAATCAAGAAAAAATCTTTTCAAAATTAAAATCAACCAACCAAGCAAGCTTTTTTTAAAGAACCACGTGGCTTTGAGTTTCTCATCGCACCCGGGAATACGTAGGAGCAAGATAAATCATCTTGTCAAGCCAAAACTATTTTTTTTTCCTTACTTTTGTGTCTCCTTTTATTTGTGAATAACCAATTAAAATATTTAAATTTATATTATTTAGGGATGCCCTATGGACTCGGGTGCCATGTTCAATCCCTTAGATTTGAGGTTGCTCTGTGGACTTATGTGCCATGTTCGACTTCATTTAGATTTTATCAACAATAATTTTTAAAATACAAAACCAATAAATAAATACAAAATATTAAAAAATAAAAATAATTCTTTCTTGTAAATAATTTTTGGGGTAAAATAAATATTTAAAAGGTTATTAAAATGTTTTGCACAATTAACTTGAGGTACCATTTTTTAAATGGGCGATGTAGGGTGCTAACACCTTCCTTACTCGTAATCGACTCCCAGACTCAAATCTCTCTATTTTTTTAAGACCAGTTTCCTTAAAATAAATGGGTTTTCCAATGTTTTTCCCAAATAAAATATTGATGCGACTCCTATGTTTTTTACCTCTTTTCGCGGCACCCGGACGGGACGGTCGCGATAGCTGGCGACTCCACTGGGGATTTTGGAGAGTCAGGTCTATCAAAGTTGGCTGTGCAATTTTTTTTAATAGCTTTGAAACTATTAGTTTTACCCCTCTTTGTTTTATTTGTTTTGTAAATAGTTTTATATGCTCTCATAAATGCCTTTGTATATATTTTGGCAACCCTAGGATAGAGAATTATTATGCTGTTGGCTGTTCTTTTTGTGTGTGTAGCGTAGTTTTCGTTTTAATAGGTTTGGTACAGGTTTGTATGCTCCCAACACACACATCACTTACACTTATTTCACACACTTTTAGCTCTATACCCGAGCTTGTGGAAGCTTACGGATTAGGCGGTGTCTCGACATTATCATTGAAGAGGTCTTGTACCCCTTGATATTTGTCGATTCACCACTCAAGTTGTACCCGATATCATGTGATGGTCATATTGAGAGGGTTTATCCCTACTTGTGGCTAGACTCATGAGTCGGATCCTTATCTTTTGGGATAGGGCCAATCTGGGGACCATGGATTTTAGAAGTGTAGACCCTACACAATTTTCACTGATAGAGCAAACTTAGGGGGACCAGTCAGTTAAAATCATAATGTTAGGTGTGTCAAATCCTAAGTCCTACCCGTCTTAGGACACAGAGGAAGCATTTTTTTGTTACTCGTCTTCATGTGTTTTTTTCCTTTCATTTTTGTAAAAAAAAAGTCACTTTTTTTTTAGTTTTTTTTTTCTAAAAGAAAAATTGATTTACACAAGTCCTTTTGATTTTTACAAAGCAAAAAAAAAAAAAAGAACAAAAAAGAAAAAATCTTTTCATATTTTGTAACTCATACATCTCTGTAAATAATAAAAAAGGACTTATGTAAATCATTTTTTTAACTCATCACATTTTCTGTAACTCATTCATATTCTCTGTAGGAGAATAAAAAAAAGATCATTCATGCATTAATTAATTTTTTGAGTCAATATGAAGAAATAAAAAAAATCATTTTCATGCATTGCATGCATCAATTACTTTCTATGGCAACCACATGAAAAAAAATTAAAAGAAAAGAATTCTTGTCATGCATATGGTGAAAAAACTAAAAAAAACTAAATCTTCTTCATGTATCTTATGCATCAATTTCATTGACCTCTTGAGTAAAAAATAAATAAAAAATAAGAATTTATTCATCTCATTCTTTTCATGCATCTCTCAAGAAAATTTGATAAAGGATAATTCATTTCATACCTCTTTGGGTCAATATAAAAATAAATCATTCATCTCATACATTCAAAAAAGCATGCATTAGCATTGTGATAAGAAAAAAAAATCTTTTTTATGCATCTCATACACTCATTTCTTTTTAAGTTGAAAGTTTATTAAAAATAATTCATTCCATGCTTTTCATGCATTGTGCTCATTTCCTGGAGAAAAGTGAACCACTGCGCTTTCAATGGAAAAGAATGTCATCAACCAAACCTTGGATCATGAGGTGGAACTGGAAACAAGACTTGCTCTGGTGGTCTAAAATTGTGGGTCACAACCTTTTGCCTAATCATGGAGGTTTAGATGTCAATGCCATAGAGGGGTTTCGAGTTGTCTTGTAGAAGTCATGTGACGAACATTCAGGCTCTTATGAGGTGATCTTCTAGGAAGAGTCAATACTTTGTGATCCCCGTATTGAGAATTTCTAAGCAACCAAGGCTAGATTTGTTTATCAGGGATTTACCATGACACAATGGTTATGTTGTATTCTATCATGAGATAATTGAACCATGTTCACTTTCTTGAAGCATTAATGTAATGGATTTGCATGCGTACTTTGTATCATCCTTTCTTTACATCTCCATCCCCACCATAATGTTTCTTTCGTCATACTCATATCTCATCTTCCTTTTTTTTTCTTCTCCAAGTACCTTCTTTGATTTGGTTAATAAGGTCCACTTTAAAGTTCTTTGTGGACATCAATGAAGCCCATATGTGACCATGCCTTTAAAAAAAAAAGGAGCAAATAAATAAACACTTGATGAGCACCATCTTTTTGTCTTTAAAATAAAGTTTTCCAAATAGGCAATCATGATTTGAAATGAAGATTGACCGTCTTTCTCTATCATTCACAAAATATCAACATTATCCATCGTTACCCCTTTTGAGCTTGAAAATTCTCTTCAAAGAACCTGGGACAAGGATCACCCCTAAACAAGGGGCAATCATGAAATAAATGGTGATTATGAAGTATTGTGAAATATTGTGCAATGATTTTTCTGAATGTGCTAGAGAGAGTATTTTCCACTCTGCTGCACCCTCTATTTATATTCATCAAGATTACAAGGAAGTAAATGCTAAATGCATTTTACAAGGATAATTAAACTAACGACATTCCCTAGGATGCAATGTACAATGAACATACTTGGAACCTGAGGTTATTAACTCTACTCCTATTTCCATCAATTACTTGGAACCTGAGGTTATTAACTCTACTTCTATTTCCAACACTCCCCTCAAGCTGGTGAATAGGTATTCTCTATTCCCAGCTTGGATAGAATTCTCTCGAATGCAGGGCTGCTTAGTCCTTTAGTTAGAATATCTGCAAGTTGTTCTTGTGAGGGTACGTAAGGAGTACAAATCAAACCACAATCGAGCTTTTCTTTGATAAAATGTCTATCCACCTCGATATGTTTAGTTCGATCATGCTGAACAGGATTATGTGCAATGCTGATTGCAGACTTGTTATCGCAATAGAGCTTCATAGGTCCTTCCCACTTAATCTTCAAGTCATCTAGGATAATTTTAAGCCATAATAATTCACAAATACCTTGTGCCATAGCCTGAAACTCAGCTTCAGCACTAGAGCGGGCCACCACATTTTGCTTTTTACTTCTCCAAGTCACTAGATTTCCCCCGAGGAATGTACAATACCCGGTAGTGGATCTCCTGTCAGTAATTGACCCTGCATAATCTGCATCTGTATATGCTTCAAGAGTCATTCTATCATTTTTCTTGAATAAGATTCCTCTCCCTGGAGTTCCTTTGAGATATTGCAGAATTCTATAAGCAGCCTGTAAATGGATTTCTTTTGGATTGTGCATAAATTGACTAACCAAACTTACAGCATAAGCAATATCCGGTCTTGTGTGAGACAGATAAATTAATTTCCCAACTAGGCGCTGGTACATCTCCCTATCTATTGCAACATCTTCTTCTGCATTTCCCATTCTTAGACTCGGATCTGTGGGAGTACTTGTAGGTTTACATGCTGCTTTTCCTGTCTCTTTAAGCAAATCTGTGATATATTTTTGTTGAGATATGAAAATGCCATTTCGGGAATGAGCTACTTCAATTCCCAAAAAGTATTTCAGCTTCCCAAGAGTCTTGATCTCAAACTCCTTTGCCAAACACTGACTTAAGACTTCTTTGCTCCCTCCAATCATTTCCTAGGTCACTATGATGTCATCCACATACACTAATAATACGTCACTCCCCCCGAATTGGAGTGTTTAGTGAATAATGTATGATCTCCTTGACTCTGTTTGTATCCCGGGGCTGTCATGACTTTAGTGAATCTTCCAAACCATGCACGGGGTGATTGTTTCAACCCATACAATGCCTTTCTTAACTCGCAAAACAGCATTGGTTGGAGCACTTTTACCATATCCTGGTGGCACATCCATATAAATTTCCTCCTCAAGATCCCCATGTAAGAAAGCATTCTTTACATCAAATTGTTGTAATTCCCAGCCGTAATTTGCCGCAAAGAGATAATATTACCCGGACTGTATTCATCTTTGCAACCGAGCAAAGGTCTCCAAGTAGTCAATCCCATAAGTTTGTGTAAAGCCTTTGGCAACCAGCCTTGCTTTGTATCTCTCTATCGATCCATCGACCCTATACTTTATCGTATACACCCACTTGCACCCAACTGGTTTCTTCCCTTCTCGCAAAGCAACAAACTCCCAAGTTCTATTCTTTTCCAAAGTGCTTCCATCTCTATATCCATGGCTTGCTTCCATTTTTTATCGGATAATACCTCAAAAACATTGGATGGTATGGAAGTAGTGTTTAGGTTTGCAAGGAAGGTCTTGTGGGTTGGTGAGAATTTCTTAAATGAGAGGTAATTTGAGAGAGGATATACTTGGTTGTTTGGTACACTTTCGGGTGCCTTTTTCGATTGCAATGGGGAGGTCTAGGTCTTCAACTGTTTGGTTTCTGTTTCATCCCTGTAAAGTTGGAAAATTATTTTGTAAAGCTGGAAGATCAAAATTTGTTACCCGAGTTGAAGGAATTGAGTCGGATTCTTGGACATGTGTTGATTCCGGAATGACCTTTAGCCCTTCTTCTAAACACCCGATTTTTCCAAGGTCTTCCAAATAGGACCGAATTATCACCAAAGGAGTATCAATAGTTGATGAAGAAGGTTCCATTTCAGTTTCAGCTTCAAGATTAGATTGAGGCTCATTTGTACTAGATTGAGGCTCATTGGTACCGGACTCAAGGTTAGGGAGAACAGGAGTTTCCAAATGAATTTCTCAGTATCCTCCTTATCTTCCCTAAAACTCTCCCCCTGAAGATAAGGTTGGAGAAAATAGGCTTGTTCTTCATGAAAGGTGACATCCCGTGACACAAAGAATTTTTTCGACGGGGGATAGTAACACTTATATCCTTTCTGAGTGGAGGAATACCCAACAAAAACACACTTTAAGGCTCTAGGATCAAGTTTACCTCTTTCTTGACTATGAACATGAACAAAGGAGACGCACCCAAAGATCCTCGGTTTGAGGTTATTAGTGGGGGATAAGTTAGGGTAGAAAGAGGAAAGAATCTCCATAGGACTTTTAAACCCCAAGACTCTAGAGGGTAATCGATTAATAAGATATGTTGCTGTTAAAACAGCTTCCCCCCAAAAACCTTTTGGAACATTTTTCTGATACAGTAGTGCTCTGGTTTGATCTAGAAGATGCCCATTTTTCCTTTCTGCAACCCCATTTTGCTGCGGTGTTTTGACACAAGAAGATTCATGAATTATTCCCTCTTTTTGGCAAAATGGAGTTAGAACATGATTGAAGTATTCCTTGCCATTATCTGACCTTAATCTTTTTATTACCACACCAAACTGATTTTTAATCATTGAAACAAAGTTTGGAAAAACTTGACTTCAGATTTGTGTTTAAGCAGAAAAACCCAAGTAACACGAGTGCAATCATCAATAAATGTCACAAACCATCTAGCCCCAGACACATTTGGAATAGAAGAGGGTCCCCAAACATCAGTATGAACAAGATAAAAAGGAAATGTGCTTCTTTTATTACTTATGGGAAAAGGTACACGCTTGTGTTTTGACATTTCACATACCTCACAATGGAAACTTTCAACAGTCAACCCAGTAAACAAAGATGGAAACAAATTTTGATGACACTGAAAGAGGGGTGACCTAATCGACAGTGAAACAAATGGATCTTCTCTTTATTCGAAAGGACGGACTCTGACTTGTATGAGTGGGGCAAGTTGTTTCTGGCTGTGTAGAGCACACTTGTTCCTTCAAGATAGTAAAGGCCATCCCCTTCTCTAGCACGTCCAATCATCCTCCCCGAATCCTTGTCCTGAAATTCACAGCAATTACTATAAAAAATCACATTACAGGATAGGTCTTTTGTAAGTTTTTGTATGGAGATGAGGTTTGTGGATAGTTTTGGAACATGAAGAACATTCATTAAAGTTATAGATGGATTTATCTCAATGTTTCCAATCCCAAAGAATGATTACAAGGTTACCATCAGCAGTGATAATTTTCTTATTACTGGAACATGGAGAATATGTGGAGAAGTATTTAGAGGAGGGTGTCATATGGTCTGTGGCGCCTGAGTCTAATATCCAAAAAGGGGTAGGAGAATTTTTTGATACATTAAATCCGAATGAAAGTGGAAGCTTACCTGAATATGCCAAATTACAGTTACCTGAAGGTTTCTCCAAGCTATTGAGCAATGCTCTCATCCTTTCTACTTCCTCCTGGCTTAGACTAGGGAATTCAGGTTTCCTAGTGGATTCTGACTTGTCTTCTTCATTCTGTCCAGCAGCAATATGAGCTTTACCATTCCTTCTATATGATCCTCCTGATGGTCCTCCTTTCTGACCCCATTCACGAGTAGGAGGTTTACCATGTAGTTTCCAGCACTTCTCCCGAGTATGTCGTGGCTTATTGCAATAAGTGCACCACAAATCTCCTTTCTTCTCCAACTTTGCATGTCCATCTCTTGAGCTCTCAG
Source organism: Sophora flavescens (assembly GCA_030762895.1). Classification (NCBI taxonomy): domain Eukaryota; kingdom Viridiplantae; phylum Streptophyta; class Magnoliopsida; order Fabales; family Fabaceae; genus Sophora; species Sophora flavescens. The sequence goes on from CM061068.1 coordinate 78,145,636, forward strand.
CTACCATGGCTGAACTTTCAACAGGTAGAGTATCCAACATTAAATTTCTCCCGCTTTCTTCACTTCATACAATAGCTACGACTTCATTAAAGCATGGTACCTCTGGTTTTCCAAGGATCTGAACCCTTACTTGGTCAAATTCAGGATTTAATCCCACAAGAAAGTCATAGATCCTATCTTGCTCAATATATTCTTTGAGCACTGCTGTATCCTCAGGGCATTTAGTCTTTATTACCCTATAATGGTCCAATTCCATCCAAAGAGACTTCAATTGATTGGCATACTCGTGATCGTCTTGTTTCCTTGCTTTGCAGCAAGTGTTTTTACCTTCACATCATACACCTGGGCAGCATCTTTGGCTTTCGAATATGTTTGCTCTATCGCGTCCCAAACTGCTTTAGCAGTGCTTAAGAACATGCATGTATCACTGATTTCTGGAATCATTGAGTTCCATAGCCATGCCATAATCATGGAGTCTTCCTCATCCCATGCTGTAAAGTTAGGATCTCCTTCCCTTGGTCTAGGACCCATCAAATGACTAAGTTTTCCTTTGCCCTTCAACACTGTTCGAATGAGCTGGGACCATTTCAAGTAATTTTTCCCATTTAGTCGATAGGCAGGTTGAATACTCTGCAATTCTCCAGACTGACTGCTCTGAACATGTGAGTTCTCTGCCTTGTTGGCTGGATTCACGACCTCTTCCTCATTCGACATGGCACCGCCGTGAGACACACGCGCAGGGAGATGGCTGGGAAGAAGATGCGCGCGTGGCGGCGCGTGCGGAGGTTACTGGCGGCGGTGTTTTGGGTTCTGGTCGGTTTCCGAAAGGCGATCCTTCCGGTGAACTTTCAGGTGTAACGGCGGCGGTCAACGGTGGTCAGAAAATAGAGGCACTGATAAGGGGCACTGACAGCACAATAATTGTTGGGTATCTCTCACACAGATAAAGGATCGTAAGAACACAAGAAAAATACACTACAGAAAAATAATAGAGAACACAAGAATTTAACGTGGTTCGGCACCACTTGCCTACGTCCACGGAAACACTCCAATAAAGTGTATTCACTATCTCAAATATGTGATTACAATATTTGTAACCCACCCCACTTTTTGTGTATCACTCTACAAACTCAAGTATCACACTCAAGTTACAAGAAATGATAACACTCACTCACACAAGAGACTTTCTCTACAAGTGATCACTCACACACTTGCTCTCTCTTGCTTTGGTTGAGATGATTCTACTCTTCCTCACATGACCCATTTATATAGTGAAGGGACATGGCTTCCATTCATGAATGTGACTAGTGGACATTAATTGTCTCACCTTCCCAACTAATATCTCTTTATGATATGACTCCAAGAGTCAAGTGTTTCACCTTCCCAACTAATCTCTTAAAATCCCACTCACTTGCATTTATTTGGAAATTTAATTGCTTTTCCAACAATTCCTCCCTCAATTAAAATTTCCAAATTTCCACATCATCAAGAAATTTTACCTTCTTTCCACCTTTGCTATCACGGCCGCTTTCCCTTCTCAAAGCTTGCCCTTCCAAGTAGCAAAGGTTCTTCTTACTTTTCTGCCCTCTTAACACCAAGCGTCTTCCCTTATACACCTTGCATCCCCACTTTGAACCAACATACTTGTACCCTTGTGATGCCATCTCCCCCAAAGAAATAATATTGGCAACTGCAGAAGGTACAAACCTCACATTTTGGAAAGTTCTAATGGCACCATCATGGAGCTTCATTCTCACACTGCCAATACCCTCAACCTTCATTTTTTCACCATTTCCTAACTTGAAATGGCCAAACTCTTCATTAGTTTTCAAGGTGTTAAACATTGCTCGATCTCTACAAATGTGCTCCGAGGCAGCAGAATCCATCACCCAATTTGATTTATCAACATCCTCGGTTGTTGCTAAAAATATATCTTCATCTTCAGCTGTTTTGACCACGTTTGTCTGAGAGTTGTCATCATCCTTCCTCATCATCCTTAATTTCTTCAAATCCTCCCTCATTTGTGTGCACCTTAGTTGCAAATGACCCTTCTCCCCGCAATAATAACATTGCACGTTTGTCATATCTCGTTGAGGACGTGATTGCGATTTTGATCTTCCTCTTGACCCATCATGCCTCCTTGAATGATTCCTCCCTCGTTCAGATTCCTCCGCCATTGCTATTTCACTTTCATCATTGATATTCTCGTTTTTCATCATCCTCTCATTTTCTCTTAAAGTGACGGTCACCTCATCCATCTTCAAAGTTGTTCTCCCGACAAGCAACGTTTGAACCACAGGTTTGTAGGACCTTGGTAGTGATGACAATAACAAAGGCCGCTCTCCTCATCGGATATTTTATCATCGGCGTTCAACAATTGGCTTACTAGCTGGTTGAACTTGTTGATGTGGTCATGGAGATTTCCTCCCATCTCCATTTTGAGTTGATATAACTCCATCTTTAAACAGAGACGATTGGTTAGCGACTTCGACGCATAGATATTCTGGAGCTTCTCCCACAAAGCCGTTGGTGTTGTCTCCTTTAACACATTGTGCTTTATCTCAGGAGCTAGAGCTAACCGAATCGTGCTTACTGCCTTCTTTTGAATTTTTGTCCATTCTTCTTCCTTCATGGTATCTGGCTTCTCCTTCTCTAAAGCCTGATCAAGACCATTCTGCACCAAGAGATCTTGAATGGTACACTGCCAGATCATAAAATTTATTTTCCCATCAAATAATGGGATCTCAAACCTTGATGTGTTCCCGGCCATAACTCTGATACCACTGTTGGGTATCTCTCACACAGATAAAGGATCGTAAGAACACAAGAAAAATACACTACAGAAAAATAATAGAGAACACAAGAATTTAACGTGGTTCGGCACCACTTGCCTACGTCCACGGAAACACTCCAATAAAGTGTATTCACTATCTCAAATATGTGATTACAATATTTGTAACCCACCCCACTTTTTGTGTATCACTCTACAAACTCAAGTATCACACTCAAGTTACAAGAAATGATAACACTCACTCACACAAGAGACTTTCTCTACAAGTGATCACTCACACACTTGCTCTCTCTTGCTTTGGTTGAGATGATTCTACTCTTCCTCACATGACCCATTTATATAGTGAAGGGACATGGCTTCCATTCATGAATGTGACTAGTGGACATTAATTGTCTCACCTTCCCAACTAATATCTCTTTATGATATGACTCCAAGAGTCAAGTGTTTCACCTTCCCAACTAATCTCTCTTTATGATATGACTCCAAGAGTCAAGTGTTTCACCTTCCCAACTAATCTCTTAAAATCCCACTCACTTGCATTTATTTGGAAATTTAATTGCTTTTCCAACAATAATAAGGTGCTTAGAACAGGGTTGAAAGGGCTGCAATGAAGGCAACCAAAAAGGAATACACGGCGGAAGCAGAGCTCCCTAGATCGGGAGCTCTGATACCATATTGTGAAATATTGTGCAATGATTTTTCTGAATGTGCTAGAGAGAGTATTTTCCACTCTGCTGCACCCTCTATTTATATTCATCAAGATTACAAGGAAGTAAATGCTAAATGCATTTTACAAGGATAATTAAACTAACGACATTCCCTAGGATGCAATGTACAATGAACATACTTGGAACCTGAGGTTATTAACTCTACTCCTATTTCCATCAATTACTTGGAACCTGAGGTTATTAACTCTACTTCTATTTCCAACATGAAGCATAAAGTGAGAAGATGAAAATGAAAAAGAAAAAAAAAGAGAAAGGAGAAAGAAGGACGATGAAGAATTTCATACAAAAAAAAAGAGGTAGAATAAAAAGGAAAAGTTAGAGGAAAGCAAATGTTCTCAAAAAATCCAATAAGTGCATGGATCCTTGGTCCTTTTGAACCCTAAAAGCACTTTGTTTGAGCCTTATATCCTTTCTTTCATTACCCTCAACCATTGGCCACGTTACAAGCTGCAAAAAGTCCATTCTGATCAATGAATGATTGATACCTTTTCACTAACTTTAATTCTGAGATACAAGTATGTGCTCTTTTGAGTTTTTAATTATTTGCTCCTCTAAAAAAAAGAGAGAAAAGAATGAAAAATTAAAAGAAAAAAGAAAGTCTGTTAGGCTGAAAACCTGCAAGGGCAGTCTAAACAAAAGTTAGGGCAAGATCTACATGGAAAAAAAATTTGTTTTCAAGGGCCTTATTCTAAAGCATTTCCATTATTGGATGCCCTACCCTGGGACAATTCCATTCTCAAGTTTTCCATATCAAATACCCTACACTGGGGCAATTTTATTGTTGGAATGTCCTACACTGGGGCAACTTCATTCTTAAGTTTCATTATCAGGTGTCCGACACTGGGGTAAGTCTGTTTTCAAAGATGCCTTACACCAGGGACAAATTCATTCCCAAATGTCTTTCTCTGGGGCAATTTTGTTCTTAAGCGACATATATCAAGCTCATTTCATTTTCATATGCCTGATACTAAGGCAAAATTATGGTAAGCAGTATCCCTTGTATGTAAAATCAAATCAATCCAAACTGGGGCAATACCCTCTTGACATCCATATCACTTCTTGCGTGTCTTGCTATGAATACCATTTGAGCTGTCAAACTTCTAATACCAATCGAGAGGTTGTTCAGGCAATAATGTCATTTCCTGTCATACTTTTGAATCCATGCATGTTTGTTACGTGATGCTTCAGGTAAGGTAAACATGAGTTCAATGATACAATTTAACCATCTATGGTAATTCTTTGATGAACAAGTTTGGCCAGAAGAATTCTTGATACAAGGGGAAAGCAGCATCTCAGTCGACAATCAAGCAAGAAGCTTTAATCCTCACGGATAATGGTGGTAAAAATTGTCCACATCCCGAAAAGAAAGAAAAAAAAATCGAAAGAAAAAAATCGAAAGAAAAAAGTGAGAAAAATGGCTCGCTAGACTGAAAACCTGAAAAGGCAGTCTAGGCAAAAGTTAGAGCGACCCGATAGGGTGAAAACTCGGAAAGAGCAACCTACGCAAAAATTAGGGTCAAATACAAATAAATCACATGAAGTCTCCTCAAAATAACAAATTGGGGCAGTTTAAGAGGACAAGTCATGAAAGGCTCCCAATACATGAGGACTGGGGCAAGTCACATCCTTGAAAGTTGATCAGATAATTTCATCCATTGGGTAATCATTACAAAGAAGCATATCTCAGCCAAGAAGCAAAACATCAGTTGAGCAAGACTATAAGGATCTAATGATAATTAAGATCAAGGTGTTTTCCTCTAGCTCATCCCCAATCTCGGCTGCAATCAAGACTCTAAGGAGCTAATGATCAAAGAGTTTTTCGCAAAAAAATTAAAATAAAAAATAAAATAAAATCAGAGTTTTCATCAATGATAAAAGCATCTCATGCATCATGCATAAAAAATAATCAGGATCATAAAAAGCATCTCATGCATCATTAAAAAAAAATTATCACAGTTTTCACCAATCACAAAAAAATCATCTCTCATCATGCATTGTCTTATCATTTCATGCATCAACAAAGTCAACATCTTTGCAGTGCATTTGTTCGGCTTTCGCGGGCACAAGGCCCCAAAAGTCATGTCTGGTTAGCTTTAGGAGGCATATGGACTCTTAAGCTTTGTTTTATTGTAGTTAGGCTTTAGCGGGCATAGGGCCCCAAAAGTCATGTCTTGTTAGCATTAGCAGGCATAGGGTCTCTTAAGTTTTGTTTTGTTGTAGTTTGGCTTTAGCGGACATAGGGCCCCAAAAGTCATGTCTTTGTTGGCTTTAGCGGGCACATGGCCGATAAGTTGTTGTCTTTGTTAGCTTTATCAAGCATAGGGCCTTGTAAGCTTCGCTTTTGTTCAGCTTTGACGGGTATAGGACCTATAAGCTGCATCTTTGTTAGCTTTAGCGGGCATAGGGCCTCATAAGCTTCGTATTTGTTTTTGTTTAGCTGTAACGGGCACAGGTCCCATAAGCTATACCTTTGTTAGTTTATGTAGGCATAGGGCCTAGCAAGCTCTTTTATCTTTCATGTCAAGCTTCAGCGGATACCTGACTCCGCAAGCATTTTACTTTTCTTTTCAAAGCTTTGGCGGATACCCGGCTCCGCAAGCTTTCTATCTTTTTGTTGTCAAGCTTCGGCGGGTACCATACCCCGTAATCTCTTTTAACTTTTCAAGCTTCAGCGGATAACCGACTCGACAAGCTTTTAACCTTTGTTGTCCAGCTACGGCGGATACCAAACCCCGTAAGCTCTTTTATCGTTTTGTCAAGCTTCGGCGGGTACCAGACCCCGTAAGCTCTTTTTGTTTTCAAGCTACAGCAGGTACCAGACCTTGTAAGCTCTGTTTTGTTGTCAAGCTACAGTCAGTACCAAACCCTGCAAGCTCTTTTATCGTTTTGTCAAGATTCGGTGGGTACCAGACCCCATAAGCTCTTTTTGATTTCAAGCTTCAGCGGGTACCAGACCCTGTAAGCTCCGTTTTGTTGTCAAGCTATGGCGAGTACCATACCCCATAAGTTTTTTTAACTTTCTGTTTGAGCCTCTGACGGGCAATCCACCCAATATGCTCTTTTAGCTTTCAGTTTGAGCTTCTGACGGGCAATCCACCTTGTAAGATCTTTTATCTTTTTGTTCGAGCTTCTGACAGGCAATCCATCCTGTAAGCTCTTTTATCTTTCTGTACGAGCTTCTAACGGGCAATCCACCCCGTAAGCTGATCATTATCTTTCTGTTCGAGCTTCTGACGGGCAATCCACCCCGTAAGCTCTTCTTTCTTTCAGTTCGAGCTTCTGACAGGCAAACCACACCGTAAGCTATTTATCTTTCTGTTCGAGCTTCTGACGGGCAATCCACCAGTAAGCTCTTTTATCTTTCAGTTCGAGCTTCTGACGGGCAATCCACCCCGTAATCCCTTCTATCTTTCAGTCCGAGCTTCTGACGGGCAATCCACCCCATAAGCTCTTGTATCTTTCAGTTCGAGCTTCTGAGGGGAAAACCACCCTGTAAGCTCTTTTTTATCTTTCTGTTTGAGCTTCTGACGGGCAACTTGTAACACCTTGTTTTCGTGAGTGCTTTTATTTAAAGCTTGTTTGGTTGCTTAAGTTGGTTTTGTTAAGTTAAGTTGTTGGCTAAGGGCTAGGTGGGGTTTTAGCTTAGAAAGTCCCTTTCTGGTAGATGAGCACGCCCGTGCTTATTAGCCAGCACGCCCGTACTTAAAGTCAGAAGCGTGTTTCTGATTTTAAGTTGAGCACGCCTGTGCTCAACAGTGAGCACGCCCATGCTCAATGTGCGGACCGCGTCTCACTGACGCTAAGTCCAGCACGCTCGTGCTTGATGAGGAGCACGATCGTGCTTCGCAATGACAACCTATAAATAATCACAGTAACCGAGGGTTCGCTTTGGAACCCTATTTCTAACCTAGTAGCCACCCTACAACGAATTTCTTCCTTATTTTCTCTAAAGTCCTTGCTTTGTTGGAGTTTGGAGACTATTTGGGAAGGTTTAGTTAGTGTTGTTCATCCTAGAAAAGGTAAAAATAGTTCATTTTTAGTTTCCCTTTTCTTGTTCTTGATTTGGGAACTAATTGGTTACCATTTTTGGTTTGGCCAAGCTTGGAGGTTGTTGAGCCGCTTAAAGGAACGTGACAGGGTTACCGTTGGTGTTTAGCAAGTGGAAACCTTCATCCCAGGTATGGGGAGTAGGATAGTATAATCTCTAGGCAGGGGGTAGTGGAAGATGAGGGGTTCCCATGAGCCCATTGAGTTGTTGTATGATGAATGCCATGTCTCTAATATGTTTATTATATTTATTGATGCTATAATAAGTTATTTGTATGTTATTGGCTATATTAATATGTTGAATATGTCTGTGATGAGTTTGTTATGTTTATTTCATGGTTATGATGTTGTACCTATTGTGTTGATTGAGTTGGTTGATAAGAAGCCATGATATATTGGTTGAAGTTGTTGTTATTAAGACAGTTTTGGTTGATTTATATTGGTTGAGTTAATATGTTAATAAGGCCCTAATTAATTAATTTAGGACTCCTAATTAACATAGTAATTAGCGAATAATTATCCAAAGGTGTTGATTAATTATAGATTGTTGGTAAAGTGTGAGTTCCATGATAATTGGTTTAGTGCAAAACCTTAGGCTTGATTTAAGAGTGTTAGGGGCTTTTTAATCCCAAGTTCTGTTCTGCCCAGAACAGCATGACTGGCTCCAAGAGCACGGTCGTGCTTGGCGTGCTTCCCTTTTGAATTCTGGGAGGCCGTGCATTAAGCACAACCGTGCATAATAAGAAGCACGACCGTGCTTCACTTATGAGGTAGCACGACCGTGCAGGGGACAAGCACGCCCATGCTTCCCCTCCTGGCAGAAACTGAATTAAAGGCCATTAAGGGGTTTTGACCCCACTTATCCCTAATAGTGATGTGATAATGTAATAACTGAATAGTGGAACTTAGATTACTTGGCTAATAATCAATTAAGATAATTACAATGATAATCGATTAAGACGGTGCCTAATGGGTCACCGCAAGCTGTTGGGCTTTGGTGCTGTTTGGCCAAAGTGGCCTCGATGCTTTATAGTCGGGGTGTTATTATGTTGGACCTTGGTGCTTTTCGGTCAAGGGGGCCTTGACCCCACGGTTTGGGTCTAAGGTGTTGATGTTGATGTTGGTGATAAGTCTGGGGTGCTTTTAGGCCCAAGCAAAGGAGGTGGTTGCCTTGTGTGTTGTTGTGCCATTTGCATAGAGCATTGGAGTTGATGTTGAGGGGGATGTTCAACATAGGGGAGGTCGTCTTAGTTATGATTATCTGGCCCAAGTCTCGGGTGGGTCATCCATTGTTAGGTGAACCGTGTGCCCCCGAGGTGGCATATCCAGTTATGATATGCCAGCTATCCAAAGGGTTCCTCCATGGTTTGGGGAACTGTCGGTGTTGATGCTGAATGGCCAATACGGATATGTAACTCCGAAGTTGACTTCCTGAGTTAGTTGGATCCACATGCATTGATGGAGTAGCGAAGTAGGGTTGTATTGCACCGCATAGCATATGTTGAATGATTAACATGCTGATATGATATTATATGATGATGTATATATGGTATATATGATGATGTATATATGCTGATTGGCATTTTGCAGAGGACGGTGAACAACCCGTTGAGGAGTGACTCCGAGGAGCCACAACTTAGTTGGATGTTTATCTTATCAGTTTTAGTTGTTTAGTTAGGGGTTTCGTACTCTGGATTTATCCGAAACCTTTTTACCAGCTCTGAATGTGACATCGGGGTTGGGCGCTATGATATTGCTTTATGTTATGTTTTTATTTTCCCCAAAACTTATATGTTTTATTCCGTGTTTGATGAACTTGTTCATGTGGACCTTTCTACCCATGGACCTTTCATTTGTTAATTAAATGTTTATGCATGATTATATATCTTTATCTTTGTATTTTTAAATGCTTTATACAACACGCGGGGTAGAGGGTGTTACATTTAATGGTATCAGAGCAGTTCGACCTTGTTTGAACGTGGTATGATACTGTTGTGCGCCCTTGTTTGAATTGTCTATACTCTTATAGATAATGATGCTTTAGTATTAAGATCCGTTAGTCCTTCCCGCTTGGTTTCCTGTATTTAACTGTTGTCTCGGGTAAATGCAGGTACCAATGGCATGAAGAGGTAGGAACGATCAATCTATCGTCGATGCTTTGGCACTTCTCGCTAATGCCATTGGCCAAGTTCAGAACAACAATCACGTGGGACCGGCAGAGTTTCAGGGTCTCGACAGGTTCCAACGGAACAACCCACCGTCCTTCAGATGGGCTTATGACCCTGAGGTAGCCTTGCTATGGATGAGGGAGATCGAGAAAATCTTTAGAGCTATGGACTGCAATGATCAGCAACAGGTTATCTTTGCCACGTTCATGATCACTGAGGAAGTTGAACACTGGTGGGAGAACTGTCGTCCGAGGTTAGTGGCTGAGGGTACAACAGTCTCTTGGGCTGTATTCAGAGATAGATTCATGGAGAAGTACTTTCCTGCTGATGTACGTGACAAGAAAGATATGGAATTTTTGGCACTAAAGCAAAGGAATCTGTCACAGGGCGAGTATGCAGTAAAGTTCGAGGAACTAGCTAGGTATTACACACCTTACCAGGTCATGGTGGATGATTGGTCAAAGTGTGTGAAGTTTGAGGATGACCTTCGTCCTGAGATTAAGCAGACGATTAGTTACCAGGAAATTAGAATCTTCCCAACCTTGGTGAACAAGTGTAGGATTTTTGAAGATGACGACAAGTCTAGAGTCTCCAGCTACAGGAGTTCAGACAGCCAGGGTAGTAAGAAGACCAAGCAGAAGGACAAGGATAAGGGCAAGCAGCGTTACGCTCCAGTCAATCGGGATTTCAAACAGAATGGCGGGAAGCCACAGTTTTCTTATGATAGGTCCAGAGGCGGGAATTCTTATGCCTCTAGACCTAGGAAGTGCGGCAAGTGCGGAGCATCAGATCACTTTAGCATCTAGTGTATGGAACCGAGCATCATCTGCTTCAAGTGTGGCAAGTCTGGCCACATCAGTTGAAATTGTGGAGGATCAAAGCCAGAACCCGCAAGTGCCAGCAAAGGTCAACAGTCTTAGGCCAACCGACTGAAGACCACTGGGAGAGTCTTCACTCTTAGTGGAGCTGAGGCCTGAGTCCGATGACTTGATTCAAGGTATGTGCTTAATTGATGGGACTCCTTTGACTATTTTGTATGATTCGGGTGCTACTCACTCGTTTATATCAAATGATAGGGTCAAGAGTTTAAATTTGCCTGTTACCTTTCTTGAGTTTGATCTGATTGTTTCAACACCTACCAATAAACATGTTCTTACTTCTCATGCATGCAAAAATGGCCATATTGTTATTGATGGTAGAACCTTTACTGTCGATCTTGTGTGTTTACCCTTGAAAGATCTTGATGTTATTCTTGGCATGGACTGGTTATCTTCCAACCACGTCCTTCTAAACTGTTTTGATAAGACCTTAGTTTTTGGCACTTCTACGGAGTCTAAGGATCCGACTTTTCTATCCGCCAACCAAGTCAAAGCTTCGATGAGAGATGAAGCCCAAGTATACGTGATGTTAGCTTCCTTGGAAGTAGAGAGCCCTCCTGATTTTGGACGTGTGCCTGTTGTGCGGGAGTTCCCTTAAGTCTTTCCGGGGGATGTTTATAACTTACCCCCAGAGCGAGATGTTGAGTTCACCATAGATTTAGTTCCTGGCACTGGGCCAATATCCATAGCACCTTATAGAATGTCTCCTCTAGAGCTAGCCAAGTTGAAGGAACAGATAGAGGACCCGAGGATGAAGCAGTTCTTTAGGCCTAGTATGTCTCCTTGGGGAGCACCAGTGTTGTTGGTAAAGAAGAAGGATGGTAATATGAGGTTGTACGTCGACTATCGGCAGCTCAACAAAGTGACCATTAAGAATCGGTATCCTTTTCCTAGGATTGATGACCTTATGGATCGGTTGAGAGGGGCTTGTGTCTTTTCTAAGATAGACTTGAGGTCAGGGTACCATCAGATTCGGGTTAAGTCTGAGGACATCCCGAAGAGAGCGTTTAGGACGCGCTACGGTCACTACGAGTACTCGGTTATGCCCTTCGGTGTGACCAATGCTCCTGTTGTATTCATGGACTACATGAATAAGATCTTTCACCTCTACTTGGACAAGTTTGTGGTGGTTTTTATAGATGACATCTTAGTGTACTCCAAGACCAAGGAGGAACATGAGGAACACTTAAGGGTTGTCTTGTAGACCCTTAAGGAAAAGCAGTTGTATGCTAAGTTGTCTAATTGCGATTTTTGGTTAGAGGAGGTTAGTTTCTTAGGTCATGTGATCTCGAAAGGTGGAATAGCCGTTGACCCGGCTAAGGTTGAGACGATGCTCCAGTGGGAAGCGCCAAAGTCAGTGACCGAGATTAGGAGTTTCTTGGGTTTAGCAGGGTAATATAGGAGGTTTATAGAAGGTTTCTCTAAGATAGCTTTACCCTTAACCCGTCTCACCAAGAAGGGACAGTTGTTTGTGTGAGACTCTAAGTATGAAGAGAGTTTCCAAACCCTTAAGACCAGGTTGACATCAGCTCCAGTGTTAGTTTTGCCAGACCCTAGTAGACCTTTCGTAGTTTACTGTGATGCTTCTAAGCAAGGTTTAGGTGGAGTGTTGATGCAAGATAGTAAGGTAGTGGCTTATGCTTCTAGGCAGTTGAAAACCCATGAGAAGAATTACCCTGTCTATGACCTAGAGCTTGGAGTTGTGGTATTTGCCTTAAATATTTGGAGGCATTACCTTTATGGGGAGAGATTTGAGGTCTTCAGTGATCATAAGAGTTTAAAATATATGTTTGACCGGAAGGAGTTGAATATGAGGCAGCGGAGGTGGATAGAGTTCCTTAAGGACTATGAGTTTGATCTAACCTACCACCCAGGAAAGGCCAATGTAGTGGCTGATGCCTCGAGTAGGAAAACCTTGCATGTCTCCGCTTTGATGGTTAGGGAGATGGATCTGATTGAGGAGTTTAGAGACCTTAGTCTAGCTTGTGAGTTTACCCCTAAGAGTATTAGGCTTGGTACCTTGAAGGTTACCAACAGTCTGATGGATCAGATTAGAGAGGGTCAGAAGTTAGACAAGTTTCTCTTGGACCAGCGAGAGTTGCTCGCTCGGGGTAGAGACCTTATTGTTAAGGATGGAAGTGATGGTGTCTTGAGGTTTAAGGATAGAGTTTGTGTGCCGGATGTTCCTGAGCTTAGGAAGATGATCCTTGAAGAAGGACATAGGAGTTGTTACGTGGGCACCCAGGTGCCACCAAGATGTATCAGGACCTTAAGAGGATGTTTTGGTGGCCTAGAATGAAAAAGGATGTGGTCGAGTTTGTGCATGCTTGCTTAGTGTATCAGAAGGCCAAGATAGAGCACCAGAAGCCATCAGGTAAGATGCAACCGTTGAGTATCCCAGAATGGGAATGGGATAACATCTCCATGGATTTTGTGTCTGGACTTGTAACACCCTAGTTTTTACACATATGTTTAATTATTTTATTTGGATGCTTATGTTTATTTTGTTATGCGGTTTAGTTTGAGTAATTAAATTACTCTCTTCGAAATACTTTATTGGGTGCGTTGGCACTGACTTATTTCAATGAATGCACGCTTACTAGACAATAATTTACGTTATTGTCACCATTATTACCAGTACAGAAAAATGTTTTAAATAATATGATTAAGATAAAATCATTTCCATATTTTCATTCTATTTAATTTTAGATTTGAAAATAAACTGGTTTGACATTAATCGAAGATTAAATTTTGGATAGAGTATTTTCTTAGTTGATCAGTTCAACTATTAATCTTTACTCTAATTTGAAAAAATCATATATTTATCAATCTTTATTTTTAGATTCCAAAAAGTAAAAGCATGTTTATTTTAGGCTTAATATTTATCACTCATAGTGTACCCACTAATACAAAACTAAATTTTTTCTCTCCTCTCTCTCTTAGAAACCCATACCCCCCCCCCCGCCCCACACTTTCTCTTTTCTTTCTCTGCTTTCTTCTTCTTCCTCCTCTCTAACTTCTTCTCCTTCTACCCACGGTTTCAAGTTCCCATCTTCTCCCTTGCTGCTCAGGCCGCCTTCGCACTGCCTAGAAGCTACCCGGAGCCGTGCGACCACCACGTCCGGTTTGAGCTCAGCCTGCACCTCAGTCCCATACCCGCGTCCCTGCTCGCACGAACGCGCCATCTCCGTCGTGTGAAGGTCACTCTATCACGGTGAGCCCCGTCGCCGCCGTGGTAGAGCCCCTGCTCGCTGTCAATGGTGGTTCAACCACCATTCTCTCATTCTTCCTTGTGTTGTTCGCACATAAGCTATCAGAACCAACGTTTAGAGCCGCCTCGCCTGAGAAGCCGCAGCCACCACCTTGTCTCTTCCTTGTTATCTTGGGCAAGTATTCTACCTCTAGTCTCTTCTAAATTGAAAATCCCCAAATCGGATTTTGAAACTCTAACCCTAGCTCCTTGATTTCATGTTGTAATATGAAATTAAACTATGTTTTTATGCAATTGGGATTATAAATTAGTGTTTTATTAACTAATTTTATCATCCTTTGATCAAATGAGTTTTCCCCAAATTGTGTTTAGGAACCCTAAACCCCAATTTGATTTTATTTGAAATCGATTGTGTTTCTATAAAATTAACTATGTTTTATTCAAATTAGGACCTTTAATTTGATATTTCTAAGTTCAATTTCATGTTTCTCAAACCAAATCAAATGTTCCCCAATTTTAATTATGGATCCTTTTTTTTTTTACCCAAATCGATGTTATTGAGCAGTCGATTCTATTTACTGAAATAAATGTATGGTTTCTTTTGATTATATGTTTTGAGAATGAAAATTGGATTGGTGAATTTATTTGTTTGTTATCATGCTTGGTTTGTGTCTCTGCGATGTTGAACACGGCTATGCTTACTTGGTGGAGTAGAGATTGCACTCTTGGAGCTAACGTGAGCATTAAGACGAGGATCTTTTACTTGTCTTCAAAGGTAAGGGGAGCTTGCCTAGGGATATTCAATAACTATATGCATGTGTGTATGTGTGTAATTGAGTGTTGTGAATATTATTGTGATATTGAGTCAATACTTGAATAACTTGTTTACTTGAACTATTGTGGTTATTACTTGAAGTTGAACATTTCTTGCTTTAAAGTGTTATGAATTATATATTTGTGATGAACTGTCATTAACTGTGATATTATTATTGTTGTGAATATTTTACTGTTGATTGAAATTTGAGAATCCGGACTTGAGTATGTGCCCAACGACCATAAGGATTAAAAGCCTTAATAAGCCTTGAATAGAACTTTGAAAGTTTTGGGTTCACTTATAAAAGTTCCTTGTTTAAAGTGCTTACTTCAGAAGAAAAAGATCTTTGTTTTTAGAAATATGGTGAAGTGATTTTGAGTTGAAGGAAACTACATTTTTTATGATCAAAAGTTGTGTACGAGAGAAAACCTTTTCGAACGGTGTGTTTTATGAAGGAAAGACCCTTTGAAAATATTTGACTTTATTCCATCAAGGATTTCAAAAGCAAATGAATTTCCAAATGTTTTATAAAAGACTTTGTAAAGGAAAAGATTTTCTCCTAAATGATTTAGAACCGTTTTGGTTACTTGGATAAGTGACCGAGGTTTTGTTTTGGTTTTTCATTTTCACTGAGCGAAAAGTAAGCACATGTGAAAGAGAATACTAGTTCGCGAGACGTAGCCTCTAGCATTCAGTTTATGCACGTGATCTGGGATCCGTGTCAAGAATTATGGACCAAGGGTCCCAATCGTGATATTATGGGCTAGGAGTCCTAATTTTGGAATTGAGGACTGTGTGTCCTAATTTCGTTGTTGTGGACTAGGAGTCCTTATCATGTTGAAATAAAACATGGATAAAATTATAATTGTTTCTACGACCACAACCTCGGACTGCGGCATCGGTCTAAGGTGTTGTGATTGAGCACTCGGACTTCATGTCCTGTGTTATTGATTTTCAAGTAATGAAAATTGTGAATAGTCGTTAGCTTTGGGCTTCAACAACGGAAAAGAGTGAACACAAAGAAAAGTCTTGATAATGAAAAGTCTTTTATTCATATGAATTTCTCCTTAGCAGACGTGCTTGAGTTATCCGAATACCCGTTTAAGATGTGGTATTCGATGAGGTATACATCCGAATGGCTGTTATAAGGGATTCGTGATGATGTTGATCTGGGCGCATGAGGTGACGGAGACAACTTGCCAAACGGGGCGTATGAGCCTGATCAACTCTTTCTTTCTTAATGATAAAACAGTGTTGGTATCTCATGAGATTAAGTTTAGAGCCTAATTATTGAAGTGTCATGCATTCTCTTTATAAAACTGATTGTTCGGATATGAGACCTACTGATATAACACTTGTTATTTTATCTCTGAATAATAGTTAAATGTTAATGTACTGAGGTGATGTATGTATCATGTATATGGTTGTTGTGTGATATATCCATTTGTCGGTATCTCACCCTTACAGATATATCAGGTTTCTTCTGGTTCGCTATTGTACCCTGGGTACTTTAGTACAAATGGTGCAGAGGAGTCTTCCTAAGTCACTCAGACTTAGATCTGGTTGTTTGATGAAGTATTTGATTGTGGAATGATCACGTGAGTTTTCCTCGGGAATAACTTTTAGAATGACCAGCTTAGGGTTTGAGACTTAGATTTTTGATAGTATGTATGAGTATGACTCAGAGAGTCTTTATTTCAAAATGGGATGTTTATGACTCGGAGAGCATCTCTTTTGAATGAAAACCTAAGCTTTTCCTTTTGGTCATGTATAGCCTATTGATATAACTATTTTTAGCATATTATTGCCTGGTTGTATTTGGTGTAACTGGAATTCTGGAATGAAAATGTAATTATTTTAGTAGGTGTTCTTTTACCTGGGATATTCGAATTACAGAAGAGACTCTGTCGAAATTTTCGTAAAAATACTAGCTTTTATTCAAGTATATTTCTAAATTAAATAGGCTTGCCAGGCTAGGATTGTAAGCCTGTGTGCCGATCAAGGCTTAGGTTTGGAGTTGTGACAAATTTTTATACCCAATTTCAGACGCTTGTGTACTTATATAAATTATTTTCCGAAAGAAACCAGCAAATTATCTTTTTAATTTAAATTCCACGTGTGTTACGTAGTAATACCTAGTGGGGGTGTTACAGGACTTCAGCTGGTTTTGAATCGATATGGGTTGTTGTGGATAGACTGACTAAGTCTGCCCATTTCATCCCGATGAATATGGAATATCCTTTGGAGAAGTTGGCTAAGCTTTACATCAGAGAGATAGTTAGGCTTCACGGTGTACCCTCTAGCATAGTTTCAGATAGAGATCCTATATTTACCTCTAGGTTATGGAATAGTTTACAGGATGCTTTAGGGACAAATCTTAGGCTTAGTTCAAATTACCACCCACAGACTGATGGGAAGTTTAAGAGAACCATCCAGTACTTGGAGGACTTGTTGAGAGCTTGTGTGCTAAAGCAACCGGGTAGTTGGGACAAGTTTTTGCCCCTGATAGAGTTCACCTAAAACAACAGTTTCCATTCCAGTATTGGGATGACATCTTATGAGGCTCTTTATGGGAGGAGATGTAAGACACCTTTGTGTTGGAATGAACCTGGTGATAATTTGGTGCTAGGACCTGAAATAGTGCAAGAAACAACTGAAAAGATAAGGATGATTCAGGGAAGGATGAAAGTGGCACAAAGTAGGCAAAAGAGCTACCATGACAAAAGGAGGAAGGCACTCGAATTCCAGGAGGGTGACCACGTGTTCTTGAGAGTTACCCCGACAACTGGGGTTGGTAGAGTGATGAAAGCGAAGAAACTTACTCCTAGATTCATTGGTCCCTACCAAATCTTAAAAAGAGTCGGCGAAGTCGCCTACCAAATAGCCTTACCATCGTTCTTGTCCAATCTTCATAGTGTTTTCCATGTGTCTCAACTCATAAAGTATGTTCATGACCCTAGTCACGTGATAGTACCCGACGCAATACAGATGAAAGAGAACTTGACTTTTAGAGTATTACCCCTTCGAGTCGAGGATAGGAGGGTGAAGCAGCTAAGAGGTAAGGAGATTCCTTTGGTCAAAGTGGTTTGGAGTGGGGCAACTGAGGAAAGTGCTACTTGGGAGCTGGAGAGCAAGATGATGGAGGCGTACCCACACCTTTTCACTTGAGGTACGTAGAAATTTCGAAAATGAAATTTTTATAAGGGGGTGGAATTGTAACACCCTGTTTTTCGTAAGTGCTTTTCTTTAAAGCTTGTTTGGTTGTTTAAGTTGGTTTTGTTAAGTTAAGTTGTTGGCTAAGGGCTAGGTGGGATTTTAGCTTATAAAGTCCCTTTCTGGTAGATGAGCACGCCCGTACTCATTAGCTAGCACGCCGGTACTTAAAGTCAGAAACGTGTTCTGATTTTAAGTTGAGCACGTCCGTGCTCAACAATGAGCACGCCCGTGCTCAACAGTAAGCACTCCCGTGCTCAATGTGCGGACCGCGTCTCGCTGACGCCAAGTCCACCATGCCCGTGCTTGATGAGGAGCACGACTGTGCTTCGTGGTGACAGACTATAAATAGGCACAGTAACCGAGGGTTCACTTTGGAACCCTATTTCTAACCTAGAGGCCACCCTGCTACGAATTTCTTCCTTATTTTGACTAAAGTCCTTGCTTTGTTGGAGTTTGGAGACTATTTGGGAAGGTTTAGTTAGTGTTGTTCATCCTAGAAAAGGTAAATTCCTTTTTAGTTTCCCTTTTCTTGTTCTTGATTTGGGAACTAATTGGTTACCATTTTTGGTTTGGCCAAGGCTTGGAGGTTGTTGAGCCGCTTAAAGGAACGTGACCGGGTTGCCGTTGTTGTTTAGCAAGTGGAAACCTTCATCCCAGGTATGGGGAGTAGGATAGTATAATCTCTAGGCAGTGGTAGTGTAAGATGAGGGGTTCTCATGACCCCATTGAGTTGTTGTATGATGAATGCCATGTCTCTAATATGCTTATTATATTTATTGATGCTATGATAAGTTATTTGTATGTTATTGGCTATATTAATATGTTTAATATGTCTATGATGAGTTTGTTATGTTTATTTCATGGTTATGATGTTGTACCTATTGTGTTGATTGAGTTGGTCGATAACATCCCATGATATGTTGGTTGAAGTTGTTGTTATTGAGACTATTTTGGTTGATTTATGTTGGTTGAGTTAATATGTTAACAAGGCCCTAATTAATTAATTTAGGACTCCTAATTAACATAGTAATTAGGGAATAATTATCCAAGGGTGTTGAATAATTATAGACTGTTGGTAAAGTGTGAGTTCCATGATAACTGGTTTAGTGCAAAACCTTAGGCTTGATTTAAGAGTGTTAGGGGTTTTTTAATCCCAAGTTCTGTTCTGCCCAGAACAGCATGGCTGGCTCCAACAGCACGGCCGTGCTTAATAGGAAGCACGCTCGTGCTTCCCTTTTGAATTCTGGGAGGCCGCGCATTAAGCACGACCGTGCATGATAAGAAGCACGATCGTGCTTCACTTATGAGGCAGCACGACCGTGCAGGGGACAAGCACGCCCGTGCTTCCCCTCCTGGCAGAAACTGAATTAAAGGCCATTAAGGGGTTTTGACCTCACTTATCCCCAATAGTGATGTGATAATGTAATAACTGAATAGTGGAACTTAGATAACTTGGCTAATAATCAATTAAGATAATTACAATGATAATCGGTTAAGACGGTGCCTAATGGGTCACCACAAGCTGTTGGGCTTTGGTGCTGTTTGGCCAAAGTGGCCTTGATGCTTTATGGTCGGGGTGTTGTTATGTTGGACCTTGGTGCTTTTCGGCCAAGGGGGCTTTGACCCCACGATTTGGGTCTAAGGTGTTGATGTTGATGTTGGTGATAAGTCTGGGGTGCTTTTAGGCCCAAGCAAAGGAGGTGGTTGCCTTGTGTGTTGTTGTGCCATTTGCATAGAGCATTGGAGTTGATGTTGAGGGGGATGTTCAACATAGGGGAGGCCGTCTTAGTTATGATGATCTGGCCCAAGTCTCGGGTGGGTCATCCATTGTGTGGTGAACCGTGTGCCCCCGAGGTGGCATATCCAGTTATGATATGCCAGCTATCCAAAGGGTTCCTCCATGGTTTGGAGAACTGCCGGTGTTGATGCTGAATGGTCAATACGGATATGTAACTCCGAAGTTGACTTCCTGAGTTAGTTGGATCCACATGCATTGATGGAGTAGCGAAGTAGGGTTGCATTGCACTGCATAGCATATGTTGAATGATTAACATGCTGATATGATATTATATGATGATGTATATATGGTATGTTGTTATACTACTATGCCATGATGTATGATCATCTTGCTTCCTATTCCCATGCCGTTGTGATTATATGTTTTCTTATTCCCCTCTTTTGTTTGTCTTGTTTGGCTTGATTAGCATTTTGCTGAGGACGGTGAACAGCCTGTTGAGGAGTGACTCTGAGGAGCCACGACTTACTTGGATGTTTAGCTTATCAGTATTAGTTGTTTAGTTAGGGGTTTTGTACTCCGTGGATTTATTTGGAACCTTTTTACCAACTCTGAATGTGACATCGGGGTTGGGTGCTATGTTGTTGCTTTATGTTATGTTTTAATTTCCCCCAAAACTTATATGTTTTATTCCGCGTTTGATGAACTTGTTCATGTGGACCTTTCTATCCATGGACCTTTCATTTGTTAATTAAATGTTTATGCATGATTATATATCTTTATCTTTGTATGTTTAAATGCTTTATATAACATGCGGGGTAGAAATATGTGTTTTAGTGATACATCCATGTAGTCCTATTTTCACACAAGAACTAGTGGTGTGAGTCATTAGATATAATATTAAAATAATCAACGGTTCAAATTTCACTCTTAAAAAAATGGTTTCTTTTACCTGGTAATACAGGTAACCCAAAATTAAGCAAATTACAAAATTATCCCCACCCTCCTCACATCAATTTGTTGTTTACTTCCTGCCACCCCTGCATGGAACACACTACACAGCCGCCGCATTTCATTGTAATGCTGAGTCACTGCAGGAAAGTAATTTGATGACACTTGTGGAGAACATGAATAGTAGCCTGCATAGCTTATAGTGTTCAGGATCATAATTTGGTTCCAAAGTTTTCGTCATTAGAAAGTTCGTTCTAACAAGGTGGAGTCAATAAAGTTGTAGAGTCTCATCCCTGGGTCCTTCTTTTGTCCTTCTTTATTATTTTTTCTTCTCTCATCTCTTACATCTTTTTTGTTTCTGGTCGAAAAACGCCAAAGCGAGCTGGTAAACAAAGATATGGTTGCTCTTGATTTCCTCGTCGCATTAGAGGCCATTTCTCGGAAGCCCAGAGGTTGCAGCAGCAGCGACGTGCTTCGCCCTAGTTAGCCTCGCCCTAGTGGACATGAGTGGTACATGAGTGTACCACTAAAACGCATACTTCATATTAGAATCCATCGGGGCATCGAGCCTCTTCTCCGGCTTTTCTGAACAAAAAAGGGTTTTCATTAAGGCAGTGTTATTAAAATCGACTCGGACCAGTCGATCCGACCGATCAGCCCGGAAACCGGTCGTATGATCGATTCGATTAGGGTGTTAAACCGTACAAGCTATCGAACCGGCCAGAAACTTATTCGTCTGGCTGAGTTATGAGAAACTCGGTGAATCGGCGGGTGGCTATGAACCCGGCTGGTCATTTTTTTACGCCTGAACTCAGGTGGACCAATATGTTGTCGCCGCCTGTCCCCTGCTGTCGCTGCTGTAACAAGCGCCTATCCTTGCTGCATTTTGTTGGAAATTCGCGATAGAAATTTAAAAAGCAACTAGGGGGAATCAATCACAGGTACTCCTTGCCGAAAGGATGGTACTCGCACCACTAGGCCACGCTTGTTAGTTGTAATATGTGTGACAATGAACCGGGCGGGTCATTTTTTTCTCCTAAACTCAGGTGGATCAATGTGTTGTCGCTGCCTATCCCCAGGGGTGCTCATCAACCTATCCAAACTGGTTCAAACCGCAAAAACTGAACCGAAAAATCGAGAACCGAATAAACCGAAAACCGAAAAAATCGTAATTTTTTATTGGATTGGATCGAATTTTGGATCCTCAAGTGAAATCCAATCCAATCTAAATCGATCTATTACATATATATACTATTATTTTTGAAATTATAGTATTACTCATACTTAAACATTGTTTTTCATACTTTTATGTCCATCATTCTCTTTAATATTTTTTTTTTGAATGACATATATGAGACTATTTAGAATAAATATTAATATGTTGAAGTTATATTTTGCTAAAAGCTTTGGTGCACAACATATATATATTTGATTGAGTAAACATGAAAAAATATGAAATCAATTATGTAAGTTTGAAAAATAATTAGTTACAATTTATCTGTAGTCGATTCAAGGAAAACAAAATATGATAAGTGAAGGTAGATATAGAGAATTAACATAAAAGAA
Organism: Sophora flavescens; assembly: GCA_030762895.1. Lineage (NCBI taxonomy): Eukaryota > Viridiplantae > Streptophyta > Magnoliopsida > Fabales > Fabaceae > Sophora > Sophora flavescens. The sequence goes on from CM061068.1 coordinate 78,167,741, forward strand.
CGTGTTAAAAAATATCAATAATTATTTTTTCTAAAACTCTCAAATTAAAATGAAGATTATCCTTTGTTCACTATTAAATAAGTAGTAAGGACACTTGACATAAGAAAAAAAGTAAAGTATGATAAAAATCGAATTATCCAATCTAATTCTAACCGCATTTAATTGGATTAGATCAGATATTTTTAAGAAAACAAACCGATTTAATCCAAATCGTACGTTATTTTTATCATTAGATCGGATGACTTTTTAAGTCAAAATCATCCAAATTCAATCCACGAACAATGTAACCATACACGCCTATGTTGTCTTCACACGTGCCTATCCGTGCTGCTGCATTTTGTTGAAAATATGCAAATAGAAATTTAAAAAGCACCTAGTGAAAATCGACCACAGGTACTCCTTGTCGAAAGGATGATACTCACCACTAGGCCACACTTTTTACTTGTAATATGCGTGACAGATATATAAAATATAACATTATTATAAATCTTTCAAATTTGTTATATATTGATTCATTCGCTTCAATCAGTGACTCACTGATTCGACTAGTGATTCATTGACCCAGTATCCCAGTCGAGTCGATGACCGCTCCAGTTTTAATAACACTGTATTAAAGAGATAATATATACTAATATAAAAGTTGGATAGACAATTTTACTGTACATACATATGTCAACACAAGGATTTTTTGGTTTTTTTTTAAACTTTTACTATTTTTTTTATAAAAAAATTTAATTTTTTTTACGTTTATTTTTTTTACTTATTTATTTTTTTTTAGTTTTTATATTTTTTTTTACGTTTGCCTTAATTTTTTATTTTTTTTCTTAATAATTTTTTTTTGCTGATACTTTTTTTAAAATTTATTTGTATGCACTGACCGTGTAAAGTTTTTTTACACTGTCAATCAATCATAAATTGACAAACAGTAAAAGTAGAGTTGTCATGTTCTTGATGTTTACATTTTTACATACTTATATTTTCATGTATATATAATTTAATATTTTTTATGTTTTTTATTTATATATATATATATATATATATATATATATATATATAATATTTTCTGGTTCGAATCGAATCAAACCAAACAAATTTTAATTGGTTCGGATATTGTTATTAACTTTTTAAAGTTATAATTTTTTTTTGTTTTTAAATATTTTTAGCCAGGAAAGGTAGCAAAGCTACCCTGTTCTTCGAAAAAGTTTAGGGTCTTAAGACTCGAACAAATAATTCGATGAATTTGAAAATCTGAACCAATCAATTAAATTGGTTCGTTTTTTTTCTTTTTTATGCACGTCTCCGAATTGAACCAAACCAAATGGTCATTAATTCAGCTATTTTGGAACCAAACCGATTACTATATTTTAATATTAATATATATTTAAATATTCAATATGTATATCACTTTATCAATTAACAACTTTTCTTCTATTGTTCATGTAACAGTAAAAGTAGTTGTCAACCGGTGGGTTATTTTGGATTATTTAAATTTATTTATTTATTTTTTAAACATACATTCTTTTTAATATTTTTTCCCCGAATTAGTTTTTTTTCTAATTTACTTTTTTTAAATGTTTATTTTATAATTGATTTTTTAAAAATATTTTTGTTTTCTAATTAATTTTATTTTTCTATTTTTTTTGAATATTTTTTCTAATTATTATTCTCCTAATTTTTTTATATACTTTTTTATATACTTTTTTCTAATTTTTTTCCTAATTTACTTTTTTTTAATAATTTATTAAAAAATATATTTTTTCCTAATTTTTTTTACTTTTTTTAAAATATATAATTTTTCCAATTAATTTATGTTTTTCTATAAATTATATTTTTTATAATTTTTTTTCAATCTATTGTTTCCTAATTATTGTTCTCCTGATTTTTTTAAAATATTTTTTTCATACATTTTTTTTATAATTATTCTTCGTTTAGTTTTTTTCTAATTTACTTTTTTCTTTTTCTTTTTTAAATATTTTTTTATTATTAGTTTTTAATTATTTTTTTTTGCGTTTTCCTTAATTTTTAAAAAAATTTCCTAATTATTTTTTTTGCTAATACTTTTTTTTTGAATTTATTTGTATAAACTGACAGTGTAATGTTTTTTTAAACTGTCAACCAATAATAAATTGGCAAACAGAAAAAATAAAGTTGTCGTTTTTTGATGTTTTAATTTTTATATACTCATGTTTTACTGTATATATAATTTAATAGTTTAAAATTTAAAATTTTATATATTTTAAATATATATTTTAATATTTTCCGGTTCGAATCGAATCAAACAAAACCAATTTTAATTGGTTTAGATATTATTATTTACTTTTTAAAGTTTTTAATTTTTTTGTGTTTTTAAATATTTTTAGCCAGGAAAGGTAGCAACGCTACCATATTCTTCGAAAAAGTTTAGGATCGTAAGACTCGAACCAATAATTCGATGAATTTGAAAATCCGAAACAACCAATTAAATTGGTTTTTTGTGTGTGCATGACACCGAATTGAACAAAACTCAATGGTCATTAATTCGGTTATTTTGGAACCGAACCAGTTACTATATTTTAATATTTATATATATTTAAATATTAAATATTTATATCACTTTATCAATTAACAACTTTTCTTCTATTGTTCCTGTAACAGTAGAAGGAGTTGTCAGCTGGTGGATTTTTTTGGATTATTCAAATTTAATTATTTATTTTTTAAACATGTATTCTTTATAGTATTCTTTTTAAAATTTATTTTTTTACGGCTCCGAATTTAACCAAACTCAATGGTCATTAATTCAGTTATTTTTTAACTGAACCAATTACTATATTTTAATATTTATATATATTTTAGTATTATATCACTTTATCAATTAATAACTTTTCTTCTACCGTTCCTGTAACAGTAGAAAGAGTTGTCAACTAGTGGATTATTTTGGATTATTTAAATTTATTTATTTATTTTTTAAACATATATTCTTTATAATATTTTTTTAAAATGTTTTTTCCGGAAATAGTTTTTTTCTAATTTACTTTTTTTAAAATGTTTATTTTTATAATTAATTTTTAATTTTTTTTTTCTAATTAGTTTTATTTTTATAGTTTTTTTTAATTATTATTTTCCTATTTTTTAAATACTTTTTTATATACTTTTCTAATTTTTTTTTAAAAAATTCGAATTATTTTTTTTCCTAATTTACTTTTTTATTTTTATAATATCTGTATTGACATAAATATTGGCAGAGCTATTCATATTTTTTATTTTTTTCTATATCATTGACTTTGTTTTTTCTATTTTAAATAATAATTATATATTTATACTAATTAATAAGAAAAAATGATGATTTTAGTGTAGCACAATGGTGCAAGCCACATGTCAAGTGATGGATTTTTTTTTTTTAGAATTTCTAAAATTTATATATTATTTGGTTTTAAAATATTTACAAACCGGTAAAGGTACAATGTTTTGGGAATCAAACACGATAATCTCTGGATTGACATAAATAGAGGTAGTGGTATTTATATTTTCTAATCTATTTTTTCTACATCATTGCCTTTGTTTTTTCTATTTTAAATAATAAATCTATATATATACTAATCAATAAGGGGAATTGATGATTTTCTAATAAAGCGACATGTGTTAGCACCACATGATTTAAGAGGATTAGTTGATCATTAGTAATAACCGAAGAGGAACACTTAACACATAGTGTTACATTACGTATTGTAATATCATTTTAAAATAAAAATAATATTCAATTCTTTGCACTCAAATTATAGATAAAATTGTTTCAAGGTTTTTGCTGGTCACTTCTGTCTATAAATAAAAAGTCTTGGAGATGAATGAGTACCACCATTATGGGTGAGAAGGAAATATTGAAAGCAATGTGTGAAATAAGTCAAGAAAATGTTTGACATAATGGACCTAATTTGGGATAAAGGAAAAAAAAGTTTCGTACATATAGAGACACAATTCAGGTTATTAATAATAATAATACTATCAATAATAATAATAATTGATAGCCCGTGCATCGAATGCACGGGTACTCGATGCACGGGTACAAAAATACTAGTTATAACCATAATTCAGGTGAATTATTGCATCCTTACTGTACCGGCCGAAGATATAAGGCCGAGGATTGTCAATACGACCGAGCTTATTCTCGTAAGTGGATATTCACCCGAACTCCCATAAAGCCAAAGACTTATTGACACGCTCGACACCCGAGGATAACTACTCGGGTCTACTCCACACCAGACCGCGAATGAAGATATCTCGGCCTCAAGCTATCCAGCCGAAATTAACTGAGCCGAATATCTCGCCGGTCCGAATATCTCTCCGCACAATCAGGAGCCTCATATCTCTCTGCATAATCAGAGCCTGATCCTGATATCCCTCCGTATAACTCGGAGCCTGATTCTAAACATCTCTATAAATAGGGGTCCAATCCCTCCACTGAGAACTACGTTTGCTTTGATTCCCATTTGGATACGTAGGAGCAGAATCTCACTTTTGTCAAGCACATTCCAAAACATCCCCTCTAAACTCTTTCCAGCCGAGTATCTCTCATCTGAGATATTTTGGAAGGAACATTTGGCGCCGTCTGTGGGAATCGAAGCAAAACTTTCCCATACCACAAATCATGGTGAGAACAAGGAGCGGAAACTGCAGGAGAGAGGATCCAGAAAATGCTAACAACGGAGATAATGGGGAACGGTCCATAAACCCGGCTATGACGACCGACAACCCCCTTATCCAGGAACTTCTTGCACAGATTGCCTTGCTGAGAAAGGAGAATGAGGAGATTAGGCGGCAGAACAGCCGTCACGAACCAGGACAGAGCAGAGAAAGGTCTGTCTCTTCTCCTCCAGAGAGAGAGCGCCGGACAGCTGAGAATGAAGGATCCAGAAACTCACGCAGAGAAGGAGGCCCACAACTCCGAGCTTCTCATCATATGGACCGAGTGGACGAGGAGGAATTTCCTAGGCAGGCCCATGAACTGTCACTCCAGATGAATAAATTTAATGAAAGGACCGGCGTGCGGAGTCCGAGACATCCCTTCACAAACACTATCATGGAGGTTCCCCTACCAGTCAACTACAAACCAATAAGCATTGACAGATATGATGGCACCTCGGACCCCGAGCGTCACTTGGACGCTTTTACTACTCAGATGTACCTCTTTACCGACGACGATGCTGTCATGTGTAAAGTCTTTCCGACAACTCTGAAGGATGCTGCGTTGACCTGGTACACCCAGTTACTGCCAGCGTCAGTTGATTCCTTCGATACATTCATGGCTAAGTTCAATGCTCAGTTTGCCACGAGCCGGGCTCATCAAAAAACCTCGGCCTCGTTGGAAAACTTTAGGCAAGAAAAGAATGAGTCCCTGCGTGATTTCATGGCCAGATTCAGCAAGGAGGCGGTCCTCATCCAGAATCTCAGTGCCGATGTTGCACTACACACCATCTTGACCGGGTTAAGGCCTGGCCCTTTCGCCAGACACTTGGCTCGGAAGCCACCAACCAATATGGATGAATTGAGGAGAAAAGCTGTGGGGTTCATTAATATGGAGGAGGTTGAGGAGTCTAAGAAAAGGGAGAGAACTGATGATGCTGACAGGCGAGACGGGAGAGAGAAGAGGAGGGCTGGATGTGATAAGCCGAAATTCAAAGGCCCACCCGAGCATTTGCATAGGGGACCGAAGTATGAGCATTATACTCCCCTCAACACAAACCGAGCTCGGGTGTTTGAGGAAGCATACAATGCGGAACTTTTGCAGCTCCCTGATCGTGGCCACACCCCCCAGAATGCTGATCGACAGAAACATTGTCGGTATCATCGTAATTATGGCCATACCACCGAGGAGTGCTGGGTCCTACGAGATAAGATTGAAGAGTTGGTGCAAGCTGGCCACCTCAATAATTTTGTTCGGAGAAACCACAACAATGGTGAGGGACGTGGCAGAAACAGAAGGAGAGGAGGTGACCAAAGCCTGAGAAGGGGCGGCGGTCAACGAAATAATGAAAGAACAGAAACCAGAGAGGGCCAGAATGAAAGGCGAGAGGAGGATAATGTGGTCCGAGGTGTGATAAACACTATTTCAGGTGGATTCGCAGGGGGAGGCACGACAAGTTCAGCTCGGAGAAAGCACCTGCGGGCTATTCGGGCTGTCAACTCGGTATCCGGCAAACCCCCGAGAAATTCCCCACCTATTATCTTTTCTGATGAAGACTTTGTAGGGGTGGATCCTAATCAAGATGACCCTATGGTAATCACCGTGCAGTTGACTAATTTCTCGGTCAAAAGAACCCTTGTCGACCAGGGGATCTCGGCAGATATCTTATATTACTCAACATTTCAGAAGCTCGGTATCCCAGAGAAATCTATTCAACCGTACGACAGTAAGCTCGTCGGCTTTGCAGGGGAACAAGTTGATACACGGGGATACATTGACCTCCTGACTACTTTTGGGGATGGCAAAGCATCCAAGACTATCATGGTCAGGTATGTGTTAGTCAATGCAGTAACATCATACAATATCCTAATCGGAAGACCATCTTTGAACGAGTTAGGAGCTGTGGTCTCTACTCCCCACCTCATGATGAAATTCCCTTCCAACTCGGGAGACATAGTTGCTGTCCGGGCTGATCAGAAAATAGCCAGACAGTGCTATGCTGATAGTTTGCGTGTAAGCAAACTTAAACCTACACCTGCAGAAACGCTAGATAGAGGGAAATACAAGTCGGTGAATTCTGTTAACTCCGTTGAACTGGATCCGAGAATGGACGTGCAGGAACAATGTCCACAACCTATTGAAGAGCTAGAAAAGCTCCAGCTCGGCTCACAGCCTGATCAGTGCACCAAACTCGGCAGTCACCTTGAACCGAATTTGAAAGAGGAAATAAAGGAAGTGCTCCGCAGCAACGCCGATTTGTTCGCCTGGACCACATCGGATATGCCGGGAATTGATCCCGACTTCTTATGCCACAAACTGGCAATTTGTCCCGAGGTGAAACCAGTGGCCCAGAGGAAAAGGAGACTTGGGGAAGAGAGGAGAAAGGTTGTGGAAGAGGAAACAACGAAGTTGGTCAAGGCCAATTTTATCCGAGAAGTAGAATACACTACCTGGCTAGCCAATGTTGTTCTGGTCAAAAAAGTAAATGGCAAGTGGCGCATGTGCACCGATTACACAGATTTGAATAAAGCTTGCCAAAGGATTCCTATCCTTTGCCGAGCATTGATAGACTGGTAGATGGAGCCTCCGGATACCGAATGTTGAGTTTCTTGGATGCATACTCAGGGTACAATCAGATCAGAATGTATCCCCCTGATGAGGAGAAAACAGCTTTCATAACTGAAGGCTCCAAATACTATTACCGGGTGATGCCGTTTGGACTGAAAAATGCTGGAGCCACATACCAAAGGCTCATGGATCGGGTATTCGAAAAACAAATTGGAAAGACTATGGAGGTTTATGTGGATGACATGGTCGTAAAATCCGATGACCCCAACAGCCACCCAAAAGATCTGGAGGAAATCTTTCAGCAGCTGAGAAAGTATAATATGAGGTTGAATCCGGAGAAGTGTGTTTTCGGTGTCCAAGGCGGAAAATTCCTCGGTTTCATGTTGACACACCGAGGAATTGAGGCCAATCCTGATAAATGTCGGGCTTTGATTGAGATGCGAAGCCCACAAAATATTAAAGAAGTGCAAAGACTTGCAGGACGATTGGCATCATTATCTCGGTTCCTACCCAAATCTGCAGAGAAAGCTTGGCCTTTCTTTAGATTACTGAAGAGGCCTCGAACCTTTACGTGGAACGAGGAATGCGAGAAGGCCTTCATCGATTTCAAGGCCTTTTTGTCTTCACCACCGATATTAACTCGACCCATCCCAGGGAAAGATTTATACTTATACTTGTCAGCCACTGAGTATGCCATCAGTGCAGTCATTGTGCAGGAAATAGAGAAAGTTCAAATGCCGGTGTACTTCATCAGCAGGGTCCTTCATGATGCTGAAACCCGGTATCAGGTTATTGAAAAGCTGGTTTTGGCCCTGGTAACTGCGTCCGTATTTCCAAAGTCACCAGGTGATCGTCAAAACTGATCACCCGATTAAGCAGATTCTCAAAAAGCCCGAGTTGGCAGGACGTATGATTGCTTGGTCAGTAGAGTTATCCGAGTTCGGCCTGAGATACGAGTTGAGAGGCCCTCTGAAAGCTCAATGTCTCTCCGACTTTGTAGCCGAGCTCAACCCGCAGCCGATAACCGAGGATGTATGGTGGAATTTGTATGTGGATGGATCCTCGAATGTCGGGGCGGTGGAGTGGGGTGATTCTCGAAGGCCCAGGAGATCGATCCTAGAGCGATCCATCAAGTTTGAATTCAAAACCTCAAACAACCAAGCCGAATATGAAGCTTTGATAGCAGGGTTAATGCTGGCAAAGGAAATGGGGGCGAAGGCTGTTAGATGCCAGAGTGATTCACAGCTAGTCACAGGGCAAATATCTGGAGGGTATCAAACGAAAGAGCCTCAGCTCATCAAGTACTTATGCAAGGTCAACCAATTAATCTCCAACTTCGAGAAATTTGCTATTGAGCACATTCCCCGAGAAGAAAACACTCGGGCCGATCTGCTGTCCAAGTTGGCCAGTACAAAGAAGCCGGGCCACCATAGAACAGTTATTCAAGAAACCATAAATGAACCGAGTGTCACGTTGGGGGAGGTAATGTCCAGCGAATCGGTTGACCGAGAATGGATGACACCCATTTGGGAGTATTTATCCTCAGAAACTCTGCCCTCAGATCATGCTGAGACCAGGAAGATTAGGCTCAGAGCAAGTCACTTTGCTATTATTTTGGGAGAATTGTTTAAATGGGGGTTCTCGGTACCATTACTAAAATGTCTGACGAAGGCACAATCAAAGTACGTCATGGAAGAGGTTCACCGAGGAATTTGTGGTTTTCATTGTGGGGGGCAGATCAATGGCCTCCAAGGTAGTCCGAGCAGGGTACTATTGGCCTACCATCCGAGCATATTGCATTGAGTGGACGAAGCAATGTGATGAGTGCCAAATATTCTCCAATATAAGTCGTACCCCTCCGGAAGGACTTCACACATTATACTCGCCTTGGCCCTTTGCTATGTGGGGAATGGACATACTGGGGCCATTCCCTGTGGCCAAAGGTCAAGTCAAATTTCTCTTGGTAGCAGTAGACTACTTCACAAAATGGATTGAAGCAGAGCCTTTGGCGAAGATTACCGCAGAGAAAGTGCAAAAATTTGTATGGAAAAGCCTCATCTGTAGGCACGGAATTCCCTTTGCAATCGTCACAGACAACGGAAGACAGTTTGTAGATAAGACATTATGGGAATTCTATGACAACCTCGGTGTTAAACACCGTGTTACATCGATTGAACATCCCCAGACCAATGGGCAAGCCGAAGCAGCCAACAAGGTCATTCTCGGAGAACTGAAGAAGAGGGTGGGAAGATCCAAAGGAGCTTGGGCAGAGGAATTACCAAGTATCCTCTGGGCCTACCACTGCACGCCTCAATCTACCACCCAAGAAACGCCCTACAGGCTGACATATGGAACAGACGCCATGATCCCAGTCGAGGTTGGCGAACCGTCTTTCCGACGTATGCAACATAAGTAAAATGAGAATGAAAGCAACCTAAGGGTCGAACTTGACTTGATGGAGGAAGTAAGGGAGGAGGCTAAGATCAGGGAGGAAGCTTGCAAACAGAGAACAACTAGGAGGTATAATTCAAAGCTGAAACCGAGGAGTTTCCTGCGTGGAGACTTGATGCTGAGAATGAAAGGAGAAGCAAGGAAGGATCACACGGAAGGCAAGCTGGCAGCAAACTGGGGAGGGCCATTCCGAGTGGTAGAAAATTTGGGGAATGGGGCATATAGGTTAGAAGAATTGTCCGGGAAGCCTATTCCGAGGACTTGGAACGCTTCGCATTTAAAGTTTTATTATAGTTGATGTATATAGTCAGGTGATGTACTCTTTTTCCTACCTCGGTATTTTGTCCCAAAAAGGGTTTTGACCGAGAAGGTTTTAACGAGGCACACCGCAGACTTTCTTTTTATTAAATAAAAGAATTTATTATGAACATTGTTATGTTCTCTTATTTTGCCGATATATTTACTCTGCAAACATCTCATTTGGAAGGCCGAGTTCGAGCCGATTAAATGCTTAAGGCCAAGTCTGAGCCTGAAGGCCGAGTTCGAGCCGATTAAACGTTTAAGGCCAAGTCTGAGCCTGAAGACCGAGTTCGAGCCGATTAAATGCTTAAGGCCAAGTTTGAGCCTGAAGGCCGAGTACGAGCCATTAAATTTTTAAAGGCCAAGTTTGAGCCTGAAGGTCGAGTTCGAGCCGATTAAACGTTTAAGGCCAAGTCTGAGCCTGAAGGTCGAGTTCGAGCCGATTAAATGCTTAAGGCCAAGTTTGAGCCTGAAGGCCGAGTACGAGCCATTAAATTTTTAAAGGCCAAGTTTGAGCCTGAAGGTCGAGTTCGAGCCGATTAAACGTTTAAGGCCAAGTCTGAGCCTGAAGGTCGAGTTCGAGTCGTTTTAGTTATTCAAGGCCAAGTTTGAGCCTGAAGGCCGAGTACGAGCCATTAAATTTTTAAAGGCCAAGTTTGAGCCTGAAGGCCGAGTACGAGCCGTTAAATTCTGAAGGCCAAATCTGAGCCTCCTAGCCGAGTTCGAGCTATTGAGTTATTAAGGCCAAGTTTGAGCCTATTGGCCAAGTTTGAGCCTGAAGGCCGAGTACGAGCCGTTAAATTCTGAAGGCCAAGTCTGAGCCTCATAGCCGAGTTCGAGCTATTGAGTTATTAAGGCCAAGTTTGAGCCTATTAGCCAAGTTCGAGCTATCGAGTTATTAAGACCGAGTTCGAGCCGTGAAATTGTTGAAATCGAATACGAGTAGCAATTAAAAAAGAACAAAGTTCGAATTTAAAGGCCGAATATGAGCCATGATTTTATTAAGGAAACCGAGTACAATGCATAAAGCAAAAATAAGGCCGAGTTTGACTCTTGAAAAGTACAAACAGGTGAAGATATTAAGGGAACCGAGCACAGCGCTGAAATTGAAAACAAGGGCCGCTCGGCGGGACAGTAGTTCCCCCAATTAGAGCAGAGGCAAGTCCAGTCAGCTCCCAGTTCCCCCAATCCAATGCCCTAACTCTCTGTTAAAGGAGGATGTAGTCACTTCCCCCTGAGAAAGCTGGATGATGAAGTGCTCGGCTGGTTCCGGGAGTAGACGGCCTCTACCCCTTTCGTGACTCCCGAAGACTACTATTCTCCCAATTAACATTCTTCTTGAAGGATCGAAATCATAAAAGGAATTCTGGATCCCGTCTCCCACTTACATCCTTTTTGACGGATGTAAAACCCAAAAAAGTATGTTAACTGGGAGAGGGGAGCGTAAACCCCTAACACTATAATAGAACTCCTCGGGTGGAAGAGAAACGAATTTGGCTGGTGGGAAAGAATGAAGAATGAATGAAAGAAGCAGTAAAAAAGCCCTATTTATAAGGGGGGAGAGGCGTCGGGAAGGAAGAAGTATGCGTGGGAAAAGGTTTTTTGGAAAAACAAATCTCGAAACTAAGCAAAAAGCAGTAATTGCATGAACCCATTGCGGTTTCCAAAGCATTTAATGCGTGACTGCATGCGTAAGGTGTGAAACATGTGTTTCACGTGTGACAACCACCGTCCATTTTTGATATGGACGGTCGAATACCTCGGTATTAACCGAAGATTTGTTTAAACAGCCAGAACACAACGACGGAGGATAAAAAACACTTCCAAGTGTATCTCGACCAAACAAGGGGCTACAAGGAAAAAGGAAAAGTCAGCAAAATGGAAACAGTTTTCATTAAGTAAAAAGAAGTTACAAGGGCACAAGCCCATTACAAGGGATGAACAAAAAACAAAAAACTAAACAACTACTCGTCCCTAGGACCCTCTTCGGCCTCGATGTGATCCCCGGGAGAGTCTTCCTCCCCTTCCACCGCCACCTCCTCTTCCTCTTCAGGAATTATGGGAATAAGTTCCCCGTTCACCACCTCCTTGTTCACATCGACTTCCGAAAGATCAACCCCCGGGGCGAGAACCTCAACCTGAGCAATAGCCTTGTCGAAACCTTTTCGGTGCTCGATAATAATGCAGCTAGTGGCCTCTTTCACATCCTCCTGGAGCTCTATCTTGGCCTTGGTCTCAGCCTCCAAGGCAGCTTTAAGTCGCTCAATTTCAGCTTGAGCCTTCTTAAGCTCCTCTTCAGGACGAGCTCTACCCTCTTCAGCCCGAGCTTTACCCTCCTCAGCAAAATTTGCTTTGGTGTTGAGCTCGGAGTTCTGGCCGTTCAGCTCGGTGATGGTTGTAGTCAGGAGATTATTGGCCTTGGCTAGCTCGTCGCGCTCTGTGGAGGTCCGGGCAAAATCCCCTTTCAGCTTCTCAATGGAAACAAGTTCAGCTTCCAGATGCCGGGATTTCCTCTCGGACTCCACCAAATCCCGGCTGCAGAAGCGGGCTAGAGCGGCGGCTCGGATGCAATAGGCTGAGAGGGCCTCTATGCTGGACTGAGCCCCTTGCTGCCTGATTAACCGGAGGTCAGCAGGTTTGAGGAAGTGCAAGTCAAAGGAAGGGAACGGGTTAAAATCCTCACCCCAGAGGGATGAGATCCCCGCCTTTAGAGAACTGTTGTACCATTTCTTCTCGGTGGAGGGAGGGGGTTGTTCTCCCCGCCCCGCGGTCCCGGTCTCCTGAGTAGTTGGGCGTGGGGGACTCGGGTGAGGTGGGGGAGAGTCTTCGGTGTCAACTACAACCTCTACCCTCTTTCTTTTTTGGGGGGCAGATGATGAAGTTCCCTTCGCAGAGGTCTTGGTGGGAGGAGGTCTTTTTCGCTTCTTCTCGGTTGAAGAGGGACCACGACCCTCTTTAGCAAAGACCTTTACAAGCTTGGAAAAGTCAAATTTCCCCATAATGACTGCCAAAAAGAAAAAGTTGTTAGTTCAGCAACAAATACAGAAAGAATTCCAAAACTAAAAAGCCAAGTACTTACTTTTCAGGTCAGTTCTCGGCGTTGATGAGAAGGGTAGTTTCAGGAGGCGTCCACAATGGAGGGGCCGATGAAGTTTTTCTAGCATGTCTATGTCCCGTCTATCCTCGACCGGGAGGGATTGGTACTCAAAGCCAACGAATTTTGTGGGGGAGGATTGCCAGTATAAAGGAAACTTGGCGGTGTTAATATCGTCAAAAAAGTGGGAGGAATGAGAGCCCGAAGGGCGAACTCGGAAGAAGCCGACTTTGAAATCTTTGTACGATGATGTGTACAGACTAAGCAGTCTTCTCCGGTTCAACCCATTAAGGGAAATCCACCCCATTTTCTCACCAAACCTTGTTTGGTAAAAATACAAAAATTTTGGAGTGGTGGGCTCCATCCCGAGGTATTTACATAAGATTTGAAAGGCTTTCATAAAATCCCAGCTCTTCGGGTGGAGCTGAGTAGGTGCGACGTTCATGGTTCTTAGAACGTCACACTCAAACTCGGTAAAAGGAAGAGACACATGCAGCTTATCAAAAAGTGTTTTGTACATGTATGTAAAGGGGGGCTCGGAAGGACGAGCCCGGAGGAAGACGCACTCGGTACCCGAGCATAGAGAACAAATGAACTCGGACTCATCTCCAGATGCCGAGATATTAATTTGGGAACGAAGTTGATCAATTGATTCTGGGGTTTGGAAGTCAGAGAAAAAGGTCCCAACCTCGCCTTTAACCCAGGTATACCCAGGAAGAGTGATATCTGGAATAGGGTCTTTTGGAACCCTTAGGCGTTGTTTACGAGCGGCGGGTTTGGACACCGGAGGAGAGGGAGAGCCGGACTTGGAGTCAGACCCAGAGGAATCAGACCCAGGGGAAGACGACCCGGAGGATGACGCTTCCCCTTCTCCGACGTTCAACTCCCGTGAAGGAATCGAAGAGGTGGAGGGAGAACCCCCAATGGGGGGAACCTCGCGCTCAATTAGAGGCGAGGTATTTGACTCAGAGGACATGGATGAACTCATCTGGTAAGCAGAAATTAAATTGAGAAGTGCGAGGGGAAGAAGGAGACTGGGCGTACCTGAAAAATGACAAGCAAAAGAGTGATGGCAGAAACTTGGAAGACGAAGGTGAAAGGCGAAGGAGGATAAACAGGGTAGAATGGAGATCGGGGTCGGAAGGGATATTTGTAGCCGCGGTTGATGACCCACGTTCTACCAAGCCCAAAAGGGCGCGACTTTTGATTTTTCACGCATTAAAGGGGCGCGGAACCCTAGGGTCTCTTACCCAAAGCGTACTGCAGAAGTATTGGGGGGAATGATTGCTTCCCCTGACAAAGAGGAAAGATTTGATTGAAATGACAGATGGGAATGTGGAAGTTTGTGTGGTCGAAGAATAAGCTCGGTTTCATACTTATCAGCTATTTCGCTTATTTAAGCTCGGAGCTCGGGGGGCTTGTGTACCGGCCGGAGATATAAGGCTGAGGATTGTCAATACGACCGAGCTTATTCTCGTAAGTGGATATTCACCCGAACTCCCATAAAGCCGAAGACTTATTGACACGCTCGACACCCGAGGATAACTACTCGAGTCTACTCCACACCAGACCGCGAATGAAGATATCTCGGCCTCGAGCTATCCAGCCGAAATTAACTGAGCCGAATATCTCGCCGGTCCGAATATCTCTCCGCATAATCCGGAGCCTGATATCTCTCCGCACAATCAGGAGCCTCATATCTCTTTGCATAATCAGAGCCTGATCCTGATATCCCTCCGTATAACTCGGAGCCTGATTCTAAACATCTCTATAAATAGGGGTCCAACCCCTCCACTGAGAACTACGTTTGCTTTGATTCCCATTTGGATACGTAGGAGCAGAATCTCACTTCTGTCAAGCACATTTCAAACATCCCCTCTAAACTCTTTCCAGCCGAGTATCTCTCATCTGAGATATTTTGGACGGAACACTTACAATCATATGACCGACTATCTAGAATCTTATATTGAATTAATTTTTGACTTACGATGTATAGCTAAAAGGAAGAAACAAAAAGAAAATGATTTTTTTTTTTTTTTTATGTTATAGCCTTATAGGTTAATAAATAGGGAAACCTATACGATTTCATGCTATAAACGGTATTTTAGTCGTTATCAGGGAAGGTGACTAATTTTCCACGCTCTCCAAACATTTTATGGTTGGATTTGTTTATTATTATCTGTAACAGTTTATTTATTTATTTATTTAATTTTGATTGATTGTAACAGTTTACTTAATAAGCCTATATTACGTAATGCCTTACTTCATATGTTAGCCTGTGGTCCAATTAACAGTGCTAATTCCGAATGAGCTTGTGCTGCTTAATTAGAATTCGATGGCGACTTATTAGTCAATTTATCTGAAACATCACTCTTCCTCTTCTTCTTCTTTTTAATGCAAAACATCACTCTTCTGTTAAAGGATTTAAAATTGCCAAAAGTGCACCTTCTCTGTTAGCAAATTTATGATTTTGATTAATATAAGATGTCTTCGGGCTTTATAATGGATGAAAAAGTGAGTAATATAATTTAAACTTGAATTTATATAAGAAAGCAATATGATATTAAATTTAATATAAAATAATATGATCACGTTGAAAGTGCTAAAAAAGTTTATTTTTATTAGTTTATGTTTGCTTTATAAATTAACAAAATCATATAAATATTAGTTTAGTTACTATGCACTGATACTTTACACTGTCAACCAATCATCAATCATATGATTTTTAAGATAGTTAAGATAAAAATATATTTTAGTTACTGATATGACAATTTTTGATTGGATGTTTGTGTAAAAGTGTTTTACACTGTCAGTGTATAACAATTAAACTCTATAAATTTATAAGCACAATTGAATAATTAAAATATTGTAAATTTTTTTTTTTATAAATCAAATGAATTAAAAGGAGTACAATGAATACTCTGACTCATATATATCAAAATATTGTAAATTAATTTATAAAAGTATATCCTATTTTTTTCACTCTCGTTTATTTTTAATTGACTACAAAAAAACATGTTTAGTGACTGAATAATTCGGTCGCCAAACATGCTAATTCGGTCGCTATCATGTTTAGCGATCGAATCAAGGGGGTAGCAGAAACTTAGCGATCGAATTTGTATTTCTGTCACAAAATGGCGACCGATATCTCGGTCACTAAATTATATATTTTGGTCATCGTATAGTTGGTTGCATGCTCAGATAACCGAATTTGGTGACTGATATTCGGTCGCTATTCATGAAAATAATTTTTTTTTAATTTTCTTGTAACTTAATCCTACCGATCGATTTTTTTTCTCAAAAAATACCACCATTGATTTTTAATTTCTGATATAAACAAAGTACATTAATATTTTCTTTTTGGATAAATAGAAAACATAAATATAAAGTACTAACGATCCAAAACACCAAAGTCAATATGACCAAGAAAATACATACATTAATTAACGTAAGTTTAATAATTGTTTATCAAAACAAAAAAAAAGTTTAATAATGTACTAATTAACGATCAAAACATAAAAACACACCACAGTCAATAAGTACTAATCAAAACTCATTAATCTTCCAAAGGCATGAACATGTAGAAGCGAGAACCCCAAGGTACTTAAACTTCGCCAATGCACCAGTGGACAGCAAATACAACTCCCCGATACCCTTTGTGTCCGTTGCAAAATATGGGTGATCCTCATGGATTACTATATTCACATTGAACAGATTTCTGCATTTGTCTTCAATAACCACAACACGCGGTATTCCTTGTCACCAACGACGGTAGAATGATCGCAGAATTGAAATCAAATCCTGCAAATACACACGAACAATTTAGTAATGATTAGTAATGCCTTAATCATCTTAATTTTTTATTCGATCGTTATTCTTCACTTGATGAGATACTGTACCTGGTCTAAATGGATGACTGTCTCAAAACATTTAGTCAGATCCATTTTCTGATAAAACGATAAGGAAAACAAACAAACACGATTAGGAAGTAAGCACAGTGGCATAAATTCACACAAATCATATGTCTAAACTTCATCAACTGATAATAAGCAAAGATGGAAAGATCCATGTAGTAGACTAGCATGCAACTTCACATGCAACTTCAAGGCAAGAAAACTAATACCTTTAATCTATCCACACACATGCATTTCGTGTATTTAATTTAATGCCGGGACTTGTTTTTACAGATTAGCAGACATAATAGTTTTCAGGAAAACAGATGCTTTTACGTGGTTTTGAAGGATGGTCATAGAGAGGATTTTTCCTACCGGAAGTGTCTTGATAACCTATTAATGGAGAAGTATCCAGACATCGCTGAATCGTTCATCAACAAGTATTTCATTACAAGTGACACACTCCAACTCTATTGCCTAGTGAGACAAATGAGTAGAAAACCAGAGCTGCTTTCATAATATTATGTATAGAGCTGCTTTCTAATGTGAATGAAGATAGCAAACTTGTGCATAATGCATAAGCTCCCAAGGCAATCAAACACTTAATGGCAATTAAAGAATCATTATCATGAAATTCAACCATTAGTATTTGACATAAAATATACATTTATGATAGAATGGAAAATTGTTTGTGGATCATCAGTGTTTCAAATTTTCAAAGACTAGACTAAATATAAAGTATATCATTAATCATGAAAAAAACCAAAACTTTACCATAATTGCATCCTCATCCAAAACTACACAAATCGTAGGGGAGGAAAAAAATGATTAGAGTGAGAGAGAGGAAGAGAGATCGTGAAAATGAAGAAGAAAAGGGAATTCTGAGTTTTTAGGAATTTTAGTTTTTAGCGACCAAATTAATCGGTCGCTATTTCGGTCGCAATGGTTAGTTTTTATAACCAGTCGCAAAGTCGGTCACTAAAGGATACTATTTGGAATTTTATCCATCATAACTTAGCGACTGAAATGAATTCGGTTGCTAAATGGCACAATTTTAAATTTTTTGGAACGCATTAGCGACCAAAATTTAACCGGTCGCAATGTACTAAGAAATTGAACCGTCAGACTATATTCAGTCGCAATTTCGATCGTTAATAGGTCAACAAAAGTTGATTATATTTATCTTCTTTTTTACGACCGAACTAGCGACCGAATTTTATCTAATGTATGTTCGGTTGCTATTTCGGTTGCCATTTCGGTAGCAGAGCAAATAATAACTATTGTTCTTGTAGATTCAAATATCGGTCGCAATTTCGGTCGTAAATGGTAACTAATAAATTCGGTCGCTATTTTCGGTCGCCATTTCGAGTATTTTTTGTAGTGATTTCTTAATTGATTTCTCTCATTTTATCTTATGAATTCTTATTGACTCTTTTTTTTTTAAAAGAAATTTACACATAATTTATATGCTTTTCATCTTGCTATCTTTTTTTTTTTGAAGGAATCTTGTTATCTTAAAACTTACTAATTTGCTTGTTGATCGGACTTTAACATATGCAAAAAGTAAATAAACTAGCTAGAACACAAAGAGAACTTTCAATTGCTTAAAGAGGTATTCTATGTTAGAATTTTTTTTATTTTTTATTTGACAACCCATTCTGACAACAATACAAGGACAACATATCTATCAAGGTTGAATGGTTATTGGGCTCAGTAAAAAAAAAACAAGAATCATATAAATATACGGTGTCAGACAATAAAAGTGTGTCCAGATAAAACATCCGATTCTATATTCATAAGCTACTCTTTTTTAAAAAAAAATTCAAAATTATTGGAAAGAATACTAAGAGTACTCTAACTCATGTGTACTAAAGTCATATCAATGTCCCCTAACAATTAGTTACAACATCGTAATAAAATAGTGAAACTCTAACTATGAAGAAGTTACAACATTTGAATCATAAAAATAACTCTAAGTCTGATAGAATGGAATTTGAATTTCTCCAAACCACAACAACTTCCAACAACCAATTCTTTTTTTTTTTGACAGTAAACAAACTTCATTCAATAGAATAAACCAGGAACAATACAAACCGATTGAAACAAATGTGTTGGGACATTCCCCGTCCACATGATAGAAACAACTCTAAGACTAAGGCCAACTGAGACATGAGTGGCAATACACAAAGGTTGTTGAGGAGCCAAAGGGGAAGTGAGAATCAATTTTTCTATCCAGTATATCAATTTCTTCCGCACTCAATCAAAGATGACGGGGAAGTGAGAATCCACAGTCTTTTTTTCTATCCAGTTATGGATCAAATTTTTAGCTTCTGCAGGCACATTTCGACTACACGTGGTCTCGGGATTGTCCATATTGGACCGTTGCTCGGTAGATGATTGAAAGCTGGAGAGGATGCAAACATTGTTATCAGCCACATCTGGTCCTGCACACATCAATTTCTTCCAAAAACGTCTTTGTTGAGTCTTTCCAACAAACACCAGGAGTGCAATCTTTACCTTTCTAAACTTGAAGCCCATCCTGAACAAAAATAAAATAACAGAGGCACCATTATCAGCCTCACTACCCAGATAAGATTTTGTACCTACATCCGGCGACTTTCGTGGGGGGTGTTTGGGACCAAGATCGGATGGCGGAGGAGCTATTGCGGCTTGCTTCAGATTGAAAGTTTGTTGGGACCCCAAAGTTCCTTTTAGGGATTGGATTTTAACAGGAGACGGTGGCTTAAGAGGGGGGATGCTCCACCGAGGAAGAGACCGAGTCGGTTGTGGGTGAGAACTTTTGGGGGTAATACGTTGGTGTGGGGGCTGTGAGGGGAGGGTGACAGTGAAGCGGCGAGTTGAGCAAATCTCCTATTATGGAGCTAATCCCTCCTGGGTGGCTGAGACCGACACTGTGATAAGGTAGGGGTATTGAGGAAACCGGTTCTGGGTGGTCGGCTTGGGGTGAAAAAAGTGGGTGTGGACTCCAAATGTTGGTTGTAGGGGCGACCTGGTGGTTAATGGTAGGGGATCGGGGAGAGGAGGAAGTGACAGGGTGGGGACCGAAAATGGTGGGGCGGTGGCGGCTTCCCGGTATTGGAGTTGAGGAAGAAGCGAGCTGCTGCTAGGGGTGTAAGTGATTCTGATCTGATCCGCGAACCCGGCGGATCCGAATCGATCCGAACCGGTTTTGATGGATTGGTTCGGATCATCGGATCGGATTCCAAAACGCCGATCCGAACAAGATCGGTTCGGGTCTCGGATCCGAGAAATCTAATCCGATCCGATCCGAACCCTATAAAATATTTATTTTAAAATTATTTTATATAATATTAATATAGTATTATATAGATATTTAATATAATTAATAATTAAATATGTATATTTTATTTTATTTTTCTAATTTTTTAGTAATATTTAAGTGTAAATAAAAAAAAGAAAATTAATAGGTAACCCGATGATCCGAACCGATCCGATTGTGATCGGTTTGGTTCGGATCAGTAGTTGGAAATTTGACAAATCCGAACCGATCCGAACCGATCAAATTAGATGATGAAACCCCTCAAATCCGATCCAAACCGACCCGATTACACCCCTAGCTGATGCTATAGAACCCTAATCATTGGGGGAGAAGAACCTCCATGACGGACGGAAGATGTCTCCAATAGGATGGAGGAAAAAGCCCTAATAGACGGTGGCCCATAGGGAGAGGGTAGAGAGAAGGCAGAGCCTCTCTCTTTAGAGTTTTTTTTACTAACCCTCCAACAACCAATTCTAGGTTCAACAGAGCTTGCTTATGCCCATCAAAGATTAGTCCACTTGCCAGTTTGAATCATATGATGGATTTAAAACACCAATGTGTCATGTAAGGTTCCTTCCCCGAACTGCTATTCCCCTTGCAGATGTTGTAGTACATACATACTCTCCTTTCCATTGAAATAACATGATATAGTATTGTGCAAAAAAAGAACACAACAGATCCACTGCAAAATCAAATAAAAACCACAAAATACCAATGCCCAATATACCCTAAGTGCATAATGTCAGCCTAGCTAGACCAATAATCTCATACATTCCAACGGACACATAAACCGATCCCCAAAAAAAAACCCATATCTTTATCTTGATCCAGTGCCATTATTTGACCTTTATTTAATCAAATAAATTCAGAAATTGACCAAACAGTAGTAAACTAAGGCACCGTCCACACTTTTTTCAGTTTTTACCTCACACCAAACCATGATGATTAATAAAGTGAAGTTTGGCATCAAATGGTGGAATCACTAGAAAGCCCAACCATGAATAAACCTTCCCCCATATAGTATAAGCCAAATTGCAGTTAAAATAAATGCAAAGAAGATTCCTACCCATGTAAGCAAAAAACACAGCTAATTTGTTGCATATTCAGAATGATTTGTCTCCTAGCAAGGTTAGTCTTTGTTGGGATCCTATCTGAGTGAGCTACCATGAGAAAATCATAATCTTTAGCGTGTGTTTGGTTCAAAGGAGGGGAGAGGAGGAGATGGATTTTAATTGTTATTGTGTTTGGTTGGGAGGAGGAGAAGGGAAATAATACCTTTCATGTTTGGTTCATAAGGGGATGAGAGAGATTTTAAAACAAATTTACTTTAACACCCTTATAATTATTTATTTCAAAATAAACAAGTGGGGACATTTTGGTCAATGTATACAAAATGTTTTAAATCCCTCCATTCCCCTCCAAATCCCTCCAATATTGGAGGGGGGCCAAAATTGAGTTATGAGGGATTTTGCTTCCCTCCCCTCCCCTCCCCAAAATTGAACCAAACATACAAATTACAAAATTTAAAAAAAAAACCCTCATCTCCCTTCCATTCCCCTCCAACCAAACATTACGTTAGGGGAACATAATTGAACCAAAATTTGTTGAAAAATTCATGGTTTGATGTTCCCAAGAGTGTCAAGATCAGCCTTCTGTGTTGTAGGATTTGAAATCCATACCAACAAATTTCATCATATCCAACAATTTAGTTAGAAGATTTTTCTCCCGAGATAAATAAAGATCTTCTCGGCTTGAGCTGCCATTCCCAATGCTCATCACTCCATTCACCCAATTCCGCAACAAGGTCTTTTATATTTTCTGATACACTTAATAACAATGAATTTGAACACACATTTCCAGCCCAAAGTTCATGCCAAAATAATGTATTCTTATCGTTTCCAACCTGTTTTTTCAGGCCATTCTTGAACTAATCAATAGAATGATTTTAATTTTCTATATTACCTAAGTCATTCCACCAAATTGGGGCTACCAGTAGAAATCCCCCACCTGTTAAATTTCTCTCCATATTTTATCTTCAGGACCCTGCAGCACACTCCATCCTTTTCTAAAAGCATTCTCCATATACACTTTCTAAATAAACATCTATACTAATATACTAATATGCACTACAACAGAAAAGGCTTTAGATAGCATTTCCGGATACCTTTTAATAGTGTTTTTAAGCGCTATCTATGACACCGCTATTAAAAGTCGTTAGCAAAGATAGCATTTAAGAAGTGCTATTAAAAAGATGACCTTAGATAGCGTTTCCGCGTACAAATGCTATCTAAAGGCAGACTTTAGATAGCGTTTGTAAAGTCTGCCTTTAGATAGTGTTTGTTTTAGTAAACGCTATCTAAAGGCAGACTTTAGATAGCGTTTGTGTTAACAAACGCTATCTAAACTCTGCATTTAGATAGCATTTGTTAAAACAAACGCTATCTATTCCCTTATTATTATTATTTTTAGTTTACCTATTTCTTAACTTTACCTCAATCCTGCATGTTTATAAAAAACAGAAGGTTTACACAAAGAAATGAAGCACAATCCAAATTATGGGTAGCAAATAAAACCAGACACCTAAGTTACTTGTACCAAACCATATGCATATAACAAGCTACTTTGATAGAAAGCATTCCACCAAAAAACTGTGTAGCACCATCAATATATTGAACCCGTAATAATAAAGGCATATAGCAAATCTTCAAATCATCAAATGCTAAACTCAATAGTCCCTATAGATGAAAGTGACCCAATTGCATACGCTTCCGCTACTAAGTCTGACCCAATTGCATACATATCAGTTAATATAATTTAACCAAGAATTGTTTCATCCATATACAGTACAATACAAAGTTTAGACCATATATATATAACAGTGTAATCAAATAAACTTTTCAACAATATAGCGACACCAATCTTCCTTGACTTCAGATAGTTGAGCAGTGGAGTATGTGGAGCATTTGAAGTCAGGGAAGTACTGCGACATAAAAATTAAATAAACTAAGTTACAATTGCTAAAACATTTGAACAGTCACAGTTAAAAGCTAAGTAAACAACAAGCACTGAAACTATACATACCGTCATTGGTATTTTAACTTGGTTCTGTAAGATAGTTTCCTTCATGAAACACATTACATAATACCCACAATCTGTATTGTTGGGTTGTCTTGGGCACTATAAAAAATAAAATAGTAAATCAATATAGTTTTTTTTAACTAATTGCGCATTAAGTTTTTGCAAATATACCTCTATCCGAATCCATTTAATGTTGGTTGCTTTTAAACGGGGCACCTTAGCTCCGCTACGTGCGCGATAAACTTGCAAAGCACTAATCACAAAATTAAACAGACTTCATTAAGAAACATATTTTCAATCATCACAAACACACGCATGGATTTTCCAACAAAAATTCTCAATGGTAACATCTAAATACAAAATGAAGGTTCCAGTTGCTTTTTTTTTATTTTGAACCACAACAGCCACAACCCAGTATATGCCAATTCAACACAGTTATTCTAATGTCAAAAATCAAAACCACATTAGGACCATGACAACTTGCAACATGTATCTACCATGGAAGCCATTCGACAGAATAATAGAAAATCAGAAAAATAAAAGCATGCTTACTTATTGAACAGATTCTTTAATTCTGGGCGATTCCTAGGATCAACATGCAAGGAATCCAGATAGTAAATAATCTCTTCAACAGTATTTATCGTGCACAGCACCCAATGATTCCTACAAAAATGTTGAGATAACAAATCCTAAGCACCTCAACTTTTATATAATTCATTATTGTGAATTAAGTCCTATAGGATAAGTGACTCACCCAACATTGTACGACGCTAGAAACAAGGGCTGATATTCTCTTTCTGTAGTTGCAAAGCGGTCGACTATATACTTTGTCTGTGAATCTCTCCCGAAGAAGCCGTATGTATCTTTTTGGTGTGGGGACAAGAACAGAAACCTCCTCGTTCTTTCCTTTGGAAGCAAAAATTCTTCATACAAATACCTTCAATTAAAATATAAAAATGGATTACACCAATGACATCAATATTTAAATGGAAAGACTAAAAAAATATTGTACACTTTAAGCCTGATTTAGTACCTGATATATACGGAAATAACGGAGGCAGATACCCATTCATGATTTACAATTTCTCTGATATTTTCAGCATTAATTCTATCAATGATATGATCACCAAAAATATTTTGTTCTATCTCTATGTCCAATGGGTCATCATTTTTCATATTCTTTCATTCATGTATTTTAAGAAAATTGAAATATTCCAGAGAAATGTTAGTTGAACCATTTGTAGGAGGGTTGGCCTCGAGTTGCCTCATTTATTTTTCGGGGTTGTAATTGACTCCTTTGTATGTTCAGACACTCTGCCCTTGCCTTTAGATTTTGCAAGTGCCTGGAAATTTTGCATTTCAATATGCCAGTTAGTGATCAACTAATGTAATAAATATACGCCGTATATGATAAGGTGGAAAAATCCAATTACATACCATATTAATTACAACCACGAGATCAATTGGCCATGCCACATAAGTACCTATTGCATCTCTTATTGTCATTACATCTGCATCATCAATAGGTACCGGCAATGGCGCATCCCCCTCAATTGCAACATCAACTCCAACTTTCACATGGTTAAGGGGTAGTGGTCCGGTGTGCAGTGTAACACCCGGCTCATTATATACTTTACCCATACCAACCATACGATGGTTTGGGGTTGATAAATATAAATGACATGAGTTGACGCCCTAATCCAATGATAGATGAATAAGCTGTGAATTAAAGCATCCAATTGAATGTATCTAACTGTGAATGCAATACTAGTAAAAAAAAAGCATGCATTACCTCTGGAAGCTTGATGGCAGATGCTAGAGTGCAACTATCTTTAACGCATGGGGCTGCAAAATTAGCATGCCTCTCCTCATCCTCCTTTTTTTTCAGCTTATCTTCCAAATTGTTCAATCTTTCTGAGAGTTGAGCCACCAATGTCTCCCACCTTTTCGTTTCACAGTTATGTTTTGCATGACCTTCAAGTGGGAAGTAGTCTTTTTGAGAGACGCCAAAACCCACACCCCTAACACGACCAGGGTTCTCTGGCACACCTAGGGCTTTAGCAAGAATATCCTGGCGACCAAAATCTTGTATCTCTCCCTCTATTGCAGACTGTGACAGTTCCTCATGACACATAGTTATTGGTGAAATGCAAATGTTAACATTATTATATATTGTCATAAGAAAATAACAAATGAAAATGTAAACATTATTCTACTTACACATTTATGCCACACCTTCTGTGTATTTTTGTTGTCAATTACACCCGCCTTGTTCTCGCGGGCTTTCCTCCACACAATATGGCGTTTAATTTTTTTAACTTCTGGCCCTGCCTCCTCTGTATCTGTATATTGAGATAATATATATTAACCAAACATTTTAAAAGTCATATTTACCATACATGCAGTTAATTATATATATACATATCAATTCATCCTCAATGTCAGCATACCCCTTACGTGATGCTTTGTAAGGGCATGCAGGATCTAACGCTCTGTTGCGATTTTCATTGCTTAATTTCTATTCAGACACATATAAGTAATATTAATACATGGTTAATGTCATATGTATATATATAATTATAAGGACTAACGTGATATTAAACATACCAGGAATCGTGCATCTCCTGTGCGTATTGCTACAAAATCTACCTACTCATCCCTTGATATGTGTGCATATTGTGATGAAGGTTCCTCTCTGATACTCCCGTTAGCATCTCTTAGAAATTTTCTTGTCAATCTAGTTCTGAATGCCCGATGTAGGTTACCGGCTTCCTGAAGTACAAATTTTTTTCGAGAGTCGTCAACATTAAAAGACATATGCAAAACAATATAAACAACGTGTCAAAGTAAGTATGTTTACATAGTTTACAATATAATTCACAAATTTTAATAATTACCTGTACATTAGCCCATATGTTCTCTTTGAAAGCATCCAAAGCTTCATCCTTCCAATTAGAACAGATAATTTGGACCGTTTGCCCAACAACGGCCCCAATGTAACTCTTCAATATTTTTCCATTGGCACGAATTGGTTGGTCCAAATAATTCCATTCAACCTAATAAAAATAATAAAGTAATTAAATCTAGATATCAAACGACATTATGAAATACTTAGATTAGTAAGTAAATTACCTCAAATGTTTGTCCTTTACTCCTAGCGCGGATGACCGCCTTCATAACAGTTGGCCCACGTCGCGTCACTTTGGCAGCACTAGCATTACTGGAAGATGCCATTTACCTACAAAAAAATTAGACACGCAAGTAAAACATCATTGGACATTAATATAATATTAATTTATGCAAAATATAAAACATCACTGGATAACAAAATCAACACTAGCTTTACCGGAAGATGCTAATTATAATATAAAAGGATCAGAAAGTTCATTTAAACACAAACACTGCATACATGTTTAAGTCAACCTTTTTCTTTTCTTCATTGGATTGAGCTTTGTTTGTCCTTTATTAGTACGAAATGGTGGATTGACCAAAAGCCCCTCATCATGATCATCCCTCATATACATACCATCATCCCTAGTTGGATCAATCTCAAGTGATTGTAATGTCCCGACGAAAGGATCATCTTCAATATCAACATCTCCATGGACTTGATCATCAATCTTAGTAATTATTTTGTTAGTCAAAAGAACAATGGACCTTTTCATATCAGCTGGATCAGTGACATAGAACACTTGTTGAGCTTGAGATGCTAATATAAAAGGCTCATCTTTATACCCCACCCTGTTAAGATCCACCTACATGAACCCTGGCTCATCAATCTGAACACCATTATTATTGTCAACCCACTTACAACCAAACACACCAACCTTAAACTTTGTGTAATCCAACTCCCATATGCGTTCAATGACGCCGAAGTATGACATATTTGCATATATGGGGTTTCTGTCTTTGGCAATTGAGATATGCATAAACTGAGCTACAAGAGTCACACCACTGTTTTGCATTGTACTCCGACCATCTTGTTCTTTTGTATAGAATGTGTACCCATTAATTTGATAACCGTGGTAAGAGAAGACATGCAAACTTGGACCTTTGGCTAACCATCTCAATCTATTTGAAACTGAAGTAGCATTTTCAGTCAACTCTGCAACAATGTGATCTCTTAGCCACGTTATAAAAAAACGATTGTGTTCTCTAGTTAGCCAATTTTGATTCTTATTTGGATACAAACTCTTAAGCATGTCCTTGTGTTTTTCAACATATGGCTCAACCTCATCGGCATTGTGTAGAACATATAAGTGTGCTTGCTCCCATTCTGTCCTTGATATAGTCACTATTTCAGTTCCAGTAATTCCTTTCCCCATCATTCTCCATGTGTGACGAGACTTTGGCAGCCCTATAGAATCAGCATTGGATAGGTATTCGGTACAGAATTCAACAGCTTCTTCGACAATATACCGTTCAACAATACAACCTTCTGGTCGTGATCAGTTTTTCACATACCCTTTTAATATCTTCATATAACGCTCAATCGGGTACATCCATCTCATATAAGTTGGCCCACACAGTTGTGTCTCTCTAACAAGGTGAATGGTTAGATGAACCATTATGTCAAAGAATGAAGGTGGAAAGTACATCTCAAGCTCGCATAAAGTCACAACAATTTCTCTTTGCAATGATGGCAACTTCCCAGGGTCAATCACTTTGCTGCAAATTGCCTTGAAGAAGAAAGAGTTTAGTTAAGGCCCCCCGCACTTTGTTAGGTAAAATAGACCGTATACCAATGGGTATCAACTGCTCCATGAGAACATGACAATCGTGGGACTTTAGACCTTTTAACTTGAGATCTTTCATCGATACGAGGCTCCTAATGTTTGAAGAGTACTGGTCGCGCTGTCGCGCACGCGCCAAAAGGAACGAGTGGGTTTAAAATTATAGTTAGGGCGACAACTCGGATGTCGTCTCACACGGACTCTTAAAGTATTATTTTCCACAAAAATCAGTTTTTTTTGGGGGGGTTTGTTTGGATGCAATCAAAGAAAATAAGACAATGAAAACAGAGCAATAAAACAAGGCAGTTCAAAAAGATTATCAAATAGCAAACAACGATTAATCTACTGTTCTCGAATTCCCAACTATCCTTGGTTCATGTAATCCCAGGCCCTAAGCAGACTCTAATCCCCTTTCAGTTGTAGCAATTATTAACAACGCAATCGCTACTACAAATACATGTTCCTATTCCCGAAATAACAAACGGGGTTAAGCCCTCATGAACTAACGAACATGAATGAACACACGCGAAATAACAAACGCGATTTAGTATAGGAACATAACATCACTGAAACGAATCAATACAACACTACACACTCCTGAAATAACAAACAGAAATGTATAATGTGATATTGAAAAGGGAAAAGCAATTAAAATAGGAATTACAAAACCTCAAGTATATGGAATTATCATACAGTAGATTAATCTAAGAATTTAGTTATCCATAACAATAACGAAATACACAGAAAAATATGTAAAACTGTGGAGAAGCAAAAGTTGTTCATAATCTGCCCAGACAGCTATTTATAACATTCAGGAATTTTTGCCACTCGCGAGGCGAAGCCTCTCTCGCGACGCGATTCTTGTGAACAGTCTGCAACCTTTGGTATTCTCGCGAGGCGAACACACCTTCCACGAGGCGAGGAACTGAAGAGTCTTCTTATTACGCCCGTTATGAATATCAGGGGCCAACCGTGATGCTTTCTGACTTCCAGGATCGCGAGGCGAATGGATGCTCGCGAGGCGAGACTCTTCAACTTCAAAACTGCCACAGCCGTGACCTTTAACATGCATAAACCGTGCTGACTTTTGGTCTTCAGGGATGGATTACTCGCGACGCGAGTCAAGTCTTCGCGAGGCGACCCAGAAACCTTGCATTTTCCTGGAACAGTCAGCCTTCGGGGTCGCGAGGCGAGAAGATTAGTCGCGGGGCGAACCAGAGAGGATGTCAATTTCACTGTTCTGCTGGCTTTCAGGTTCGCGAGGCGAGCAAAACTCTCGCGAGGCGAATCCCCTGCTTCTTTATTCTCTCAACTTCTACTTAACCTGAAAACAAATAAATAACTATAAGTGCATTATTTGACTCAAAACTGGGTAATTTAACCTAAAACTACTTTAGGGACTCAAAACCTTGCTTGAGGACAATCTAATCTAATTTGGGTGAAAATAGGATATAATTAGCACAAAACCCTGGTCATACTAGCCATAAACTAGATGAGCCAGAGGCTTATCAAAATACCCCAAACTTAAACTTTGCTTGTCCCCAAGCAAACTACAACTCAAAAATCAAAAAGACTCAAGACCTGGCAAGCTTAAAAGATTCAATCAACCTTACACAAATTCAAGCAATACATCAAAACAGTTTTCTTCAATGTCCCCCCTTTCAAACAAAGCAATCCCCACATTCATTTATTCTAAACATTTGAGAATTTCATCATTCAAACAATCAGAAATCTAAGCAGGGGATCCAAGTTACACACAAGAGGGAGATCACCAATTCCAAACAACTGCCTTCCTCACAAGGGCATTTATTGTTCACTCAATCACTCAGTTTGTGTCAGGCTATTAACATTGCACTCAATTTCACTTTCAAGAACACTTTCCATAAATTTGATTTTCATCTCAAAATGGTTCCCACAGAAAACATGCATGCAACATCAAAAGGTCTTTTATGGGTCGTAATGGGACCTGGCTAAGGGTAGGATATACAAGGGTACTAGCTGAAGACCCTAGGAACTAAGAGAGCATGAACATTATTTACACTTTGAAATTCCACTCAAGTTCCTTTTCTCATTTTTCTTTATGTCTTGGGTGGCTACAACCTTTTATTTTTATCATTTTTACACTTTCCTTTTTTTTTTCAATTTTTTTTTTCTACAAGCCTTTGGCTCCATCCTTTTATTGTATATTTTTTTTTCTTTTTTCTTTTTTTTTTTCAATCCCAAACAACATATTACACCTTGTAGCCACCCCAAACTTAGTTTCTTGCACCCATTCTAAGATTACATGCTCTCCTAATCCTAAGATCGGGTTAACATGGTTTTCCAGATTTTGGGCTTATAACATTAGGTTATCAAGAATTAACAGGCTAATAGGCTCAATGGGGCTAACTAAGGAACATGCATTAGGAATTGTTATTTTAGGCTAAGTAGCTATTTACAAAGAAAATGCCTAAATCATTTGAAGCAAACACATGATCATGCAAACCATAAAGAGATTCAAGCAAATTCAGGAAAGTGCAACTTGAAAGTGATTCTCACAGTCAAAAACATGTTGGAGGCTCAAAACCTCACCTGAACATTCATGCAAATTGTTTGACAGAGATTCTATCCCTAGTGTGTGCTCCCTATCACCCCAAACTTATCATAAATCATGTCATCATAACAAAAATCCCAAAGTTCAGTTTTCAATCACATGGGGATCATTTTTCAAAAATTTCATATCCTAGGGGGAAAACATCACATAAATCATGCAATCAATCTGTGCAACATCAATCAAAATCCAATAAACTTGCCAACAAAAGACTCAACACAACTCCTGAGCTTCTCAAATTATTCAGGAGCTTTATTCAAAGAAAAGGAAAAACTACAACTAGTTCCCTCCCCCACACTTAAAATATACATTGTCCCCAATGAAACAACATAACAATAAAATCAGAGCGAGGGAAAGGAAAGGGAACTCCCTGATCAAGTATCAGTGTAGGTGGGAGCTTCCAAGGAGAGCTCCTCAACATTAACATCCACAGGAACAACAGCATCCACACCATGGAATGGCTTAAGCCTCTGCCCGTTAACCTTGAATGGCTTGTGGGTACCTGCACGTGTAATCTCTACTGCACCATAAGGAAACACATTAGTCACAACAAAAGGGCCATCCCATTTGGACCTAAGTTTCCCAGCCATCAATTTCAGGCGGGAGTTAAACAATAAGACTAGCTGGCCCACAGAAAATTCTTTTCTAACAATCATCCTATCATGAAAAAGTTTTGTTTTTTCTTTATAAATTCTGGAGCTTTCATAGGCTTCTAGCCTAAGCTCCTCAAGTTTCTTGAATCGCAGTTTTCTTTCAACACCGCCTTCTTTCATGTCCAAGTTCTGACTCTTTCTCGCCCAATATGCACGGTGCTCAACTTCCACCGGGAGGTGACATGCCTTGCCAAATACAAGCCGGAAGGGGGACATTCCTATAGGTGTCTTGAAAGCAGTCCTCTGGGCCCACAGTGCGTCTTCCAGACGGCGGCTCCATTCCTTCCTGTTAGGCTGCACCATCTTCTCTAGAATCTGCTTGATCTCCCTGTTTGTTATTTCGGCCTGTCCATTGGTCTGGGGATGGTAAGCAGTGGACACTCTATGTACAACCCCATATTTTCTGAGTAAGGCTTCCATGGTTCTGTTGCAGAAGTGAGTGCCCTGGTCACTGATGATTGCCTTAGGTATGCCAAACCTGCAAAAAATGTTGGACCTAACAAATTTGGATACAACTTTAGCATCGTTAGTCCTAGTGGGGATTGCTTCCACCCACTTTGAAACATAATCTACAGCCAAAAGAATATATACAAAACCAAAAGAAGGAGGGAAAGGACCCATAAAATCCATCCCCCACACATCAAAAACCTCACAAAAGAGCATGGGCTGCTGAGGCATCTCACTCCTACGAGTGATGGCAGGGCCTGCTGTTTGACATTCTTTGCAATTCCTGAATACCTCATAGGAATCTCTAAAAATTGTGGGCCAGTAGAACCCAGAATCCAGGGCTTTTCTTGCTGTCCTCTGTGGTCCAAAATGTCCTCCAACTGGAGAGGTATGAGATAAATGCGGGATGGATTCTGTCTCATGATCCGGGACACACCTCCGAATCACCTGATCACTGCAAAACTTCCAAAGGTAGGGATCATCCCACACATAGTACTTTGCATCACTTTTGAGCTTGTGGAACTTATGTCTGCTTGTACCTGCAGGAACAACACCAGCAACCAGAAAGTTAACTATGTCAGCAAACCAGGGGGTTACCCCATACATATGCAGAAGCCTCTCATCAGGGAAATCATCTTGGATGGGAGAAGGATCCTCATCCCTAGCTATGCGGCTCAAGTGATCGGCTACCAAATTTTCAGCTCCACTCTTGTCCTTTATCTCCACATTGAACTCTTGGAGCAAAAGCATCCACCGGATCAGTCTTGGCTTAGCTTCTGGCTTCTTTAACAGGTACTTCAGAGCTACATGGTCAGTGAAAACAATAACCCTAGAACCTAGCAAATATGACCTAAACTTATCAAGTGCAAATACAACAGCTAGCAGTTCTTTCTCAGTGGTGGTGTAATTTGACTGTGCAGCATCTAATATCCTAGAAGCATAATGAATTACATGGGCAGCCTTGCCCACCCTTTGTGCCAAAACCGCTCCCACAGCAAAATTGGAAGCATCACACATTAGTTCAAAAGGGAGTGTCCAGTCTGGGGGCTGGATGATGGGGGTAGATGTTAATGCTTTTTTCAGATAGTCAAATGACTCCTTGCAATGGTCATCAAAATGGAACAGGGCATCATTCTTTAGCAGGTTTGACAATGGCAGTGCTATCTTGCTGAAGTCCTTTATAAAGCACCTGTAGAAACCTGCATGTCCAAGAAAAGAACGGATCTCGCGTACGCAAGATGGGTAAGGTAATGAAGAAATCACATCAATTTTTGCAGGGTCTACTGAAATACCCTCTTTAGAAATTACATGACCCAAAACTATCCCCTGTTCTACCATAAAGTGACATTTTTCATAATTCAAAATCAAATCAGTCTCAATGCACCTTTGTAGAACTAAACTCAGACTATGCAGACATGCATCAAATGAGGAGCCATATACAGTGAAGTCATCCATGAACACCTCTATGCAATTTTCAATAAATTCAGAAAAAATGCTAAGCATGCATCTTTGAAAGGTGCCAGGAGCATTACAAAGGCCAAATGGCATCCTCCTATAGGCAAACGTACCGAAGGGGCACGTGAAAGTGGTCTTTTCCTGATCCTCAGGGGCAATATGGATCTGGAAATACCCGGAAAAGCCATCTAGAAAACAATAATGAGATTTACCAGCCAGCCGATCCAGCATCTGATCTATGAACGACAAAGGAAAGTGATCCTTTCTGGTGGCCTGGTTCAACTTCCTATAATCTATACAGACTCGCCAGCTATTCTGGATTCTAGTAGGTACAAGCTCATTATTTTCATTCCTAACTACTGTTAGACCGGACTTCTTTGGTACAACTTGCACCGGACTTACCCAAGTACTATCAGAGATGGGGTATATAATACCTGCCTGTAGAAGCTTAGTCACCTCTTTCTTCACCACATCCAGAATCAGTGGATTAAGTCGCCTTTGGGCCTGTCTTACTGGTTTAGCTCCATCCTCCAATAGAATTCTGTGCATGCATCTGGAGGGGCTAATTCCTGGAATATCAGCTAAAGTCCACCCAATAGCCTTCTTGTGCTTCTTCAGAACCTCCAACAGTTTGGCTTCCTGGTCAGAATCAAGGCTGGAGGAAATGATGACTGGCAGTTTCTCATTTGTCTTCAGGTAGGCATACTTCAGGTTCCCAGGAAGTGGCTTGAGTTCTAGGGATGGTGGCTGCTCAACAGATGGGACATTGGGAGTAGCCATGATGTCACAGACTTCTACAGAACAGACAGCTTCACTCTCACTATCACTATCACTATCACCCTGCAAAGTTGAATCCAGAAACTCAGAACAAACAGAACAAGGGTTAGTGTCAGTACAGTTAGTACAAGTATATACATCATCAAAACCAGAAATGAATGGAAAATCAGAAATAAAATCCTCATGGGTATCCTCAATAAGCTCAGAAAGCAACTCTAAGTGGAAAACAGAGTGCTCCTCCAGTGGGTGTTTCATAGCATCAAAGATCTTGAACTTGGCCACAATACCACCAAACTCCATAGACATAGTCCCATCATACACATCAATCTTAGTCTTGGATGTCATCATGAATGGTCTGCCCAAGATTATTGGTGATCTACTGGAAGGTGTCTCTCCTGCCATGTCTAGGATGTAGAAGTCCGCAAGGAAGATCAAATCATCAACTTGCACTAGCACATCTTCTACCATTCCCATGGGTCGGGCACTGGTCCTGTTAGCCAACTGGATGGTGAGACTTGTATACTGCAATGGCCCAAGATCAAGGTTGTTAAAGATGGAGGTAGGCATGACATTTATGGATGCTCCCAAGTCCAGCATGCAGTTTTCAAACTTCCTGTCCCCAATAGTGCATGGAATGGTGAATGTGCCCGGATCCTTGCACTTCTGTGGTAGTGCCTGAGTAGGGGTTAAAGCAGCAACTCTTTCTGGTGCAGGCCTAGACTGGATAAGCGCTGAGACATTTCTTCCCAAATCAACTCTCTCATTATTCTTCATCTTCCTCTTGTTGGTGCAAAGATCCTTAAGAAATTTGGCATACTTGGGCACCTGTTTGATCACATCTAGGAGAGGAATATTCACAGCTACCTTTCTGAACACATCTAAGATCTCCCTTTCCTTGTCTTCACCACCAATTTTCTTATTTTTCTGAATTCTGTGTGGGAATGGGATGGGTGGTCTGTACACTTTCTCAACTTCAACTTCAACAATAGGCTCAGGAGTTGCCTCAATAGTTTCTTCATCCTTTCCAGAGGTGGCCTCAACAACTTTTCCAGATCTCAGAGATATGGCACTCACATTAGGATTGGAGGCATTAGGATTTATCACTGGCTGTGCTGGTAGCTGACTGGATCTTTGACCTTGCTGTATGTTATTCATGTCTGTGGCCATCTGTCCAATCTGTGTCCTCAAATCTTGAATGCTGGCATCTGTTCGCTGCTGATACTGTGCCTGTGAAGCTTGGAACTGTCCCATTTGCTGCTGGAAAAGTGTAGTCATTTGTGCATTCAATTGTGAAGTTATTTGCTTGCACATGTCTTCCAGTGAAGGTCCAGAAGGTGCAGAAGTGGTCACTTGAGGAGGATTCTGAGGTGCCATCGGTTGTTGTTGGGATGAGTTCCCATACCGCAGATTAGGATGATTCCTCCAATTGGGATGGTACCTATTGGTAGAGAGGTCTGGAGTGCTGTACCGATTCTGACTGTTTCCTTGATTAAATGGATTAACTGCATAAGCTTGAGACACTTCACTGACAAAGTCTTCTCTCTGGATAGGGCATGGATCATATGGGTGCTCAGGAGAGTTGCACATGCTACATAACTTTGCAAGCTGACCTCTGTCTATTGCCAATTGCCTTACAAAAGAAGTCAGCTCATCCAATCTATTCTCAAGGGCGGCCTGGTTGGAAGATGAACTATGGACCTCATGCACACCTCTTGTCTCAACTGAATTTCTTCTAGTAGTAAACTGCTGGGAATTCAATGACATAATCTCAATGAGTTGCTTTGCAGCAGCTGGGGTCTTATCAACTAGTGCTCCCCCACTAGCAGCATCCAAAAGATTCCTATCCATCGGCAGTAATCCTTCATAAAAGTACTGGATCAGGAGCTGTTCAGAAATTTGATGCTGGGGGCAACTGGATACCAAATGCTTGAACCTTTCCCAATATTCAGCTAGCGATTCATTCCCTTGCCTGATGCCACATATCTCTTCCCTTATTGACGCAGCTCTTGAAGCAGGAAAATATCTTTCTAGGAAAACCCTCTTCAAATCATTCCAAGTGGTGATAGAGTTGGGCTCAAGATACAACAACCAATCCTTTGCAGCTCCCTGGAGTGAGAACGGAAAAGCCTTCAACTTGATGCTATCCTCAGTGACTCCCTCTGATCTTGAGGTTGTGGAGCATACAACTTGGAATTACTTCAAGTGCTTGAGTGGATCCTCACCCGCAAGACCATTAAACTTTGGTAACAAGTGAATGAAACCAGATTTTAGTTCAAAAGGAGTATCAGCACCAGGATATGAAATACACAATCCATTGTAGTTGACATCAGGGGCAGCAAGCTGTCTTAATGTCCTTTGGTCTCCCATGTTTTCAAAAACAGTTTTGGAATTAGAATCACTACTAGTGCTAGCCCGAAATTCTCTACGGAGTGTGTGCAGTGTTCTTTCAATTTCCGGGTCAAAATCACACAATTCAGGGCAATTAGACCTAGTAGCCAGACCAATTCAAAACAAAAATGAAAATAAAAGAAAAAGAAAAGAAAGAAAAAATATGGAAAAATAACAAATGAGAGTCCCCGGCAACGGCGCCAATTTTTGGTCGCGCTGTCGCGCACGCGCCAAAAGGAACGAGCGGGTTTAAAACTGTAGTTAGGGCGACAACTCGGATGTCGTCTCACACGGACTCTTAAAGTATTATTTTCCACAAAAATCGGTTTTTTTTTTTTTTGGGGGGGGGGGGGGGGTTTGTTTGGATGCAATCAAAGAAAATAAGACAATGAAAACAGAGCAATAAAACAAGGCAGTTCAAAAAGATTATCAAATAGCAAACAACTATTAATCTACTGTTCTCGAATTCCCAACTATCCTTGGTTCATATAATCCCATGCCCTAAGTAGATTCTAATCCCCTTTCAGTTGTAGCAACTATTAACAACGCAATCGCTACTACAGATACATGTTCCTATTCCCGAAATAACAAACGGGGTTAAGCCCTCATGAACTAACGAACATGAATGAACACACATGAAATAACAAACGCGATTTAGTATAGGAACATAACATCACTGAAACGAATCAATACAACACTACACACTCCTGAAAAAACAAACAGAAATGTATAATGTGGTATTGAAAAGGGAAAAGCAATTAAAATAGGAATTACAAAACCTCAAGTATATGGAATTCTCATACAGTAGATTAATCTAAGAATTTAGTTATCCATAACAATAACGAAATACACAGAAAAATATGTAAAACTGTGGAGAAGCAAAAGTTGTTCATAATCTGCCCAGACAGCTATTTATAACATTCAGGAATTTTTGCCACTCGCGAGGCGAAGCCTCTCTCGCGACGCGATTCTTGTGAACAGTCTGCAACCTTTGGTATTCTCGCGAGGCGAACACACCTTCCGCGAGGCGAGGAACTGAAGAGTCTTCTTATTACGCCCGTTATGAATATCAGGGGCCAACCGTGATGCTTTCTGACTTCCAGGCTCGCGAGGTGAATGGATGCTCGCGAGGCGAGACTCTTCAACTTCAAAACTGCCACAGTCGTGACCTTTAACATGCATAAACCGTGCTGACTTTTGGTCTTCATGGATGGATTACTCGCGACGCGAGTCAAGTCTTCGCGAGGCGACCCAGAAACCTTGCATTTTCCTGGAACAGTCAGCCTTCGGGGTCGCGAGGCGAGAAGATTAGTCGGGGGGCGAACCAGAGAGGATGTCAATTTCACTGTTCTGCTGGCTTTCAGGTTCGCGAGGCGAATCCCCTGCTTCTTTATTCTCTCAACTTCTACTTAACCTGAAAACAAAGAAATAACTATAAGTGCATTATTTGACTCAAAATTGGGTAATTTAACCTAAAACTACTTTAGGGACTCAAAACCTTGCTTGAGGACAATCTAATCTAATTTGGGTGAAAATAGGATATAATTAGCACAAAACCCTGGTCATACTAGCCATAAACTAGATGAGCCAGAGGCTGATCAAGTACCCTTCCGGAACCTTAACTCCGTCAAGAAACTTACAAAAAATAGTTTTTTCTTTTCTAGATAGAGTGTGAGCAGCCGGAGGAAGATATGTACTTTTACCCTTCTTCGTCGGTCCCAATTCTCTTCTTATTCCCATACTAACCAAGTCCAACCTTGCATTGATGCCATCTTTAGTCTTCCCTGGCACATTGAGTAACGTACCAATGACACTATCATAGATTTTTTTTTCAACGTGCATCACATCGAGGAAATGTCTTACATATAATGATTTCCAATATGGAAACTCAAAGAAAATCAACCTTTTCTTCCACCCTGTTGTGAAAATATCTCTCGCAAAAGGTTTACCGAATTGGATATTCAAATCCTTTACCTTTTCAAAAAGTTGATCACCCGTCAACGGTGAAGGAGCTCTACCTTCTTCCGAGTTCCCATTGAACGTTTTTCTCCACCACCGGTAATGATGACTAGGATGCAAAAATCTACGATGCCCAAGAAAGACATTCTTCTTACAATGTTCTAACCGCATCCAATCCGTACCCTCTTCACATATAGGGCATGCACACTGACCCTTGATGCTATATCCTCACAGATTACCGTAGGCTGGAAAATCATTAATTGTGCCAAACAACATAGCTCTCAAATTGAAACTATCTTCCTTATACCCATCATACACCTCCACACCTGTCTCCCACAGTTGTTTCAAGTCTTCAATCAAAGGAGTCAAATAGACGTCTATATCATTTCCTGGTTGTTTGGGCTCAGAAATTAACATAGATAACATAATAAATTTGCGCTTCATGCATAGCCATGGAGATAGGTTATAAATCACCAAAATCACAGGCCATGTACTGTAAGAGCTACTTTGAACACCATGTGGGTTAAATCCGTCATTAGCCAATGCAAGTCGTAGGTTTCTTGATTCTTGCCCAAAATCAGGATAATCATGATCAAATTTCTTCCATTGAGGAGAATCTGTCGGGTGCCGCAACTTGCCATCTTTGATCCTTTCATCCTCATGCCATGTCAAGTGCTTTGAATCTTCTAAACTACGGTACAAGCGCCTAAATCTGGTTATTATGGGAAAATACCACACAACCTTCTCTGGATCTGATTCTTTCTTCTTATATCATGAGGCATTACATTTAGGACCCATCTTTAACGATGCATATTCATTCCGAAATAAAATGCAATCGTTAGGACAAGCATGTATCCTCTCGTAGCTCATGCCAATAGAGCGTAACATTTGTTTAGCCTCATATGTCCGACTAGGAAGCACATTATCCTCCGGCAACATGTCTTTCAATAGTGTGAGTAAGTCCGTAAAGCTCTTATCAGTCCATCCGTTGCCCGATTTCAAGTTATACAACTTTAACATCGTCGACAATCTTGTGAATTTAGTACAACCATCATACAATGGTTGCTCTGCATCACTTACCAACCTCTCAAACATTTGAGGACAATCCCGAAGATCCTCTTCAACAGCATTTGCAATGTCTTCAAAACGATCGCCCTCATAAGTATTTGTGTCGGTATCGTTTGATGAATATCTCACACGACTCCTCATTTCACTAGACTCGTCTCTTGTCTCACCATGTTTTGTCCAACATGTATAACTTTGATCGATTCCATTACACACTAAATGTTCTTCCAACTCGGCTGCACTAACTCACCTTGCATAACAACAATCTAAACAAGGACATATGATTGTACTAGGGTTTTCCACATGCCGAACTGCAAACCTAATGAACTCTTTCACCCCATCCTCATACTCCTTCGTTAAACGATTGGCAGACATCCATTTCCAATCCATGTTTTCCCGATCTACAAAAATATTTATTAAATATATTTACTTTGAGTTTAGAGTGGTTGATGTCTACATGCAATGTATACAGATTGAAACTAATTCATGTTATATATAAACTAGGAGAATACATTGATCACGGCCTAGCCGTGATCAAGTGAAGCTGAAAAGGAAGAATGAAAAGTCAGAATCTGTCACGGCCAGGTCGTGATTCCCATCACGGCCGTGACAGACCATTTAGTGAAGCAACGTTCAAGGCAGAAGCTGTCACGGCCAGGACGTGATGCCTATCACGGCCAGGCCGTGATGCCTATCACGGCCGTGACATGTCAACTGAGCCAGACCCCTTCTAGGCAGAATTTGTCACGGCCAGACCGTGATACCCATCACGGCCGTGACAGACCATTTAGTGAAGCAACGTTCAAGGCAGAAGCTGTCACGGCCAGGCTGTGATGCCCATCACGGCCATGACTCGCATTCTATGGATCTTCAACAACTGATTTGATCTGGTTTTTGTATTGGTTTAGGATTCAAATTGCCCAACCTTATAAATAGGACTATATCTTGGTGATCAATTAGTTATAGGATTATAAATATAAAACAAATTCAACAACCATACGATGTGTAGCATTAAATCACAATACAGGTGACCGAACCTGATCTCCACTAATACACAGAAAAACGAATGGTAACCATAAAATGGATCATGTGTAGCAGCAATTAACTTAAACATATTGATGACTCAGTTTTGTTTTCAAACCCCATACTCACTACTAGAAAACTTGAATTTTCGAACGGAATTTTCGGACGGAAATGTTTCCGTCTGAAATTTTCAGAAAATTTCGGACGGATTTCAGACGGATTGTGTTATTTTTTATATTTTCCTTTATCCGTCTGAAATCCGTTCGAAAATTTCGGACGGATTTCAGACGGATTGTGTTATTTTTTATATTTTCCTTGATTCGTTTGAAATCCGTCCAAATTTTTGATTTG
Source organism: Sophora flavescens (assembly GCA_030762895.1). NCBI lineage: Eukaryota > Viridiplantae > Streptophyta > Magnoliopsida > Fabales > Fabaceae > Sophora > Sophora flavescens. Next base: position 78,208,524 of record CM061068.1, read on the forward strand.
ATTTTCAACAGATTGTGTTATTTTTTATATTTTCCTTGATTTATCTTACATCCGTCTGAAACCCGTTCGAAAATTTCAGACGGATTTCAGACGGATTTCAGACGGATTATGTTATTTTTTTATATTTCTTACATCCATCTGAAATCCGTCCGAAATTTTCGGACGGATTTCAGACGGATTGTGTTATTTTTTTATATTTCTTACAATCGGAGATTAAATTTTGGACTGAGTATTTTCTTAGTTGTTTAGTTCAACTATTAATCTTTACTCCAATTTGAATTTCGAAATCATATCTTTATCAATCTTTATTTTTAGATTCCAAAAAGTAAAAACATGTTTATTTTAGGCCTAATATTTATCACTCATTTTATACCCACTAATACAAAAAATCAGATTTTTCTCTCTCCTATATCTACCCAAAACCCGTAACCCCTCCCCCTCACTTTCTTTTCTTCTCTGCTTTCTTCTTTTCTCTTTCTTTCGTTTTCTTCTTCTTTCTCTTTTCTTCTTCCTCCTCCCAACCTCATCTCCTCCTTCCCTCCACTGCACAAAACCGCCCAGCTCAGCCCTTGCCGTCGATCGCAGCTCATAGCACGAGGAGGAGGCGACGCGCCTCACGTCCCCTTGTGCGCTGCCGGAGCCGCCGCTGTCCGGTGCCAAACCACCGCCCTCCGTCGTGGTAGGTGAGTTTGGTCACCATTTATGGTGGTTTTACACCTTTCTTTGTTACTTTAAACTTCCTTCTCCTCCCCCAAAGCTTACCCTTCATTTTTGGTTTATGGGTGTCACAGAACCACCACGAACCGCCACTGGTCGCCGCGTCGCTGCCGTCCGCCGCCGCGTCGCCGCACCACAGCACCACCACAACTTCTTCTTCTTCCTTGGGTGAGTCAAAACCCTCTCTTGTGTCTCAGATTCAAAACCCCAAATTGGTTTTGAAACCCTAACCTTAACCCTTTTATTTCAGATTTTAATCTTAAAGAATAAACCTTGTTTTATGAAATTGGGACTGTGAATTGGTGTTTCCCTAAACCAATTTCATTACTCTTTAGTTAAAATGAGTTTTCCCCAAATTGTATTTGGGAGCCCCCAATTTGATTTTATTTGAATTTGGTTCTGTTTTTGTGAAATTAATTATGATTTAGTGCAATTAGGACTCTTAATTGATGATTCCCAAGTTCTCTTTCATGATCCTTTAATCAAAACAAAGTTTCCTCAAAGAGTATTGTGAAGCGTAAGCTCCAAACATGATTTTCTTTGAAAATAACCTTGTTTGGTAATAAGATTAAGTGTTTAGATTAAATTAGAATGTGTGTTTGATCATGCGTAATTGATTTCTTGATTTCTGATTGTTGCGCGTTGTTTGATTCCCTCTCTGAGACGTTTGACACGGCTATGCTTGCTTGATGGACTAGATAATTACACTCTTGGAGCTAACGTGAGCATTAAGACGAGGATCCTTTACTTGTCTTCAAAGGTAAGGGGAGCTTGCCTAGGGATATTCAATAACTATATGCATGTGTGTATGTGTGTAATTGAATGTTGTGAATATTATTGTGATATTGAGCCAATACTTGAATAAAAATCCTAATTCTTCTTTCTTTATTTTCAATTACATGTAATGAGTGTTGCAATAACTCATGGACTGATGCAAGATCTAGGAAAACATATGTCCTGTTTGATGGGTGGATGGGTGGAGTTTCCAAGTTTCTTCTTTCATTTTGTTTGCTAATTGTTATTCTATGCAGAGAGACAAAGTGAGAATGAGTTAGAGAGAGAGATAGGAATAATAAAAACAAAGGAGGGTTATTGAAGTTTGAAGATACGTGCTGCAAAAAAATAAGATAAAACAAAAGGAAAGGGATATAAATGAAATGAAAATGGGATGGTGTTGTTTCTCCGCTAATGCTGTACATGTAGTAGTTTTTGGCTGGTTGCAACCTCCTTGTTTTTAGGCTTTCTTTGTTTCACTTTATTTTGCTTTTAGTTTTTGACATCTAGCTTTTAGTTCTTTATTTTGATTTTAGCTTTTAGTTCTTGATAGCCGATATTCCGTTGAATGTTCATTTGCGCAGATTGAAAAGCCCTTGCAAAGACATGGAGGCAGGCTTGAGCACAATGAAACTTATTGTGGTTCCTGTTTGCACCTGAAAAGTTAAAGGACCATATAGATGTTTAAATACAGTTTTTGAGATTTCATCCTTCTTTGATCAATTGTGTTTCTAAACCCCAATTTTTAACTTCCATTAAGTGTTTAAATACAGTTTTTGAGATGTTGTTCCTTATCCTCTTTTATATATAGGTCCGCATTGGGCAATACTTAAATGGGATTTATATACTATTGTTTGTACTTGTTAGCCGTCCATTGTCTGTAGCTTGTTCTAAGGCTAAGTTGATGTTTAATGCTAAAGCATAATAGTAGTATGTTTTTCAAAAATGTTTGATGTTTGATGATTCTTATCCCCTTTGGACATAGGGCTTTTCAAAAACCATCCATAGAATGCGCGTCCATCACGGCCTGGTCGTGATAGCTTCTGCCTTGAACGTTGCTTCACTAAATGGTCTGTCATGGTCGTGATGGGTATCACGGCCTGGCCGTGATAGATTCTGCCTAGAAAGGGTCTGGCTCAGTTGACATGTCACGGTCGTGATGGGCATCACGGCCTGGCCGTGACAGATTCTGACTTTTCATTCTTCCGTGGGAAATCCATCCCAAATCCGTTGGAAAACAAAAATAAATCTGTCCGAAATCCGTCCGAACAATAACCAACAAAATCACAACATCCGTCTCAAATCCGTTGGAAAACAAAAATAAATCTGTCCGAAATCCGTCTGAACAATAACCAAAATCCGGATTTCCACGTTGTCCATATTCTGTCCGTAATCCGTCTGTAAATATTTTCGGACAGAATTTGGGACGGATTTTATAATTTCCCACGAGGCTTTTTCAGACGGGTGTCAATCCGTCCGAAATTTGTCCAATTTTCGTCCGAAATCCGTCTGAAATTCTGTCCGAAAAAGATGGATTTCTAGTAGTGACTCTTTAGATCATATTTGACAACACCAAGCTTACTTCCAAAATTCATAAAAGTGAAGCCAAAGCTAATACATCAAGCATAGCTAGATAGTGCCTACCTATGAATTTCTCTGTTTTCTAGCATATTGTTAAAACAATTTGGGATGGATTAATTGTATTTTACCGATAAAAATGCTAATGGCAGCAAATAAAGATAATCACAATAGAGGTAGTGTCATCCCTGTTGAGGATGCAGTTGGATGATCAAAATCCAAAATTATATATCCAATATTATGAGGTAATAAAAATAAGCTTCATGCATCCAGTGTCATAAACATATATTACAAAGTCTACTATCTTTCTCGCCTTAATTTGTTTGTACATATAAGAGATGATGTGATACAAACTTCGTTGATCGCTAAAAAATACAGAGAATAAGCAAATTTATTCCGAGGTCAAGTGCAGTTGCCATTTGATTCCCCTACTGGAGCAAATCTTTAACGAATATAAAAAACGGAAAAAAGAAATTTAGAACACTCCCCCAAACCAAAGTAACCATCATAAGGTTGATAGTTCATGGGAAAGAATTATAACTAGGGATGTGGTGTTCAACAAAAATATTTTCATGGAGGCATTTTATCAAACAGAAGTGATGCATGTGAAATCCTTCTAACATAAATGCATGGTTAGCATATCAATAACTCCCCAAATTGGAAAAATGAAATCAGAAATCACACTATCAACCAAGGAGTATCAAACCAAATCACATTAAAAAATGGATCCCCGGAGATTTTCCCCATTCTCATGGTCATGTGTATACGGCAATTGATAAGAGTGGTGTAGGAACAAGCTTAAGATGCATACATGATATGGGATGAGTGCCAGGATGAGTGCCAGGAAGAGAGGGATTTGTTACCACTACTTTGAACTGATGAGTCTTAGGGTGAGACTTGTGAAGCTTTTATAGTGCAGACTTTCGCACTGCGATGCACGAGCTCCGCCACGACGAGAGGCAGATAAAAACAGTGTAAGTCAGTGAGTACAAAACAGTTTCATAAAATCCAGGAAACAAAAAACTGATTTGCGGTAGAAAAAATGCCAAAACTGGTGAAGAATGCCAAAATTGCAAAAGAACGAAGTTTTCAGAGTCAGGCATTACACATTCCCAAATCCCAAATCCGCAATATTATATCTTTTTTTTTATAATTTTTTTAACAACAGTGTTGGCATTATTTTTGGGGGGAAATAGATGCACCAATGCTACCTTACAAAAATAGAGTGAACCAATTTCAAAAATCCTGAAAAAACCACTAACACCAAAATGAACAACAGAAGAACACATAGGGAACAAAAATAAATCAATTCAGAAGCAAGGAATTCACAAATCCACAAAACAAAAAACACAAAAAAACAAGATTTAGGGAGAGATATACCTGACCAATGAAGCAGATAACAAAAAAAAGAAGAGCACCAGGATAAGAAATCACGAATCTGAAGCATGCAATTAAAGATAAACAAAGAAGAGTTAGGAATTTTCATATTGGAGAACAAATCGAGCATGCAGAAAAAAACAATATGGTTCCTTAAACAAACTCACGATGGAGATGAAGACCAAAAGAATGATAGAAGACGAATCTGAAGCATGAAAATATGTTTCCAGTTGAGACCAAATGAGGAATGCAGGAAAGACCTTTGCGAAAACCAGTTGGAATTTCGCCTAGCAGAGAAGCGCCTTGCGAAGTCAGTCGGGAAGCTCTGATTTGGAATTTCGCCTGCGGTGAACAAGCTTCGCCGTGTAACGAAGGTCAGTGATGAACTGAGGATGTTAGGGTACGCAGAAACTGAGAATCGAAGGATCAAAGCATACGCGCGTGCGGGTAGTTCTAAAATCAGCAAAGGTAATCACCTAAGATAGTGTTTCTAACTTTAAACGCTATCTAAAGGTTACCTTTTAATAGCATTTCATTAAACAAATGCTATTAAAAGTTGATTTTATTTTATTTATTTATTGCAAATTAGAAAAGATAGTGTTTGCAAGAGCAACCGCTACTTAGGTGGTTAGTTAAGATAACGCTTCCTCAAGGAAGCGCTATCTTTTTCTGCAGCTTGACTTTTAATAGCGTTTCCTTAAGGAAACACTATCTTAGGTATCACCTAAGATAGCATTTCCTTGAGGAACCGCTATTAAAAGTCCCCGCATCACTTTTAATAGCTTTTCAGCACGGAAATGCTATAAGGTGCGTTATTAAAAGTCTAATCTGTTGTAGTGTATGAAAGGTGGATAGTTATTTTTACTGAACATCCACTTGGCAAGTTATAAATTTTTTGTATTATTTTATTAGTTACTTTTTATAATTTATATATTTTTTATAAAGTGGGGAAGAGGTGTTATAAGGGTTTAGGGTAGGTGGGGAGGGTGATGTTACGAAGGGGAGGGGAATAAGTAAAAGGGGTGGGAAATAAAAATAATATTTATTAATATTTATTATAAGTAAAGTTATTTTTATAATATATTTAATTATAAAATATAAAATAAAAATTAGATGTTACTTTTTTAAAAAATATATATAAAATACAAATAATGTGTTACTTTTTTAATTAGGTGTACTTATGTCATTTTACATATTCATCATCATCTTTTTAAAAAATTTCTCTCAAATTCTTCCTTGTCACACCAAAAGCTAGAGTCCAAAAGCCCTATTAGAATGAAAGTTATGTGAAGAGATTTGAATTAGGCGGGGAAGAAAAAGAATGTAAAATTGGAAGCAGCTCAAAGAAATTCTTCCCCGATAAAATTAATATTAATATTTATTAATAATTATTATAAATAAAATTAATTCTATAATATATTTAATTATAAAATAAAAAATAAAAAATATATATTACTTTTTAAAAAAATATTAAAAAATACAAATAATATATTACTTTTTTAATTAGGAGTACTTATGTCATTTTGCATATTCATCATCATCTTTTTTAAAAAAATTCTCTCAACTTCTTTCTGATCATTTTCTCACATATTTCTCTCATATCAAATAAGTCTTAAAACTCACTATTTTTTTTTTACCATCTCTCTTATCATATTTTGTTTTCCATCTTCTCTCCTCTCAATTTCTCTTCCATACCAAGCAAAGCATTAATGATGTATTTGTTGTAAAAAATGAATGAATTGCTTAAATTGATGTCACATAATGAGGTCCAGAGTAGGGTCCACTTAAGAAATCAAAGTGGGTTGCTTATCTAGATAACACTGGACAAGTGTTATTAATATAACATTTGATCATCTTTTCAAAATATGTGTTATAACAATTATATAGTTGTTAGTTATTATATCAATCAACCTTTTTTTGTACTTTGTACTCTTTTAAATTTTTGTATAAGTTATGATTATTTTAGATACTATAACCAAACAGAAAAACTATATTACTAAAACATATTTAGTTATTTCAGTCTAAAAAAATTTAAAGTGAATGAAAAGAACACAACTATTGGGATACACCAAAAGCTAGAGCCCAAATGCCCTATTAGAATGAAAGTTATGTGACAAGATTTGAATTAGGCGGGGAAGAAAAAGAATGTAAAATTTGGATGTAACTGAAAGAAATTCTTCCCAGATAACATTATTATTATTTGACTTCATGATTCTAATTTGAACCATCTTATGGGTTGAAAACGTTACATAAAAACATACTTATATGTATATCAAGATGTACATAATTATGTATAATGTATAATATTTTATATTGAAGTTAATGTTTTAAATGTGAATAGAATAATTTAAATATTTACTATCCACGAGAATAATTTTCTAAATGAGTATATGAATTTGTAATAGAATCTCAAATGATTTATATATATATCTTCATTTTGATTGGATCATTTCAACGTGAGTTAGTAGAAAAACTTTGTTACTAAAACATATTTTAGTTGTTTGAATTTGAGAAAGGTGTTTAAACATGCTGGGTTCTAAAGCATTAAAAAAACAAAAATAACGATATGGAATGGAAGGGAAACGACTCTTCATTCGTAGAGCATTAAGTGAATTTGGGAAATTAAGTGACTTGTTCGGACACATTGGAAAAAACAAGAAAAATGAAGGGCATGGAAAGAACACAACTCTTAGGAATGATTGTTAATGTTCTCAAATGTGGCGTCAATGGTGAAAGTGCAACTTTATCAATAAATTAAAGATTGGATTTTGGAATGTTGAAAAAAATGGTATGACCAGTATTAGTGAAAGTTTCTTTGTAAGTTTGCATATGACCAACTAATCTCAAGTCGTGGAAGATAAATATATTTTTTTTAAAGGTTAAAGTAATCTTTTGGTCCCTATACGTGACACTGATTTTCAATTTGGTCCCTATACATAAAAAGTTATCAATTTGGTCCCTACACGTGATAATGATTTTCAATTTGGTCCTCACCGCTAATTGGTCCCTATATAAGAGGACCAAATTGTAAAATGTTGTCACATGTAGGGACCAATTCAACAAAAAAAATTTGAAATCGGTCCCTACATGTGACAATTATTTTCAATTTGGTCCCTATATCTGATAACAATTTGCAATTTGGTCCTCTTATATAGAGACCAATTAGCGGTGAGGACCAAATTGAAAACCAGTGTCAGGTATAGGGACCAAATTGATAACTTTTTACGTACAGGGACCAAATTGAAAATCGGCATTACGTATAGGAACCAAAAGATTACTTTAACCTTTTTTAAATGGTTAATTTGACGGGGAAAAGCTGAGAAATAAATCAAATAGAATTTTCAGAGGGAAGGAAAATAAAAATGATAGATAAATATATTTTCTAGAAAGGAATGACTTGCATGAAAAAATGATAGAAAGAAATCAAATAGATTTTTAAGGAAAAAAAATGAATATGATAGACACATATTTTTTTGACTTAAAAAAATAATACTTAACTTTAAAGGGAAATGAGAAGAAAAATTCAATAGATTTTTCAAGGGAGAAGAAAATATGATAGATATAATAAAATGCAATTAAATGACATGGCATTTGATATAAGATATAGTTCCAGATTCCTAGAAAAAAATGAGATGAGAATAAATTTTTTCATGTTTTGTATAAGAGATAAAAAGTCATTCTATGAAAGGAGGTTCCCAAAAATGTAGTTTACACAACAATATAAACATTCTCAAAAGTAAACGTTATATAAATTCCAAAATTGTCAACCACCGTTTAAATCTTAAAATATTATTACCATCGAGGTAAAATACAATCGTATTATAAAATATGAGAAGCATTTTTTACTGTATATTACATGTGTCGACACCGCCGTTTTCCTTTTTTTTATAATTAATATTTTTCTATTATTTTTTTAAAATTTATTTTTTTTCCCGAATTATTTTTTCTAATTAAATTTTTTTAATCTTTATTTTATAATTAAATTTTTCTAAATATATTTTTCTAATTAATTTTATTTTTCAAATTTTTTAATTATTTTTTTCCTAAATTTTTTAAAATAATTTTTTTCCCTAATTTTTTTTTCGAACTATTTTTTTCAAATTTACTTTTTTTCTTATAATTATTTTTTTTAATTTTTTAAATATATTTTTTTCCTAATTAATTTTTTAAATAAATTTTAAATATTTATTTTTTCTAGTTATTTTAAATATTTTTTTGATAATTAATTTTATTTTTCTAATTTTTTTAAATCAATTTTTTCCTAATTTTTGTTTAAATATTTTTTCCTATTTGTTTTCGAATTAATTTTTTTTTGTAATTTACATTTTCCTTTAAATTTTTTTACAAATAATTTTTTAAAAATATTTTTAAATATTTTTTCCTGATTAAAAAATTTAGAAAAATAATAATAATTATATAAAAATATTTAAAATAATTGAAAAATATATAATTTTTTTTAAATATTTAATTATACAAATAAATATTTACAAAAAAAAAATTAGAAAAAAATTAATTAATTTTATTTTTATAATTATTTTTTTTACTTTTTTTAAATATATTTTTCTAATTATTTTAAATATTTTTTTATAATTACTTTTTTCCTAATTTTTTAAGATAATTTTTCTAATTACTTTTTTTCCTAATTTTTAAAAATTTTTTGCTAATTTTTTTAAAATATATTTTTTCTACTTTTTTTTGTTAATATTTTTTTTTACTACATCCTTACCTTTGTTTTTTCTATTTTAAATAATAAATCTATATCTATACTAATTAATAAGGGAAAACTGTGATTTTATTGTAGCACAATAGTCCAAGCCACATATCAAGTTATGGAATTTTTTTTTTCTTCTAAAATTTATATATGTTTTTGTTTTAAAACATTTACAAACCGGTAAAGGTATAATGTTTTGGGAGTCAAACACGGCAATCTCTGAATTGACATAAATTGAGGCAGAGCTATTCATATTTTCTAATATATTTTTTGGCTACATCCTTGCCTTTGTTTTTTTATTTTAAATAATAAATCTATATCTATACTAATTAATAAGGGAAATTGCTGATTTTCTAATAAAGGGACACGTGTCAGCACCACATGATTTAACAAGATTAGTTGATCATTAGTAATAATCAAAGAAGAACACACAATACATAATGTTACATTACGTATTGTAATATCATTTTAAAATAAAAAAATATTCAATTTTTTGCACTGAAATTCTAGATAAGATTGTTTCAAGGTTTTTGCTGATCACTTGTGTCTTTAAATAAAAAGTCTTGGAGATACCAACATGGTGTGGCACAGTTGGTAGATAACTGAGCCTTTTAAGCATGTGGTCAGGGGATCGATTCCTGGATCACGCGTATGGAATAGCATCTGTTGGGAGAGGTCAACCCCTTAAATGGATCTCAGTACCTCGAGGGATTAGTCTTTGGCTCCCGGCCGGAGGATTCCCGGGTTTAAAAAAAAATCCTTGGAGATGAATGAGTACCACCATTATGGGTGGAAACGAAAGATTGAAGGCAAAATGTGAAATAAGTAAAGAAAATGTTTGACATAGTGGACTTAATTTGTTATAAAGGAAAGAAAAAGTTTGATAGATATAGAGGAACAATTCAAGTTATTAATGATAACAATACTATCAATAATAATAGTAATTGATGACCCGTGTATCACGTGGATACAAAAATACTAGTATATTGAAAAGTTCCACATCCCTCACCTAGCCCTCTTAGGCTACTCTTAGTATAGGCTCATTTTTTATTGTTGTCCGCACCTGGCATTCTCAAGCAAGGAGAATGCTAACAAGTGTTCTGGGTGTGTTTAGATGAGGTATTTGTAGAGGGTGAAGTATTTTAAGAGTGTAATTAAAATACTTCACTCTAAAATACTTTGTTTGGATATTAAATATGAAGGATTTTAGAAATCAATGGAATTTATGGGGATATTTTGTTTAAGGTAAATTTGAGAAATTTGAAATATCTTCTAAAGAGGTGGTATTTTGAAATTTCCTCTCTCTACTCATGTGTCACCTACCATCGACAATGACCCCCGGACACCCGGTGGGGGTGTCGGCCCCCCGAGCACCCAATGGGGGGGGTGCCGGCCCTCGAACCTCGTTTCGGGGGCGTAGGCCCCGGACACGTGTGTGTGTGTGGGGGTGGGGGTGGGGGGGACACCCCGGTACGGGGGCTCCGGCCCTCGGACATCTGGTTGGCGCCCCTCTTCCGGGTGTGCGGGGGACCGACGCCCCTCCACCGGGTCCGGCCCCCGGATACTTGTTGCTCGGGGCACCGGCCCCCAGACAATGGAAATCCCAATTTTTTAAATGAATATTAAAAAAAATATATGTAATTGAAGACAATTGAAATGCTTTATCCAAACAAAGAATTTAAAATACATGATATTTGAACATCCAAACAAAGTATTTTCAAAATGAAAGTAATTCAATTGAAGTAATTAAATTGTCTTGTATTTCAAATTCCCTGGAATTTTGAAATATCCCATCCAAACGCACACTTAGAGCATTGTTTTAGGAATCAATAAATGAAATTTTATATAGGAAATAATGTATTTATCATTTTGACAAGTGTTACATTTATTTTACCGATACAAAATTTCTTTTTGAAGATTCCTTATCCTTATGACACTCATTAGTAAAACCCTTAAGATAATTAAACATGGCAATCGGATATATATAGACACTCACGCACACAAAGGCTATTATTGGAGCGATTAGAAATTAACAATATCAATATTTTATCAGGAAAGGTTAAGTTTCTATAAATATATTTGGAGCGATTGAAAGATCAATTACAAATGAGAGCGCAACACTTGTTCCAATATCTTGGTAATAATTTGGCTTCAAATCTAGTAATAAACTATCAAAGACTACATACCATAGCACTTTATTGTTTATCATAATCCACAAAATGACACCGTCTCCTCTCTGTAGTCCATTTTCTTTGTAAAGCCTCAAATTTCAAGCGCAAATAATTTAGTATTGTTGTCCAATCTTTTGGGGTGGAACATTAAATTATTGCTTACGGAAAAGTCAATATTCAAATATAAATGGGTTCTTTTAACAACATACCTAGCACGTTCAAATCCAATCTAAACGGAAAAATTAAAATTCAATCAAATCGAATAAGTTTGGACTTCTAATTTAATTTTTTAAAAACTGGTTGGATGGAGTCGATTTTCAGATTAAATTTATAAAATCAAATCAATTCAATCAATATCAATTAATATGATATAAATATTTATTTGTTATTAAATTTATATTTTTATTAATATAGTAACTCTAGTTTGTCACACACTTCTCCTACTTTATGGGATCAAACATTATTTAGATATGTAAAGTGTCTTTGAGCCTGTTTGTTTACTATTTTTGAAAACAGACTTTTTGTGTTCAATAATTCAATAATCCCAAAAAAAAAACTTGTTTGATAAAGAGTAATGTTATTTGTGTAACACCCCTTGGCCATTACTTTGTAACACGTGCGGAAATAAAATTAAAAATAATCTTGTTGGTTGCTTTCGGAAAATAAGTTTTTCTTAGGTTATAATCATGTCTCAAAAATGGTGATAAAATTGTTTCCTTATCTTTTCTTTTCGACAACCACAACAATAACGTAAATATAACCGTGTGTGTATAAAGGTATGGCATTTAAAGAATGGTGAGTTGATCAAAACAGAGTTACCACCAAATAGCTCTTTCCAACTCCCAGGTATCAATGGTCCCTTTACCAAAAAACCCATCATTGCTGCTCCTTTCAAGAATAAGAATCCTGATGAGGCAATATCAGCAATGGACATAAGCAAACTTATGGAGCAATCCAATTATACCAACAAATACCTTCAAGTGTTAGGAGAATACTTAATCAAAAAAGATGCAACCACCATTGCATCTACTTCGGGAATTAAGAAGGATATTCCCTTAGAAAAACCCTTGTTCAAACCTTTTAAGATGAATAAGAAGATCAGAGAAAGTTTGCTTCTTCTTCAACCCAATATAAAAAAGGAAAAACAAGAATTTGTGGAGAAACTAGAAGAAAGACTGAAACAACTAGTTGTTCCAGATTCTCCATCGGATAATCAAGAAGAAAGACCTTCAAGAGACAAAGGTTCGATTATCAATGTCATCAATGAAGACGGCTCAGAAACGGAATCTGCGGCTAGTACCTCCAAAACCAATCCTCCAGATAAACCTCCAATCAATATCAATCATGTTCTTACCCAATCTTGGAGGCAACCCTCAAAACTTTATTATCCTAGAGCAACTCCCCCGGATATGCTCTTTGAGGAAAAAACTCCCAACTTTAGGAGTTTCAATGCTAACAACATCTATGAATGGAACATAGATGGTCTATCAGCAAATTCGATTGCTCTGCTGATAGGAATAATAGTTCCTTGGAAAATGTTATGACCAAGAAATCTAATCTTAGTTTGGAAAAGATCAATTTTGGTTTTAGACACAGCTAAACCATTCCTTTTGATCACACTTATAAAGATCCTGACATGTTTGAAGTGTTGATCGATAGATTGAGAAAAGACTAAAACATCATCAAGATAGACGATTGTAAAGTCTGTATAAGGATTGAAGATCTCATTCATAATTCTCTGGAATTCTGAAGGAGCATTTTTGAGGCCAAAAGGCATAACATTCCATTCGTAATGCCCAAAGGGAACAGTGAACGCTGTTTTGTAACGGTCACTTTCTTTGACTTCTATCTGGTAGTAACCTGATTTCATGTCAAATTTTGAAAATATTTTTGCCGTACTTAGGCGGTTAAGCAAATCCCTTTTGTTAGGAATTGGATACCTGATCCACCTAAGAGCTTGGTTTAAAGGTTTATAATTGATAACTAGGCGAGGTATATATATATATATATATATATATATATATATATATATATATATACACACACACACACACACACACACACACTGTTTTCACACCTAGGTCTTTATAAGTATAGGTCCCTTTATTGAATTGAAAACAACAACATATCATAAATAAAACCTAAGCTGATCATATCTATAATACAGACATAATAGTAGCAAGTAAACGCCGACATGCTCCGAACTACGGGAACTTCTTCTTGTAGTCATCAAGTCCCTTGAGTGGTTCATCTAGACTTATATAAATATATGCACAAGTAGAGAAGCCAACAATAAAACATGCGAGAGTGAGAAACCAATATATGGATTTAACTCGACAACTACATGCGCGACACAACAAAAACATATACACACATGCATTTCCATAAGTAAACAAGTAGTCTATCATTGGGTTTCATACCCGATCACAGTCTTTTGAAAAAAAAATTGCACGAGCACTTCAATATTCAGGCTCTAATTTAATACTTAATCTCTAGAGACCCCAACACCAAATAAATGAGTTGATCACGCTCAATTGTCAAGTATATTAGGCACAATGTGGCATGGAATACCATTCGACACCATACATAACAACGTAGCCCAGATACCCTATTAAGGTATCAGACATAGGACGTGGCATGAATACTCTATCATTAAGGCATCATACATAACAACGTAGCCCAAATACTAGAGTTGTCAAAATAGACCCGACCCGACGGGCCAGCCCGTTTAGCCCGATATAAATGACGGGCTGGGTTACAAAAAATAGAGCCCAGTTAAATTTTGGCCCGGCCCGGCCCGAAAAACTGTTGGCCCATCATTATCTAGCCCGAAACGGGCCGGGCCGGCCCGCTGGCCCGAATTGCTTCAAATTTTTTAACAAAAAAAATTAAATACCAAAAACAAATAAACATTTTGAAAGTTAAAATGAAGATTGTGAAAGAGGAAAAAAGATTTATGAATTTTTAGAGCCATTTTATGAAATCACCAAAATGTTTTCCGGTTCTAAATATCCTACATCCAATTTGTATTTCATGCAAATATGGAAGATTGAGGTTCTATTGAAAAATAGTAGATCAAGTCAAGATTATGTGATTAGTGATATGGCTTTAAGAATGATGGAAAAGTTTGATAAGTATTGGAATGAGTGTAGCACAATTCTTGCTTTAGGATGTGTTCTTGATCCTAGGTTGAAGTTGTGAATGCTTAAATATGCTTACTCTAAACTTTATTCCAACAAACTCTTGGTTGATGAGAAATTGAGTGTTGTGAAGAATGCTTTGTATGAACTTTTTAAACATTATGCCAACAATGTGGAAGTTCATACTTCTATGATGGATGCAAGTACTTCCACTCAAACTTATCAAGAAGGGACAAGTATTTCAACATTACCAGCAGACTATGATGTAAGTTATTATACTTCAATAAACTTATTCATCTTTCATTTATTGTATGTAATTATTCATAGGTTCTTTCATCTTTCAACTCTCTTTTGCTTAATGCCCTTGCTTTATGTCCTTGATGCCATCTTAACTATTTCAATTTTGATTACTTGTTTTGTTCTTTTAGTAATTATTTGATAGGAATTTGAAGCAGAAGAGAGTAAAGAAACTTTGTTGAATGGAAAATCTGAACTTAACCTCTACTTGGAAGAATCAAAACTTGTGGGTTACAAGGATTTAGATGTTTTAGATTATTGGAGGGATAATAGTCGTAGATTTCCTGATTTAGGAAGGATTATCTGTATGTTTTTTTATGACGATGGATATTTATTATAACTATGGTACATTTCCTATGTTAATTCATAAGTCATAACCATATGAATGGAATGGTAATGAAATTTTCTAGTTAATAAAACGAATTTTAAAAAACAATAAAAATAATTTTAAAAAAATGTTATCGACCCATGGGCCAGCCCGTTTGGCCCGCAGCCCGCATAGGACTGGGCTGGGAAATTAGCAGCCCAGTTGATTTTTGGCCCAACCCAGCCCAGCCCGAATCGCCTTTAACCCGAACGGGCCCGGTCCGAATGGGCTGGGCCAGCCCGTTTTGACACCTCTACCGAATACCCTATCGTTAAGGTATCAGACATAGGACGTGGCATGAATACCCTATCATTAAGGCATCAAACATAACAATGTAGCCCGAATACCCTATCGTTAAGGTATCAGACATAGGACGTGGGCACGTCTTCCAATGATTGCATATAAAACATTTCGTTCTTGTCATTTCTCTATGTTCATTCTTCTTTTGTCGAAGCTCAAAATGGCTTACGACTATTCGTAATTTTTTTAACGTGATAGATTTCTCAACATTAACATAGGACACGAAGTCCGAATGCTCAATCACAAAACCTTAGACCTTGAAATCAGTCTTAGGTTCGTGGTGATAAAAAAATAATATTCACTATTAACAACGTTCATCACAACATGTAACAACGGTACAACGTGTAACAACGTGACATGGATCAAAGATCTTCGTGCTTGTAATTAAGACGCCAGTATCACTGTAACGCCCTTCGTTACATTAGTAATCGAAAATAATTTCAATAAAAATCCTTCGAAACATTTAATTAAAATATACAAGTCATAAAAACTTCGCAAATTAATTGAGTGCGAATATACCTTACATTAATTAAAATAGTAATAAAGTATCCGAAGTAATAATATAATAAAAATTCATACATCCAAATATAACCAAAAGCCTCAAAACCGGGCGTCTACTAATAAACCCAACGATAAATAAATAAACGTGTCTGTCCACATACGACTCCGCATTTAAGAAAATACTAACCAAACTAAAAATGACAAAGAAAATTCACTAAGTCTTCAAGCCGCTTCAATCTCAAAGGTGTCGTCCTCGTGCTCTGAAAACAACACTTTTAATGAGATATAATCCCAGTGAATAAAAACAAGTTCTAACAATATTTTCGAAAATAGTATTGTTCTCAGTAATATGTAGAAGGAAAAAAAAACATCCATGGTACCCGCTAATTTTCAAAATGATATAACTCAAAATGTCTTCATAAATTAAAGAATAAATATTAATCTTATGAAATTCATGTATAAGACGTAACACCATCAAAATAAATAATTCGATCCACATAATATAAGTAAAATCATTCGGAGGACGTCTCTCGTGTCCAATCAATCTCAATGTATATCCAAATCTCTTTTATTTAATTACCAAAAATTTAAGTATATGAGCTCATGACAAATGGAATGGCGTCCCATCACCTTTCCCTTCCCAAAAGGAAGTATCTATAACGGGTCTTCCCCTTCCCAAAAGGAGGTATCTATCTTCCCCTCTAACGAGGAGGTATCTATCTTTCCCTCTAACGAGGATGTATCTGTCTTCCCCTCCCTAGAATGAGGTATCTGTCTTCCCCTCTAATGAGGAGGTATCTATCTTCCCCTTCCCAGAAGGAGGTATCTGTCTTCCCCTCTAAGGAGGAGGTATCCGTCTTCCCCTCTAGTGAGGAGGTATCTCTCTTCCCCTTCCTAGAAGGAGGTATCTACCTTCCCCTCTAATGAGGAGGTATCTATCATCCCCTCTAACGAGGATGTATCTATCATCCCCTTACCAGAAGGAGGTATCTGTCTTCCCCTCTAATGAGGATGTATCTTTCATCCCCTTTAACGAGGAAATCATTCCTCTAACGAGGAGGTATCCATCATCCCATATATCTTAACAATCACAAAAATCATAATTCAGAATCATATTTTGGGCATATATCATAACCCCGGGTCATGATATATGACCTCATATGTCAATCTCAATGATATAGCGTCATGACAAGACAACACTATAACATCACAAAATCAATTAATAATCCATATATATATATATATATATATATATATATATATATATATATATATATATATATATTACACACCAATTCGTGAATTCCACGTTACAAAGCCTTTTGTTCAATTTCAAAATAAATTACAGCCATGCAATTTTATTTTTAAGCTATACGTACATATATAAACCAAAGAGAGGCTTCATACCAATTCTCGCTTCAATAGGTTCATTAACGTAAGTTTGTGAATGTCTAGGGAACAAAGATTTTCACAACAAACAATATTATACCTAAGCAAACAAATTCAGTCATTTAGATGCTATACCCAGTATATTTAAAATTCAAAAGCCTAGAAGACTGCTAATCCCAAATTCTTCATATTAATAACACAATAAAAATTACATCCTTCAAGAAATCATTCCAATCTAACATTTAATCACACAATTTAAAATATTGAACATTTAATCATTGGAAACTCCCTAAATTCATCATTTGGTTTCAAACCCCAAAATTTATTGTACCATGGAAGGGTGAACAAAGATGTTTTTACTCACCTCTTGAAGACCTTCAAAAGCTTCAAAATTAAGGGAAGAGCTAGTCCTTCACCACAAAAAACTTCCTTCTTTTCGTTAATATTTTTTGGTCTGTGTGTGACTCCCTATTCGTTACTAAATTCAACAATTGGCACTGCTCTTTCTTTTATTTCCCTTGTCTGGCTGTGCCGTTTCGTTACGTGAGTGAGAGAAAGAGGAGTTATAAACTTATATAGCCATGTGAATATCAACTAGGTTTCCTCATAGCATTAGGTTTCTTTTCTTTCTTTCTTTTTCCTACCTTTAATATTGTTGCGGGACCCACTGACCTTTATTATTAGATGAATGAAAGGAAAGGCAATCTAGCCCTGACGTGAGGAGTCATTCACCTTAACATACATGTCTATATAATTTTGTTTCCATTTTCATTCTTTGTTTCCATTTTTTTAACCCAAAAGAATCCTCATTAATATTACATCTCCTAATTGTTTTTCACACAAAGCTAAACATGCTCACTTCCTATACGAGAAATCCAAAAATGGATGGTGGTTCATGGCTTTTTCTTCTCTCTCTTTTTTTAATCTAAATTTTGTATTTATTTAAAAATATTAAATAATTCCAATAAATTGTTATACTAATAGTTTTCTACGCTAAGCCTTATAACAGCTTAATCTTTTCATTAAAATAATTTATATTGTAATTTTGGGATGTTACAATCACGACGTCTCGGATACTAGGTTTACGTTAATACTGTTTTCGTTCGGGGAAATACAAAATCAAAACAAAACTTCTGAAACTTATCCAAGTTGTCGGAAATAACCCGTTGTATAAAACTATTTTACAAAAATACATTTACGTTGAAAATTCGTTTTACAAAATCATCAAAATCACTTGAAATTCATTTTCTTTCATAAAATTAATATTTTGAACTTGAAAATATTACTTTGATACAAATTCTCTATTTTAACTAATATTACCATTTTTAGTAATCCTACCGTAAACATTATCGAAATTGTCCGACGTTTGATGTTTTAAAAACGTTTTAAGTCCAATTATGACTTTTCTAGTAAAATAATTTTTCTAACACCATAATAAAATTATTTTCGAAACTTATTTTCTTAAAATAACATTTTCTATTATTTAGAAATTTCTTACGTATAAACTAGCAGTGTAAAAATATTTTCACGGTTACGTCCTCAGTATGACTCATAAATTGTTTTTACACTAATAAATCATCAAAATAATAATATTTCTCAACATTTCTTATTTTTTCCAAATAATTTTTTTCATCAATATTATATTTCAATATTTCTCCATTAAACATTGAATATAATTTTTAAAACTTCTTAAAGCTTTTATCTGGTTAATTGATTAGGCACTGACAACTGTCATGATTTTCAAACGACAATCAATGACAACATCATAATAATATTCCCAGGCAGATCATTCATCACAATATTATAATATTTAACTGCAAGTAAATACTTAACCGCAGATAAATAACACAACTTATAATCAGTTAAGCAAAAACACAACAACCACAGATAAATATATAGACCAAACAGATAGCATGTAGCCATCGAAAAATCCCTCAGGCAATCTCCTCTTACCTATTGAAGATTCAAGTTTCGATTAATAATCAATAACGGCGACACACGTACAAGGCACACGTCTTTATCCTTCAACAAACCACAACTCAATCAATCAAAATCAACCAAATACAATCACCTAAACTCTAAGGTTAGGTTACAGCCTCAATAGGGTTTTGTGACTAAAAATTTCTAAAATTCTTAAGTCCTTGGATTAATGGTCCTAAGTACTTCAAACACATGATTATGAACCAAAACCCAACAAGTGAAACAAAATCCCCTAACTCCACAAAGAGTAAAGTTTCGGCCATGACATGAAAATATGAGCTAGGGATTTGATTTTGATACAACACTTTGGATTCAACATATACATGGTATGAAAAGATGAAATCCAAGTTCATTTACCAAAGAAATCAAACAAAATCTCCTCCGCCCACCTATACATAGGTTCGGCCTTCAATGGAAAAGTGAGGAGGAAATGTTTGTTTGATTCAAACTCTTGGATATACAATATAGACATGAACACAAGATCATAGAAATTGGTTTCACATTTTTAGGATTTTTCTATGATTTTCTATGAATTTTCAACGTTTCTAGATCTAAAATTGGAAAAAAATGAATAAGACATTGAATCATGAAAATATCTGATGAACATAGTATTTAATGATGATGAGGATCAAGGATTACCTCTTGGAAATGGAAAAAGTACAAGGAATCACTAAGTTGCTTCACAAATCAAGCTTATGAAACTTAAGAGATTTTGGAGAAAATGGTGAAAGCTTGGTGAAGAAGATGAACATGGCCTTAAATAGAAGTGAGAATGGGCTCCTTGGGGTGCTTAGACCGTGGGGTTTGAGGGACAAAAGGGTCTAAAGCTTAATTTTCTAGGGATAAAATTGTAATCTTGCACAATGACATTTTTGTAGTTAAAACCAACCTTAAGGATAAAATTGTAAAATCCACTAAATGTCATCATTACTAAGGTGAGTGATGAATGTGATTCCACATCATCTTTGTCTATCATTTTGCATGCATTTTCATGTAGTTTAGGCATTTTAAATTAGATTTTAGGTTAATTTTCCTTTGGAACGGGTAAGGCGGTTTTCGTGTGTTGTTTTGCAGATGTCAAGGGTAAATTGCTCAAGATCAACCATGATGAAGTTTGGATGAAGATGGAGCTTTAAAACTGAAGAAAATGAGCCAAACAGAGCCCATCACGGCCTAGCCGTGATGCCCATCACGGCCATGATCGAGCAAAACTGAAAAAGAACAAAGGTCAAGTCGAGTCTGCATCACGGCCTAGCCGTGATAGCCATCACGGCCGTGACCCAAAACCAACACAAGTCGGAAGCTGTCGGGGCCAGGCCATGATGGCCATCACGCCGTGATGACCATCACGGCCAGGCGCGTGATGAGCATCACGCCATGACAGGCACCAACCGGTGAAGAATTTTCAAGGCAGAATCCGTCACGGCCAGGCCGTGATAGCCATCACTACCGTGACGCGTATTACTTGGCTCAGAAGTAACATAATTGGATCTAATTTGAGTTGGATTAGGACTCTAACTGCTCAATTCTATAAATAAGGGACCAGGCAGAGGCAGAAATCATCAGACCTTTGGGGCTACTACTCTAGGCATAGATTTAGGATCTCTTCTCCTCTTCTCCTCTCTTCTCTTTTCTGATTTTTATTATGTTGTCAACCCAGCTTGTCATCTCCATGGCAAGACTGGAGTAGTAGCTTATTTTCTAGGGACTAGGGCTCTGCCCGAGGCATGTAAATGATGTTAATTTGATGTTGAAACCATTGTTGATTTCATAGTTGTTTTAGATCTGATTTCTAGTGTGTTAATCACTCATAAATTTCGGCAACCGTTTATTTACGTGACATAGACGTTCTAAGGAGGAACCTAGCGGTGAACTTAGGATTTCTAGGGTGATTCACTCGTAAAGCCCGGCAGCCACTAGTTTGTGAGATGTGAATGATCCAAGGAGGAACCTAGCGGTGAACTTAGGTTATTTGCATGACCGAGACATTTCAAGGAGGAACCTAGCGGTGAACTTGGGTGTCGGACCTATAGAAGTCAGACTTGGGACTGAAATCACGAGAGTTAGAAGCCGTCCCTCGAGGAGCAACGAGTTGTCACAGAACGCAAAGGGTCCAATCTGGGATCGACTACCACGAGAGTAGGGGTCGGGTCAATTGGGCACGGCTTTTGTAACCCGAGAGGGAGCTTAAGCTATTAGAGGATAAACTCGCCTTCAAGGCAATTTCGGTAATCAACAAAGGTAAATCAGATTAGCAACATAAACAACCTCAAAGGTAACCCAAATCCCTAGGAACCCATTTAAATCGAAAACCCCAAAAACATTTGTTTTCTGCTCATCTATCTTTTAAAATTCAAATTCAAAAACCCTTTTTACAAAACCCTCTCATACAGTTCAGATTCAATCGATTCGAAATTAATTGTGATTCGGGAACACAGTCTCTGTGGGTTCGATATCTTTTATTACTTGACGGCAGTCCGGTACACTTGCCGGATACGCACGAGCGACATCAAGTTTTTGGCGTCGTTGCCGGGAACACAGTCTCTGTGGGTTCGATATCTTTTATTACTTGACGGCAGTCCGGTACACTTGCCGGATTCGCACGAGCGTCGACTGACGCCGCATCAAGTTTTTGGCGCCGTTGCCGGGGACTGTGCCTTTTCGAATCTCAATTCAAATTTTGAATTGATTTTTCTGGACCTTTTCTTTTTGTTTGATTTTTATTTCTGAAATTTAAAAAAAAAAAAAATCAAAAATTAAAAAAAAAAAATTTCTTTTCCTTCTATTGTATCCATCTCTCTGTGTGTTATATGCAAAGATCTCTAAGTCTTGGGAGCCTTAGTGAGATTGATCCGGAGATCGAGAGGACCTTCCACAGACGTAGAAGACTACTAAGAGAGGAAGAAAGGTCGATTCCCATTTCACTCATGGCGAATCAACCGGATACAAAGCCTTTGAAGGACTACGCAGCCCCAAATGCGAGAGGCTTGCGAACTGGGATTGCAAGGCCAGAGATTGAGGCGGAAAACTATACCATACCACCTATGTTAATCAACATGATTAGGCAACATCAATTCGGAGGATTGCCTTCGGAGGACCCGACCGATCACATAGAGACATTTTTAGAGTTCACCGATGCAATCCGGATTCATGGAGCCTCAGTCGATGTTGTGCGTTTGAGACTGTTCCCCTCATCTCTCACTGGAAAGGCGAAGGCCTGGCTTAAGCAAATCCCCACTAACACTTTGACCACTTGGGACCAATTGGAGCAGGCGTTCTTGGAGAAATTCTTCCCTCCATCCAAGACGGCCTACATAAGAACCCAGATCACCGGCTTCTTCCAGAAAGACGGAGAATCATTATCGGAAGCTTGGGATCGATACAAGGGACTGCTGGAGTCGTGCCCACATCACGGACTCGAGAGGTGGTTAATAGTGCACACCTTCTATAATGGATTAGACTACTCTTCGAAGGTGTCACTAGATTCTGCAGCCGGTGGAGCGTTTATGAATAGGCCTCTCACTGAGGCATTCAACATCATCGAGAATGTCGCCACCAACTACCACCAATGGGGATCCGAAAGAGATAATAACCCGAACAAGATTTCGGGGGGTAAGTTTGAGGTAAATAGCACAGATCTTATTATGTCAAAGATAGACTCACTTAATAAACGTTTTGATCGGCTGGAAAGAGCTAATGTGAGTGCATTAGGTGCTACTAACCTTGTTTGTGAGATTTGTGGAATGCGGGGACATGACATGATGGGATGCCCACATGGATCCCAGGCGCCGGGTGAGCAAGTGAACTCTTGTAACAACTACTATGATACGAACCCGAAGCTGCCCAACTATGCTCCCCCAAATCCCTACAACCAAAGAAGGAACAACCCTTACCTCTCTTACGGCAACTACAAGAACACGCTCAACCATGAGTTCCAAGAGGGTCAAGGTAATAAGAGGATCGCACCGGGGTACCCTCGGTACAAAGATCTAAACTCGAGACTTTATTTGAAAGTTTTGTCGAAACTCGAGACAAAACAGAATGAGGAGTTTAGACAACAAGGAAGGGGCAGTGAGTGAGGCAATAAAGGATCTAGCATCTAAGGTAGACAACTTAGCAACTCATAACAAGATGCTAGAAAACCAGATTACCCAACAAGCCAAAGACGTACTCGAGACCTAAGGGTGCATTCCCGGGGCAACCCGAAGCAAATCCCAACGAGCATTGCAATGTCATACACTTGAGGGATGATAAGCTTGGGGTGGGGGTAGCTGAAATGGACGTGGAACCGGAGGAGGACACGAGTGAAAAAGAAGAGTCGAACCGAAATACGCCCCTCCACCACCGTACCAACCACCGATACCTTTCCCACAGAGGTTGGTCAGGAAAAAGAAAGTATAAGTAGATACTAAAATGCCTACTAAACTGAAAGACCCAGGTAGTTTCTCCATCGCTTGCTCAATTGAAAAAGTGCACATTGACCAAGCCTTATGTGACTTAGGGGCTAGTGCGAGCTTGATGCCCCTTACTATCATGGAAAGGTTGGAAAGTAAAGAGTTGAGACCGTTCAAATTCTCCTTACAATTTGCGGACGGCTCAACTAGGACTCCTCTAGGCATACTAGAGAATGTCCCTGTGAAGGTAGGGAAATTCTTCATCCCTACCGACTTCCCGGTATTGATATGAAAGGGAATTCTGAATTCCCCATCATTTTAGGAAGGCCATTCTTGGCAATCGCTGGAGCAAGTAATAGACGTAAGGAATGGGAAGCTCTCTCTAATCTGTAGAGGAATGAAGGATCTATTTTCAATTGTCTAACTCTGATAACAACCTTCCTTTTGAGCGCCTTGTGTGCATAATTGATACAACGTCTCCAGTGGTAAAAGAAGACCTGATCATGGAAGCAACTCCGAAGGTATGCATGGCTAATGATGCACCCAAAGAAGTGATGGAATTGGAGTTGCTGTCCATACTCGAAACAAAACTTCCGCCGGGAGGAAGGAAGGCTAGGAAGCTCCGAGAGAAAAGAGCGAAGCGGAAGCATTATTGGCCGTATGAGCAGAAACGGCTATTTGAAGGAGCTCCATGGAAGAGAAGTGTGCCTGCACTTCTACGCCCAACCGACTCCGGTTGACTTGAGGAAGTATGGTCAAGCTTAAGACCATAAATAAGCGCTTCTTGGGAGGCAACCCAAGTTTTCTTTCCTTTTTCCTTTTGTTTTTGATTTAACCTCTTGAATAATTTGAGAAGATCAAGAGGCAAAAATATCATTAATAAGTTTGTCTAGTGTTTTCAAGGTTGAGAAAGAGAAGAAGAGCATAAAAAATAAAGTCGAGGCCATCACGCCCGGCCGTGACAAAGTGGTCACGGCCGTGATGAACTAAACAAGAGCACAGAGAGCATCACGGCCTAGCCGTGACAACCATCACGGGCGTGATGAGTAGGATACCAAGATCAGAGAGCATCACGGCCTAGCCGTGATGTAGATCACGGCCGTGACAGGGCAACTCCTGAGGATCAGAAACGATCACGGCCTGCCCGTGATAAGCCGCACGGCCGTGATACAATTTCTACCCAAGTTTTGACTGGAATGTGAAGCCAACACCCGCTACCGACTCGGTAAGTTGTTCCATTTTTTCTCCTCTCTCCAACTTGATTATTTACATTGGAAACAATGTAAGTAATCAAGCTTGGGGTAGGGGTATTTATTTTTGCATTTGCATTGTTGCATTCATATTGCATTCTCATTGGCATAGATTGGTATGATCACATTCTTTAGATTGCCCCTCACTTAGAACATGCATCCGATTGTGAGAACTTGGAGCCAAATGAAATGAGATAGTGAATTTTGAACCCAATTTTTCATTATTCTTGTGATATGGCTAAAAATAAAAATTCTTGAGATAGTCATTTGATAGTTGATAATTAGCATGTGGTTCCTTAGATTTGTGTTCCTCACTGATTTTTGAACTACTAAAATGTAAGATTTTGAGCCAAAAGGGGTATTCACTAAATCTACCCCATTTCTTGTGATAGAGTGATTTAATTCCTCATGGACTGTATTTTCTAGAACTTGACTTGAAACCATTTCAAAACTTAAAAATTTTTGAAAACATTTTTTGGATATGATTGAGGCACTAGGTATTTTTCCGGCCTCCCGAGCTTTGATTGATAAATGCTACCCCTTAGTTGCCCAATTTTGAGCCTAAAGAAAAAAAAATACTTTTCTTGGTACCATGAATTAATTTGATAAATAATGTTTGGTATGGCACCTTTTAAAGTATTACAAAAAGGGCAAAATGGTAGTTGGAAAAAGTATGGGAAGAAAAAGCTAGAAAGTAATTTCTCTTGAGCTATAAATCTCCCTTCTCCAAACAAATAAAAATGAAATAAACAGAAAAAAATGGAGAAGGGGATGACAAAGAATGTGAGAAATGAAAAGAAAAAGAAAAAAAAATAATAATAGAAGGAAAAAAGGTGGAAAAGTAAACCAAAGCCCAAAAAAGGGGTATTTTAGAAGGTGTCATGCTTTGCAATGTTTGATGATTTGTCTAGCCTTCTTGAAATTCCCTTTCCTTGATTTTCCCACCTTACAATAAATCCCATGGCCACATTACAACCAAAGGAAAAGACCTCTTGATTCTTAAGTGTTTTCTTAAATAAAGTAGAGATTTGGTTAATAGTCAAGCCTATGGTAAAATACTTTACTTGAGGAAATGGAGTGAATTGTCATAAACCCTAAAACACTTGAGTGAGGTGAGACGAGTGCCCAAATCAGTGAGAACATGAACTTGAAGAACCTAAGCTTCTAATTGGACTTGAACTTGATTATCTCTTGAGTGCTTATTAAAAACGCCTATTACTTGGATTAGCTTCTAGGGTTCTTGGTTCACTATCCATGCTTTGATTGATTTATCTTATGGCCTGAGTAATTGCTTGAGGACAAGCAAAGTTTTAAGCTTGGGGTGATTTGATGAGTGTGATTCCACATCATCTTTGTCTATCATTTTGCATGCATTTTCATGTAGTTTAGGCATTTTTAATTAGATTTTAGGTTAATTTTCCTTTGGAACGGGTAAGGCGGTTTTCGTGTGTTGTTTTGCAGATATCAAGGGTAAATTGCTCAAGATCAACCATGATGAAGTTTGGATGAAGATGGAGCTTTAAAACTGAAGAAAATGAGCCAAACAGAGCCCATCACGACCTAGCCGTGATGCCCATCACGGCCTAGCCGTGATGCCCATCACGGCCATGATCGAGCAAAACTGAAAAAGAACAAAGGCTGAAGTCAGAGTCTGTCACGGCCTAGCCGTGATAGCCATCACGGCCGTTACCCAAAACCAACACAAGTCAGAAGCTGTCAGGGCCAGGCCATGATGGCCATCACGGCCGTGATGGCCATCACGGTCGTGATGACCATCACGGCCAGGCCGTGATGAGCATCACGGCCATGACAGACCAACCAGTGAAGAATTTTCAAGGCAGAATCCGTCACGGCCAGGCCGTGATAGCCATCACGGCCGTGACGCGTATTACTTGGCTCAGAAGTAACATAATTGGATCTAATTTGAGTTGGATTAGGACTCTAACTGCTCAATTCTATAAATAAGGGACCAGGCAGAGGCAGAAATCATCAGACCTTTGGGGCTACTACTCTAGGCATAGATTTAGGATCTCTTCTCCTCTTCTCCTCTCTTCTCTTTTCTGATTTTTATTATGTTGTCAACCCAGCTTGTCATCTCCATGGCAAGACTGGAGTAGTAGCTTATTTTCTAGGGACTAGGGCTCTGCCCGAGGCATGTAAATGATGTTAATTTGATGTTGAAACCATTGTTGATTTCATAGTTGTTTTAGATCTGATTTCTAGTGTGTTAATCACTCATAAATTTTAAGAACCGTTTATTTACGTGACATAGACGTTCTAAGGAGGAACCTAGCGTTGATCTTAGGATTACTAGGGTTATTCACTCGTAAAGCCCTACAGAGCCACTAGTTTGTGAGATGTGAATGATCCAAGGAGGAACCTAGCGGTGAACTTAGGTTATTTGCATGACCGAGACATTTCAAGGAGGAACCTAGCGGTGAACTTGGGTGTCGGACCTATAGAAGTCAGACTTGGGACTGAAATCACGAGAGTTAGAAGCCGTCCCTCGAGGAGCAACGAGTTGTCACAGAATGCAAAGGGTCCAATCGGGATCGACTACCACGAGAGTAGGGGTCGGGTCAATTGGGCACGGCTTTTGTAACCCGAGAGGAGCTTAAGCTATTAGAGGATAAACTCGCCTTCAAGGCAATTTCGGTAATCAACAAAGGTAAATCAGATTAGCAACATAAACAACCTCAAAGGTAACCCAAATCCCTAGGAACCCATTTAAATCGAAAACCCCAAAAACATTTGTTTTCTGCTCATCTATCTTTTAAAATTCAAATTCAAAAACCCTTTTTACAAAACCCTCTCATACAGTTCAGATTCAATCGATTCGAAATTAATTGTGATTCGGGAACACAGTCTCTGTGGGTTCGATATCTTTTATTACTTGACGGCAGTCCGGTACACTTGCCGGATACGCACGAGCGACATCAAGTTTTTGGCGCCGTTGCCGGGAACACAGTCTCTGTGGGTTCGATATCTTTTATTACTTGACGGCAGTCCGGTACACTTGCCGGATTCGCACGAGCGTCGACTGACGCCGCATCAGTGAGTCACCTATATGACTCACCCCTTGTGAGTCGCCACTTGTCTCCATCCATTGAATGTCGGATTTTGTCTCTGCACGTTCGTTCTCGACTCCGTTGATAACCTGATTGGGGTTTCCGTCTGTTTTTCAATCGAAAATTCTCAAAATAACCAAACTCATTGGAAATATGTTTTAAACATAAACTATTTCGTTCACGAGTCAAAATTAGGTTTTCTGATCATTGAAATCTTACTGTCAATGAAAACATCGACTGTTTTTCGTCTGAACTTTTACCAATATTCATCCGATTAAACATAATATTTCATTTTTGATCAGAAAAAGTAGAGTTCCTCAAGGACAAAATATAAAAAATCTACAAATTTCAGTTTCGGGTAAAATTAGGGTTTTCTGCCAGTATAAAATTATACTGTCAGCAAAAACGCAGACTGGTTGTCGTCTGAATTTTAAACCCAAAATTTCACCGTATACTTATAAAAATAAGTATAATATGAATATGATTTTGGTTTTCCCAAAATCATTTTCTAAGTCTCGATAAAAATATAAACGTATTTATAGAATTTATGATATTAGAAAGTAGCGAAAAGTCGGGGTGTTACAATTTGTACATCTGGGTGACACCTGCAACGGGTTAATGGTGTACAAATTCTTAGTTATTTCAGTTCAGTGGATGGTTAACGGCGAATTGTGAATCATTGTACTCATTAACCAAGTCCAACTCACCATTAACAACGATTGTAACAATGT
Source organism: Sophora flavescens (assembly GCA_030762895.1). NCBI lineage: Eukaryota > Viridiplantae > Streptophyta > Magnoliopsida > Fabales > Fabaceae > Sophora > Sophora flavescens. The sequence goes on from CM061068.1 coordinate 78,237,269, forward strand.
TAACCATCCATGCGTCCTACATTGGTGCGCGTTATTTTTTTTGTACACCTTCAAACTTGGTTAACAGTGTTCACAGTCGTGATTAATGATGTCTTAAAATTCGTTAATAGGTACAAGGGATCATGATTCGTCATTAACTATCTACTGAACTGAATTAACCAAGAATTTGGATATCATTAACCAGGTGTCACCCAGGTGTCCAGAATCCAGATGTACATATAACATTACTATTTGATAAAAGTGTTTTGTAAAAATTGATTTAAAAACAATATCTGTTTTTTAGTTTTTAAAACCAAAATTAGAGAACATCCTTGAGTTGTTTTTATTTTGTTTTCTAGCTTTTTGTTCTCAAAATAGTGGAAAGTATGAAGAACTATCGGTTTTCATTAAAGGAAATTCGGTAATATATGCGAAAAAATGAATAACACCGCAGAGTTACTTTACTTCCTCCCTCTCTCTTCTTCTTCCTCCTATCGAACATCATCCTGCCATAAATGATTTCATCCAATCGAACCAAAGTTTCTGACTTTATCGTCGGTTTATCCTCGGAGATGGCGAGGAACACTTGTCTGATCATTCTGCAATCAAGGATGTGTTTATCTTGAAGAATGAAATAGCGAACAGAAGGATCTGAAAAGACGACGAAGGCCGCGAGGTTTGCCATTGTTCTTCTCGTGCATGACGGATAAACCTAAAATTTTAGACTTAATTAATGAGTTTTCGGAAAAAAATCAACTAAATCAATATAAGTCAAACCAATTAAAATTATTTGAATTGATTCAATTTTCAAAATATATTCAATCCATTCAAGTCCAAACCATTATATAACATTATTTGAGTTGATTAGTTTTCGAACTCAAAATTAATTAAAACTAACCGCAAACATCTTCGACTACATCTAGCGAACTAAGTTAGTTGTATGTTTTATTTTAGAAGAAAAGCACAAACATATTACAAAAGATTTTTTAAAAAAAAATCAAATGGAAAAGTGATCAAAAGGAAAAAGAAACAATATTTTATTTTTAATTAAGTTGTCTGTTTTTTGAATTGTGTGTGATAAGTTAATTATAACGACATAATGGTGGCAGTATTAAAAAAAAAAGTGGTGGTCCAGAGAGACTCCGGCACAAATTGATTGGTCCTTAATTATTTGTTTTTTGGTAAAAGTAGGTTAGGGTGAGGGGATGATGTCCCAGTCCAAGGCAGGGAAAACCTTTGGACTCTATGAGCATTTATAAAGGAATTTATATTTATCTAGATACGAGATCCTGTCATGCTCCACTAGACCAACCCCTCGGGGTTGGTCCTTAATTATTTGTAATATACTATAATATTATTCTTATGAAATACTATAACCATAGATAATCAATTGGCTAAATTACACTTTTGGTCCCCGAATTATTTTTCAATATTCAATTTGGTCCCCAAGTTTTTAAAATGTTCATTTTGGTCCCCAAATTCCTAAAACTTATTCAAACTGGTCCTTCCATCAAGTTGACTAACAGCGACGTCCCACGTGAACGTTGACCTCACTGAGGTGTCACCAATGATCAAACGCCACATAGCATGAATCTAACGCTGTTAGCAACTTAAGTGATAGAAGGATCTATTTGAATAAGTTTTAAGAAGTTGTGGACCAAAATGAACATTTTAAAAACTTGGGATCAAATTGAACATTAAAAATTAATTTGGGGACCAAAAGTGTAATTTAGCCTAATCAATTTGTACGTATTGATGTCGGTAAATAAATATTCTATACATTAAAAACAAAGTATGTGACCTTGGAATAGTTTTGGAATAGTATCAAACTTTGGTAACATATATTCTTTATCTGCATAATAATATTGAGTGCCCTGGAAATATTTTTGAGGAAATTAGTTTTAGTTCCCAAAAGAGATACTCGTTGTTAATTAGTCTTTTTAGAGTAATTTTAAGGATTTAATTAATATACACCGTTAATGTCAAGAATTTTTACACAGTCAATTAATTAGAAATTGCTACATAAGGTAAAATATTTGACTTTTATCTTAATTATCTTAAAAGTCACTCGAGAACCCAAAAAAAAAAATTAAACTCTAATTTTAATATGAATTAATTATTTAATGTTTAAATTCTTAACATTTTGCTCTTTACATAAAGTTTAATTCAGAACATTATTTATCTTAATATTATTTGAATAGAGGGATTACTTTAAATTTTGAAGGATTAAATTAATAAAATAATTTTATATGGAACTTTTTTATATATATAAATATATGGAACTAATTAATAACAAACATATCTTTCGATGAAGTTTTTTTTTTTTTTTATAAACTCTAAAAAGAGTCCTCTTACATATATAGTAGCACCAATGAAGTCTTGCTCCATATTTTTCCGACCGAAGCTGTTTCATATATTCTCCAACGATAAAGTTTACAAAAGTATAACATGAATGAGAAATTAATCAAAGGTGTTTAACTTTTGGTCTCGTTCTTTGCTTCTGTATTGAATTTGTATTTTTTTTATTAAGCCAAAACATACATAGAAACGAGTACAAGGATAAGGATACTGGAACCATATACAAAGAGTAACAAAAAGTATACAAATGAACAGTCCCCACCATTAGAAACGAATTACCCAAACCAGACAAGAACCAAACTTTTGCAAGGATATGAAGGTGGCTACATATCCACCCAATTATAGCAATTTATATTATTTGGTTTGTTTTGGCCTTTGAACAACACCGCTTCTGACTTCTGGTTTTCAGCAAGGTGGAGTCAATTGTGATATATACCACTTGTGTCTCGTTGTCACTTGATATCTGCTGGATGTAATGTAACAGAAAGTGTGGAAGATCTGTTCATCTGCAATATTAGAAGCTGCTGCATTTTGGAAATTTGAATTGGACCTTTTATTTGGTCCCTTTCGTGTTGTATTTGTTAGTTAAACTAATCCGAACAGGAGAAATATTTACTTTTTTTTATTACATGGTAGAGCCCGTGGTGGTAGAATTCCATCTTACAATGCTGATATGATAAGATAAAATAAAATAAAATTAACGGCGAGGACTAAATTATTCTATTGTCATAAAAAAACCTTGGCTACCAGTTGTTGGGGTAATAACAAGTTCGTTATCACTTTTCCTACTTGCATGCCTACTATGTTATGGACCACACCCCCACTTGCACCCTATCTTCAACAAATTTATATATCACAGACATTAAGATATTCATATCCATTAAAATAACTCAACGAACACAAGAATTCAAATATGCAAGACCCTTGTTTTTTGCTATCTCTCTCCCAGGGAGACAATGTTTTATTTTACCTATATATATATATATATATATATATATATATATATATATATATGTTACGACCAATGTAGCCAAATGAACATCATTTTTATGTCACAGACTCACATGAAAAGCCTTCCTCTAGCTTCTTCAAGCTGAAGAAGAAGGCCTCTCTCTATCTTCCCCAGCATGATCATGATCTGGTCCATTCCCTTTATTCCTCTAGCACTTTCTATATAATCCAATCCTTTCTGTAACCTTTCTCCTCCACTCTCTCATTTGAGTTCCTTATTACCAATTTTTATAGACATCGATTTGTATATGCCTTTTCTCTTTAGGTCATGTGGCCTACATTGGTGGCAAATAAGATACTCAACAAGAGACTGGGAAGCTACTTTATAGCAGATTATCCTTGCTATGAAGAACCCTTGTTGGGTATTACTGACATTGATCACAGCTCTAAGACCACTCTTCATGATCAAAAGGACACACAAAAGTACAAGTAACTTATTTTGTTCTACTTTCTATGATTCTATATATAATCTTTTACATCTTATATAGGAAAGGTGCAAATGACTGCAGTACTATATGTAATATGTTTGATTAAGTTCAATTGCATTCTGAGTGAGTAAGGGCAGCTGCATCGCCGCTCTCGGATGTAGTGAAAAGTTCAATTGCATTCTGGGTTTGTTCTGCTTCTGCAGTAGTCTCTTTTCTTTTGCCTAAGTTTTTCTGATATCGTTTTTCTTTATTCATGTTAAGGGTTTTTGTGAGTACATGGAACGTAGGTGGTATTGCACCGGATGAAGATTTGAATATAGAGGATTTGTTGGAGACTTGCAACAACTCCTGTGACATCTATGTACTTGGGTATGGTCAAAACCACTTCATATGCTCTCTTGAAATGTAATTATGTAAATAGTGAAATATTATCTGACATATTCCTTTCCAAACACATTTTTTCCTATTAGTTGAAATTCATATGGGTTCCATTAAATTCAAGTGGGATCCATATGAATTAATGAGACCTATTTTCAAAATAACAGGACCTACATGAATTTCAATCAAGAAGAGAAAGTGTTAGAAAAAGTGTGATAGAGAATGTGTTGTTGATACTCATCATGTCAATAAAGAAATTGAAGCTTTTTAATTTCATTCTGATATATATTTTTTAAACTTGTTTCATAATCCAGGTTTCAAGAAGTAGTGCCTCTAAAAGCAGCAAATGTGTTGGGATCCGAAAATAATGAGATTTTAACGAAATGGAATTCCATAATCAGGGACACTTTGAACAAGAGGACACATCAACATCAGGAGGAGGTGAAGAATATTTGTGGGAATGAGAAAGAAAATCCTCCAGCTCAGTATTATAAAGCCCCACAAGAATTCCAGTGTATCATTAGCAAGCAGATGGTTGGTATATTCATATCTGTGTGGACAAGGGGACATCTTCGTCCATTCATTCGGCATCCAAGTGTCTCATGTGTTGGATGTGGCATCATGGGCTGCTTAGGAAACAAGGTGACCAAACAAACCCCACTTGGACACTACTTAATTTTTTCGCATCACTTTCACATCGGTCATTTTGTTAAATGATTTTTTTTATAAGTAAAATATATATATTTAAGATAATATAAAGGATACTCATATAATAAGAAATCAAAAAAATGCGGGCAAGCTGTGAATATAATACTGCATAACATAGTCAGTATACCTTCAACACTGTCAACATCAATTTTTTTAAGCAATGAGTGATCAATAGTATAAAGCTCTGTGCATTAGAATTGGTTACTGCAAATCTGCAATTATCCTATTTGTAATTAATTTCTTGTGTTTCGCAACTCCAATTAATTTGCAGGGTTCTGTATCAGTGAGATTTCAGTTACATGAAACAAGCTTCTGCTTTGTGTGCAGCCATCTAGCTTCTGGGGGCCGAGAAGTAGATCACAAGTATAGGAATTCTAATGTTGCTGAAATATTTTCCCGGACAAGCTTTCCTAAAGGCCCTTTGCTTGATTTGCCAAGAAAGATTCTTGATCATGAGTAAGTAATTATATTCGTTTGAAACCATCAAATTAGTTCTTAATGATTATTTTCCTCCACCCCAATTGCTTTTTCTTTAGTAATTAAGTTCCTTTCTCAAAATAAAAAATAAAAAATCATGAAATCAAGTTGCAAATATTAAATATTTTTTTTTCGCTTTCCGGCTCTTAAGATCAAATAATTTTCCAGTAAAAAAAAAAATCAAATAATTTTCTTAAATATTATTAAAAACATCATTGATAGGTCTCCAGTTTAATTAGAATTTGTCTCAACAGAAAACTACCGCCATATACTTAAACAAGGATAGTTTTCAGCTGAAACTTAAATTGTATTTATTTATTTATTAATATATCTGATGCTTCTTTTTTTTTTGATAAAATATCTGATGCTTCTTATAATCTTATTCACTTTTAAATAAGAAAGATATCTAGCCTTGAATTTGTCCTCACAGAAATTCTGCCGCCAAACATTAAACTATAGTAGATAATTGTTACTTTTGTAACAAAACTTTACTCTTAATTAATATATATTTGAGAAGTCGTAAGGAAATTGTTCTGCTATATATATAGTGGGTCGGTGAGTAAAAAAAGGTTTCCAAAGAATCCAAACAGGTCTGAAACCTTTAAAGAGAGATATTCATATACTTGCACCCAAAATGTGTGGTACAAGTGGCTAGTAACTTAGGTCATTTAATCATATATCCAAAGTTCGAATATTAATAATAAGAATAGATCGAATTATATCTGTATGTAGAGGAGTTGTCTATATCCTCGAGGATTAGTTAAACGGCTATTCGCCGGGAAAAAAAAAAAAGAGAGAGATATACTTGCACTGCTAAGTGGTAACCGTTGCATTATTCAAGTGGCGTGAAGAGTTGACCTCTTATTAATCACTGAATCATCAAATAAATTAAATTTAATCTCTCCCATTTGCACTTACTCCTATTTATTTGTATCTGGGATTGTTATAATCACATCCTTTCTTGTGCAGTCATGTAATAATACTTGGAGATCTAAATTATAGAATTTCTCTACCAGAAGAAACGATACGCTTGCTTGTTGAAAAAGGAGACTGGGATTCCTTGTTAGAAAATGATCAGGTATATATATTATTTTGCTTAAATAAGTCTTTGATACGTCTCTAGTGTAGCTCAAGTGATAGAGCTCAGGGACATTTGGTGTCACTGAGGTTGCAGGTTTGATCTCCCGGTACCTCCAATTTCCCCCATTCCCTATAAGATCTAAGTATACCTCCTATAAACCAAAATAATAAATAAATAAATAAGTCTTTGATACATAAATATTACGAATTTTGTATTTACTATCTATTAGAATTTTATTCCATTTGCATCCTTCAATTTAAAAAAAAAAAATTGTGTGAGCACACTAATTTTGATATTTATAGGGACTAAAATCCAAAAATAATTACAATTACGACCATGAAAAATTAATTTAAACCATATATTATTTAAAATTCAAAAAATATCTTCATTTTTTTTAAAGATTTAATTATTTAGTTGGTCCCTGAACTATGTGAAAAATTTCAAGTAAGTCCTCGAACATAAAAAGTTTTCAATTGGATCTTTGAACTTATATAAAATTTTCACTTAGCTCCCTAAAGTAGAAAGTCTATTAGTGATACGTTAAATTGGATGAAATAATGATTCTATCGAAGCTGAACACCTATATCAGTCATCTATGGGTGATTTGGGTAGAGGATATTGTCAAAGCAATATGCGTCAAGATGCAACAAAATGAAGTGAGATGCAGCAAGTTGTAGGTGTGGGAGCTATTTTGAACGAAGTTACTTTAAGGGTATGCAACTGTGGGACAAAGAAATTGAGAGAGGAATGAGTTGTTTGTTCAGATGGATGAGAAGCAATCACATGTCATGTTTTGATCTTCTGATTCAACAGTTTAGTCTCCGGCAATCCTAAATAAAAGTTTAATACAAATATGGGGATGGGGGAAAATTATATGTTACATTTTACATCACCAGACATAGTGATATTTTTACGGAACCCTACCATATCCCAATGATTTAATTGAAAATTTTATATAAATCCAAGGATCTAATTGAAAATTCTATAAAAGTTCATGAATCAATAAATTTTTTTTTTTGTTCCGGTATTTGCTTAAAAATTTCCAAATATTTCAGGGACTAATTGAATAATTAAACCTAAAAAATCATTAAATTTGTTTGCATTACTCTCTAACTTAATTGGTTATGCAATGGAAATGAAGCTAATGATGGAGCTAATGACTGGAAACATGTTAAGGGGATGGAATGAAGGAGCAATCAAATTCGCTCCTACCTACAAGTATTTTCCAAAATCAGACATATACTATGGGTGCTGTTATCATGGGAAAAAATCAGAAAAGAAGCGAGCACCAGCATGGTAAGAGACAATATATACAATCCATATATATAATTATGGCCACATAACCAAGTTCAAAACATCCACAGTTGTATAATATTCCTAAATCTTGTTTCTTCTTAACTTAGGTGTGATCGAATCGTATGGTACGGCAAGGGTTTAAAGCAGCTTCAGTACACTAGAAGTGAATCAAAACTATCAGACCACAGGCCTGTTAAGGCAATGTTTACAGCAGAAGTTGGGGTTTTACCAGAGCCGAAAAACATGCAGAGCTTGTTTCTATCAGAAAGATTTGAGCAAATTAAAACTGCTTTTGAAGTTTCCACCACTGATGATTTTGTATGTAAAAAACAATCAAGTTTTCGGTTGTAAATCATTGTGATTATTTACATAATGTTTAATTAATTTTGCATTGGAAAGCAAGAAATTAAGAGAACTAAAAATTCAGAGGAAGGAAAGGGAAACTTCTAATTCTAACAGTTGACATATTATATGGTTTTGCTGATGAGTATACAGTGAAGTTTTGGTTGTTGTTAAATTGGGTTGCTTGTGTTAAAGTGGGCAGTTTGGTCAACTGCAAACCCATGCGCATGGAAAATGGCTTATAATAAGCAGTGACAAGAGATCCGCAACAAAAAATTATGGCAGTAATTAACTTGTTGGATGTCAACGGGAGGGGGCGGGAGTACTCCTCCGATCCCCATCCCTGTCTCCAAATTATCCCTCGTCCCCCAAGGCGGATTCAGGACCCTGAGTAAGTGGGACAATTTATTTTACAAAAAAAAAAAAGTAATAATAATTATTATCATACATATGAATGTAAAACATAAATGTTAAAATCATAAAATTTTAATATATCTAATTAAATAAATTACTTACCTCATAATTGTCCTGAAAATGTTATTGAACACATCTATCTCAATATGTCAGCAGGCAAAGATTCATTCATGTATCCCTCATTCTTCAAATATAGGCGTTGCTGTGTAAGAAAGAAAGAAGGCAGTGACATGGGTACAAATATATCAACTATATGGGGGTAAAATAATAAAAATATAGGAATTCATAGTTTTTCTATGAATTTGAGTGGATGCATCTGCACACCCTGGAGTGAACCTGCGTCTGCCATTGCCAGTCTCCATCCCCGCACTAGTGCAGAAAAGGGATTTCACATCGGTTATTTTTGGCTTTTCACATTGGTTTTCAAACTGATGTTGAAACGGCCGATGTGGTTTACTGTCACTTTTCACATCGGTTTTGAAACCGATGTCAAAAATTCAGTTTCAGCATTGACAATGTAACCTGTTCAGCACTTTTCACATCGGTTTCTGTAAAAACTGACGTGATAACCTAACTTTTCACATCGGCTATATTCAAAACCGATGTGGAAATATAGTGTTTCACATTGGTTTTGAAAATAACCGATGTGGAAAGTTAGGTTATCACATCGGTTTTTACGAAAACCGATGTGAAAAGTACTTTTTTTTAAACCCCCCTACAATAGTGACATCCTTTCCCCTGTTTCAGTAATCCATATAAATACAGAATCTAAATATTCTCAACACAATCACTTTTGTACAACCAAAACTCACTAAATTAAAAGATTACGAACAATACATATATTCAATTACATTAAGACAACAAAGATAATTAGAAACCAAAAAGGTACTTGATATATTATAGATTTCATATCAAAGTATATATCAGTCAAAAATACACTATAGCTAGTATATGATACGTTTAAAAACTAACTACATATACAAACTATGGTTGGTACACTTCAAGAAAGAAAGTTGCCCAACGCATCCTTATGTTATTGATGTCGCATCAGAGAGTGGAGTCGGATTGTTGAATATCTGCAAGTTTAATTGGACATAAGATTATATCTTTTAAGTAATAAACTAAAATAAAACATATAACGAATCTATAACTATTACAACTAATTGTGTTACCGATTAGCATTTACCTCCTGCCATCTTTCAGTGATACCGGAGGAGATAATTTTGACCATCCATTTCATCACCTAATATCCACATTCTCATGATCCACGTTGTCTACGGGACTACGTACAAATGAAACCGAATTAGAATATGATGAATTAAATAGAAATCAATAATTATACCCACTACACTTGAAGTGTTTGAACTAATAAATATCTTACGTTAGGAATAATCCATCTAATAGCCCGACGCCTTTCACCACGCAGCCACTACTAGAAATCCATCTTTTTCGGACGGATTTTCGGACGGAAATTGGACAAATATCGGACGGATTTCGGACGGATAATTCATTTCGGACGGATTTCGGACGGAATGGCATCCGTCCGAAAAAGCCCCGTGGGAAATTAGAAAATCCGTCCCAAATTCCGTCCGAAAATATTTCCGGACGGATTTCGGACAACGTGGAAATCCGGACTGTGGTTATTTTTCGGACGGATTTATTTTTATTTTCGGACGGATTTATTTTTGTTTTCGGACGGATGCTGTGATTTTGTTGGTTATTTTTCGGACGGATTTATTTTTGTTTTCGGACGGATTTGGGACGGATGCTGTGATTTTGTTGGTTATTTTTCGGACGGATTTATTTTTGTTTTCGGACGGAATGCTGTGATTTTGTTGGTTATTTTTCGGACGAATTTCAGACGGATTTATTTTTGTTTTCGGACGGATTTATTTTTTGGTTATTTTTGATTCCCACGGAAGAATCAAAAGTCAGAATCTGTCACGGCAATGACATGTTAACTGAGTCAGACCCCTTGTAAGCAGAATCTGTCACGGCCAGGCCGTGATACCCATCACGGCCGTGACAGACCATTTAGTGAAACAACATTCAAGGCAGAAGATGTCACAGCCAGGCCGTGATGCTCATCACGACCGTGACAGATCACTTCACTTACATTACAGTTTCACTATCTATGCGAATTATATGGCACCGATCACTAACATTTGCAGTTTCACATTCAATCACAAAATCATGAATTTGACTATTGTTACAAAATACAGTCTTGGTACCATACAACTTCTAAAAATCAAATACCAATTGCTGCATGCAATCCAAAAGTCATGACTTAAAAACTATCAGAAGATCAAACCACTGTGAACTGTGAAAGTCATGTAATGAACCAAAAAGTTGAGGAATCGAGAATCCAGCCTCTCCAAATTTGTCGACATTTTTCCTTTAGAAGTAGAATGACCCGCATCAATGGAGATGCCCCCACGATACACCCGAAAGATTTATATCCAACAATTCAAGAAAAGAATGAACCTTTCCATCAACCAAGCAAGTCAATTAATTAACAAACAGAAATAAGTGCACACATGTGTTCAATCTGTACTCTAGAACCCCAAAAGAACCGAGCCGAGAAAGAAGCCCATGTGATCTATACTGCTTAGTATAGCCGCCTCGAGCAAATATACATGTTACAGATCAAGAAGATCGATGGTACTTCCAATAGTTGGAAAGTGCAATCTAATTGTTTATCAATTAAAAAGTGCTAAATGCTTAGGACATATTTTATCTCACAAGATTGTTAATGACCAAAAAGCATAATTAGAAGGCTATTTATTAATTATTGGCATTTAAATTGATGCGACTAGCAGAAAGTACAAATAATAAAAATTATCAAGAGATTTTTCCAGCAAACCCTCAAATTGTTTGGATCTTTATTGCTAGCAAACCCTCAAATTGTTTGAATCTTTATCTAACTCATGTCCGTTCATAATTCCTAGGCCTAAGCATACACTACACTTTAGTTCAAAGGATAGTCAAATGTTGAGGCTAAACAAAAAATCTGCAATGCACAAGAGTATTAGGATAGCCAAAAGAACCAACATTATTTCCACTACACACACACAAAACAAACGACACACAAACAATCAATATTGGAATCTTTAAATTTGATAAAGATTAAAGAACAGAAAATTCGGTGAATAAGAGAGAAAAGGTTGAAACAGGTAAGTTGCACTGAATATAACAAACATTATCCAATGATAATGAATCTTCAAATAGTACAAAACATATCGTGAGTAAAAACATGGCCTTGAATGTACACTACACATTGCAACTCATACAAGGCAAGCAACTAAAACTAAATCATGTCCCCCAATAACATAAAGTACACCCAAAGATCTCCCAAACAGATATTTATAAAATTTACATTCTTATAATCTAATTCATCAAAGAAAAACTATTTCCACAAAAGGAGGATGAAATTCTCGGAATACCTGTATAGTAGCAAAGAGTCACAAGATCCAAAAGTGTGTTAGTAGTGTAACTATTGGATTGCAATCTGATTCGCCCTGGCTCCACATCCACCGAGCTCCTTGACCGGAATGCAAAGGTAGATGAATCAAATTTCTGCATAATTAAATTAGAAACATATTATATTGAGACTAGTTACAAAAATTAATTTTGAAGAAATAGTCAAAATGTCAATAAGGAAGCTAACAAACTTACTTCACATCTTGTTATGTTCTCAAGAGGATATATTCTCAATGTTCGACTGGTATTTGGATCTAACATACGAATTCCATCCAAACCAATCGAAAGGATAAACATTGAGAAAATCACTAATTGTAATGAACAGCGACCCACAGAAAGGATAAACAATTGAAAGGTTTGTGAATGAAAAATAAATAAAAGAGAACTGCTATAGAGCCGGGAGGCTCCTAGACCGGTTGATTTATCTCCCAGGAGGTGAGCAAATCGGCTGTAGAAAAAGATCAACACTACAGAAAACGAAGACAACCCCTACTGCACATAATAAGAGAAACATATACTGCACAACAATCTCCAAGACTTGCCGCTCTGTTAAGAAGGGAAACACTAATTCACAGTCCCAATTTCATAAAACAAGATTTAATTTTAAGCTAAAAATCACTTTTCTGTGTTCATATGTTTTCAGTAAAATAGTTTTCCAAAACATAAGCTATGACGTATGTCATGCCTCAACCAGTCTCAATAGTTTAATCATATAGATAAATCACACACACACATGCATATTGTAACACCCCCTTGGGCATTACTTACTTAACACATGCGAAATTTAAATTAAAAGATAATTTGTCTGGTGCTTTTGGAAAATAATTTATATAAGTACATAAGTGTCTCGAAATTGGGTATAAAAAAAAAACTTTGTCACGACTCCACACCTAAGCCTTGATCGGCACACGGACTTACTATCACAAACCTGACAAGCCTATTTATTTTTTAGAATATAATTTATTAAAATCTATTATTTTTACGAAAATTTTGACAGAGTCTCCTCTGTAATTCGGACATCCCAGGTAAAAGAACACCAAGGAGGTAAGGGCAGAAGCTGTCAACTAAAAAATTGAATGACATCTATAATAGTCGCATGGGTCATTGGAGAAACAATCATTTAATTTTTTTAAGAATTAATCTATAGAGAAAATACAAATCTATTTTAGACATTTTTTCCATAAGAATTTCAATATAAAGTACATTTATCTACTTATACTAAAATTACTAGTTGGTAACTCGATGCACACCACTGGTCAAATTCTACACTTTTTTAACCTTATGTAAACTACTTTGATGCTACATTTTCTGTGAAGATGGGAAAAAATAAGGTCAAGGTAGATAAGTTTTCTATTCTACAAACTATTTCTAATGAGATCTTCTCAAGTGAAACATGATCCTCAAAAGTAATATATCAAGTTTTTGAAACTACTGATAGTCACTTGTAGGACTACTTACAAGATTTTCAGTTTTTCCGTTGTCCCAATATATTCTCGACCTGGGGATCTTTCCTATAATCAAGCATTTTCTCAGTATCCTGCATATGGTGTCCAAGTAAAATATAGGTTAATTAAAAAAATACTTTAAGTGAAAGAGAAAGTGGTCAAGTCATTGAACTCACAGTGTCTTCAAGGATCTCATATTACTAGGTAAAGTGAAAGTATATCCTCTGCTACCTTTTTAGGTCAGTTGTGCTCCTAAGTATCAAAGAATAAACAAAATAATCTCATTGACATTTAAGAGTCCTAATTGCACTAAATCATCATTAATTTCACAAAAACATACCCAAATTCAAATCAAATCAAATTGGGGTTTAGGGCTCCTAAATACAATTTGGGGAAAACTCATTTTAATTAAAGAATAATGAAATTGGTTTAGGGAAACACAAATTCACAGTCCCAATTTCAAAAAACAACCTTAAATTTCAAGATTAAAATCTAAAATCAAAGGGTTAGGGTTAGGGTAACAAAATCAGATTTTGGGGGTTTTGAATCTGAGACACAAGAGAGGGTTTTGACTCACCCAAGGAAGAAGATAACTTGAAGGTGGTGCTGTGGTGCTCCTCGCGGCGGCGGACGCGATTCCGGCGAGGTGGCAGTGGCGGTTGCAGTGTTCCTGTAACACCCAAGTACTCAAAACTTGAAGATAAGGCTAAGAGATGAAGGAAAGAACTTAAACTAACAAAGAGAGGTGAGAAACCACCATGGAGGCGGCGGCGTGGTGCTTACCGCGGTGGCTAGCGTGACGTGAACAGGAGGGACGAGACGGAGCAGAACGCGCGTCTTCTCCGCTACCAGGGGCAACCAGACGGTGACCTCCCCGGCGGCGCACGGCTGGACGACGACGGGCGGCTCCTAGGGCGGCGCGACTGGTTGGTTGAGAAGGAGGAGGAAGAAGAAGATGGAGTTAGGAGGAAGAAGAGAAAAGGAAAGAAGAAAAGAGAAAGAAGCAGAGAAAGAAAAGAGAAAAAGAGAGAGATAGCGTCGAGAAAGAGAGAGAGAAAAGAGAGAAATTTGAGTTTTTAAACCAGTTACTTAGTGATAGGTACAAAATGAGTGATAAATATTAGGCCTAAAATAAACAGGTTTTTACTTTTTGAAATCTAAAAATAAAGATTGATAAAGATATGATTTCGAAATTCAAATTAGAGTAAAGATTAATAGTTGAACGGATCAACTAAGAAAATACTCAGTCCAAAATTTAATCTCCGATTGATGTCAAACCAGTTTATTTTCAACTCTAAAATTAAATAGAATAGGAATATGAAAATGCTTTTCTCTTAATCATAATATTTAAAATATTTTTCTGTACTGATATAATAGTGACAATAACGTAATTATTGTCTAGTAAACGTGCATTTACTGAAATAATTTGAAGAGAGTAATTTAATTACTCAAACTAAACCATATAACATAATAAACATAAACATCCAAATAAAAATAATTAATCCTAGGTGTAAAAACTAGGGTGTTACATATGATTTCAAAATTCAAATTAGAGTAAAGATTAATAGTTGAACTGACCAACTAAGAAAATACTCGGTCCAAAATTTAATATCCGATTAATGTCAAATCAGTTTATTTTCAACTCTAAAATTAAATAGGATGAAAATATGAAAATGCTTTTCTCTTAATCATATTATTTAAAATATTTTTCTGTACTAGTAATAATAGTGACAATAACAAATTATTGTCTAGTAAGCGTGCATTTACTGAAATAAGTCAGTGCTAATGCACCCAATAAAATAATTTGAAGAGAGTAATTTAATTACTCAAACTAAACCACATAACAAAATAAACATAAAGATTAATAGTTGACCTAAAAAGTCAAATTGGGCTCTATTAGGATCAAACCAGTCCATTTGGGCTCCATTAGGATCAAAGAAGTACAAATTGGCCCAGTTAGGTCGTATATGACCTAAAAAGTCAATTTGGGCTCTATTAGGATCAAACAAGTCCATTTAGGCTTCATTAGCACCATAGAAGTTCAATTGGGCCGATCGGGGCAATTGGCCCAATTAGGTCCTAACAAGTCAAATTGGGCTCTATTAGGATCAAACCAGTCCATTTGGGCTCCATTAGGGTTAAAGAAGTACAAATTGGCGCAGTTAGGTCGTATATGACCAAAAAAGTCGATTTGGGCTCTATTACGATCAAACAAGTCCATTTAGGCTTCATTAGGACCATAGAAGTTCAATTGGGCCGATCGGGGCAATTGACCCAATTAGGTCCTAACAAGTCAAATTGGGCTCTATTAGGATCAAACAAGTCTATTTGGGCTCCATTAGGATCAAAGAAGTACAAATTGGCCCAGTTAGGTCGTATATGACCTAAAAAGTCGATTTGGGCTCTATTAGGATCAAACAAGTCCATTTAGGCTTCATTAGGACCATAGAAGTTCAATTGGGCCGATCGGGGCAATTGGCCCAATTAGGTCCTAACAAGTCAAATTGGGCTCTATTAGGATCAAACCAGTCCATTTGGGCTCCACTAGGGTTAAAGAAGTACAAATTGGCGCAGTTAGGTCGTATATGACCAAAAAAGTCGATTTGGGCTCTATTACGATCAAACAAGTCCATTTAGGCTTCATTAGGACCATAGAAGTTCAATTGGGCCGATCGGGGCAATAGGCCCAATTAGGTCCTAACAAGTCAAATTGGGTTCTATTAGGATCAAACCAGTCCATTTGGGCTCCATTAGGATCAAAGAAGTACAAATTGGCCCGGTTAGGTCGTATATGACCTAAAAAGTCGATTTGGGCTCTATTAGGATCAAACAAGTCCATTTAAGCTTCATTAGGACCATAGAAGTTCAATTGGGCCGATCGGGGCAATTGCCCCAATTAGGTCCTAACAAGTCAAATTGGGCTCTATTAGGATCAAACAAGTCTATTTGGGCTCCATTAGGATCAAAGAAGTACAAATTGGCCCGGTTAGGTCGTATATGACCTAAAAAGTCGATTTGGGCTCTATTACGATCAAACAAGTCCATTTAGGCTTCATTAGGACCATAGAAGTTCAATTGGGCCGATCGGGGCAATTGGCCCAATTAGGTCCTAACAAGTCAATTTGGGCTCTATTAGGATCAAACCAGTCTATTTGGGCTCCATTAGGATCAAAGAAGTACAAATTGGCCCGGTTAGGTCGTATATGACCTAAAAAGTCGATTTGGGCTCTATTAGGATCAAACAAGTCCATTTAGGCTTCATTAGGACCATAGAAGTTATATTGGGCCGATCGGGGCAATTGGCCCAATTAGGTCCTAACAAGTCAATTTGGGCTCTATTAGGATCAAACCAGTCCATTTGGGCTCCATTAGGATCAAAGAAGTACAAATTGGCCCAGTTAGGTCGTATATGACCTAAAAAGTCGATTTGGGCTCTATTAGGATCAAACAAGTCCATTTAGGCTTCATTAGGACCATAGAAGTTCAATTGGGCCGATCGGGGCAATTGGCCCAATTAGGTCCTAACAAGTCAATTTGGGCTCTATTAGGATCAAACCAGTCCATTTGGGCTCCATTAGGATCAAAGAAGTACAAATTGGCCCAGTTAGGTCGTATATGACCTAAAAAGTCTATTTGGGCTCTATTACGATCAAACAAGTCCATTTAGGCTTCATTAGGACCATAGAAGTTCAATTGGGCCGATCGCGGCAATTGGTCCAATTAGGTCCTAACAAGTCAAATTGGGCTCTATTAGGATCAAACCAGTCCATTTGGGCTCCATTAGGGTTAAAGAAGTACAAATTGGCCCAGTTAGGTTGTATATGACCTAAAAAGTCGATTTGGGCTCTATTACGATCAAACAAGTCCATTTAGGCTTCATTAGGACCATAGAAGTTCAATTGGGCCGATCGCGGCAATTGGCCCAATTAGGTCCTAACAAGTCAAATTGGGCTCTATTAGGATCAAACCGGTCCATTTGGGCTCCATTAGGATCAAAGAAGTACAAATTGGCCAAGTTAGGTCGTATATGACCTAAAAAGTCGATTTGGGCTCTATTACGATCAAACAAGTCCATTTAGGCTTCATTAGGACCATAGAAGTTCAATTGGGCCGATCGCGGCAATTGGCCCAATTAGGTCCTAACAAGTCAAATTGGGCTCTATTAGGATCAAACCGGTCCATTTGGGCTCCATTAGGATCAAAGAAGTACAAATTGGCCCAGTTAGGTCGTATATGACCTAAAAAGTCGATTTGGGCTCTATTAGGATCAAACAAGTCCATTTAGGCTTCATTAGCACCATAGAAGTTCAATTGGGCCGATCGGGGCAATTGGCCCAATTAGGTCCTAACAAGTCAAATTGGGCTCTATTAGGATCAAACCGGTCCATTTGGGCTCCATTAGGATCAAAGAAGTACAAATTGACCCAGTTAGGTCGTATATGACCTAAAAAGTCGATTTGGGCTCTATTAGGATCAAACAAGTCCATTTAGGCTTCATTAGGACCATAGAAGTTCAATTGGACCGATCGGGACAATTGGCCCAATTAGGTCCTAACAAGTCAATTTGGGCTCTATTAGGATCAAACCAGTTCATTTAGGTTCTATTAGGATCAAACAATTGTACTTCTTGTTTACTTTACTTCATAAATCTTGTAAGAAATATAAATCTTATTTAATTCACTTCATAAATCTTGTTTACTTTTAAATTTATTAAGATCAAATATTTTAATCATGTTTATAAGATAAATTATTTAATATTTTTTCAAGGATAATATAAGATAAATCAAGGAAATATAAAAAATAACACAATCCGTCCGAAATTTTTGGATGGATTTCGGACGGATCATGGAAAATGTAAGGATTAACGAAATCCGTCCGAAAATTTCGGACGGATTTCGGACGGATCAAGGAAAATATAAGAATCAACGAAATCCGTCCGAAATTTTCGGACGGATTTCGGACGGATCAAGGAAAATATAAGAATTAACGAAATCCGTCCGAAATCCGTCCGAAAATTTCAGACGGATTTTGGACGGATCAAGGAAAATATAAGAATTAACGAAATCCGTCCGAAAATTTCGGACGGATTTCGGACGGATCATGGAAAATATAAGAATTAACGAAATCCGTCCGAAAATTTCGGACGGATTTCGGACGGATCATGGAAAATATAAGAATTAACGAAATCCGTCCGAAAATTTCGGACGGATTTCGGACGGATCATGGAAAATATAAGAATTAACGAAATACATCCGAAATTTTCGGACGGATCAAGGAAAATATAAGAATTAACGAAATCCGTTCGAAATTTCGGACGGATTTCAGACGGATCAAGGAAAATATAAGAATTAACGAATCCGTCCGAAATCCGTCCGAAATTTCGGACGGATTTCGGACGGATCATGGAAAATATATGAATTAACGAAATCCGTCCGAAATCCGTCCGAAAATTTCGGGAAATTTCGGACGGAAACATTTCTGTCCGAAAATTCAATTTTTCTAGTAGTGAGCATGCGGCTTGCATCAATAGAAATATCATAAGAAAATAAACATTAATTAAAGTATATCTAATAGATTTTAGATATATAATTAAAACAACTTCATTACAGATTATAAATTATTTTAATGCTTATGTTTCCATGACGATTTTCAGTTCATTCACTGGCTTATTTCCCGTCGAGCAGGAGAAGACCACGACATTCAACCGAGGGCACAAGATCAACAATTGCCAATGTTTTTTGCATTTATGGAATAATTAGTGACTAAGTCATATATAGTTATAATTAAATAACTGATACTTACTTATTGAGATAAGGCGCAAGGTAGAACTGATGATCGTCTCGGGCAAGTATATCACGTATGGTGGCGACCGGGTCTTCTAATGTTAGGAAAACATCACCCTGAATGGGCATGGGGTCAATGAACCCATAAAGGATGAGGTTGCCCTGATCAACTAACATGCGATGCAGATACCTAATATATTGATAAAACATGTTAATTATCATAGTATTTAAAATTTAATTACTTAACTTATAAATAAAATATACTTACGTGCACCATAACGAGATGTGTGCAGCACTAGCCATTTCACGCTCGAGCGCCATCTCCATAATTTCCTTCTTTGGGATATACAAATGGTCAACTGACCTGGCATCATGTTCCAACCTTACCAAAGCTGCGTCAACTTCCATGGTCACAACCTGTATAGCCAGAAGTTTAAAAATCAAACTAGAAAAATAGAGATGAGAAAGCTTACCGGGTGTGGTAAGAAACACAAGAAGTGTGGAAACGAAATCCTAAGTTTCAAATAATCAAGAAACCCTGAAATAGAAAGAGAAAGAAGCTAAAACTAATTGCACAAATCCAAAAGTTAAAGGGAACACAAAAATGAATAAATAGGTCAAGGATTAGACATGAGATTCAACACTCTAGGAGAGCTTTACAGGGATTGGCACAACCTCAAAATAGTTTCAACCTCCTGTTCATCAGTAGAATTGTATCCCAACAAATAAGTTGGTGCAGTTAAAATGAAAGAATTGATTTATCAAAAGAATAAAATGATTTAACCAAAGACAATTGTTAGTCAACATTTCCAAAACCTATTGTATAGTTTGTTTTACTTAATAATAGCCTTTGTGCCAACATGCTAGTATGCAACCATTAGAATATATGAATACCTGTTACACAGATCAAAAATAGCAATTGAAATGCAAGAAATTAAACTCTCCAATATTCAGATAAAAATTGTATGTAAATGTGACTGCTCAAGTTGTTTCATTGGCCAACAGAAAAATGAACCTTCACCCTCCTTATATTGCAGCTGAAATAAATCAAAAGGCACAATCAGGAAAGGTAAGCAAGCAAATTTTGAATTTGCTAATCCTTTAAGAAAAATTTGAATTAGAAAGGAAGAGACTTTTCATTTATTGGTGCCTATTTATTTGGCAAAATACATACTACATAAAAAAGAGACATATTTCAAAAAACAAAAATATTTCAAAAAACAAAAATTACATAATTAGAGAAAGCACAACCTATCTTGATCAGTACAACCTATCCATGAGCATAGTAGGATACTTCAATAGCAATAAATGCTGGGTTTTTTTTATCCAAATAAGAAATCATAAATGCAGTAAAAAAATGAATGAATGAACAACAAGCTATAGTAGGTACTGGACAAAATCTTTGTAACATGAAATTCAAAAGATAATTAAAGAAATGAGTGTGGTATCTAATAACCAAGATCTGTGTTGTAAGATAACGTTAGTATTTTTCTCTTCTTCCGGTGTGGGCTAAAAATTTGAGAAGAAATGGTATTAGAGCTTATGGAGTTTATTTACTCTATCTTTATAATAGGAAAGCTTAGTGATAGAAGCATATTGGCACATGAAAGATAGAAGCATATTAACACAAAAATATGAAACAGTTAATATATGAAAATAGGAATAAAATGTGACAACATCTTATCTGGATTGAAAAACAACACATGAAAGAAATACACATTATGATCATTTACCAATCTCATTGTTTGACAGCGTGGCAAGCTCATGCAACAAAAAGAACCAATTGACTCAATTAGGGTCAAAGATGAAACAAAAAGCACAAATTGCATAACCACTACAAAAAAAAGGTTATTTAGCGACCAAAAATAGTGACCAAATTTGTTGGATGCTGTTTGCGACCGAAATGGCGACCGATTGTAGGATCTACATGAAACACTGGTTATAGTTGATACTGCGACCGAAATAGCGACCGAAATAGAGCGTAGCAGAGTTATCAGTCGCTATTTCGATCGCTAGATAAAGGAAAGTAAAAGTCAAAAGTTGCTGACTTTTCAGCGACCG
Organism: Sophora flavescens; assembly: GCA_030762895.1. Taxonomy (NCBI): domain Eukaryota; kingdom Viridiplantae; phylum Streptophyta; class Magnoliopsida; order Fabales; family Fabaceae; genus Sophora; species Sophora flavescens. Next base: position 78,258,510 of record CM061068.1, read on the forward strand.
AAATGGCGATCGAGTTAAATGCAACGGTTAAATTTTATTTATATTTGCGACCGATATTAATTCGGTCGCCAAACGGCTCGTAAAAAAATTAAAATAGATCGTGTTAGCGATCGATTTTAAATCGGTCGCTAGATTTATGAATTCAAATTTCAAATTAACCCATTTAGCGATCGAATAATTCGGTCGCTAAAAATAAAATCCCTAAATCGAACAGGTCCCCCTTTCTTCCTCACTTTTTCCCGAATCTCTCCTTCTGTCTCACTATTTCTCTCTTCTTCTCGCGATCTCCGGTCACCAAAGGACACCTCGAGCCACCACTGTCATCCCCTCTCCTCCGGTAAACTCTCATCTTCTTCGTCTCTCTCCACCCCCCTCTCTCTCTGTCTCACTCTGTCTCTCTCTCTCCATTTCTCAGGTTCTCTCTCATCCTCCTCCTCCTCCGACCACCACCACCACCACCATCCTCCTATTCCATAGGTAAGCTCTCTTCTTCTCTCCTCTATCTCTCTCTATCTCACGCTCTCTCTCTTGCTCGGTTCTCTCTCTCTCTGTCTAAGTTTCTCTCTCTATGTATCTCTCAGATGTTGCCACCTCCTCCGACCACCACCACCACCATCTCAAGGGGCTCTATTCACGCGGCCACCACCCCCACAGTCTCCTCTAATCAGTTTTGTCTCAGGTTAGGGTTTAGAGAATGATTCATGATTATGTCTCAAGTAATCAACAATCACACTCTTTGCCAATCTTAAACAAGCAGACCATTAATGAAAAGACTTGGTCCATTGATAGTATGAAACATGATTATCATGATAGACACTTAGACAGCAAGATGGACCTCCAAGAACTTATATGACATTTCATAGCTTTTCTAGACTATATTGATTGATTTACCTATTCAGGGAACTAGTGATTGGTAAATGCTCTTAAATTGGGGGTATTTTATTGCTATTGTAAACCCTCTTTGAATCTATTTTTTATTTCATTTTGACCGAAACTTGGTACTGTGAATATAGCTACTTGAAAATGTATTTGACTGAAACTAAAGAGATGATGATGCTACTGTGAATGTAGCTAGTGTGCATTTTTTTATTTTCATTCTTTTGATTTTATGCAACATAACTGTATTCACTATTTATTAAAAAATGCTCAATTTTCAAGTATTATTATACTGGTCTTGATACTAAAAAAATAAGAGAACTTGTGAAAACTTGTTATGCTTGTTTGTTTAAAAATGCTGAATTTTCAAGTATTATTATACTGGCCTTGATACTAACAAATTAGAGAACTTGTTAAAACTTGTTATGCTTGTGTTTGTGTTGTTTCTTTGTTACACACTTCTCTTTAGCACAAAGCATACTGAAACCGATATTTTTATATGAGAGCTGGAGGGGGATATTAATCACATGGAATCTTGGATAGAACCAATAGAAAACCAAACTTAATTCCTTGTGTGCAGTGACTTGAAAAATAGATTTTCCAACTTTCTAGATTCTCATAGGTAATGTAAAGCTCATGCTTTTGAACCATCCCTTGTGTTTGATCTTTATTATGTTTTCCATTTTGTATAAGTGTTTTATTGGTTAAGCTTTTAATTCAGCATCTAACAATTAATGAAACAACGCCAAATATCTGAAAAATGGACTTGTACATTATGAATGCTACATGAAGTTACTCATGTGCCTTCACCTATATAGTTTAAGTTTTGAGAGAGTTGATTCATGATTTTGAAAAACATCGCAAACAAAACCGATAATTAAGAGAGTGAGTTGAGTGGTTCAAGATTCATGAGTACATCGAATTAGTTGCAAAGTGACAATATATGAGAGCCTTAAATGTTAGTTTCTTAAATGTTAGTATTTGACAGGATTAATTTTATTTATGCATTATAGGTCATTGCTCTATTTCTCGTGAGTTAAAACCGAGTCCCATCGTCCCCCCTCCATCTCCACAGGTAATCAATTGGTCGTAATGGCAATTTGTTGAACTTTTATATTACTAACTTGAATACAATTAATTTGGCTCTAAGGATATTAATTTGCTTTCATATTGTCTTATTATATTTATCAGTTCCTGATCTTCTTTTCTGCGGCTCCTCCCCTTATCCTTACTTGTTTTTGTATTTTGTCGCATAGGTAAGTTCTCTCAATACTCTCTTTTAAGTTTCTGCTTTGTCTAAAAGGTTCTGATTGTGTGGTGCTTGTAATGTGTTATGTGAATTATATATCTTGTTGTTTGTTAGTGCAGAGCTGAGCTCAATAGGAAGGTATCCTGCCTGAAAGGCAAGATGCTGATAATTTAATATTTATGCATGTATTTGCAATTATGTGTTGTTTGTTAGTGGAGAGTGAGACACCCCGATGTGCCCCATCGTATTATTACATTAAAACCTTAATATTTAATTACTTAATCGCGCGCTTACTGTTGAAAATACGTAAAAATTAAAAACTTTAGTTAAACAATCATATAACTTCTACAAATATAAAACACACCAAAGTTGTACTATATAATTACACACATGTTTATTTATTATATTACCAAAACACTGTTGAGGGTATCCTCTCAGTAGGATCCCTCACAAGCATAAACTTCACTACAGACATACTTAGCGAAAATATAACTACTCTTTAGACACACTGGCCATAATGTCTATACTCTAATCGCCTTGAATCACAGCTCGACCTCCAACATCTGATTCGTAAGGAGTTCCATCTAACTCCTCAGCAATTGGTTCCTCCATCGGGTCTTCTATTACGGTCACATCATAAATAAAATACAACACATAGAAAAACATAGGGAATAAGAAACAGTTCTATCAACAAAAAGCGGAAAAGAGTAATAGTAAATTATACCACAATTGTCACAGACACACATCACTCAAAATCAACAATCATCCTCAATTCACTATATCATCCTCTACCCTCAGCTCATGTAGTATAAATACTTATACTATCATAACTGTCTCTATTCCTTTCACATTCGTTAGTAGTCCAGGGTAGTCTGATGCAAAAATCTTAGCATAGTACACTTCTATCTTTCGATAGGATAAGACTCAACATAGTGCCCTTCTATCTTTCGATAGGATAAGACTCAACATAGTGTTCTTCTATCTTTCGATAGGATAAGACTCAACATAGTGCCCTTCTATCTTTCGATAGGATACATCAGATCTACGCGTCATGGACTGAAAAAGTATTTGTATTAAAGCCTCTATATGAATCTCACTATCTCAAATCAATAACAACCTTGTACCTCAAACTCCCATCATAACCTCAACTCGCATTCTATGTCACATCTCATCCTTTAGATAACTTAATTAAGCTAGGCACCTCTAAGTCAATTCATTCTCTCACCCAAACAATCATCTCCCGAACAACATATATCCTTACTTAAAATCAACTAGGCATAGTATTAAAAACCAGGCAGATCATGCATAACACATTAATCAACAAAATATTCCAACATCTCAATATCATATAAGGCAATTTATCACAACCAACTCATAATAATCAAACCAATTAAATAACAAAGTCAGACTCTGTCACGGCCTTGTAACATCCTAAAATTCTAATATAATTAATTTAAAAAAAAAAGGGATTAAGTTATAAAAAAAAAAATAATAATGATATAATAAAAATAAGATATAATTAAGAGGTTTAGTGTAAAGGATTTGTTGGTATAAAATTTATTAGAGTTGGTTAGGAATTTCAAGAGGAATAATGAATTAAAATATATATGTATATATATGAATGTAAACATAAGTACAGACTTTTCACGTAGGGACCTAGAGGTAGCTCATAAGTCAAGTGGGCCTAGTTATTCTATTAAAAAAAAAAAGAAGAAAAAAAGAAAAGAAATAAACATTAAAGAAACAAAAAAAAGGAAAAGAAAAAAAAAAAAAACCTAAAAGCCCTGTACGCAACGTCAGCCATATATATATATTTAGCCATATATATATATTTAGTCATTGAGTAGAAGGAAGGGCTGTAGCGCCACAGAAGAAAAAGAAAAAGTTGGTTTGGGTGAGGAGCACAACACATATCCAAGAACGCCACCAAACGGAAAGGGAATTTTTAGGGAAGTGCAAATCCCTATCATACGTAATTTTTAGATCACATTGGAGGTCTGCAAAAGGTGAGTAAAAATAAAATTTCTCACACTTTCATGGTACAGATAATTTGATGCTTCTACATGTAACTTTGTCTTTTGGAAATAGTAAAATATTTTAGGGTCCTTGATTCTTGATTTGAGACTCTTAAATTATTTTGAGATGTTGTTAGATGAATCGAATTATTAAATATATTTTCCTGTAATCTATAAATAAATAGCTTTATATTAATTTTGTGGAATTGTTGTACATTCTTTATTTTGATTGTTTGATGGCAAAACAATTGTCAAAGTCAAATTCATTATTTGTAGTGTGATTAATTCTTTCCCTGTTACTTGAAATTCTATCCCACTGTTGAAGGACAATTTAAATTAGAAATTGGAATGTAAGTTCATGTTTTGTGAACCCGTTCCCGTAACAAGTCATTTTAAGCATGTTTTTGTTCAATGGTTTCTAAATTAAAATTTGTTTAACTACAGTATAAATTATTGTTGATTAACAATCTTTAATATGTATAATATGACGTTATAGTGTTGGTTTGGCATGACATTGTAACATTGTTATTGAGAGATAAAGTTGGAAAACCTTGAGAGTCATCTGGGATGACATATTGCATTATGCATGAGTTGGTCATCACCTTCCGGGAAGGGATGACGGTGTACATTCTATTCCGGGAATAGGATGAGAGATATCACCATCTAGGATGGGATATCAAATTATTAAAATATTCACATCTGGGATGGAATATTAGATACCTCCATCTGGGATGGGGAAGGCAGTGGGATGCCATTGCATGGATATGAGCTCATAGACCTTAGTGGATCTGTGATTCACACCAGTTCAGGGAACCAAAGAGTCGAGTTAAGTGATTCTGGGAATCACCGAGTCATGTTCGTGGAGTTGCATTGTGTAGAGTTTGCATGGTGAATGTGATTAAATGCAATGTGATGTGACCGTTGCCGAGTTTATGAGTTTGTGCTTTAAATGCTCGACATTAATTTTATATATATGTATATATAATTATTATTTTGGAGGTTTATTATATTCAATATTTTAAAAATTAGCGGGTACCATGAATGTTTTTCCGGTTACCGCACCGGCTGAGAACAACACTATTTGCGAAAATATTTTTAGAACTTGATTTTTATTCACTGGGATTATATCTCATTAAAAGTGTTGTTTTCAGAGCACGAGGACGATATCACTGAAGCTGAAGAGGATTGAAGACTTAGCGAATTTACTTATTTATTATCTAGCTTTGTTAGTATTTTATTTTGAATAAGGAGCCGTTTGTGGCTAGACATATTTATTTTATTTTTTATTTATCGTTGGATTTATTAGTAGACGCCCGGTTTTGAGGCTTGGGGTTTTTATTTGGACGTATGGATTTATTATTTATTACTTTGATACATTATTACTATTTTAATTAATATGAGACATTTTTCAGACTCATATAATTGATGAAACTTTTATGATTAACATATTTTAATTAAATGTATTAAAGGATTTTTATACAATTTGTTTTGGGTTACTAATGTAACGAAGGGCGTTACATTTATGGTATCAGAGCAGTTCAATTCTAAATCGGACTGTGGTAATGGGGCTTTTCTAAAATAAAACTTGGGCGCATAGGATGCTTGTTAGAGTTATAAATGCTGCATGTTATTCTTTGGGATATTGGACCTGATCAACCCAATATTTCATTGGTAGTGAGCAGATTTATGGCGACTAATAGGCGAGGGATGAATGTTGCACTTGCAGCAACCTTGGATTGTATGGCCAAGGCTATGCAAGGGCAGACGGAGACTCGTCGTCAACTGAAAGGGAATGGAGGCCAGTCACTAGTGAAGTGGTGGCAACCTAGGACCCTTAACACGTGGGGCTTTCCGAATTCAAGAAGAACAATTCACCCTCATTTTGAGGCAGCTTAGATCCGAAGGAGGCTGAATTTCTTCTACTCGTTTTAAAAAAAAATTATTATATTGTCTGATTCAGGAGCAACGCATCCCTTGATACGTCCTTCATGTGTGAAAATTTGGAGATGCCAATCTTTCATTTGTCCTTTGGTTCATAGGTTTCTACTCCTATAGGGATATTCTTGTTCTTCCATTGGTTGTTTAAATTGTTTCCTTGTTCATCGAGACACTCCTTATGACATCAAACTTATTGTTATCTATGTATTGTATGTTATTCTTGGTATTGACTTATTGGCATCTAGACTCATTGCCATGAGTATCCTGACAAAAATATCCTTATCTCTTCACACCCAATGTCTTTTGATTTTCGGTGTCGACCCGTATTTTATTCGTCGTTTCTTGTGATAAGTGCTTGGTTTAGAGAGCTCAAGGATACATACTCTCATTCACTGCTACTATAGGGGCAGACAATGATGTAGCGACTATCTCTATGATGCGTAAGTTTCAATAGGGAGTTGAGTTTAGCATAGATCTAGTGTCAAAGAGTAGACTAATATCTGTAGCGCCTTACAAGATAACACCTCTAGAGTTGAGCAAGCTCAAGAAACAGATAGAGGTATGTTACAAAAGGGGTTCATTATGCCTAGTGTGTCGCCTTGGGGAGCACCAGTGCTTTTAGTGAAGAAAAATAAATAGGAGTATGAGGTTGTGTATTGATTATAGGCAACTGAATAAGGTAACCATCAAGAACAAATATCCCTTGCCTAGGATAGATGATCTATTTGATCAGTTAAGGGGAGCGCCAGTGTTTTCCAAAATAGATCTAAGATCGAGATACCATCAAGATTAGAGTTAGAAGCGAGGACATTCCTAAGACAGCCTTTAGGACAAGGTATGGGCACTCCGAGTATGTAGTGATGCCCTTTGGAGTGACCAATGCTCCAGCCGTTTTCATGGACTACATAAATCGGATCTTTTGGACCTTCTTGGACAGGTTTGTGGTGGTGTTCATAGATGATATTTTAATATACTCTAGGACACCAGAAGAACATGGAAAACACTTAAGGTTGGTGTTGCAGACCTTGAGGGACGAGCGTCTTTATGCCAAACCAGAGAAGTGTGAGTTTTGGCTAGACGAGGTAAAATTTTTAGGACTCACCATCTCAAAGGATGGTGTAGCGGTTGATTCCTCTAAAGTTGATGCGGTGTTGGGATGGGAACAACCTAAGACAATAACAGAAGTGAGAAGTTTCTTAGGCTTAGATGGCTACTATAGGAAGTTCATAGAGGGGTTCTCTAGACTAGCCTTACCTTTGACCCAGTTGAGTAGAAAAGGGAAACCTTTTATGTGGGACCAGGAGTGTGAGGACGGGTTCCAAGAGCTTAAGAGGAGATTGGTGTCATCACCAGTCTTAACTATATCGGATCCCTTAGTAAGTTTGGTGGTATACTGGGACGCATCCAAGAATGGCTTGGGATGTGTCTTAATGCAGGAGGGCAAGGTGGTAGCATATGCCTCTAGGCAGCTTTGGCCACATGAGGGGAATTACCCTACCCATGACCTAGAGCTAGTAGCCGTGGTTTTTGCCCTTAAGATTTGGAGGCACTACCTTTATGGGGCAAAGTTTGAAGTTTTTAGTGACCATAAAAGCCTTAAATATTTGTTCGACCAGAAGGAGTTGAACATGAGACAACGAAGGTGGATGGAGTTCCTTAAGGACTATGACTTCGAGTTGAAGTACCATCCGGGAAAAGCCAATATGGTGGCAGATGCTTTGAGTAGGAAGTCCCTACACGTGTCGAGCTTGATGGTGCAAGAGCTAAACCTCATGGAAGAGTTTAGGGACATGAATCTGGAGGTGTTGGATGTGTCCTTAAGTGTCTTAAGCTTGAAGTTGAATAGGTTGGAAATTAATAGTGACCTTAGAGATGAGGTTAGGCGGGAACAGCTTTTAGGCCAGGAGTTGCAGTCTCAGTTGGGACAAGAGGGTTATGAGTTGTCTGTTGATGGGCTAGTGAAGTTTAAGAATAGGATCGTTGTTCCTAAGGAGGGGAGCCTTAGAGAGAAGATATTAGAGGAAGCTTATAAGGGAAAGTTTACCGTACGTCCTGGAATAACTAAGATGTACCAAGACCTTAAGAGGATGTATTGGTGACCAGGAATGAAAAGGATGTGGCTAGCTTCGTAACTAGGTGTTTAGTGTGCCAAAAGGTTAAGATAGAACATCAGAAGCCTTCGGGGTTGTTGCAGTCCTTGGAGATTCCAGAATGGAAGTGGGAGAGAAAACCTTGATATGACCTGAATTGGTCCAAGAAACCTCTGAGATAATCAAAATGATTAGGGAGAGGATGCGCACCGCGCAAAGTAGATGAAAGAGCTATGCCAACAAAAAGAGAAAGCCTCTAGAATTCCAGGATAGTGAGCATGTATTTTTGAGAGTCACTCCTAAGACGGGGGTAGGGAGGTCGATGAAAGTCCGCAAGCTAAATCCTCGTTTCATGAGACCTTTCCAAATCCTTAAAAGAGTCGGGCCTGTTGCTTATCAATTGCCTCTTCCGCCACAGTTGGCAAACCTTCATGATGTTTTCCATGTGTCGCAACTCAGGAAATATGTGCCTGATGAATCTTATGTGATAGCTCCCGAGTCTGTACAACTGAAGGATAATTTGATCTATAAGCGAAAGCCTAGTCAAATCCTGGACAAGAGCACTAAGACTCTAAGGAACAAGGCGATTCCATTGGTGAAAGTGTTATGGGACAGATTGACTCCTGAGGAGGCCACTTGGGAGATGGAGGAGGACATCGTGCGTCAATACCCAGATTTTATTATCTAAGGTACGGTAACCCTTACGTTTGAATATGTCACATGTTAAAATAAGTGCGTGAGTATGAGGCGAATTTCGGGGACGAAATTCTTTAAGGAGGGGAGAAAATGTAACATCCTAAAATTCTAATATAATTAATTTAAAAAAAAAGGGATTAAGTTATAAAAAAAATAAAAAAAAATAATGATATAATAAAAATAAGATATAATTAAGAGGTTTAGTGTAAATGATTTGTTGGTATAAAATTTATTAGAGTTGGTTAGGAATTTCAAGAGGAATAATGAATTAAAATATATATGTATATATATGAATGTAAACATAAGTACAGACTTTTCACGTAGGGGCCTAGAGGTAGCTCATAAGTCAAGTGGGCCTAGTTATTCTATTAAAAAAAAGAAGAAGAAAAAAAGAAAAGAAATAAACATTAAAGAAACAAAAAAAAAGGAAAAGAAAAAAAAAACCTAAAAGCCCTGTACGCAACGTCAGCCATATATATATATTTAGCCATATATATATATATATATATATATTTAGTCATTGAGTAGAAGGAAGGGCTGTAGCGCCGCAGAAGAAAAAGAAAAAGTTGGTTTGGGTGAGGAGCACAACACATATCCAAGAATGCCACCAAACGGAAAGGGAATTTTTAGGGAAGTGTAAATCCCTATCATACGTAATTTTTAGATCACATTGGAGGTCTGCAAAAGGTGAGTAAAAATAACTTTTCTCACACTTTCATGGTACAGATAATTTGATGCTTCTACATGTAACTTTGTCTTTTGGAAATAGTAAAATATTTTAGGGTCCTTGATTCTTGATTTGAGACTCTTAAATTATTTTGAGATGTTGTTAGATGAATCGAATTATTAAATATATTTTCCTGTAATCTATAAATAAATAGCTTTATATTAATTTTGTGGAATTGTTGTACATTCTTTATTTTGATTGTTTGATGGCAAAACAATTGTCAAAGTCAAATTCATTATTTGTAGTGTGATTAATTCTTTCCCTGTTACGTGAAATTCTATCCCACTGTTGAAGGACAATTTAAATTAGAAATTGGAATGTAAGTTCATGTTTTGTGAACCCGTTCCCGTAACAAGTCATTTTAAGCATGTTTTTGTTCAATGGTTTCTAAATTAAAATTTGTTTAACTACAGTATAAATTATTGTTGATTAACAATCTTTAATATGTATAATATGACGTTATAGTGTTGGTTTGGCATGACATTGTAACATTGTTATTGAGAGATAAAGTTGGAAAACCTTGAGAGTCATCTGGGATGACATATTGCATTATGCATGAGTTGGTCATCACCTTCCGGGAAGGGATGACGGTGTACATTCTATTCCGGGAATAGGATGAGAGATATCACCATCTGGGATGGGATATCAAATTATTAAAATATTCACATCTGGGATGAAATATTAGATACCTCCATCTGGGATGGGGAAGGCAGTGGGATGCCATTGCATGGATATGAGCTCATAGACCTTCGTGGATCTGTGATTCACACCGGTTCTGGGAACCAAAGAGTCAAGTTAAGTGATTCTGGGAATCACCGAGTCATGTTCGTGGAGTTGCATTGTGTAGAGTTTGCATGGTGAATGTGATTAAATGCAATGTGATGTGACCGTTGCCGAGTTTATGAGTTTGTGCTTTAAATGCTTGACATTAATTTTATATATATGTATATATAATTATTATTTTGGAGGTTTATTATATTCAATATTTTAAAAATTAGCGGGTACCATGAATGTTTTTCCGGTTACCGCACCGGCTGAGAACAACACTATTTGCGAAAATATTTTTAGAACTTGATTTTTATTCACTGGGATTATATCTCATTAAAAGTATTGTTTTCAGAGCACGAGGACGATATCACTGAAGCTGAAGAGGATTGGAGACTTAGCGAATTTACTTATTTATTATCTAGCTTTGTTAGTATTTTATTTTGAATAAGGAGCCGTTTGTGGCTAGACATATTTATTTTATTTTTTATTTATCGTTGGATTTATTAGTAGACACCCGGTTTTGAGGCTTGGGGTTTTTATTTGGACGTATGGATTTATTATTTATTACTTTGATACATTATTACTATTTTAATTAATATGAGACATTTTTCAGACTCATATAATTGATGAAACTTTTATGATTAACATATTTTAATTAAATGTATTAAAGGATTTTTATACAATTTGTTTTGGGTTACTAATGTAACGAAGGGCGTTACATGGCCTGACCATGACAACCATCACGGTCGTGACAGACAACAAAGGCAAGAATGCTACAAAACAGAACCTGTCACGGCCTGGCCATGACAACCATCACGGCCGTGACAGACAGCAAACATCCTCACTATCATAATTATTCAAACACCGAAACAATACGTCACATGCAGATGGAATACCTCAACCAGCGTATCACAATAAATTCGATAACATAAAATCAAACATCCTCAAATACTTAAAATCAACTTAATGTCGATAAACCTACAATCCCCGAATCACCATTGGTTTTATAGAAAAGGTTTCCAATGGGATTTTGGTCTTGTCGATTACTCGACTACTAGTAGGGTTTAGGTCGCCCTACACAATTATCATATAATCTACTACTTATCGATTCCGACGATAGGTTGATTCTTTTCCCCACCTGAGCTAGCACCGGAAACACGTACACGACGATCCTCGTTATCCCGCCACGAGTAACACAACCACCTTCATCCAAACAATCATAACTATAATTAATCAACTAACAACCATCTATGACACTTTAGGGATAGGTTCGGTCATGACTTAGAAAATAGGTTTAGGGCTATCTTCTTAATGCCATCTTTTGGATCCTAGTTACTAGAGTCTTAACTAACATAGATTACTTATTACAAGACTAAAATTTGAAACAAAATCCTCTAACCTTTAGGGTTAGGGTTTCGGCCCATATTAGGAATTTAAGCTAGGGATTTTTGTTGGTCCTAAGCTCTTGGATTTAAGCTATACATGTATTATAGAACTTAAGTCAACTACTAACATTCAAAACAAACAACAAAACACCAAACCCATTTTCCTACCTAGGTTCGGCCATTAATGGTTAATAGGGAAGGAAAATGATTTTGATCACATGCTCTTGGATAAATAAAGTAGGGATTATATCTAGATCATAGAAATTGGTTTCATGTCAAAAGGATTTTTCTAGAATTAGTTATGAATTTTTGAAGAAAGCTTCAAGAACTTTGACTCATATGAAGAACATGATGAACACAAGCATAAATCCATAAAAGTTGTGAATAGAAAAGCTTAAAATATCAAGATTAAGAGAGATATTCCTCACCTTGGAATAAAAAGATTTATTCAAGAACTTGAAGAACAAAGATGATTTTAGCAAGAACACTAAGGAGTTCTTTGTGTTTTGTGGGGAAAAACTTGAGATGTGAAATAGAAATTGTTTAGATCATCTAGATAAGTGAGAGTATGATCTTAGAAGATCAAAACAAGGTTTGGATGGTTATATATGGGTATGGGCCGAATTTGAAGAAAAGAAAAGATGAACTAGAAAGTTCATGGATTCAAGAACAAAATGGATCAAGTGATGGTTATTGATCTAAGGAACAAGTTTCATGAATGAATAATCATGAGATTATGTTTCTAAGTTAGAGATAAATGATGAATAAGTGAAGAACAAATGAAGAACAAATGAAGAACAAGTGAAGAACTTGTGAGAGAAAATGAAGAACATGAAGTTTTGAGAGACAAAATGATGAAGTTGGAAAATGAGTGAAAATGATCCAAGTGTGGATGATGGGCACGGTTTAGAGGTGGGTGTGAGGATAAAATGTGTGGTTTGATGATATAAAAGAACCATGGTTGAGTTTATTTGATCAAGGTTAAGTTAGAAAATAATATAATAACTTAACTATAGTTAATAGTAACCTAACTAGGGTTTATGTATAATCATGGTTAATAAAATATGTGGTCCTAAATTTTGAAGAGATGTGGCTGCCTCCTACACCACATATTAGGGAGAAGATATTTTGTGTTGCAAATCATGGTTAATTAAGCTTGGTTTTCTAAGTGTTCTTGAGAAGTTTAGAGAGAAAGATAAAGATGATGAAGATTTAGAGCAGTTTCGGTAATTTGGACATATCTCCCAATATACTTGTCCGTTTTTGATTATCTTTATGTCGTTGGAAAGAAGAGAGAAAGATGAACAACTTTCATGAAGAAAGTTTTCCGAGATTCAGAGCAGATAAGAGTCATAATTTCGTGGCAGTTTCGGGATAATGATGAGAGTGTGACTTTGCCTATGACTCATCCACTTAACCTCAATGCTCATTTATGGCTAGGAAAAAGTGGTGTCCAAATGCTTGGAATGGAGGAAGGAGCCGTGAGTTTTGGGTTGGATTTAGTCAAATTTTCCAATGGCATGGCTTGTAATTGTCATAAAAAGACAAGGGTAAAATGGTCATTTCATAGCAAAAATTCACTTTGTCATAAATGCGCCATTATGGCCATTATGACTCGGATAAGCTCGTCATAAATGCTCGTCAAGTCGGTCAAATCCATCATCTCAGCTACGTTGCCGACTTCGGGTTTCATCTGGCGCAGGTTTTTCCTAGAGATAATCTCGACGTATACGCCCGCAACAAATATAATATTTTAATTTTTACGCTAAATTTTTCAAAACTTCCAGTATCGTATTAAATACAATAAAAACATTTTTCATCTCGTTCACGAGTTAAAATTAGGTTTTCTAAGCAGTAAACTTTTACTGTCGGTCAAGACACGTAAAAACGGCAGATCGGCTTCCGTTTGAATTTTCAACGAAAAACTTCCCCGTAACCTTATGAAAATAAGTATAACAAGGAAATGACCTTGGTTTATCCAAAATCATTTTCTAAGTCTCGGATAAAAATATATATTTATATATTTATTACCGATATTACAAAGCAGCGAAAATCGGGGTGTTACAGAGAGCAGAGCTTAATAGGATATGATCCTGTCAAAAAGGCGGGATGCTTGTTGTGTGCTGCTAATTTAGAAGTTATGCATGTGTTTGACAATTATGTGTTACTTGTTAGTGGAGAGCGGAGCTCAATAGGATGTTTGCTACTATATTTGATCAAAGTTTGTATTGAATTATGCTTCAATATATATTTGTTGAAGTATGTTGCAATCCTTATAAGTCAATGGTTTTATTTTCTGCTCGAGTTAATTATTAAGTTACGAAAGCCGTAGTTTCCTATTTGAGATTCAATATTAATGAGCATGCGTACCTTCTCAGGGTACGCATGCTCATTGTATTGAATCTTGAATTGTCCAAGTGGGACAGTTTGGGAAAAAACCTTTTTCACACTCGTACAATAGTCATTTCCATGTTCAAATGCCTTATATACTTGTTGAAATCTCGGTCTGATGCATTTCCTTTTGTTCTCCTGGTGCATACATGATCGCGGTGATTCTCATCATGCTCGAGTCGTGTACTTGGAGATCGATGGGAAATGCTGCCAAAATTTTGTTAAGTATAAGGTATTTGAATAAGGGAATAACTATTATTAGCCGAGTGTGGTAAAGGTTTCTTCTCGAATGGGATAGGTTCATACCTTGTCATAAGTACGAGATTGATGGAGTTATTGGAATGCACCATAATATATAAGTGTTATTGTAGGGTTGGTCAGGCTATTTAATGGCAGCAATGGATATTCCGGAGAATCGAAAATGGATGTATCTTAGGTTGGATCGGAATAAACGTCTTAGGGAAGAGTATAGAGTTGGAGTGGGTGAGTTTATAGAGTTTGTTGGTAGCCAGGAGAGATTTATACGGCTGGGCGGTGATCATTTGAGGTGTCCTTGCAAAAGATACAAGTGTCAATCTTTCAAAAGCGTGGATGGAGTTGTAGCCGATCTTTATGAGAAGGGCTTCATGCCTGATTACTATTGGTGGAGTAACCATGATGAGACGTTGCCTGATTTAAACCCGGTGGTGTTTGAAGGTTCGTACTATGGAAGTGGTGACCGGAGGGAAGAATTGAATCCATACGAGGAGATGATAATTGATCATGCTGGACCATCGGTTGGTGTTGCACTAGAAGAAGACGGGGGAGAAGATGGTGGAATGGGTTCCCAATACATAGAGGAGAATCCGAATCCCAAAGCTCAAAGATTCTATGATATGCTAAGTGTTGCACGATTACGCCACGTACCATTGCAAATTATGTCGGACATTATTGTTAATTCTTTGGCGGACATTTCCGGAAATGGGGAAGAAGTTGAAAGAGAGTTAATGGATCAATCTGAGTTGGACGCATCTAGCGAAGGCACATTTCGATCAAGTGAGACTGATGAGAGTGAGGGTGAATTTAGTGACGGAGACTCTACTTAGGTAATTTATTTATGTCATAATTCATTGTGTAAATGTCATTCTACTTAGGTAATTTATTTTTTTATTATTTACACTGTTGTGTAATCATCTTTTCATTTTTTACACAGATGGCAGATTCCTCTATAGGTAGGGGCAGCGTGGGGGTCATCGTGGAGGTCGTGGCAGAGGTCGTGTTGCGAGAGTCCCTCCACCGGTCGACCCACAACCTTCAGATCGAGACCACCCCACCAGCACCTCTGTGGACGGGACACATCATGGTGATTGAGTTCCACCCCCTACCCAGCCTCATGTGGTCGGGACACAGGCTGCACCATCATCATCCACACCTATGACAGGACCATCATCATCATCGGGATAGGAGAGCCGTGGTCCATCCGACAGGAGGATTCTTCTTATCCCCAGGGGATAACGAGTAAGCTAATTTAATTTTTTAATATATATAAAGTATCATTAATTTCCATTTACTTGTTTTTTTATTTACTTATAACATTTATTAATGCTCTAATTTTGCTGCAGCTTTCTGCCTGCGAAGGGCCCTTCTGATTCAATATCAAAGATCCTGCGACGCAAGTTTGATGGTCCATGGCCTACATGGAAGGCCATCCCAGGGGGCCATAGGGATCTGTTGTTTAAAGAGTTTCAGGTAATAATTTATTAAGTTATTTAAATTAAATTTACATTATATATATATACACACGAATTTCCTAACAACTGTAAGTTGCAAAAAGAGTATAGGTGGGACGCAACTTTAGAGGGTCTCGTCAGGGACATATTTGAGCATAAAGGCTCACTGGTCATGAAGAATCTGACGAACAAGCTAAGGAAGGGTAAGGATAAGGGGAAATGGGTGGATCCTGTGATCAGAAGGCAGCTGGACCAGTACTGGGCTACTGAGAAGTTCCAGGAGATCCAGGCCACAGCTCGGCGTAATCGAGCTTCTGATGGTGGTGCATGTGCTTCGACCGGCGGGTCTAAATCAGTCACCGCTCACTACGACGGGCTGGTAATACTTAAAACTTTTGACTTAGTATACTATTTAATGAGTTTTCATTTTTAAATATTCTTATGAATTTAAGATTATATTTTTCTGTGTAGAAAACACAAACAGCGGGCCCCCACTACTATGGAGTTGGTGGAGAGGATGAAGAAGTTGAAGTCGGGGACATAGGTTAACGACAAGGCACGTAACTATGTTGTAAGCAAAAAAAACAATTTAGTCTTTACTTGTAATTTATTACAATTGATTTGTTAATATTTATTATTGACGAGTGTGATTTCACCTCATATTTCATTGACATTTTGCATGCATTTTCATATAGTTTAGGCATTTCTAAATTGATTTATGTTAGTTTTTACCTTGGAACGGGTAATGTGGTTTTGTGGTGTTGTTGTACAGGAATTAAGGATTAAATGCTCAGGATTAACCATGATGGAGCTTGCATGAAAATGGGGCTTGAAAAGCAAGAGAATGAGACAAACAGAACTGATCACGGTTGTGATCGAGTAGAGCTGAAAAGAAAGAATGGAAAAGTCAGAACTGGTCACGGCTAGCCCATGATGTCCATCACGGCCGTGACATGCCAACTGAACCAGACCCTCACAGGCAGAACTGATCACGGCCTGACCGTGATGGTGGTCACGGCCGTGACAGACCCAACATACGAAGCCATTCCAAGTCAGAATCCGTCACGGCCTAGCCGTGACAGGCATCACGGCCGTGACGCGTAATATATGGATCTTTAGAAATTGGTTTGATCTGAATTTGTGATTGATTGGGATTCAAGTTACCCTAATCTATAAATAGAGGACTTAGGCTCGAAAATAGGGGACTTTTGGGCTGCTACCCTTAGGCAAAATTATGATTTTCTCTTCTTCTTCTTCTTCTTCTTCTTCTCTTCTCTTAGGTTTTCGTTCATGTTTTTGTTAATCAAGCTTGCTATGATAATGGCAATGCTTGAGTAGTAGTTTTATTTCTAGGGATTGGGGCTATGCCCAAGATCTGTTTTATGTTATGAATTGATGTTTTCCCTTTGTTAATTTTGATTTCGTTTTCGATTTGGTTTCTATGGCATGAATTACTTGTGAATCTGGTGCGCACTTACTTGCATGTCATAGATACTCTAAGGAGGAACCTAGCGGTGAACTTAGGTATTGGATTTAACGGAATCAAACTTAGGACTTAAATCACGAGAGTTAGAAGCGGTCCTTCGAGGGTTCACGAATTGTCACAAAACTTAAAGGGTTCAATTTAAATTCAATTACCACGAGAGTAGGGGTTGGTTTAATTGGGCACGTTTTTTGTAACCCGAGAAGTATCATTAACTTATTTAGGATAAATTCACCTTCAAAGCAATTTTCATGATTAACAAGGGGTAGTCAATTTAGTAACATGAACAATCTTGTTGGTAACCCAATTCCTAGGAATCTCTTTAGATTTGAAAAACCCCAAATTGATTTACTTTCCTTTTTCAATTGATTGCATTCTTAAATATCTGATTTTCTAATTTAATTCTTATTACAAAAATCAAATCTTTTCAAAATCCTTTTTTTAGTCCAGTTTAATTGGTTTGATAATTAATTTTTATTTGAGATCACGGTCTCTGAGGGATTGATCTTTTTATTGCTTGGCGACGAATCCGGTACACTTGCCGGAATCCCCACCATCAAGTTTTTGGCGTCATTGTCGGGGACTGTGCTTTCTTAAATCTCAATTTAATTTTTAAATTGATTTTTCTGGACTTTTTCTTTTTAATTGTTTTTTAAAAAAAAAACTTTTTCTTTTTCTAGAGTATCTATCTCTCTCTTATAGGTGTTTTCTCTTTTATGAAAAGATCCCTAAGTCTTGGAAACCTTATTGAAGTTGACCCCTAAATCGAAAGGACCTTTCATAGACGTAGGAGACTACAAAGAGAGAGGGAGAGGTTGATTCCCATTCCACTCATGGCGAATCTACCAGATACCAAACCACTGAAGGACTACGCAGCCCCAAATGCTAGGGGTTTGCAAACTGGGATTGCTAGGCCAGCAATCGAAGCGGAGAAGTACACTATACCGCCTATGCTAATTGGCATGATTAGGCAACATCAATTTGGAGGATTACCCTTGGAGGACCTGACCGATCATGTGGAGACATTCCTGGAGTTCACCGATTCAATTAGGATTCATGGTGCCCCGATTGATACTATACGCTTGAGGTTATTCCCCTCCTCTCTGACTGGAAAGGCAAAAGCTTGGTTGAAGCAAGTGCCTGCTAATACATTGTCAACTTGGGACCAACTGGAGTAGGCATTTTTGGAGAAATTTTTCCCTCTATCCAAGACTGCCTACCTACGAACTCAGATCACCGGCTTCTTCCAAAAGGATGGAGAATGCTTATCCGAAGCTTGGGATCGTTACAAGGGATTGCTGGAGTCTTGCCCACATCATGGGCTCGAGAGGTGGTTATTAGTGCATACCTTCTACAACGGATTGGATTACTCTTCGAAGGTGTCACTTGACTCCGCAGTTGGTGTAGCCTTAATGAATAGACCTCTGACTGAAGCATTCAATATCATTGAAAACGTAGCCACCAACTACCACCAATGGGGTTCGGAAAGAGGTAGTAACCTGAAAAAACTTTCGGGGGGTAGGTTTGAAATGAATAGCACTGATCTAATTATGTCAAAAATTTGACTCATTGGATAAACGCTTTGATAAGCTTGAAAAGGCTAATGTGAGTTCAATAGGTGCTACTAATATTGTTTGTGAGATTTGTGGAATGCAGGGACATGACATAATGGAGTGCCCACATGGTATTGCTCATGGATCCGGTGCTTCGGGGGAACAAGTGAACTCTTGTCACAACTTCTATGACACGAACCCAAAGTTACCAAACTACGCTCCTCCAAATCCTTACAACCAAGGAAGGAAGAATAGCTCTTACCTCTCCTACAGGAACTACAACAACACGTTGAACTACGAATTCCAGGAAGGCCAAGGTAATAGGAAACCTGCATCGGGGTATCCTCAGGTACAAAAGTCTAGACTTGAGTCTCTTCTGGAAAATTTCGTTGAAACTCAAACAAAACAAAATGAAGAGTTTAGGCAACAAGGTAGGGCAGTCAATGAGGCAATAAAAGA
This sequence comes from Sophora flavescens, assembly GCA_030762895.1. Lineage (NCBI taxonomy): Eukaryota > Viridiplantae > Streptophyta > Magnoliopsida > Fabales > Fabaceae > Sophora > Sophora flavescens. Next base: position 78,277,849 of record CM061068.1, read on the forward strand.
GTTAGCATCTAAGGTAGATAACTTTGCCATACATAATAAGATGTTAGAAACTCAGATTGCCCAATAAGCTAGTACATATACTATAACTAAGGGTACGTTCCCAGGACAACCCGAAGTTAATCCCAATGAGCACTGTAATGCTATATACTTAAGGGATGATAAGCTTGGGGTAGTTGAAAAGGATGTGGAATGTGAGGGAGACATGAGCGAAGATGAAGAGATAGAGCCAAAGTATGTCCCTCCTCCACCTTACCAACCCCCAATACCTTTCCCACAAAGGTTGGTCAAGAGAAAGCAAGTAGAAATAGAAACTAAGAGCTTAATTGAGGAGCATAATGCCATGATAAAAACTAATATGCCTCATAAACTAAAAGATCCAGGAATTTTCTCTATTGCTTGCTCATTTGGAGAGATGAAAATAGACCAAGCCTTATGTGACTTAGGGGCTAGTGCGAGTTTGATGCCACATACCATCCTTGAGAGGTTAGGAACCAAGGAATTGAGCCCATCCAAGTTCTCTTTACAATTTGCGGATGGCTCAACTTAAACTCCTCTAGGCATACTAGAGAATGTTCCCATAAAGGTAGGGAAATTTTTCATTCCTACCGATTTCATGGTGTTGGACATGAACGGGAATTCTAAATTCCCTATCATTCTTGGAAGGCCATTCTTGGCCACAACTGGAGCAATAATAGATGTAAAGAATGGCAAGCTCTCTCTGAATGTAGAGGAAGGTAGGGTAGATTTTGATTTGACTAACTCAAATAACAACCCTCCTTTTGAGAGTCATGTGTGCATGATTGAGATAATGCCTCCAGAGGTGAAGGAGGAGCCTAATATGGAAGCAACTCCTAAACTTTGCATGACAAATGATGCACTAAATAATGATGAAATGGGAGTTGCTCATCATGTGGAGTTAGAACTTCCGCCGGGGGGGAGTAAGGCCATGAAACTCAGTGAAGAGAGCAAAGTGAAAGCGCAATTGGCCATATGAACAAAATCGTCTCTTTGAAGGACTTCCATGGAAGAGGAGTGTTCTTGCACTTCCAAGCCCAGCCGACCCCGGTTGATTGAAAGAAGTATGGTCAAGCTTAAGACCGTAAATAAGCGCTTCTTGGGAGACAACCCAAGTTTCCTTTCCCTTTTCCATTTGTTTTTGAATAATTTGAGGAGATTAAGAGAAGAAAGGTCACTAGTTGATGGTTTTGCCAAGTATTTTCAGGTTATGAAAGATGTATGAGCAAAAAGGCAAGGAAAAATAAAGTCAGAAGTCATCACGCCTAGGCCGTGACGGTGGTCACGGCAGTGATTAGCTAACCAAAGAAGATCAGAAAGGATCACGACCCAGCCGTGATATCCATCACGGGCATGATGAGAAGGACCCTGAAGATCAGAATGATTACGGCCTAGCCGTGATGGAACTCACGGCCGTGACACATTTTCCAGCATCTCTTTGACTGGCATGTGAGCTAGCATCCTCTACCAACTCGGTGAGTTGTTCTATTTTTCTCCTCTCTCCGACTTGATTATTTACATTGGGGACAACGTAAGTTTTTAAGCTGGGGGTAGGGGTATTTTTGCAATTTTTTGCATTTTTGTATTTTTCATGTTGCATTCATATAGGCATAGTTTTGCATGATCACATGATTAGATTGTCCTTTGCTCAGAGCATGCATCCAATTGTGAAAACTTTGTGCCAAATGAATTGAGACAGTGAATTTTTGAATCCAATTTTTGTATTATTGTGATAAGGCTAAAAATAAAAATTCTTGAGATGATCTTTTGATAGTTGATAATTAGCATGTGGTTCCTTAGACTTGTGTTTCTCATTGATTTTAAACTACTAAATGTGATATTTTTGAGCCTAAAAGAGGTACTCACTAAATCTACCCATTCTTTGTGATTGAGTGTTTTATTCCTCTTGGATTGTGTTCTCTAGAACTTGACTTGAAACCGTTTTGAAACTTAAAAATTTTTTAAAACATTTTTGAAAATGATTGAGGCACTAGGTATTTTTCTGGTCTTCTGAGCTTTGATTGATTAAATGTTACCCCTTTGTTGCCCATTTTTGAGCCTAAAAGAATAAAATACTTTTCTTGGTACCTTGAAATATTTTGATGAACGATGCTTGGTATGACACCTTTTAAAGTATTGCAAAAAGGGTAAAAAGGTAGTTTGAAAAATAAATTGTGGGATGAGAAAGTTAGAAAAATATTTCTCTTGAATTGAAAATCTCCCCTTCTCCAAATAAAATAAAATAAAATAAATGGAGAAGGGGATGAGAAAAAGAAAGTGAGAAATAAAATAAAATAGAAAAAAAGAAAGAAAGGTGGAAAAGTGAACTAAAGTTCAGAAAAAGGTATTTTAGAAGGTTGTCATGCTTTGCATTGTTTGATATTTTGTTTAGCCTTCTTGAAATTTTCTTTTCTTAATTTCCCTACCTAACGATTAATCCCATGGCCCCGTTACAACCAAAATAAAAGACCTCTTGATTCTTATGTGTTTTCATTAATAAAGTAGAGATTTGGTTAATAGTCAAGCCTATGATAGAATACCTTCCTTGAGGAAATTGAGCGAATCGTCATACACCCTTAAACATTTGAGTGAGGTGAGAAGAGTGCCTGAATCAGTGGGAGATATGAATTTAGAAAACCTAAGCTTCTAATTGGACTTGAAATTGATTGTCTCTTGGTTTCTTATTTGAATATGCCTGTCACTTGGATTAGTTACTCGGGTTCTTGGTTCACTGTCCATGCTCTGACTGTTTATATCTTGTCTGGCCTTAGTGATTGCTTGAGGACAAGCAAAATCTTAAGCTTGAAGTAGTTTGATGAGTGTGATTTCACCTCATATTTCATTGACATATTGCATGCATTTTCATATAGTTTAGGCATTTCTAAATTGATTTATGTTAGTTTTTACCTTCGAAAGGGTAAGGTGGTTTTGTGGTGTTGTTGTGAAGGAATTAAGGATTAAATGCTCAGGATTAACCATGATGGAGCTTGCATGAAAATAGGGCTTGAAAAGCAAGAGAATGAGACAAACAGAACTGATCACGGCCTAGCCGTGACGGCCATCACAGCCGTGATCGAGTAGAGCTGAAAAGAAAGAATGGAAAAGTCAGAACTGGTCATGGCTAGCCCGTGATGTCCATCACAGCCATGACATGCCAATTGAACCAGACCCTCACAGGCCGAACTGATCACGGCCTGGCCGTGATGGTGGTCACGGCCATGACAGACCCAGCATACGAAGCCATTCCAAGTCAGAATCCATCACGACCGTGACGCGTAATATATGGATCTTTAGAAACTGATTTGATCTGAATTTGTGATTGATTGGGATTCAAGCTACCCTAATCTATAAATAGAGCACTTAGGCTCGAAAATAGGGGACTTTTAGGCTGCTACCCTTAGACAAAATTAGGATTTTCTCTTCTTCTTCTTCTTCTTCTTCTCTTCTCTTAGGTTTTCATTCATGTTTTTGTTAATCAAGCTTGCTATGATAATGGCAATGCTTGAGTAGTAGTTTTATTTCTAGGGATTGGGGCTATGCCCAAGATCTGTTTTATGTTATGAATTGATGTTTTCCCTTTGTTAATTTCGATTTCGCTTTCGATTTGGTTTCTATCGCATGAATTACTTGTGAATCTGGTGCGCACTTATTTGCATGTCATAGATACTCTAAGGAGGAACCTAGCGGTGAACTTAGGTATTGGATTTATAGGAATCAAACTTAGGACTTAAATGACGAGAGTTAGAAGCGGTCCTTCGAGGGTTCACGAATTGTCACAAAACTTAAAGGGTTCAATTTAAATTCAATTACCACAAGAGTAGGGGTTGGTTTAATTGGGCACGGTTTTTGTAACCCGAGAGGGAGCATTAACTTATTTAGGATAAATTCGCCTTCAAAGCAATTTTAATGATTAACAAGGGGTTGTCAATTTAGTAACATGAACAATCTTGTTGGTAACCCAATTCCTAGGAATCTCTTTAGATTTGAAAAACCCCAAATTGATTTACTTTCCTTTTTCAATTGATTGCATTCTTAAATATCTGATTTTCTAATTTAATTCTTATTACAAAAATCAAATCTTTTCAAAATCCTTTTTTTAGTCCAGTTTAATTGATTTGATAAATAATTGTTATTTGAGATCACGGTATCTGAGGGATCGATCTTTTTATTACTTGGCGAAGAATCTGGTACACTTGCCGGAATCCACACCATCAATTATAATTTTAACTAAATCTCTTCATCTATACTTTGCAGGTGGGCTTCAATGAGAAGAAGGACGATGCCATATCACGTGCCTCACAGTCACAAGATGAGGCCTTGACTAGTGATGGACCCAGCTCTCCTATCTCTGTCCACGATAATACCATTTATTTGGAGGTCGTCGGGGGCAGGAATAAGAAGGGGCACGTGTATGGCCTCGGACACCTGGGAGGCAAGTTTATCGCTTCATCATCCGGCACACCTGCTCCTTCCTACGCCGATACCGTCCCTCAGGAGTAGTTCAACCAAATGCAGGACACCATCACGCAGCTGAACGCGGAGCTTCGGGAGAAGAGTGAGAGAGAGCAGCAGATGGCGAACCAGATTGCACAATTGACTCAGGCACACCAGCAGCTGATGCGGACAAGCATCGAGCAGGGCCAGACACTGTGGCTGGTGTTGGAGCAGATAAGGATCCATACTCCAGTTGCTCAGGGTGATGCTCTGACAGTTGTGCCACCCGCTGCCGCTCCTCCAGTTCCGCCGCCAGCTACTGATGCTGCTACTCCAGAGGACGATGAGATAGCTGACGTCGGTGGCACGGATGCTGAGGATGATTGAGTTCCACCACCTCCCCCCCATCATGACCTTTTTTTTTTCATTTTTTTGATTTTAAACGATTCTTGCAGACAATTTGGATTATTATATATATATATATATATATATATATATATATATATATATTCATTATTTCTTATGATTGTATATTTCATTAGGAATTTGGTGTGTTTTATTAGTAATTTTGCTAAACTTTAAAGTAAAACAAAAAAAATTATTATTTTAAAATTTAAATTTAAAAAAAATTAATAAAATCCAGTTTCGCGACTGAATTAGCAACCAATAATTCGGTCGCTAAACTTTAGTTAACATTAAAAAATTGTGGTGTATTCGGTCGCTAATATAGGTTAACAGTAACCAACATTAGCGATCGAACTAGCAACCGATTATCGGTCGCTAAAAATGGTTACCCAAACAATGCGACCAATCGTGTAGCGACCGTTTTTTATTATTTAGCGACCGAAAATACAGTCGCCATTTAGTGACCGAATTTATATTTCGGTCTCTAAAATCTTAGCGACCAGGTTATCAGTCACCATCATGAATCAGCGGTCGCTAAATTAAATAGCGACCGAATTAGCAGGTTTAGCGACCGAATTTGTCGGTGGCTAAACAATTGATTTTTTGTAGTGAACATTGGGCTTACTTAAATTGAAAACAGGAATCTATGTTTAATGAATTACAGACTCCTAATAACTACTTGTCTATTCCCTTTTCATTCCTTTTTTTTATAGCTTCATGAGCACCACATCACTTGGAAATTTACAGCATAATAACAATCATTGCTACTTATAGTGCTTGATTAACTAACTTCAGTCGTTAAATGTGATTAAAGCTGATTTACAATCATGATCACCATCTGATGCATAAAGGCATCATAGAGAATCAAAATTCTATAAATAAATAAAAAACCATTACACCAATGACTACCAAATCGAAAAGGCATGGAAATAGAATTGGGACAACAGGAAGCAAGTAATAGTAAAGCACCAGTGACAAACTCAAAACAATTGGCAAGTAATAGTAAATAACCAAAACATTTCAAAAGTTGCAACAACTACTATACTTAAACAAAAAACCCCATGTATCAAATCCATCATCTCAAAAGCAGTGTAAAAGAATTACACAAACAAATCAAAGAACAAAAACTTGATTTAACACTGAAAGCTAAACATAAACCTTAAAAAGCAACCAAGAAGATGAAGTTAAATTAAAAAGGTAGAAAATCAAATTTCTTTCAAAATATGAACTAACCGGTTCATCATGCATCTTCCATTTGGTTTCAGAAGGTTGTACGACAAATTTTTTTTAAAACAAAATCAACCTATGCATGTCAAAATAGCAAGCGAGAAGATGCAAGTTCCAACACTGGCTCAATTCTTCTTGCAGTTTCTGCACCCTGAAGACAACAAAAATCTCCAAAGTTATATCAAATATGCAACTCAAAATGTGTAAGAGTAAAAACTTCTACAAAGTAAAGAAGAATATGCCATCAGAATTAACCACAGCCTACCTGATAATGGCCCAATGCTAATTAATTGATTTTTGGTGTCACCCCATCCAGAAAAAGGAAACAAAAGAAAGTGGTTAGAACCCCCACCCTCCATGGCCAAATATTCCCATTTATGCTAAATGTATTTTAGGGTCGAGAGAGAGAAAGAGAGAGTGAGAGAGAGTGTGTGTGTGTGTGTGACCTGTTTTCGTGGTAATGGGGCGAGGTCGGAGGGCGGCGTCTTCCTCCCTTGCTTACTGAGTGGAGGGCGGCGGCGACGTCTTGTTTTCGTGGCAATGGAGGTGAGGAATGGGGTTTTCTGGGAGGGAGAGTGAGCAGCGCGCACGTAAGAGGGGTTTTTTGGGTCAAAGGTTTCTTCGCAGCACGAAAAATGAAAAGGAGGGCGAGGGAACTAAAAATGACAGATGAACAATACACATCGGTTATCATTAAAACCGATGTTAAATGTTGAGATATTAATTTTTTATCAATTTTTATTACCTTTTCCACATCGGTTTTTAATAAACCGATGTTATAATGTTTTCCACATCGATTATAAAGAAAATCGATGTTAAAAGTTATATTATTCATTTCCTTAAATTTTTTTATTCGTTTTTCCACATCGGTTTATAAAAAACCGATGTTAAAACATAAACCTTTGCACATCGGTTATAAAAAAAACCGTTGTGTTACTTATGCATTTTTAAAATTTTATTTTTGGTTCAATTTTCAACATCGGGTTTATAAAAACTGATGTTAAAACCTTTATAACATCGGTTTATTTTAGAATCGATGTTAAAAGTTTTCAATTTAATTTCAAAAATACTACCGTCTCCTTTTTTACATCGATTTTCTGTAAACCGATGTTAAAACCCCGATGTTAAAAACATATTTTGCATTAGTGCCGTTCCCCACCACGAGAAGCTTTTCTCCACCGTCTCCATATTCGCCGCAAATCCTGTCGCGGGGAGTTCGGGATCCTAATTCATAAAAGAGGTAATCAACAAAATATAAAAACAAGTTCAAACTCAGATAGTACCAACAAGAGATCCAATAAAAATCAAGTATGGGTGTTTATGTTCTATTGGCCCCAATTGTTCTTCTTCTTTAGTTTGTTGGGTTAGTCCGGTGTATTAGCAATACCGGTTTTTGGTCCAATATTTTGTTTACATCGGTTTTCTTCCCTTTTTTCATCATTCTTGTACACTGGTTAGGATATCCCTTCTACCCTATGTCAATACAACTTTTACTTATCTAAAAAAAGAAAAAAGATCCAATAAAAATTACAACAAGATCTAAGATTTCATCAAGTTCAATTTTTCTTATCTTGTCCAATATTAAGGTCGTTAACAACATTTTAGTGTCAGCGGACACAAGTAGTACTGCGGTGGCATCTAGCTATGCTATTTTCTATTTATTCGTTGCATACCCTAAATGGATCTCTTGAATTATATATTCTTCATGTTATGTGATACAACATGGAAAGATGTCATACTAGAATCACAATAATTTTCGTTTTGAAAACCAACATGCAGTGCCCATTCCAAATTAATAAATCAAACTTTTCTTGTAGATTGCATGCAACAAGAGAATCAAATAAATTTGAGGGTTGAAATTGTATGATATAATCATATAAAATTTAATTAAATGATTACCCTTCCAAAACGACAGAATAAATATTATAAGCCAATTATTGAGCAAGGAGGACAATGGTTAGTATTAATTGGTGAGGTCAGTGATTGTTATCGTTGACATATATATAGGAAGTGGGAACATCACCATCTTATCCTGTACCTGTGCATGAAAAGAGCAGAGTTAGATAGTTTTTATATTTTCAAGGATATAAGGCAATTGTTAAATCTATATATGGAAGAAGATATCATTTTTTAGAAGCAATTTGTTGTGAGCATAAATAAGCTAATGTGTGCAGTTCTGGCTAGTGTATTACTTGATGCGTGCATTCCTTGAGGACAAAACAAAAAAGCCTCTAATTAAATTAGAGTTGTATAATCAGACTCCATCTGAAAGGGACCTTGAATCGATTCTCACCAGTCCTTCTGTTGTCGTCATTATAATTTTCTTGTTGAATATTATTGACCTGTTATGAGAGTTGCTGGGTTATTGAGACCAGACCAAATTCACTATTCAGTCTTGTGGAATTGGATAGGGGTGAATTTTTCAATTCCCGAAAACTTATTTCAGTTTTGTAGTCAATTTTGTGCTCCTATCCTATGTGGTATAAGGGGATAAAAGGAGGTTGGTGTTGGTCTATGATTTATCATGCGGTCATTTGGTCTCTTTGGGAACTAAGAAATGGGCCGGATTATCTTTAGAGATTATCTTTCTTATGGATTGGATCAAGATGTCCTCATGAAATTTGTAACACCCCCTTTTGGATATTATATGTCTAACTCAATTTCATAATAACATATTAAAAGAAGATACTATAAAGGAACTTTTGCAATGATAAATTCTGGATCTGGATAATGTATATCTGCTAATGGATTTCTTGAAAGGGGAATGCACCCTTAATCCACAGTTCCCTAATTTTCCATTTTCTTTGATCCAGGCATCATTTTTTTTAACAAAAATGAGAAACTTTCATTAGCAGAGCTGTTTTGCAACAACTGAGAATACAATCAAAACTGAAGTCATCAAAATTTGGAAAGTAAATAGGGACAAACAAAGGTTTGGACCCCAACCACAAATTAATTGGAGTGTACCACATCCCACGTCGTAATATAAATGTAATTTGTCGCTACTTGCTACAATTATTCAGTCACCATATTCTGAACTCCCTCATGCTCATATTCTGTGGCACTATCAACTCAGGTCCTTGTTAACCGTATTTGGGTTGGGTTTGGTTGAGGCCCAGTTGTTGTCATTGTCGTCCGTATATATTCCAACTCTGTACATCAATCTAAATATAAACCGAATAGAAAAGAACATCAAAAGTGAGACCAAAAAAAAGAAAAGAACTACATCAAAAATATTGAATGTCAAGTGGAAAAGCTACTGGGCTGCTAGCGCTGGACAATTAAAATCCAAGAGAAATTCAACTTTCCGCAATTAAAGTGGGGCCAACATAAATCACACTCTCTCTTTTGATAACACGCTTTAATGTAGGACTTAAACTACTATTAGTTACCAACTACTTTTCTTTTCCTCAAGGACGGTTTCGTAAAAAAAATCTAGGTAAGAACTTTTTACATTTAAATTTAAATTTGTTATGTGTATTGTGTATAACAAAAAATTATTATATAACTGCCATTGTTTATCAAAATTATTTGATATTTTTAACTCTGGAAGGATGGGTGGTCTTCATTAAGGGGACTTACTTGATCGAGGATTTGATATTTTATTTTTGTGTATCATATCTTGTCATCACAAATAATATATTGCCATATATTCTACTTCTTTTAAGATTATATAAAATTTTAAATTATGTGACAAGAAATTATTGATGGGAACATGATATAATACATTAGAATGAGACAACAAATCTTTATCCGACTTACTTAACTATTAGTTGGGCAAGATTTTCCATAAAAATATGAGACAACAAATGAGACAGCAGATCTTTATCTGACTTACTTAACCCTTAAAATCTTGACCATTGATTAATTTCCACTCACTGTCTCACTCTCCCCCCACCACAGTGCTACAAGACACACAGCCGATCGAGGCCAACACGGGTTCACCAGCCGCACACAGCACCGCACAACACAGGTTCATGTTTGTCGTGAAGATCCTTTCCGTTCAACACCGCACAACACAGGTTCAGCCGCACAGATCGTCACACAAAGCTCCTTTTCGCCGCGGTTCGTCGTGAAGCTCGACCCGTGGTTCGACCCACAGGTTCATCGTGAAGCTCCTTTCCGTTCGACCCACGGTTCGACCCAAAATGCGTTCGACCTACCCTTTGTTAGATATTAATTAGAAAATTAATAATAGCAAGTTTCTAAGTTGATAGTTATGAGTCTTATAATTGTGCAACTTTCTAAGTTAAAAGTTGTGATTTACTAAGTCAAAGTTGTAAGTTACTAAGTCAAAGTTATGAGTTACTAAGTCTTGTAGTTTTCCATTAGCATTTAGTATCTTGGAATAAGGCATTAAGCATTTATATGATTAGTCAAATGGTCACTCTATTCTAGTTTAAATAGGGGACCATACTCTTGTATTTTGTGTGGCAAAGTAATAAAAATCCTCTTCTTCCAACAAAGTGGCATCAGAGCATGAGTTCTAGAGAGTTAGGATAAAACTTTGTGAGTTGAGAGGTGGCAAGTAATGGCTTGAGTATGTTTCAATTCCCTCGTCTTACCAAAGGGAACTACGATAATTGGTGTCGTCGCATGAAAGGCTTGCTAGGTTCTCAAGATGCTTGGGAGATTGTAGAGAAAGGCTATTCCATAACTCAAAATGAGGCTACTTTGTCACCAAATGAGAAGGAGACTTTGTTGAAGTCGAAGAAGAAGGATCAACAAGCACTTGCCTTCATTCATCAAGGTTTGGATGAAGCCATGTTCGAGTTGGTGTCAAATGCAACCACATCCAAAGAAGCATGGGAGATTTTGAAAATCTCCCTTGAAGGTGTTGATAAGGTGAAGAAGGTGCGCCTACAAACTCTACGTAGAGAGTTTGAATCATTGCATATGAAAGAATCCGAATCTATTTCGGATTTTGGCAATAAGGTGTTGGCTATTGTGAACCAAATGAATCGTTATGGAGAAAAGATGGAAGATGTTCGTGTGGTGGAAAAGATCATTCGCTCCATAACCGTAAAATTTGATTATGTGGTTTGTGCTATTAAAGAGTCAAAGGAAGACTCGATGACCGTAGACCAATTAATGGGTTCTCTTCAAGCCTATGAAGAAAGGTTCAAGAGAAGACATGATGAGCCATTGGAGCAAGTCCTCAAAGCCAAAGCTTCTTTGAAAGAAAATGGAGGAGAAAGTAGTCAAAGAGCACGTGGACGTGGTCGAGGACGTGGTCGTGGACGTGGTCATGCCCAAGGAAGAGGAGGAAGATGAGATCGTGATAATTTTGACAATAATGAATGGAGGAGCCATCAATCCACTAGAGGTCGTGGAAGAGGAAGAGGAAGAGCTAGAGGCAATTATGAAAGAGCATATGAAAGGAGGTATGACAAATCTAATGTTGAATGTTTTAATTGCCATAAATATGGCCATTACTCTTGGGAGTGTAGAACTAATGTTGAAGAGAAGACCAATCTTTTTGATGACAAAGAAGTTGAAGAGCCAACATTATTGCTATCACTTAATAATGATGAGAAGGATGACAAATGCTTATGGTATGTTGACAATGGAGCAAGCAATCACATGTGTGGATGCAAAGAGAAATTTGTGGAGCTTGATGAGAAGGCAAAAGGAAATGTTTCCATTGGAGATTCTTCCAAGGTACAAATCCAAGGGAACGGCACCATTTTAATTTCTCTAAAATATGGTGCTCACAAATTAGTCACGGATGTTTACTATGTTCATAAACTAAAAAGTAACATTTTGAGTTTAGGACAACTTGTTGAAAAAGGGTATGAAATTCATATGAAAGATTGTTGTTTATGGCTTCGAGATCAAAATTCTAATTTGATAGCCAAGGTGTTTATGTCAAGAAATAGAATGTTCACTTTGAACATCAATACCAATGAAGCAAAATGTTTGAAGGCGAGCATAAAAGACGAATCATGGTGTTGGCATATGAGATTTGGGCACTTGAATTTTGGAGCACTAAAATCCTTAATTAGGATACGAGAAGATGGTGAAAGGGATGCCTCTTATCAACCATCCTAATCAATTGTGTGAAGCATGTCTCCTTGGAAAGCATGCAAGAAGGAGTTTTCTAAAAGAAGTCAATTCAAGAGCAAAGGAGCCTCTCCAACTTGTTCACACCGATGTGTGTGGCCCAATCAATCCCCCTTCATGTGGTAACAATAAATATTTCTTGCTCTTTATTGATGATTATAGTAGAAAGACTTGGGTTTATTTTCTAAAGCAAAAATCTGAGGCATTTGTAGCTTTTAAAAATTTTAAAGCTCTTGTGGAAAAAGAGAGTGGTTATGTAATCAAAGCTCTAAGATCCGATAGAGGTGGCGAATTCACATCAAAAGAATTTAATGAGTTTTGTGAAAAACATGGGATTCGTCGCCCTTTAATGGTTCCTAGATCTCCACAACAAAATGGGGTAGCGGAGAGGAAAAATAGAACTATTCTTAATATGGCTAGATGTATGTTGAAGGCTAAAAATATGCCCAAGGAATTTTGGGCTAAAGCTGTTGCATGCGCAATTTATTTGTCCAATCGCTCCCTAACAAAGAATGTCAAAGATCAAAAACCACAAGAAGCATGGAGTGGAGTGAAGCCAAGAGTTCATCACTGGAGGGTATTTGGAAGCATTGCGTATGCTCATGTACCCGACCAAGGAAGATCCAAGCTTGATGATCGGAGTGTGAAACATGTGTTCGTTGGCTATGATGCAAGCTCAAAAGGCTACAGATTGTACAACCCAAGAAATGGAAAAACAATTGTGAACCAAGATGTTGAGTTCGATGAAGAAGGTACATGGAATTGGGAGGAAAAAGAAGACACTTATGATTTTTTTCCCATACTTTGAAGAAAGAGATGAAGGAGCCTTGACTCCAAATGATTCAACTCCACCTCCTTCACCAACTCCTTCAACCGATGAAGCCTCGTCATCTTCCGAAGGGAGTTCAAGTGAAAGGCCAAGAAAAATGAGAAGCATTCAAGAATTATATGATGAAACAGAAGTTATAAATGATTTGTTTTGTCTTTTTGTTGACAGCGAGCCCTTAAATTTTGATGAAGCCATGAAAGATAAAAGGTGGAGACAAGCCATGGAAGAAGAAATCAAAGCCATTGAGAAGAACAACACTTGGGAGTTAGCAAGCCTTCCCAAAGGTTACGAAGCAATTGGAGTCGAATGGGTGTTCAAAACTAAGAAGAATGCCAAAGGAGAGGTGGAGAGGCACAAAGCAAGACTCGTTGCTAAAGGCTACAAACAACATGGAGTTGATTATGATGAAGTGTTTTGTGCGACACCCAGGCAGGCGTGTCCTCGGCCTAATGGCTTCGGACGCAACTTGTGTTCAAAGACTCTCGGCAACGGATATCTCGGCTCTTGCATCGATGAAGATTGCGAGCAAGACTTGGAGTGCAGAAGAATTTTCAAATTAAGGGAGGATGTTAGATATTAATTAGAAAATTAATATTAGCAAGTTTCTAAGTTGATAGTTATGAGTCTTATAATTGTGCAACTTTCTAAGTTAAAAGTTGTGATTCACTAAGTCAAAGTTGTAAGTTACTATGTCAAGGTTATGAGTTACTAAGTCTTGTAGTTTTCCATTAGCATTTAGTATCTTGGAATAAGGCATTAAGCATTTATGTGATTGGTCAAATGGTCACTCTATTCTAGTTTAAATAGGGGACCATACTCTTGTATTTTGTGTGGCAAAGTAATAAAAATCCTCTTCTTCCAACACCCTTGTTCCTGTTGTAGTAGACAGTAGGGGTGGCAAAGTGGGTTGGACCCGTCGGGTTGGCCCGTTTAACCCACCTTTTTTGGCGGGTTGGGTTGAGGTCCCTAACCCACCAACCCACTTTGACCCACCCCGCCCAACCCATCGAAAACATGGGTTAAACGCGGGTCAGGGTGGGTTGGCCCGCCAAACCATTTGCCTTTCAATTTTTTTTTTTGTCTTGATAGCTTTTCTGATTTTATTATATTTGACTAATAGCTTTTCTAATTTTTTATCCTAATATGATTCATGTTAAATATTTGATGTTGCAAAAGCGATATCACCGATTTAAAGATACATTATTATTATATTGTTTATTTATCTAGCATTCGTTTATTTTATTTTTATTAATAATTGTATATTTTTCCTTTCAAAGAAACCCGCCGACCCGCAACCCAATTTTATTACATTTCACTCCTTGGCAGGTCAACCCGTCAACCCACCAGAAAACGGGATGGGCTGGGGTGCTCAACTCTTCTCCAAATGACGGGTCAACCCGCCCCGCCTCGCGTGATGGTGGGTTCGGCGTGGGTCGGGGTGGGCCTGCCAACTTTGCCATCCCTAATAGACAGTTTCCATGTTTTTGGTTTTCCTCTTTGAAATTGATGTTCCACGCAAAGTATGATGTTAAATCAGTTTGTATGAGTTTGGTTTTCTGTGTGGTTTGGTTTTTGTTATAGATATGGTTGCTGGGAAAAAAATTGGTGATTAGTCTGCGTACAGTCCGTTTAGCCCGTGGATTATACGGACCGGATGTGGACTCTTTTTTAAAATCCATTTATAACACAGGCTTGTATATCCAACTCTAGGATTCACGCATTCACACATTTGATATAATTAATGGTCAAGATCTCGTACATTATTTTTATTATTAATATATTCATGATACATTAAATTAATCAATGGTGGAGATTTTCCTGGATTCAAAAAGCAACCGTAGGGAGAAGAAGCAAGGGAGACATTATGAGAACCAATGAAAAAGCAGCTTCTCCATTGTATGAAAGTTGAAAGCAACTCCACTGATGAGTACAATTTACAAAGTAAATTATGTAGGAAAAAGCGAGAGAGACATTATGTGAGAGAATGAAAAAGCAGCTTCTCCACAATAATTATCCTTAACAATAACCCTCTTTGCTGCAACAACACCCTTCAAGGCTTCAACTATGGCGACCATCAAGTGCAACTGCTTTTCTTTCCTGATTCTACTATCAATCCAACACGTTTTCTCCTCCACCTTAATAGACAATTTCTCCATCAACTGTGGCTCCACCAAACCAGAAACCTCTTCGGATAATCGAAACTGGACCACTGATGACACTCATCACTCTAAACTATTCAAAATTATTGAACCCAAAAACCACCACCCTTCAGTCACCGCCACTGTATTTAAGCCCCCTCCTTCAGTTCCCAAAGTCCCCTACAGCACCGCACGCTTGTCACGTTCAGAGTTCACATACTCGTTTCAAGTCACTGGTAGTGGCCAAATGCTTATTCGCCTTTACTTTTACCCTACTTCATACCCTACTTTCCATCGTTACAAATCTTTGTTCTCCGTGAAAACTAACCATTACACCCTCCTTAAGGATTTCAACGCTTCAGCACTCCATGCAGGAACACTCACAAGAGAATATTATATCAACGTGGAACATGGACACCGGTTAAACATAACCTTCACGCCTCATCCTGAAGCATACGCGTTCATCAATGGTATCGAGGTTGTGTCTATGAAGAAATTATCAATACATGCTCCTAGAATTAGAAAGATCTCTAACGTTAATTTGAAGTTAGTTGATAGAAAGAGTGCAGGTTCCACATCAGGCCCACCACCCAAAACTTCAAAGAAAAACACAACTACGATTCTTGTAGCTTCTATTATTGGAGTCATATCCTTCATTTTATTATGCATCATTGGGTTCTTAATCTTCCGGTGTGTAACAAGAGCAGCATCAAGAGACAGAAACCTTTCAACCTCGAATACGTCTCGTCACTTTTCCATCGAAGAGATAAGAGCCGCTACCAACAACTTTGACGAAGGTCTGATTGTTGGTAATGGAGGGTTCGGCAACGTTTATAAAGGACACATTGACAAGAGTCACACCGTTGCCATCAAACGACTCCAACCGGGTTCAGATCAAGGTGTGTTACATTATATAGTTGCATTATACTAGTTAGTAATTACTAATTAATATTGTAGTCATTGATTAGTTACATAACCAGTAATTAGTTTATGAGTTTCCCATCAACAAATTTTTATTAATTTAATAAATTTCTAATTTTTAATTCTCTTTCTCAATTTCCTTCTTGACCCTTCTGCTCATATTTTCCAACAAGGTGCACACGAGTTCCAAACGGAGATCAAGATGCTCTCACAGTTTCGCCACCAACACTTGGTCTCTCTCATCGGCTACTGCGCCGAGGGACGTGAAATGATCCTCGTGTATGATTTCATGGCGCGTGGCACCCTCCGCGACCACCTCTACGGCTCAGAAAACCCACCACTCTCGTGGAACAAAAGGCTCGACATTTGCCTCGCTGCAGCGCGTGGATTACACTTCCTCCACGCAGGCGTGAACAAGCAAAGCGTCATCCACCGCGACGTGAAGAGCACCAACATTTTGCTGGACGAGGATTGGGTGGCTAAGGTTTCGGATTTCGGGTTGTCCAAGGATGGGCCCAATGGGTCCCACGTGACAACCCAAGTGAAGGGTAGTTTCGGGTATCTGGACCCTGAGTACTACATGAGTCTTTGGTTGACTCAGAAATCTGACGTGTACTCTTTTGGTGTGGTTTTGTTGGAGGTATTGAGTGGGAGGCCACCCATCATGCGTAAGGTGGACAAGCTGGGAGAATGCTTGGTGCCATGGTTCAAGAAGTGTTGTCATGAAGGGAAGATTGATCAGACGGTGGATATTGCTTTGCGGGGAACCATAAGGCCCAAGTGTTTGAACAAGTTTGTGGAGATTGCTTTGAGTTGTTTGAATGAACATGGGAAGCAACGGCCGTTGATGAGAGATGTGGTGAAAGGGTTGGAGTGTGCATTGAAGCTTCAACAAAGTGGGGTCCTTGTTAAGGGAAAGGGTAAGAGTGGTGATGAGGAGATAGCAATGAGCTTCACCAAGATTGTGGGCCATGGTGAAGAATTTGATGAGAAATTAGTTAGGGGAGTGAATGAGTCTAGTAGTAGCAAGGCTACAACAACGTGCAGTGAGGAGGAGCAAGCTTTGGTGGTGTTCTCTGAGCTTGGAAATCCAAGAGCACGGTAATTCCCTTGCAAGTAGTAGTAATATTGCTTGGAAAAAAATTCTTCCTAGTTAAAGAATGTGTATCAAAGTTACCAAAAAAAAAAAATATTGGTAGGTACATATTTATCTTAACTTGGTTATGGATTTGAGAAATGGCATGGATTTCAAGACTGTCGATGTGTTTTTAATCAAATGGTGACGTATATATCCTAAAGTTGAAACTGGGGCAATGATACTTTAACTTTTGTGTATTAAAAATGTCACGTGTTTGCATTGAAAAAACTTTTGCACTAAAGATGTAGGTATTTGTATCAAGGTATATAAAAAAAAAATAGTTATTTGCATCAGCTTTTCCTTGGTTGAGAAAAAGATTCCAGGAAAATGTCCTAAAAGTTGAAAGTGGGGAATGACATTTTGAAATTTTGTACCAAAATGTCATGGCATGGGTATAGCTTGTACTAATTGAAAAAACTTGCTGTGTATCAAAGTAAAAAGGAAAAAAAAAAAAAAAAGTAGGTGTACGTGGAGTTATTAGTTAACAATAATGATATTTGAATACCAATTGAGACATCATATGGTATCTTTTTGATTTTTTGGATGTATGATTGGAAAACGTATATACAAGAAAGTTGAAATAGTAAGAGATAGAGATAAACACATACGGTATCATATATGGTGTTCAAAACTAGATGTTCAAATAACACAACTCTTAATTAAATGATAAAAATGTCCTAAAAGTTGGGAGTGGGGCAATAGTATTTTTATTTTTGCGTAAATGTTATGAGTAAGGATCGTGATAAGATTAATTAATATGACGAGTGGAGCTTTCCCTATCTTGAACATCTTTAATTTTCTTCTTTCTTTTAGCCTGGATACGTACACATCTCTCTTTTCATCTTGCTTTTAATTCGATAAAGAGATGGAACTGGACCAAAAAGGAGTTAGCTTAGCTGGTGGTGTGGGAATATGCAAGAGGATGGACGACTACTTTATTATAAAATAACTAAATAGATAGATAAACAATCCAATAAGGGATTTGTATTTTTCTTTTTTTAGTTATAACTTGTTAATGTACATATCCTAATAGGTGGGTGTATTTTGTATTTTTTTAGTTATAACTTTTTAACATATTCATTCTAAAAAAATAGGTGAGCATACGTTGACAAATTCTTATGAGTTTGCTAACATACACTCACCCATCTTTTAGAATGAGTATGTTAGGAACTATGTCTAAACGCATCCCCACAACAAATTAACACGGTGTTCCAGTTCCTATAAGAACAAAACATTATAACAATGGGGAAATATTATTTATTGAATAAATATGAGAATTCAAGAAAAAAGAGAAAGATTAGAGTTTCTTCAAAACATCCTTCATCAAGTTAGGGTTGGCACTTTGGAATTCAACTAACTCTTCCAGTGTAATAAAGCCATCACCGTCTTTATCAATCTCTTTCATTCGACGTTGAACTTCCTCCTGCGAAGTTAAGCCTAGCACTTTGAGAGCATCTGCAAACTCAGCCAACGAGATCTTGCCATCTTCATTCACATCAAAACGCTTGAAAACGCGCTCACATTCAGCTCTATCAGCCATAGTTACCTTCAATTTTGTTGATGACCAAGGAGAAAATAAGATATGTGCGTTAGGGATATTGATCAACGGGTGAAATGTTTAAGAAGTTGGGAACAAAGAGAGGGATTTCAAGAGTCGGTATTGTTGCTTAATGAACGGATCACCTATGGAGTTTAGGTCCATGCAAATTCTGTCAATTTGATTGGCTCCAATTTGTTTGACCACGTTGATTTCTTGTCTCAATTTCTTTGGCTTTCTATATATAGCCAATTGTTACCCGAGATAAAGGCTGTAACTTAATTATTTTTCCCCAGTCAAAAAACAAAAACTTAATTATTTCCCCATGCTTTTACATGATTAGCCAATTTTAAGCTTTATTTGAAAATGTAAAAAAATGGGAAGTACCCACAAAAAGAGTAGGCAGAGGTGGAGAAGGATGCGAGTTCAAATTTTTATATTATTTGACCACATGTGGTCAAATAGTATGGATAATTCTTGTGAAATTAATACATCGTGGATAAGTGATTTTTCTTGTAACTTTAGATTTTTGATAACCCCCGATAGCCAGATGTCGCGGCAGATCACCTTTCTTTGAATTTTTTTTTTTTATAAGCAATGGTATATTGAAGTGAGTACAAGACATATAAAAAAACCACCAACATGTCCAAGTAATAGCCGAAGCTAAACGTTCAACTCCAAGAAATAACTAAAGGATGAAAATCTAACTAAACCCCAAAATGCCAAAACCAAATAAATAGCCACACTAAAATGACCAGATAAGAACCTGTTAGTGGAGCTACCAAAATCTGTAGAGCCCAAGAAAATGAACCCAAAAACCACCTACTTGTAAACCATTTAGCATGATAATCACCAGTATGAGTCCAAAGATAGCCGAAAAGAAACAGAAGCACTGATATATAGATCAACTTTCTTTGAATAATATATAGATTACTTAAAATTTTTTTTATATGATATAAAGATCGTATATTTAACCTGGTTCTATAAAATAAGTTTCATAATTGGAATTGATATTTTCATAAAACAATAATAATTGGAATTGACATCATCAAAAGAAAATTCTACTATCATAATGAAAATAAAGGCTTCATGTACCATCACTAGTGCAGAAAAGGGATTTCACATCGGTTATTTTTGACTTTACACATCGATTTTAAAACCGATGTTGAAACGACCGATGTGGTTTATTGCCACTTTACACATTGGTTTTAAAACCGATGTTTATAATATTTTATACAGCGGTTATCTCTTAATCGATGTGGAAAATTAATTTGTCAATTGGTATCCTATTGGGAAATTTCACTTTCCACATCGGTTTTAATGAAAACTGATGTGTAAATTCTCTTTTTTTTCCTGTTATTTACATTTCTATCATTCATTTACCCGTGTTTCAGTAATGCAGATCAATATATACCAGAATAACATACTGTAAATATTCTCAACACAACTAATATATATTGAATTTATTATGAACAATACATATATATATATATATATATATATATGTTCAATTACATTCAGAGACAACAAAAATAATTAGAAACCAAAAAGCTACATGATATATTATAGATTTCATATCAAAATACATATGATCAGTCAAAAGTACACTATAGCTAGTACATGATAAGTTTTTAAACTAACTACATATATACAAACTATGGTTGGTACACTTCAAGAAAGAAAGTTGCCCAACGCCTCTTTATGTTGTTGATGTCGGAATCAGATAACGGAGTTGGATTGTTGAATATCTGCAGGTTTAATTGGACAAAAGATTATATCTTTTAAGTAATAAACTAACATAAAACATATAACGAATCTATACTATTACTTCTAATTGTGTCAATTAACATTTACCTCGTGTCATCTTTCAGTGATCCTGGAGGAGATAATTTCCAACATCCACTGCATCACATAGTAGCCACATTCCCATGATCCACGTTGTATACGTGACTACATACAAATGAAACCCAATTAGAATATGAGGAATTAAATAAAATAGAAATCAATTATTGTACCCACTGTATTTGATGCGTTTGAACTAATAAATATCTTACGCTGGGAATAATCCATCTGATAGCCCGAGTACGCCTTTCACCACGCAACATGTGGGTTGCATTAATAGACCTATCATGACAAAAACATTAATTAAAGTATATCTAATAGATTTCATATAATTAAAACAACTGCATTCATCGATTATAAAGTATTTTAATGCTTACGTTTCGATGATCGTCTTGATTGATTCGCGGCTTATTTCCCAATGAGCGGAAGAAGACCACGACGTTCATTCTTGGGTACAAGAGCAACGATTGCCAATGCAGGCTGTATTTGTGGAACGATTAGTGACTAAGTCATATATAGTTATACTTAAATAACCAGGTACTTACTTATTGAGATAAGGCGCAAGATAGAATTGATGATCGTCTCGGGCAAGTATATCACGTATGGTAGTGGCCAAGGTCTTCTTCGATGCTAGGAGAACATCACCCTGAATGAACATGAGGTCAATGAACCCATAAAGGGCGAGGTTACCCTGATCGACTAACATACGATGCAGATACCTAATATATTGGAAAAACATGTTAATTATCATAGTAATTAAAAATTAATTACTTAACTTATAAATAAAATGTACTTACGTGCACCATAACGATATGTGTGCAGAACTAGCCATTTCTTTATTGAGTACCATCTCCATAAGTTCCTTCTTTGGGATATACAGTTCATCACCAGGGCTGGTATCATGTTCCAACCTTACCAAGGCTGCATCATTCTCCATGGTGACAACCTGTATAGCCAGAACTTTAAAAACATCACCATGGCCAGGTGCCCCTTTGTCGATCCCCTAAACAACATAGATATATAATAGTAATCACGGATAATTAAGTTATTTAATTCGTTATTAACTAAATGGTCAAATGAATACCTTGGCAGGAGCAGACATCTCTGGTCTTCCTAGATCCGACCTTTTAGGCACAATATCATTTCCAACATCCTATAACGAATAAAAATAAAGCATTATCTTTAAACAATAATAAATTATTTCAACTATGAATATAGAAAAACACAACTAACCGAATACCTCAGATGCAACAAGAAAGCTGACCAGTCTTCTTGGCCAGAGGATGAAGTTACTGGGCCACGACCCATTGTTTGAACCTCCTCAATGGGCACAGGGACTCGAGCATCAGCATCTCGAATAATCTCAACAACGACCCTCAGCTGATCATCCGGTAATAAACGATGGTGTATGGTATTACCTAAGTTATTATGTGCCCTACCCAATGCCACTAAGTGGCGATGATGATGATCATCAACATACAGCTCACACCTATCAGGGTCGTCATCATCATCATCATCATCATCAACATCATCACCATCATCATCATTTTCAGGATGATGAGGAGGATCACATGAGCCCTTAGTGCTCACATGGACAGAGGGTTGGACAGAGGGTTGGACACCGACTGTCATCTGCTGGGACATAAAGTCAATATTGCCATCTGCTGCTCGGCCATCTCCTGTCGAAGCTCGGCTGCAATCTCCTGTTTTAGTCGTGCTCTATCTGCTTCAACATCCCTGTGGCATTGGTGTGAAGATGAACCATGGTATTGGCGAATGCCGACTCCCCATCCAACACCAATGACACGGCCCGGGTGGTCTGGTTTACCGATGGCAGCAGATAAGATATCATTGCATCCTCTAGGAACAAAGGTTCCTTGGGTTAGCTGATCATCCAAGGCATCCTATCACATAAAATATCAGGTCACATTACAATTCGGTAACAACCTTAAAATGACAATTACAACAAACTATACTTATAATCTTCTCAGCTACTTGGCGGGCCTCCTCAAATGTATATTGTCCCGTTTTTCTTTGTCGGGCCCTCTTCCATTTACGATGGCGTGGGGATGGAGGTGGATCAACAACCTCTGGACGATTTTCAGCATTAGGATCCGCCTGAGATGCTGCTTCCTGACGTGCTTTCTTTTCCTCTTCAACCATTTTCTGAACAAGCTTTTTATATCCCCCACGAGACATGACATGGGGGTAGACATTCTTGCTTTGGTTTTTCTGCTCCTTTTTCCTCTTCTCCTGTTATAAATAAAAGACAATTAAATTACATAAGTAAATAAAATTAATGCAATTACATAAATTTATAGACAAATCAAATAAGTTAACATGAAAGCTGGGATCATGTCGGCTCTGAACAAAGTGATCCCACGTCGCCTTGTCAAGAAATGGATACACCCCAAGTGGGTTCTTTTTACTTTTTGGATTGAATACATATTATCTGCCCAGGTCGGCCTTAAAAGCCCTCCAACGCTCTCCATCATACTTTAGCAAACGCTTCTTCATAACGTATGTATCCGGTATGTCAAAGGTCAACTACATTAAGACCAAAAGAATCAACGAAATACTGTATGATATTATTAAGATAAAAATAAAGTAGATACAGACAGACACAGGACGTAGAAGTATAGATACCAGAATACTCTCCCATATCTGATCCTTCACGTCCGCCGGTACATCTTTCCACCTATCAATGAGTATACTAGGCCTGTTCCTAGCAAGGGTCGCCACAAAACTGTTAAACTGACACTAGTGGAAATAATGTAATATACGGGAACGTTTTACGTCAGTTGACCATATGTTTGACGTTAAAAATGAGGTGGTGGCAGTTTTGTAAATATTAAATCACTATTTGCGTCAGTTGTTTAATGAATCGACGTTAAAAGTGTTTTGCAAGAATTATTAACACTTTTAATGTCGTTGTTTATAAAAGCGACGTTAGAAGTGTGATATTTACTTGATTAAATAAATAAGCCGCGTAAATAATCAACTCATTCCTATCTTTCTTTCGTTGTCATCTCCCTGTTGTCACTCTTAACGCAGATCATCACTCCATATATAGTGCAGTTTATTTCTAATCTTTTTTTAAAAAAAGTTTATTTTTAATCTTAATTAATTAGCTTGAATTAGTAAACAAATTCTTGTGCAAATTAAAATAAATAAACACTTAACATAAAACAAGTTATATATGTATAATCAAATCGTATCTCATTGAAGCGATTCATAAGTTACAATTACATGATTAAAAGATAAAAAATTTCTGCAAGATAACACTAAAATATAAAAAAGTTTCTGCTTCAACATCATTTTCTTCTCAGTCCTGTCCTCAGAAACTCCAATATTGAATGCATCTCCTCCCTTACTTGAAGTCCTTGATGCTCCATCTGAATCCACAGTCAATTTGGAGCCAAAGCAGAGTGAAGGGTGCACTCGATCTGTTTCAAGCAATATTCTTGGAACAGTCACTTGGTTCCAAAGTCGAGGTTTTGGAGCTGTAGTCTGCGATTCTCCAGAAGGATGATGGTGTGTGCAATTCACATAATGCGATTTACACACCCTTATCACCCATGTAATGTGATTTACTCAAACTCAGAAGTTGTTTGACCATTAAGACAGAGACCTTTAAGTCTAGGTATAGGAAGAAAGAGTGATGAAGTTAATCTCCATGGCAGAGCCATATTGTGAAGCAGAAAAATTAAAGGAAGGAAGGAAGCTATTTATAGGAGTAGGGGATGAAGTTACTAGGCGTCGTAAGTTGCTAAAAAATTAAATTGATCATTAAAAGCATTAGGTTCCAAGGCGCATTGGGAGTTGGCAATCATATATTATAAACGTGCAGAAAAGAAAACGCCCGAAGGAATAGGAAGAAATAGACCTTTAAGTCGAGCTAGGTATAAACTTAGTGCTCATAAAGAGGATTATAGGTTACAATGTGCATGGGTAAGTAGCACAGCAGTAATGGGTAATTTAGTATCAGAGTAGTCAAAGGAATGAATGCTTTAATTTTGCAGAAACTTATACACTTTTAACGTCAGTTGTTGAATAAAACTGACGTTAAAAGTGTTTTTAAAATAAAAATATTTATTTTTAACGCCGTTGTTTATACAATTGACGTTAAAAGTGTGATTTTTACTTGATTAAATAAATAGGCGACGTAAATAATCTTATGTCCCTATATGCCCCTGTTGTCACTCTTAACACAGGTCTCAGAGCCATTTTGTGAAGGAATAGAAATATAGAGGAAAAGAAGAGGCGATTATGCAGACTAATCAGAATAATGGTACTTTATATAGAGAATGATTTTTACACAACACTTTTAACGCCGTTGAATTCAACAATCGAGGTTAAAAGTATTTTTTTAAAAAAATATATTAATATTTAACGTCAGTTGTTTAATACAACTGACGTTAAACAATTACTTTTAACGTCAGTTGTTTAATAAAACTGACGTTAAATGTTGTTTTATTTTTTGCTTTTTGATTATAACATTTACACCCGCACGTCTTCTGCACTTCGCTCTGTACGTACGTCTCTTTTCTATTTTCATCACGCTCAACCCTAGATCACTCTCAACCCTCACTCTCACTCTCACCCATCACAGAACCCTAATCGCGAGCTCATCTCCACCGCAACCACCGCGAGGGCTTCTTCGCCACCACCGTGAGGTACACTATTAACTCTAACTCTGTCTTTCCATTCATTCTTTGCAATAACTTGACATCTCTCTTTCCCCTTCCAGCGCACTAACTCTCATTGTCCCTCTGCTCTCAGTAACCACATCGAACGTTGGCCACCACTCGAACGATTCCTCCCAACCACCATGCGAGCACCTATTTCTGGTGAGTATTTAGGGCACATTTTTGTATTTTTGGTTTTGAGTGTATGTTGAAACTGTAGTCTCAGTAGTTGAAACTTGAAACCGTGAGTTTGAGTTGTTTGGAATGTACGTCTCTATTTTTGGTTTTGAGTGCATGTTGCTCTCTGGTTGATCTGTCACGGCCGTGATGCTCATCACGGCTAGGCCGTGATCAGTTCTGCCTGTGATGGCATGGTCTGGTTCAGTTGGCACGTTACGGCCGTGATGGACATCACTCCAAGACCGTGACCAGTGCTTGGCAATCTTCAAAAACTATAGTTTTCAATCTCCCGTATTATCCTTATATTGGATATATATTTTGTATGTCTACAGGACCTATCTAGTTATGGATCGTAGTTGGATGGTTTGTAAGCGTACTAGTGCTGAGTATTTGAAGGGGGTGGGAGAATTTATAGAATTTGCTCAAAGGAATGTTCCTAATAGTAATGGAATGTTCTATTGTCCTTGTGTCAAGTGTTTGAATACGAGGAAATGTACGGTGAAGGATATACGTTCTCATTTGATTTGTGAAGGGATTTGCTTGAGTTATACAAGATGGATATGGCATGGTGATGTGTTGTTGAGTAGTACGGTGAGTGTCTCCCAAAGTGAGGATGTTGACGTAGATATGGAGGATGATCGAGTAGAGGACATGATCCATGATATTGGACAAGAATCTTTTCATCGAGCTCATGTGTATGATAAGTTGTGTGGTGATGCGGATAAGCCTTTATATCCAGGGTGTACTACTCATACACGGTAGTCGGCGGTGCTAAAATTGGTTTGTGTGAAGGCGAGAAATGGTTGGACCGATAAAAGCTTCACGGAATTGCTTGAAGTGTTGAAAGACTTGCTTCCTAAGGACAACACATTGCCTGACCGTAACTATGAGGCCAAGAAGGTATTGTGTCCTATGGGTATGGAGTATAAGAAGATACACGCATGCCCCAATGATTGCATATTGTACACCGGTGTTCATGAAGACAATCATGATTGCCCCAAATGTGGGTTATCACGATACAAAGTGAAGGGTGGTGGTGATGATGATGATCTTGATGATGTGAGAAAAAAGGGTCCTCCTGCGAAGGTGTTGTGGTATCTTCCAATAATTCCAAGGTTCAAGTGATTGTTTGCAAATGGGAAAGATGCGAAGAATCTTAGATGGCATAATGATGAGAGGAAACGTGATGGAAAGGTTCGTCATCCTGCTGATTCTATTCAATGGAAGAATATCGATACTATGTTTCCGGATTTCGCCGATGAGCCAAGAAACCTAAGGCTTGTACTTGCTACGGATGGAATGAATCCTTATGGTAACATGAGTAGTATTCATAGTTCATGGCCTGTTCTGTTGGTAATTTACAACATGCCCCCTTGGTTGTGCATGAAGCGCAAATACATGATGTTGTCTATGATGATTTCGGGCCCAAAGCAACCGGGAAATGACTTAGATGTTTATCTAGGTCCCTTGATTGAAGACTTGAAAACGCTGTGGGTGGAAGGTGTTGATGTAGTTGATGGGTATTCTCATGAGACTTTCAAGCTTCGTGCCATGTTATTTTGCACCATCAACGACTTTCCAAAGATACGGTAACTTGTCCAGGGTAAAGTGTCAAGGGCATAAAGCATGCCCTATATGTGAATAAGTCACATGCTAAACTCTGTTGCATCATTGAATGATTACTGTTTACGTTGGGCATCGGAGTTTTGTTTTAAGTGATCACCCATATCGTAATATTAATAAAGCTGTTAAAGGTTGCCAAGAGACGGAAGAAGAAGCGCCGGCGGCCTTAATTGGAGAGCAGGTTTATCGAGAGGGTAAAGGACATCGATGTTATATTCGGCAAGTCCAAAAAGAAAGGTAAAGTCTGCTGAGAAAAACATATGGAAGAAGAGGTCGATATTCTTTGATCTTCCATCTTTGGCGCAAGCTTGATGTCGATAACGCATTGATGTGATGCATGTGGAGAAAAATGTGTGTGATAGTGTGATCGGGACGCTTCTCAACATTCAGGGCAAGACAAAGGATGGTGTGAATGCTCGTCTCGACCTCGTTGCTATGGGTATACGAGAGAGCGATTAGCTCCAGTTGTTGAGGATGGTAAGCGGACTTATTTGC
The DNA here is from genome assembly GCA_030762895.1 of Sophora flavescens. NCBI lineage: Eukaryota > Viridiplantae > Streptophyta > Magnoliopsida > Fabales > Fabaceae > Sophora > Sophora flavescens. Next base: position 78,305,384 of record CM061068.1, read on the forward strand.
CGCCAAAGATGTCATACTTTGTCAAAAAAAAAGAGACAAAGTTTCTGCGGGTGTCTTCAGGGCATCAAAGTTCCACATGGTTACTCTTCAAATATGAAGAGGCTTGTCTCTAGTGATCTAAAATTGGTTGACTTGAAGTCTCATGATTGTCACATCTTGATGCAACAACTTCTGCCCGTTGCTATTCGTGGTATTGCTACAAAAAATGTGAGACATGCCATTACTCGGTTGTGCTCATTCTTCAATTCTATATGTAGCAAAGTCGTTGACCCCCGTATGTTGGATGACTTGGAAGTTGAGGCTGCTACAATCTTGTGCCAATTGGAGATGTATTTTCCTCCTTCCTTTTTCGACATAATGGTTCACTTAATTGTTCATTTGGTGAGAGAGATTAGATTATGTGGGCCGGTTTTTCTGAGATGGATGTACCCAGTTAAGCGCTACATGAAGATCTTGAAAGGGTACGTGAAGAATCCTCATCGTCCGGAAGCATCTATTGTTCAAAGGTATGTTGCAGAATAAGCTATTGAGTTTTGCTCGGACTACCTTCATAACACGGATCCTATAGGGGTTCCTAAGCCTCGGCATGATGAGATCAGATGTCAAGGTAAGGGTACACATGGCTTAAGAATTAATAGGAAGGATCGGGAGGAAGTGCTTCAAGCACATTTGTATGTATTGAACAACATCGAATGTGTTCAGCCTTTCTTATTTGAACATATATAAAAGAAAAGTCAATCAAGAAAACCCTCGAATGAGCGAAAGGTGGTTGTTGAACAAGCATAACAAGACTTTCTTACCATGGTTCAAGGAAGAAATGCTTAAGGATGGTAGTACTGCTTCTGATGACGTAAAATGGCTAGCACGTGGGCCTAACTTCAACGTCATATGTTGGAGCGGATACGACATAAATAACTTTTCCTTTTATACAAAGGAACAAGATAACAAGAGTACCATGCAAAATAGTGGGGTTATGATCGTGGTCGAAGCAATGCACTTCTCTAGTGCAAAGGACACAAAACCCGTTCAAAGACAGAGACCTTACTTTGGATATATTGAAGATATTTGGGTGCTCGATTACACTAAGCTCTACGGTGCAGGTATTTAAATGTAAGTGGGTTGATAGTAACGGTGGTGTACAAACCGACGAATTGGGGTTCACATTGGTAGACCTCAACAAGTTAGGTCATATAAATGAGCCTTTCATAATGGCTTCCCAAGCAAAACAAGTGTTCTACATCACTGATCCTTCTAACAAAAGGTTGTCCGTGGTTCTCCAAGGAAAAAGCATGTATAATGGTAGTGATGAAAATGAAGATTCAATTCTTGATATTCCTGAGACTCCTTCTTTTTCAACAAACATGCCTACTATAATCGAGGAGACACAGGTGGACGATGTACATGCCACTCGTGATGATCATCACGAAGGGATATTGATATAGGTAGTTTAAACTTAGTATACATTTATTTTTATTTATATTTATGTATTTATTTTGAGTTATAACCTATGTTAATAAATATATATTGTTTCTGAATACATATGGATCATTGTTCCATTTTTCTTTTGCAATTCTGTAATGTGTGTGATATTCTGTGTTACTGGGATATTTACTGAATGCAGGGATGACTGAGGGAAGTGATATTTTAAAATTGAATTTAAAAAAAAAATACTATTAACGTCAATTTTATCATACAACTGACGTTAATAGTATTTTATAAAATATACAGTACACTATTAACGTCAGTTGTTTATTACAACTGACGTTAACATTAAGACATTTAACGTCAGTTCTTGATAACAATTGACATTAGTTTTAACAAAATTAACGTCAGTTTTTTTAAAGAACTGACGTTAATTTTGACAAAATTAACGTCAGTTGTGTTAAAGAACCGACGTTAATAATGTTATATTTAACGTCAGTTTTCAACTGACGTTAAAAGTTTAACTTTTAACGTCAGCTGTATTTACGTCAGTCAGTATTCTGACGTAAAAAATCAATTTTAACTAACTTAAAAAGCACTTATTGCACTAGTGTGATCTGCCATTGGCCCAATAGGATTGAGGTTATTATCAAAGTCTACTCTTATCCTTTGATTTGAACCACGGTTGGCAGTCAAATTCCTCATTCGTGTGGCACGTCTACCCTTTCTACATAAAGAGCGGGGTCTCCGACCATTTGCATGAAGGAGGGATATCCTCACGATCAGCCATGTATACCTGTTTAAACAAAAAAAAACTTGTTAGTATGTCAGGATAAATATCAAACATAACTTATAAATATCAATCAACGTACATAAACATAACTTATAAATATCAACGTCAACATATAATATGCCAAACTTGATGGTAATATCAAACTAAACTTACTTTGTGGTCAATTAGTAAAGTTCTCCCATAACCCTTCTTGGTGATCATTACGAGTAGCATGTACATCATCCACTTCATTTTCCTCATTGAAATTAGGCACTCGTGTTGAGAAAGAAGGAGTATCAGAAATATCAAGAGTTGAATCGTGATTTCCCTCACTACCATTATACATGTTTTTTCCCTGGAGAACCACTGACCACCTTTTGTTAGAAGGATCACGGATATAAAACACTTGTTTTGCTTGGGATGCCATGATGAAAGGTTCCTCTTTATTACCTACCTTATTAAGGCCCACCAATTTGAATCCTAACTCATCGGTTTGCACACCATTGTTACAATAAAACTCCAATGAAAGCTTTTCAGCCAAAACGTACCTTCTGAGAGACACGTCTAGTTGTTATTGTGCAAAGACAGCAGAGAAGTGAAGAAACCAGAGGTAGTAGCACTATGCAATGAAGTGTAGATCACCCTGCAGCAAAATGATCATCTAAGAATTCTAATGAAAACCATAAAATTGACAGACACTATAAGGTCTTTTTAAAGTCACTTACCAAAACACAGAGAGGAAAAGGGTAAAAACAAGATCGAAGAGTTTGACAAGTCGTTGTTTCTTTTCCCAGGAGAGCAAGTTGAATATCTCAGTAAAATCAATCAAATGATTTCCTTGTCTATACCTGATCAACGGAATAAAATAGGCAATTAGCAGGACCATGTTAAGCACATTCCAGTATATTAAGATACCAAGCTTATTGCTAAAAAACAGAAAGCAAACAATTCATCTCCTTTGATCCTCTAACTAGTAAGCAACCCTCTACGAACCAAAGAAAAACTAGTGACAGACAAGAATTGCCATAATAGGGCAGCTGTAAGAGATATAAACAACAACTATTTGACTATGTTGAATGGAAACTAATCCTGAACTTTCCAACGGGTCCTGCTTGTTACAATTAAACACAATAATGATGTTCTGTGTTTATGAGTGTGTGCATATATATTGTCTGATTTGACCTGAAGCTCCAAAAAGATAATCAAACCATAGTACCAGGTCAAACCAAACTATTCAGTGGAAAAATGAATTCTTTCGAACACAAGAATGCGGGTTTTATAAGGGATTGCAAAATCCAATACGCCTAAGTATTCATCCCAGTTTTAAACAGTTTGTCTTCAGATGAAACGCAATTGATTGTCAAATAATCAACACCAACCTAATTCCAAAATGTCTTCCATCATGATCTTGAAATGCACCAATTCAAAACCAAACAAGTCTAATGTTATATTACATCAGTATAACCTGCTTCCACTAAAACAGGAAAAATACCATAGAAATTAAGCAGAACCTATATGACATCAGAAAAAAAAGGTACACTCAGAAGAAAGAAACCAAATATTAGATATATTTTCCTGTAAAAATCCAACTATAGAAGACAACTTCACCAGCCTTGGTCTCAATTTATAAAATTAAAAATGGTGTAAACTGTAAACACGGGATAAATAGTCATAAGTCAAATACTAGTTTACATAAAATGAAAAACAATTTATCATGTAATCACAAAATTAACACCGCCTTTGTATACATGAATCTGAACATGAGCCAGATACATATTCTTAATTTTGTTTCCCTCTAACATGTTAATTAACACAATACTTCCATTAAAAACACATTTCTTTTACATTTCAGAATGTTTTGAAGCTTGACATGAATTCCAAAATAGTTGTTTTCATGTACCAATACCAAAAGTAGAATGTATTCCAACATCCACAGCAGGAAAAAAAAGCATGTGAGTGCCTTTTGTCAATGTATCAATCCATTTGGCAACATTTACTATCTTTGAGAATATTTTGCTTATTTAACCAAATACAATTTCTACTAATCTTCTCTCCTGTCAGCTATCATAAAAGAATAATAGCACATGGTATTTCATAACCAACAGATGGAAATATCAGTAATAAGAAGAAACTCATAATGGTGGATATAACAACCATGATTGCCAATTAGAAGAAAGATATTTCTCAAAAGCAGCAAGAATGAATCGTATAAATCATATACACATGTGGTGAAATGTCATCACATCAAGAAATGTTGCATGGGTATGTATCTAGGAATTGCAAAGTCGATAAAGTGTTCAGGTGGGCTAGGTGTTCTGTCAAGCCTTGGAAGAGCTAGTATTTAACAGTGGAAATTGTTCAGGTGGGCGAGGTGTTTTAGCAAATACCTCAAATGCATCATTTATCTTCTTCACTCAGTGCTTACTCAGAATTTTGGCAGAACACGAAAACGAATTTTTGCAACCAAATGTAGAGATGGAAAATGAGGAGGAGTGAACCATGAATGACGGAGGCAGTTGGCAGTCGGGAGGAGTGAACCATGAATGACGGAAGCTAGCTAGAACATAGTAAAAGGAAATGCACAAGGAAGAGGGAGAGAGAAAGAGAGAGAGAGAGACGCATACCTGAGGGAGGAGGAGGGTAGCTCGCGGATGGCCGTTCTCTGGCTCGCAGTGGTTCTCTGGCCGTTCTCTGGCTCGCAATGTATAGGCTAGGGTTAGAGGTCAGCACTTTCACGACTGCCGCTGTTGGTGTAAGCTAGGGAGAGAGAGTGAGCTCAGATGAAAAGGTCTCGGCGCGAAAATGAAAAGGGAGGAAGAGGGAATTAAAAATGTAGATAACAATACACATCGGTTAAAATAAAACCGATGTTGTAAACTTTCACACATCGGTTATATATAACCAATGTTTAAAATTATATTATTTATTTCCTTTTTTTTTTATTCGTTTTTCCACATCGGTTTTAGAAAAAACCGATGTATAAACATACACATTTATACATCGGTTACAATAAAACCGATGTGTTAAAGTATGCATTTTTTAATTTTTTATTTTTGGTTCTATTTTCAACATCGGTTTAAAATAAACCGATGTTTAAAACTTTACAACATCGGTTATGAGGAAAACCGATGTTTAAAATTTTCGATTTAATTTCAAAAATGCCACCGCCTCCTTTTCAACATCGATTTACTTAAAACCGATGTAAAAACGCCGATGTAAAAGGTATATTTTGCACTAGTGCATGTAATGTTAACGGATTAGCCAATATATGGAATATCTTACACCAAATTCTCATTTATAGTATAGCTAATTGCCTCTTTTGTAAAATATGAAGCTAAATGTAGCTATTTCCTGTCCAAAAGCCAGATCCTTTGTATGTTTTAAAAAGGAGATAAATATTTCTACACATGCAAAAAGACGGCTTCGGATTGTCTCCTGCGAGATGTCTCCAGCACCCCTCCTGCAAGTTGATCTGAAACGTCCATCCAGATCTGACAGTCCATAATTTTCAAGCATTTTATAATTAAAAAAATAATTTAAAAACCCAATTTTCATTCCAACACTCCCTGTAAAAAAAGGAACAAGCTGAATGAATAGTTTTGTATATTGGATGAATGGAAATTGGGATTATTCGCATACAGACTCAAACCAAGCTATGCTATTTATAGATAGCAATAGCAACAAACTCTACCAACAGACTCCTATACTTAAGCCACTAACAGACTAACAGAAATTGAAACTAACAAGGCCTATGCAAAGTAACTAACAGGGCATATGCATAGAGAATTCCTTCACTCCCCCTCAAGTTGGAGCATGCAAGTTCCTAATGCCCAACTTGTTTAACAGGAATTCGAACCTCTCTTTGCCTAATGGCTTAGTGAAGATGTCTGCCACTTGATTATCAGTACCAATCTTCATAGGCTCAACTTCTTTTGACTGAACTCTCTCTCGAACAAAGTAGCAATCCATCTCAACATGCTTTGTCCTCTCATGAAAGACTGGATTCATTGCAATGTGGATGGCTGCTTGGTTGTCACGATAAAGTTCAGTTGGTTTCTGTTGTGGTGTTTCAAGTTCTGTCAAGAGCCACCTGAGCCAAATAACTTCACTAACAGTTGCAGCCATGCTTCTGTATTCTGCTTCGGCTGATGATTTTGCCACAACAGTTTGCCTCTTGGTCCTCCATGATATTGGTGACTGTCCCCAAAGATCACTAGGTAGCCAAGTGCAAGACCTTCCGGTTAGAGGACATCCCCCCAATCTGCATCACAATAAGCTTGCAGGTCAAGACCTCCTTTACTTTGGAATAAAAATTCCTTGACCAGGGGTAGTTTTAAGATATCTCAGGATCCTATCCACTGCATCCATATGAATCTGTTTAGGATTGGTCATGAACTGACACAGAGTGTTCACAGCATAGGTGATGTCTGGCCTTGTTATGGTTAAATACAAAAGTTTCCCTAGCAGTTTCCTATATCCGGTTGCATCAGTGTCAGGTTCTTCTTTGTTAAACCTCAGATTGCAATCCTGTTCCATAGGGAACTTACTGGGCCTGATGTTCTGCATCTTTGTTTCATGAAGGATGTCTAGAGTGTATTTTCTCTGGCTCAAGATGATTCCACTAGGTGATCTTGCTACTTCCACTCCCAGGAAGTACTTCAAGGTTCCCAAGTCTTTGATGCTGAAAGTTTTGTCCAAGTACTCCTTAATCCTTTTCATAAGTTCTGGACTGTTTCCTGCCAAAATGACATCATCCACATAGATGAGTGCAGCAAGAAACACCCCTTCAGTCTTGAAGATAAACAAGGAATGATCTGCCTTAGACTGATTAAAACCAACATCATTCAAAGCCTTGGTGAACTTCTGATACCAATTTCTGGATGCTTGTTTGAGTCCATAGATTGACTTCTTCAATTTGCACACCCTTGTTTCTCCCTTCTTTGCAAAACCTTCTGGAATCTTCATATAAATGTCTTCTGTCAAATCACCATGCAAGAATGCATTATTCACATCCAATTGGTGAATAATCCATCCCTTCTTCACTGCTACAGTCAGTAAGCATCTGATGGTGACAAGTTTTGCTACAGGGGCAAATGTCTCATGAAAGTTTTCTCCTTCTACTTGAGTGAAGCCTCTTGCAACCAGCCGAGCCTTGTACCTTTCAATGTCTCCATTAGGCTTGTACTTGATCTTATAAATCCACTTAGAATCCACTATGTTTCTGCCTGGTGGGAGTTTCTCCAAGGACCATGTCTCATTGCTTTCAAGTGCTGCAATTTCTTTTCTCATTGCTTCCCTCCAATGTTCATGTGCTACTGCCTGCTTGAAATTCTTCGGCTCACCTCCAGAGGAAATGGCCACTAGGAAAGCCTTGTGTGATTGTGAAAATTTGTCATAAGATATGAAATTTGAAATAGGATAAAGTACAGTGTTACCTGAAGCAGTGTTGGGATCAGTAATGGATGGAGGTAAGTCAACTTCATAGTCTGCTAAGTGCCGGGAAGTGATCTTACCCTTTGACCGTGTCTCGTGATCAGTCTGAATTCCAGTTTGATCATGGATTATATCCTGATCATGCTCTGCTTCTGATCCCTGTGACAAGTCTGTCATATGCTGATTTTGCAGATCTGTCTCTTTTGTCTTGTCATCATTCAATGGTGAATGAAGTTGAAAGTCTTGATCATAGTTTTCAGATATTGTGTGTTGTTCCTTAGGAGTTTTGTCATGAGATTTGCATACATGTTTATAGGGAAAGTCCTTTTCACAGAAAATTACATCTCTTGACACAAAGAATTCTTTATTAGATATATCAAACAATTTGTATCCCTTCTGTCCAGTAGGATAGCCTACAAAGATGCAAGCTATACCACTGACATCAAACTTGACTTCTTTTCTAGTTTTCACAGCATACACAAGACAACCAAAGACTCTAAGATGATCATAATCAGGTTTCTTTCCTAACATAATCTCATAGGGTGTCTTGTTATTAATAACATTTGAAGGTAGTCTATTTATCAAATAAACAGCTGTAAGAATGCATTCCCCCCAAAATTGTATTGGAAGACCAGAATGGAATCTTATAGCTCTAGCTATCTCAAGAATATGTCTGTGTTTCCTTTCCACTACTCCATTCTGTTGGGGAGTGTAAACACATGTTAATTCCATGATAATTCCCTTCTCTTTGTAAAAGTTTTGCATATTAATTGAAGTGAATTCTAAACCATTGTTACTTCTGACCCTATTGATTCTCTTTTGAAATTGAGTTTCTATCATGCATACAAAAGATTGAAGATAGTATTCTACCTCTGACTTGTATTTCATTAGATACACCCAAACTCCCCTACTATAGTCATCAACTATGATAAGAAAGTAATATGCTCCAATGCTTGACTCAGTGTTATATCTACCCCATATATCACAATGGATAAGATCAAAACAAGCATTAGATTTTATTGAACTCAAGGGAAAAGATAACCTAGTTTGCTTAGCCCTTATACAAGAGTCACAAGGTTTACAATTCTGGTTCTTATTCATAGAGGCAGATATGCCTATGCAAGACAGTTTTGCATCAGAAATGTGGCCTAGCCTAGAGTGCCACAAACTAAAATCTACTGTTTTTCCTACCTTCATAGCTATTCCTCCATCATGCATTAGTTCAAGGAGGTATAAACCATCTTGGCATTTACCCTTTCCAATCAATTTCTTCGAGGGTAAGTCCTGCACAACACATGAGTTGGCTACAAAGGTTATGGAACAGTTATTTTCTTTAGTTAACCTACTGACAGAGAGGAGATTACAGTGAAAATCAGGAACATACAACACTTTATTGATGTTTAATCCATTTGACAAGTTAACAGTTCCTATTCCCTTGATTGGCACACTTGTGCCATTGGGAATTTTCACAGATTGACCATTAGAAAGAAAACTTTCTTGCAGGTTACTTTGGTCACATGTGATGTGTTCAGTGGCCCCGGTATCAATTATCCAGGGCCTATTGAGGGATTTTATTCCTGTTAAAGTTTTACCTGCCATGTTTACACTTGGTTTTGATGATTGTCTTTGTCGTGGCTGGTTCTCGCATCGATTTGAAGTCTGCTGCATTAGCTTCTCATCTTGTTGAGTGACTGCACTGGGATAGGGCTTTCACCTGTGCCAACTTGATTCACCTTGAAGCTACCTTTCTTGCTCCAAGATCCTATCTTTACTTTTCTTTCTTTGTATGGCTTTCTCCAGTCTTGTGGATAGCCAACTATCTCCCAACATTCTTCCTTAACATGACCAATTTTGTGGCAATGATCACATTTTGGTCTATCCTTCTTGGTTCCCTTGTTATTACCTTGAATTTGGAAAGTTGAAACTTCCGCAACAGGTTTGCTCATTGCTGAAATCATCCTTTGTTGTTCATCCTCTGCCACTAGATGATAAGCCTGTCCAAGATTCAACTTTGGAGCCATGCTGAGAATCTGTGTCTTCACTGTACTGAAAACATCATCCAAGCCCATAAGAAAATCATATAATTGATCCTTTTCTCGCATTTGCTCCAATTGTTTCTGCACATTACATGTGCAATTTCCACAATCGCATTTTGGCCAAGGTGTTATGGATTGGACTTCATCCCATAACCCCTTTAATTTGGTGTAGTATGCTGGGATTGATAACTTTTCTTGCCTGAGAAGACTTATGGCTCGCCTTAATTCATACACCCTAGGTGCACTTCCTTTGGCAAACCTATCTTCAAGATCAACCCAGATTTCTCTTGCGGTTCTGCATACCCGACACACGCTCCTTACTTCTTTATCCATTCCATTCCTCGGCCCAACCCTTTACCATTGCATTGCAACGCATCCAATGACCAAGATCTGGAGAATCAGTCTGTGGCATGGAGATGGTGCCATCCACGAAGCCAATCTTGTTCTTGGCATATAATGCATTGCTCATGTCTGCAATCCATTCGCCATAATTTGTGTTGTTGAGCAGCTCACTCACAAACAGTTGGCCAGGTTGATCAGAAGGATGGAGGTAGTATGGAGACATATGATCGATGGCTTCTCCACTGCAAGATTTGTTCTTTTCTTTTCTTGAAGAGGAGGAAGATTCTTCTTTCTTTGAATGTTCATCTTCTGTGTCTGACATGATTGCAGGGCAGTATCACAATCCAGGATTTTAGCTCTGTGATACCATGTAAAAAAAGGAACAAGCTGAATGAATAGTTTTGTATATTGGATGAATGGAAATTGGGATTATTCGCATACAGACTCAAACCAAGCTATGCTATTTATAGATAGCAATAGCAACAAACTCTACCAACAGACTCCTATACTTAAGCCACTAACAGACTAACAGAAATTGAAACTAACAAGGCCTATGCAAAGTAACTAACAGGGCATATGCATAGACAATTCCTTCACTCCCTGTGTCCCTCTTCCATCACGCCTGCACCCCCTTTGCCGCCTCGATCTCGCCGTCGTAGAAGCCGCCGCCGTTCACGACCAGTCACCGCGCCGTCCTCTCTCTCTTTCACTTCTCCCCCTCCCCTGTTATACTGAATTGATTCATTGAAATACACACAGCAGCCACCATCATCCACGCACCTAGCCACCCCTCCATTCCAGAACTGTTCCACAACCCCACTCCTCACAGATCAGCCACAACCGTTGCAGTATCCAGCCGCCGTGAACGCTCCAGAACGTCGCCGTCCAGCCAGACCCTACCCATTACAGTACCGCCGTAGAACCACCGTGACAGAAACGCGTCTCCTCCACGAATAGTCACATCTACCTGTTACGGCATCAGATTCGCAGAACGCGTGACCACCATCACACGAACCACCCTTGCGTTTCGCCGCCGTCTTTGTCGCGCTGGGAGCCACCTCGAGCTCCATAGCGAATTAGCAGCGCAGGGGCACAATAAGGGAGGGGGAGAAGTGAGAGAGACAACCGAAGAGAGAGAGAGGACGGCGTGGGGGCTGGCCGTGAACGGCGTGAGGGAATAGGGACACGAGGTTTGGTGACTGGGTGCATGCAAAATTGGGTTTTTAAATTATTATTTTTTAATTATAAAATTACTGAAAATTCTGGACCGTCAGATCTGGATGTACGGTCCAGATCAGCTTACAGAAGAGATGCCGGAGACGTCTTGCAGGAGACAATCCGAATTCCAAAAATACACCTACACTAATGGACCGTAATTTTTACCTCAACGACTATCTCGTACAGGGCCTCACAGACAGAGAACTTTTTCGCGTGGGGACGGATGATGGGGGGAAAAAATCCCCCGAAGACAATTTGGGTACAAGGACGGGAATCATACTCGCCTCCCGTATTAGAGAAACTTACAAAAATATCCATACCTGGACATGGTTATGGTGCACCATTTATATTTTATATCATCCACTACATCATCTATATGATAAATTTTGGGTCAATCAAATTGTCATATAGGTTGGTCAAAATTTCAAACTTTCTAGTTGTATTATATTGTAGTCAAACTATATGAATGACAGTATATTGTAGTATAGTATATGTGCTCTTTGTATTCGCAAATTTAACCCATATTAAAATAATGTTTTTTGATTAAAAAACTGATTATATTGCAAAACATTATTGACAACGAACGTTATTTTAATTCATATTAAAATTTTATTTTTTAATATAATCAATTTTTTATCAAAAAATATTATTTTAATATGAGTTAAATTTACGAATACAAATAGTACATATACTATACTACAATATATTGTATTCATATATTTGACTATAGTAGAAATACAACTAAAAAGTTTGAAATTTTGACCAAACCAATGTGGCAATTTGATTGGTTCAAAATTTGCCACATATGGGTGATGTGGTGGGTGGTGCAAAATATAGGTGATGCATCTTAGCCCAACCCCTGTATATATATATATAATTAATTAAATGAATAAAAGAATGCCAAAATTTAGAGTCTCAAGCGCAGTGATCAAAACACGTCACTCTATTAAATTAAACACCTTTATTATTTTCTGCAAATTCTTAAAAGCAAAAATGGGATAAGGATCCAGGAATTCAAAAGCAGGTGTAGAAAGGGGTGTTGAACGCCTTCCTAGAAAGGTATGATGAGTGCATTTAATACAATCAAAAGGAAGTTGTAGTGAATGAAATATGGGTGTTGACAACGAGAAAGTTAGGGTTTGGGTTTGCACTAGTTACCCTTTCGATTCCCGGTGGGGATTTGCGGGGATGTGGGGAATGGGGACGAGGACGGGGAGGGAAAAGAGGGGATCAACAAGAGGGGTCCATTGCCATCCCTACCTACACTTCATTTGATAAAAAAGAGAAAGAAAGAAAAAATTAATAAAAAGAGAAAAGGCTCAACTAATAAATTTTCTAGTGATAGTTTTTATTTTAGACGTATAAATTAATTTTCAATATATATGCATAAAATTATGTATTATATAATAAAAATATACACATCACTGTCAATATAACTTCACATGAATCTTAAGATTGATTTTGGAGGTGGCTTTTAGAGGGTGGGAGACCATGTCATGTCTACTATCGTGAGTGGGGCATCTCAACAAAGTTTTACTTATATTAAAATCTTCACATTTTTCAAATTTAAAATATCCACATTCTCTCTCACTTCCCTCTATCCCCTTCTCCACCCTCACTATCGCTATCGCTTCCTTCGTCACTGCCGTTGTTGCTTCCTCTGTCCCCACCAGATCTATGCAGACCGAATAGCCAGAATCGTCTAGTGCCACCTCTATCTCCATTCAGCCATGTGACACCTTCATAAAGAACATCTTTGAAAGATTATGTGTCTCCATCATTAAGATGAAAGAAGAAGCACCATAACATCTGAAGCTTAAAAACCCAATCTTCAGGCCACATTTCATTGAGCTCCAAAACGCCTTTGCAGGTATAGCTGCATAATCGAAATCATATCCATACAAATCTGACCCCTCATCTCCCAAACGAAACCACCCCACTCATTTACATAGCCAGAACCATACCCATTACAACCCAGCACCAAAAATAAAAATCAACAACAACAGGTTGGGGAGCTTCAGAACCTACGCCACCGACACCGACACTGAAACCCTAACCATATGCATGTTGACTATTGCTCTCTCTGGATAATATAAGATTCAGTTCTTCATCGCGTGTGGAACCTGGTCAGAGGCCTTTGATTCTTGGCCGGAGTTGATGAGGGAGGTGAAGGAACCGAAGAGGTTAGGGTTAGGAAGGCGGTTTTTAGGGACGGTGTGGAGATCGTCATTGTGGAAGAAGATGCGGTGGTCAGCGATGTCAGAGTCCCAAAGATAGATAAGAGGGAGAAAGGAGTAGTGGTGGGGGTGCCAAACGCAAAAGGAAAAGGACCAAAAAATAATTCTTTTGTTGCAAAAGGACCCTTGCTCACAATGAGCAACTTCCTTGCTCGCTCACCCTATAATTTCCCTGATTTTGGATGCCAAAAGTAGGAAAGGGTAGTTTATCCTATATTTGGAATGACAATGAGCATTGAGAGAGAAGAAATAAAAGTTTAAAGCAAAAAGATATGTGAGATCCGCATATTCCTTTTCTCTCCTAAGGTTGGGAGATAATAAGCCTAGTGTTACATTTACAAAATTACCCTCGCTTTTATTATAATCCACTATACATATTTTACATAATTACTTTGTACCATGTTGTATAATCAAATAAGAAAATTATATACCAAAAGTGGTTGGTCGCAAGGGTAGTGAATTGTGCCCTCAGGCAAAATTTACCTATAAGGTTAAGGGTTCGAAACTCGAAATCACCAATTTATGGAGTAGGAATAGTCACACAGGTTTGGTTGTAGGGATACCCGATCAAAGATTAAAAAATTTAAGAAAAACATATCAATATTCTCTTTCTTTATTTATTTTTTTCTCCTCATTTAAACTCTTGTTGATAGAATCCCGTGAAGAAAAAAAAATGTTTGACGTCTACAATATAAGGGCATGTAAGCCATGGAAAGCTACCATCTTGTAGTCAATTATATATTCAAATATTTGAAAACATAAAAAAAAAAATAATAAGGTAACATTTTTATGATTACTAATGAAAGCAAGAACTAACAACTAAAAAAAAATGCCACAAATGTTTAATACCTATATAATACAATCATTTTGGGATGTTTGTACTCTCCACATTCAAAAAAAAAAATTGGATAGAAATGTTGTCATATTTTCTAAGGGTGTAATCGAATTGGTTTAGATCGAATTTGCGATATCTCATCATTCAAACCAATCAAATTTGATCAAATGACCATATATGGTCAAAACTAGCAACAGATCCAAATCAAACTAATCTGATTACAATCGAATCGGTTCAGGTTGGATCATCAAATTACCCATCTTTTTTTAAAAGCTTTTTATTTTGAAAATTAGTAAAAAATAAATAAATCATAAAAATCAGAAAAAATAATTCAGGTGTAGCAAAACAAATGATTAATTGAGTGAATATTAAGCGTAGCAATTCATTCGTGATGGAGAACCTTTTGGTAGTTTGAGCTTTTTAAGAACTTGTTTTCGCTTATTTTAATAAATGTCAAAAAAATCTATGAATACAAATTCTTTTTAACTTATTCCAAAGCAGATTTTTGAATAAGTATTAAATTAAATTGTTTATCCATCATAATTTGATAGCTCAAGTGGTGCAGGTGTTGTCTTCGCTTCTTTTTTTAACCCTTTGAGCCGAGTGATCCACCGGACTATATGAAAAGTAACCAAAAAATATGTTCTAATATTAACTGATATATAATATCTTCCTTAATACAATTCGTGTGTATCAGAAGCATCTTGTGGCCGCATTCGAAGATCAATACGAGCCTAGACTGGTGTAAAAGACCAATAACAAGGTCAAGTACCCGTTGCCACAGGCACTCTCTAGAGAATGAAGACAAAAAACAGGAAAACAAAACGAATAATACAATAATGAAAGGAAGAAAGAATTATTATGAAAGAAATATCAACGCGATTCCATTGGGATTAGGCTTTGGAGGCAGCTTCCTTCAAAATTTGAGGGTGAGCACTGAAAAATTCCCATAACTCTTCCATTGAAATGAAGCCATCGCCATCCTTATCAATCTCCTTCATTTTGGTTGCAATATCAACCTGAGAAGATGACCCTAATGCTTTCACTGCATCCGTGAACTCTTCCAACGAGATTTTCCCATCCCCATTCTTATCTATGCGCTTGAAAATGCGCTCACAGTCTGCTTTGTTTGGTGCATTACTAGACATTGTACCTTTGATAATGATTAGAATTGACTACAGTTTTTTTCTTGATGATGCCTGAGAAATTAAGAGTGTGATTTGAAAATATTTAATTACCTAATGAATTTATAGTATTGAGAATGAGAAAAAAGTGGGAAGCCTACTGTACAGACTTGGTCTTGTTGCTTCATTATCGGATCTCCGTTCTAAGTGTACATAATTTTACATGTAAACCGTATAACTAATATTTAAAATTTTTGGACAAGTTAAACTTCCTCTTCTCAAGCATTCTTTGACTTTCTAAAACAAGTAATTATTCCACTCTTGTAACATTTTAACAATCAGCTTTGTATGCATACTAAAACAACAAACTTTTTAATGTGAAGGGCAATGTTGTTAAAGCAACAAACCAGAAAATGTTTCCACTCAAGTTTAACTGGTTTATCTAGATAGTCTAACCGGATCATTATAACATTAAATTTTCCCATAAATTATAACATGTAGTACTATAAAAAAAAATTATAATAATTAAAAGTTAAAAAAGAAGTTAAAAATTGAACTTACTATCTCTATAATATAATAATATTATTATAAAGTTTATAACTTTTAACTTTATACGTCGTTTTAATTTTTAACTTCGCAAGGATTGAGGAGGTTTGTTTTTATTATTTTAGTTTTAAAATTTTATTTTTTCTCCCTAGAAAACCGGTCAGATCTGGTTTAACTCGATCCAACCTAGTTCAACCGAGTTTTTAACCGATTTAAAGCGATCTGATTGAAGAAACATTTTTGACCCCTAACCAAGATCGGACAACAGGCTGGTTCACGGTTCAACCGACGGGTCCGATTTTGATAACCTTGGTGAAGAGTGAATGGACATCTAGGATATTGAGATAGGAACATCAAGTCACCGGATATGATTTAAAACAACATAAAAAAATTCATAATTTAAATTTTTGATTGACATCAAAATCAAAGAAAGAAAACAAAATAAACCAACCCAAATCATTTTTATTTCTTTTTTTTAACTAATAGATAATTAAATAAAGTTTCTATTACTGTTAAGCTGCCTTCTAGCCTCCCCACATCCGTTGTTTTCCTTTAAAAAATTTTCCCATTTATTGGCAATTCGGGGGAAAAAAGAACAAACGGAGAAAGATATACCTTTTATCAATGCACTGAGACAAAAATTACAAGAAACTTCTTATTTGTATAATAATTTGCTTTGTATAGCCTATTGAATATATATTATTAATAAAAAAATAGAACAAGCATGAGAGTGAAAGAGCATGTAGCATTTACAAGCAAACTTTCAGATGAAAGAGGCACAAATTACACTCACCTAGTCACCTGAACAGTGTCAGCAAGTTATTCAAGCATAGCATCATACATCAGGTAGTTTAGGTGGAGTACTGCCCAGCCTCTTTAACCCCATCTCACTAGTTGCCTGCGATAAACACAGAAAAATTGTGAACTAAAATAATTTCCACCCATCTCATTGTTCGTAAGAGAAACTAAAATTTTCAAGTTCACGCTTTGCCCATCAGTCTATCAATAGAAAGGTTGTGATGACACTGACACATCTTAAAGACTTAAACTTGATTTAACTCAATATAGGTCAAAATGTGAACAGAAACAAGAAACCAAAAGCATAATATACAGTAAGAACAAGATTTACCATTGGAACAATCAGTTTTCTTGTTCAGCATCATTCGCCATGAGAAACATACTTCAAACATGTTTGTTGTCATTACTCGTTAGTATATGCTACCATATGTCTCTACAAGCACAATTACCATTCAGAAATCTGTGGTATCTGTTGACATCCCTAACAATAATTTCCCTTTCTAAAACTCTGGTCATATACTTAAAAGCCTCATGACAATCCTTACAAATCCTCAAATTCTTCACAATCCTCAATGGCTTCCCTGGTGGTGCAGATCCACACAACACTCCGAAGGCAACAGCCAACTTCTCGCTGTGATACCAAAGAGCTTCCTTTCTCTTTTCTTCCCCAACATTATGCAACAACTCATCCCAAGCAGGAACATACCCTAATTTCTCAATCTCCCCCATAAGCTCTGCCAATTTCTGATAAATCTCCACCGACCTCTCATGCTTCCAATCCCCCGCCACAAAAACATGAACTTTTCCCTGCATTTCAATCCAACTCCTCCCCCCTTTTTTCTTCACCCTCCTATCTTTCATCATCTTCCTCAATTCTGCAACATCATCCCACCTTCTTGCAGCTGATAACACATTAGCGACAATAACATAAGCAGAGTCATCATGTGGGTCAAGTTCCAACACCCTCCTAGCCATATCCAAGGCTTTGTCAGCTGCACCATGAAATGCACAAGCTGATAGCAAAGCTCGCCAAACTGCCGCATCAGGCTTAAATGGCATTGTCAACACAATGTTCTCTGCACGCTCCAATTGTCCAGCACGAGCCATTGCACCCACCAAACATGTATAATGCTCTAAAGTTGGTTCCAAACTGTAATCTTCCTTCATCCTCATCAATAACTGATCAATCTGAAGAAACTTCCCAGCATTATAGAGTGCTGTTAAAGTTGCCAAAAAACTATACTCATCCGGTACCAGTCCACGAACTTTCATCGAATCAAACAATTCAAAAGTAGATTCACAATCCCCTTGTTGTGCATAACCAGCCATCATTGCATTCCAACCCACTATATTCATACCCTGCAAATTCTCGTCAAAAACCTGTCTTGCATCCTCAACAACACCTGCTTTCCCATACCCATCAACCAGAGCACTCCCGACCACCACATTCGAATCAAACCCAATGACAACCGCATGCCCATGTATCATCCTACACTGCTCCAACGCAGCGAGCTCAGCAGCTGCACGCAGAGCCCCCGAAACGCTATGCACGGTGGACTCAAAACCACGACATCTCATGTCTGAAAAGACCAAGAGGGCATCAACGGAACGCGAATTCTGAGCGAGGCCAACGATCAATGCAGAGTAACAGACATTATCTCTGTGGGGGATTTCATCGAACAGGTTGCGTGCGTGACAAGGGAGGCGGCATTTGAGGTAGAAGTTGAGGAGGGAAGAGCCGACAAAGGGGTGGTGGGAGAGGGATAGCTTGAGGGAGAGGGAATGGAGGGAGAGGCCGAAGGAGATGGCAGAGAGGGTGGCGCAGGTGGCGAAGAGAGAGGCGAGGGTGCGGTGGTTGGGGAGGAAGGAGGTGTTTGGGTGGCGGAGCATGGAGAGGAAGTGGCGGAGGGAGAGAAGGGTGTGGGAATGGGCGGAGATGATTGCGGTCCATGAGACAACGTTGGGGGAAGGGATGAGGTGGTGGAAGACACGAAGGGCGTAGGGGAATAGGTTGTTCGATTTGGAGTAGTGGGTTATGAGGTTGTTGAAGGTGGAAATGTCTGTGAAGGGGGATTTTATGGCTCTTGCGTGTACGACGCGGGGGTTGGAGGTGGGTGGCAGGCACGGTGGTGGTGGTGGCGGCGGCGGTCTGTTGAGGTCAAGCTCTAGTAAGTCATCCATGTTATTGAGTTAGTCCAATATTATTGCTTTGTATTTGCAATTGAATGTTTGTGCAAATGATGAGAGACATCAAGGTTGCGTTTGATTTGTAAAGAGTATCAGGACAAAGACAGGAGAGCGCAGCTGACAAAGACAAGCTGACAAAGACAGGAGAGAGAGGAGGGAGGGAGAGAGGAGAGAGATAAGAGAGAGAGGAGAGAGATGTAAGGATAATTTTGTCTTTTGTTAGCATGTTCATGGGACAACTTTTTGTCCCATGGTTTGGTGGGGGACAAAATTTTGGGTTTTTATCCTGTCCCTCACCCCTTTTTTCGTCCTGTCCCTTGACCACTTTTCAAATCAAACAGGGGACAAAAATTTTTGTGCTGTCCAGTCCCCTGATTTTTTGCAAATCAAACGCACAATTAAAAAAATCCCAATCGAATATAGAAGTTTCTAGTAGTGTTTGGTGGGAAGAATTTGGAGCAGAGGGAAGAGATTTTTTTACATCTATCATATTTGGTTCAATTTTTAGATGGATGGAAAGGGAGCAAAATCTCTCCTTAGCTTGTTTGTGAGTTTTTGGAGAGGAATGGAGGGAAAGGTTTTGGGAGGAAGATGGGGGCAAGGGATGAGAGAACGGAATGATACTCCCCACCTTGTATGAGATTTATTTTTTAACAACAAAATTCAAAATTCTCCAAAATCCTCCAATTTGAGGGATTAAAAAAATGAACTAGAAGAAGATTTTGGAGGATTTTTTAGGGCCATCTTCCTTTCCCTCATCCATTTCCCCCTTATTTTTCCCAGAGCATTCCCCTTCCTTCCCCTCCTAAACTCACAAACAAGCCCTAAGGGTATGTTTTGGAGGATGGGGTGGGGTGGTTAGTAATAGAGTGGGATGATTAAAATCCATTAACCCATTGTTTGGGAGTTCCATCATCAATAGAGTGGGATGGTTGAGGACAGTAACCAAAACCACTCAACTCCATCCAAAACCCCTCATTTTCATACCCTCCAAATTGGGGGGTTTGTAATTTTTTTTCCATCCTCTCAATAAACTTCCAAACAATGGAGTGAGATATTTTTACCTCTCACACTCTACTCCATTATTAACCACTCCACCTTCTCCCCTTGAAAACTTCTAAACATAGCCTAAGTCAATTTTGACTCCCCTCCAATGTTGGGGGATTTGGAGAGGAGGGAAGAGATTTTAAAACATTTTATATGCATTGATTAAAATATCCTCATTTGTCTTTTTTGCTTAGTAAAGAGTTTAGGCAAGTTGGGTACAGGGGGTTCACCAAGGACAGGGCAGGCCTCACATCTCAAAGAAAGCTTACAGAGGTACTTACAGATTACCCACCAACGAGGTCCTCACATTAGTAGTGGGATTCGAACTCACGACCTTGTGGGTTATGAGCCGTATCCTTACCAACTGGATCAACCTTTGTAAAGTAATTATATGCATTGATTAAAATACCCTCACTTGTCTATTTTTAAATAAGTAATTATAAGAATTTAAAAGTAAAGTTGTTTTAAAATCTCTCCCCTCCCCTCTGAACCAAACATGAAAGTGTTGTTTTCCCTCCCTTTCATTAAAATCTTTCCCCTCTCCTCCTTTGTACGAAACACACCCTTTAAGTGTAGTGATAACAGATAACTGTAATTTTTTTTTTGCTAAAATATCTTTTTGGTCCTTCATCTTTTGATGAAAATTCATTTTGGTCATTTATCTTTTAAAAAATTCATTTTGATCATTTATCTTTTAAATGTTACTCAAAATGGTCCTTTCGTCATATTTGTCACTAACGTCCATTAATGTTAGCCGGAGATCCGCCGAAATCTGGACTTTTTCGTCGGAATCTGGGGACCAAATGTAACACCCCCTTGGGCATTATTCTGTGAACACGTGCGGATATAAATTAAAAAAAAATTTGTTGGTTGCTTTCGAAAATTTATTTATTTTAAGTCAGAAAATCTGGGGGTAAAATAATGTCTCTTGAATACTTCGAACATAACGTGTACATCACAATAGTAAAAGCCATATTATTAACAAAAAAATTTCAAACCATATAAAGGTTTTCAAAACACCTACGCAGACTTTCTCAAAAAATACCACCCAAAGAAAATCCTAAGCTGGTTGCTCTACAAGACATTCACTGATAAAACCTCGTGATCATCCCTATGATCACGCCTCTTCCTGCAATCCGGACTCAAATCTCCAAGTGACTTAAAGAACTCTTCTGCAACATCTGTATTCGCGTACCAAGGTACAACAACAAAGCCAGAAGAACATATATATATGCAAGGGTGAGTTCTAATATATGGATTTTAAAACGATAGCCATATGCACGACACACAATCATCACTTAACATGTATATTCAAAATAAACAATTATTTATCAAAGGGTTTCATACCCGACAATCGTCGTCGTTTTAAAAACAATGACACTTCAATATTCATCGTCTAACTTTTGTACCTAGTCTCCGGAGCTTCAACTACCAAATAGATGAGCTGATCAGGCTCTCGTTGTCAAATAAGGCAGGTTTTATCGTTGCCAAATAAGGCATGTTTTAAATTAACCATAACACTGTCCAACATGAGGCACAGTGAATACTATTCATAGTATATGGTTTCATTTCATTTGCCCATCAAGGCACAGTGATGCAAACGTCATGACTACTTGCCATCAAGCATTCAAGTCCTATGCATATGCACGTCTGCCCCAAAAATGTATGTAAAACGTTTTGTTCACGTCAGTTTCTTTGTGTTCATTCTTTCCTTGTCGAGGCTCAAAGGCTCACGACCAATCCAATGTTTAAACATTTAAGTTTAATCCAACATTCCAATAAAGCAGACTCCAAGTCAAAATGTGCAAATCACGAAATCCAGACCGATGCACCGGATTTAGATTCGTAGATTTTGGCGCACAAAAATCAATACAGATTTTTATACGACATCTAGTCCATAACTTCACGTTTAGGACACGCGGTCCATACCATAGAACCCTACACTAGACGTCTCGGCAACTAGGTCCGTCTTTCAATTTAAAAACATTTTCATTATGCGAAACACAAATCCAAAACAAAACTCCAAAACTTATCCAAGTTGTCGGAAATAATACATTGTATAAAATTACTTTACAGAAAATTCTTTTACGTTGGAAATTCATTTATAAAATCATCAAATTACTTAGAACTCATTTTTGTCTAAAAATCTTTATTTGAAACTTTAGTTCAAAGAAAACATCGTTTGAGACTAAATTGTTGTTAAAACAAATACTGTTGTTTTCGAAAATGCTTTCCGTAAATATTTTCGGAATGGTTCGTCGCTTGATGTTTTCAAATGTTTTAAGTCAAAATTTGACTTCTCTAGTAAAATAATTTTCCCTACATCATAAGAAAATTATTTTTAAAACTTATTTTTTTATAATAACATTTTCTAATATTTATAAATTTCTTATGTAAAAATTAGCAGAACTAAAATATTTTCACGGTTACATCCTCACTGCGACTCAATAAATACTCTTTCGCCGTTAAATTATTAAAATAATATTATTTTTCACTGTTATCCATTTTTAACCAATCAAATAATTAAATAATATTATATTACTATTTTCCATCAATTAAAAACTCATTATTTCATAAAAAAAAAAATTAACGCTTTTAACCTTGTGAATAATTGAGCATTGTAGTGGTCAGGCTTTTCAATCCACAATGAACATCAATAACAATTTCATGCCAATAATATAGCAAATAGCACAACTAATGACATGTAATAAAATATAATAACACTTAAATGTTGATAAATAATTAAAAGTAGATAATTTGAGAAGCAGTTATTTCGAACTGCGTAAAATAACAAATGCACCCAAATAAATCATACAAACCAAAAACAAATTACATACTGCTATTGGAAAAACCCCCTCAGGTACTCCCCTTAACTCTTAGAGATTTTTCTTTCGGAATTAAAATTCCGTCAAACGTCCGATCGTCGCAAAACACGTACACGATTCACACAACAATTTATCCTTCAACAAACCACAACAAATAATTATCAATCAAACAACTAAATTACTCCTAAACTACATGATAGGTTCGGCCTTTATGAGTTAAATTGGCTAGACATGATAAAAGTTTGCAAGCTTTTGGATTAAGATCCTTAAGCAAGATTAAGACATCAACAAAGCTTACTTAACAAAAATTGAATCAATATCATCTTAACCACAAAGTTAAGACTTTCGGACATGGGGTGATTTTATGACTAAAAATTTCTAAAAATCTTAAGCTCTTGGATTAGTGATCCTTGATCGCTTAGAACCCTAAATCAATGATTAACATACAAAGATTGAAATCAAATATTCCAACCCTTCAAGAAACAAATTTCGACCATGAGTAAAAATTTGGGTAAGAGGTTCTATTTTGATTCAACATCATGGATTTAAGACATACATGTACTAAAAGGATTGAATCCAACATGATTTGCCAAAAAAATTGCACAAAGTCTCCCCCCCACCCACTTGAGTTAGGGTTCGGCCTTGAGGAGTTAAAAGGTCAAGAATTTTTTGTTTGATACATACTTTTGGATCTTAAATTTAGAGATGACACTAAGATCATAAAAATTGGTTTCATGCTCATAGGATTTTTCTATGATTTTCTATGAATTTTCAAAGTTCTAGATCTAGGAATTTCAAATGATGATCAAGGCTTCAAATCACAAAAATAAATGAAGAACATGATGATGATTAAGTGAGAAGAGTATGGTATACCTCTTGAAAAGTGAAAATGAGCAAGAAATCAAGTGGTTGCTTCACAAAAATGGTTATGGAAAACTTAGAGTTTTTGAGAAAAATGGAGAAAGCTTCATGGAGAAGATGATGTCAAGTTTAAATAGCAATGAAATGGGCTCATTTGAAGGCTTGGACCGTGGGATCATAGGGGTATAAAGGTCCAACTCTTAAAATTTTAGGGACAAAGTTGTAATCTTACAAAATGACAATTTTGTGATATAAAGACAACATAAGGACAAAATGGTGATTTCCCAAAAAAACTATCATGATTAACATGTGGTGGGGATTGGTTGGAGGTGTGGCTGATTTGTGTCCACAAATTATTGGGACAAACTTGGCATTTCAATGAAAGTTCAATGGTAAAATAGTCCAAGGGCAAAATGGTCTTCACACTATTTTGAAGAAATATCTAGATATTTACTAAGTGTAATCATGACATTTAGTTGGCAAGATATCTCAACATCCGATGTCGGGTTTTTGTCTCTGCACGTCCGTTCTCGACTCCGTTGATTACCCGATTTAAGTTTTTACGCCCGAATCAAGTCTAAAACCTATTTATTTTCAAAATTTTCAAAATAACCTATATCGTTGGAAATGAGATATATAATCTATTCATTTCATTCTCGGGTCAAAATTAGGTTTTATGATCAGTAAAATCTTACTGTCAGTGAAAACGCATACCGGATTCCGTCTGAATTGTCAACCAAAAATTTAACCGTATACTTATAAAAATAGTATAATATAAACATGACTTTGATTTTCTCAAAATCGTTTTCTAAGTTTCAGATAAAAATATAAACGTTTATTTATATCTATATCGATTTTAGAAAGCAGAAAAATCGGGGTGTTACACCAAAATTCATGATGAAGCACTTAAACCTCTCTCTAATTTTCTTTGTTTTACTAGCCCCCATCATGAACCTCACCCATCTTCACCTTTAAACACTCTCTACAGCCATAGAAAATCAACAAAAACCATCATCTTCGTCTTCAATTTCAAACACCCTTTTCCCCATTTTCTTCAATTTCAAATACCCTTTCCCATCTTCAACCCAAAATGGCAGCCACTACCATTACACCATTCAAACAGATTTTCCAGTAGCATCAAACTCCTCCCAACCATTTTTTCACCCTACCACGATCCATCACCATCATCTCATAAAAACCAATAAAAAAATAATTAAAACAAAAACAAAAACACATCTCTGAACCAGCACCTCACCAAATGCTCCGCCAGACACCACCGCCCTTCTTCGCCGTCGTCACTGCCGCAAGCAACAGATCCCAGATCTGCAACAGAACAGCCGTCGTCACACATTCGATTCGGATCGGGTCTCCTTCCGCCAATCCTCCTTGCACCGCCTCGGCCAGTACGCCGCCGCCATGCTCCACGAGCTGTACCACCATCCTGAGCCGCGCCGCCGTCACGGGTCGCCACTGCCTCCGCCTCCTTGGTCACCTGTGTGCCATATGATGAAGATGAAGCAAGAAATGTCTTAAACAGATCTGGGTTGGGTTTAATTTTCCTTTATTTTTAAAGTTTTATGCCACATCAATGTTTTCCATCTGTAGATGGATGGTAGTTGACGAAAATGATCGCTTTGGTTCACTTTTGAAGCATAAAGGACTAATTTGAATCTTTTAAAAGATAAATGATGAAAATGAATTTTACCCCAAAAAATAAAGGACCAAAAATGTATTTTAGCCTCTCTTTTTTCTACTAGCATTGTACAGACATAGCAGTGAGACTTATTCGCATATCGGGTAATGATTTGGTAAAACTTTCAAGTAAAATTTATGTGAAGTGTAGTCCATTTTCACTACGGCCTACTATCGTTCTAGACAAATTCATGGATAGAGAATTATGTAAATATTTAATCACGTGATTCATGGAAGCGAAAATTGATAGGAATCGACTTTAACTTTCATGATTTATCTGACTATTAATGTTTTATATAATTAATGCTTCCTCTGATTTGTTCCCTAGAATAAGAGTAAGGCTCACATGATCACGGTCATAGATCCAACGCATCACTTTTAGGCACATCCAACCAACAACAAATCTAAAATGGGATTCATTATATTATTATTATTATTATTATTATTATTAAATCTAGTTTGTCTTCCTTCTTTCTTTAACAAAATTAAACACCCCACACGACCACACTCACGCCCACCACTACCATCCCCCACCTTTTTCCCTCGCCAGTGCAACCACCCCAACCTCATACCCACCTATTTGCACAAAAGAACTTCTTATAAAAACATGCACAAAGAAGGCTACAAACAGTAGGAACGGAAGGCCACAAATAGTAAGAATGGCAAGAGGCAGAAACGCAGAGCACAACAAGACAAAAGAATAGTGTAAAACTATTGTTATGCTTCGTCAAAAATAAGAGAAACAAAAAGATGCGCGATGGAGAAGGGAGTGACGTGCGGTGCTGGTTCGGAGATGAGCAAGGTGGAGATGGGGAAGAAGAAGGGCGAATGGAAGGAAGAACCACAGCGGACCAGAACAGCGCGCATGTGGCGAACACAAACAGGGGAGAGGTGGTGCTGGCTAGAGATGATTTATAGGCGGTGCAGAGGATAGAGAAGTGGTGTGACGGCGTGACCATGGCGATGTGGAGCGCGACGGTGATCTGATCGAAGTAATGGAGAGAAAGGGCGACAAAGGGAGACTGGAATAAATGGGGTTCGGTGGTGGTGTCGCTGAGGGAGAAGGGTGGGATGTTGGTGGTGGTGGTGGAGTGTTTTCTTTGTTCAAGAAAGGAGGAAGATAAACAATATTTTAAAATAATAATAATAATACAGTGGGTCCCATTTTAGATGTGTTATCATTTATTGTTTGGATGTGCCCAATAGTGATGTATTAGATATGTGCTCATGTAAGACTTACTCCTAGAATAATAAGTATCAGATTAAATAAGAAAGTTCAATATAGTACTTGGTTTAGGACGTTCATTTACTTAATTAATTAGGTTTTAGGTTGAACTCTTTTCGATATGCTCAAGTCATGATAATGGATACTTGTGTTTAGGGTTGGGTATCAAAAAAGAAAAGCTGTAAGCTGGATTAAGGTGCAACAATGAGAGTGTTATGGTGAAGTAGCACTAGATGTTGTCTTTTAGAGCAGGTGGCATCACACATTAAATAAAGGAAATGTTTCATTAAAAAATTAAGAGTGTGTTTGGAAAATTGGAAAAAAATATATAGATTATGCTGATAATCGATTATTATAATCGGAATCTAATTTTGTTTGGGTATGTTTGTTGAAAAGCAATTTTAATATAATCTACTTCGTTTGAATGATGCAAAAAAAATTAATTTTACATAATAAATTACGAAAAGGAGTATGAAGTTATTTGTTTATGCTAATATTAAGCAAAAGAGGAGAGGGAGAGAAAGGACATTACATGTGAGAGTGAGAGAAAAAGATTTTTTTCCCCAAAAACTTTTTTCTCAAAAAAAAAAAACTTTAAAAAAACTTTAAACTAGATACCAAACATACTAGATTATCTACAAAAACAACTTTTTGGATAAAAAATAGCAGAAGGATGAAAACCCCATCTTTCCCGATCATGCTTTAAGTGTATCACAATTTCGAACACATGGAAATTTCCCCTTTGTTTTTTGGGTGTATTATTTAGAAGCATATATGCAAAGAAGATAAAAAATAAGTAAGAGATAAAGATAAACATATACAGTATTACATTCAGTGTCCAAAATTTATGTTCAAATATCATAACTCAAGTTTTAATGAAAATTTTCTTTATTTCTTAACCATATCCTAGATAGACTTCTCCTTAAATAAATTCTATGAAATTCAAGGATCTGAATGTAAAAAAGATTTTTTTTACACTATTTGACGTTTGGTAACCGGCCAAGGAGTCAATGACACCCAACACAACACAAACACAAACATGAGTAGGAAAAAAAAAAAAATTACACTACTCACAGGCAAAATCCTTAAACCCCCAACACAACACAAACATGGATTTTGTAGCACACTCCGACACGACAGTCACACCCTGCGCCGCTGCCATCGAATCCAACATAATCAACATCCTCCAAACCTCGCCATAACCAAACAACCTAAACATGGATTTAAGTCTCCACTCTCATTGATGCCTGCAGATTCAGAATATCTATCAACAACACCTTCACTCACTCAATGTTGTTCTTCTCCAAGCTCAGAAAACCATTAAAAACCCACCGCGGTTTCCTCCGCAAACATTACAGCAACGCTTCCAGAACCTTCTCCGCTCCCTCCCAACACATCGATAACCATCCGGGTCTCCGTTTCTGCATCTGGGTCACCCTCAAATTCGAGACCCTCCACACCCGCGAATCACGCAATATGGTGAGTCGTATTCTCTACAATAACAACTGGTTCTCCCTATATTGGGAAGCACTCGAAATTGTTAAGAAATCTGGGATTTTGATCACTTCTGAATCCGTTAGAGCTTTGATTAGAACCTATTCGAAGATGGGTCTCACTGAAAAAGCTGTGGAGTCATTTGGGAGAATGTGTGAATTGGATTGTAAGCCTGATGTTCATGCCTATAACACTGTTTTAAGAGCTGTGTTGAGGAAAGAGTTGTTTTTGCTAGCTTTTTCTGTGTATAATATGATGTTGAAATCCAATTGTTGTCCTGATGCATTTACTTTTAACCTTTTGATTGATGGGTTTTGTAAAAGTGGGAGCATTAAGAGTGCACTTGAGATGCTTGATGAGATGGAACAGAGAGATATATTGCCGGGTGCTGTGACTTTTACATCGATTCTTTCCGGTTTGTGTCAGGAGAAGAAGGTGGATGAGGCACTTAGGTTGTTTAATGCGATGAAAGAAAGAGGGGGGCATTCTGATTTGATTTGTTATAATGTTTTGCTTAATGGTTTATGCAAGTTGGGGAGGCTAGATGAGGCAGTTTCGTTTCTGCAAGTGTTGGATAGAGATGGGTTTGCTGTTGGGCGACATGGTTATAGTTCTTTGATTGGTGGTTTGTTTAGGGCCAGAAAATATAAGGAGGCGAATTCGTGGTATGCGAGGATGTTGAAGGACGGCATTAAACCGGATCTTGTTTTGTACACCATTATGATACGTGGTTTTTCAGAAGAGGGCAGGGTTGGTGAAGCTGTCAGGATGTTAGATGAGATGACTCGGAGAGGCTTTGTTCCAGATGCTTATTGTTACAATGCAGTAATTAAAGGTTTTTGTGACATTGGTCTTTTGGATCGAGCGCGATCTCTTCAACTTGAGGTTTCTGAGCATGATCATTTTCACAATACTTGCACGTATACCATTCTCATAAGCGGCATGTGCAGGAAGGGAATGATTGGGGAGGCACAGGAAATATTTAATCAGATGGAGAAACTTGGTTGTTTCCCTTCAGCTGTGACCTTCAATGCTCTTATAAACGGACTGTGCAAGGGTGGTAAACTTGAGGAGGCACACCTTTTATTTTACAAGATGGAGGTTGGGAGAAGTCCTTCGTTATTCTTCCGTCTTTCTCAGGGTACTGATCGGGTTTTTGATAGTGTTAGTCTCCAGAAAAAGGTGGAACAAATGTGTGCAACTGGACAAGTTTTGAATGCTTACAAGTTTCTCATACAACTTGCTGATAGTGGGGTTGTGCCCGACATCATCACATACAACATTCTTATCAACAGCTTTTGCAAGGCTGGTAATATTAATGGTGCTATCAAGCTTGTCAAGGATCTGCAACTCAAGGGGCTATCACCTGATTCTGTTACTTATGGGACACTTGTTGATGGGCTTTTCAGGGCTGATAGAGAAGAGGATGCCTTTAAAATCCGCGAGCTTATGTTGAAGCATGGGTGCGAACCTAGCTTTGCAGTTTATAAAGCATTCATGACTTGGTTGTGCAGAAAGAGGAAGGTCTCACTGGCCTTCAGTCTTTATTTGGAATATCTGAAGAACCTTCCTGGTCGGGTAGATGATTCAATCAATGCTTTGGAGGAATGTTTTCTCAGCGGAAGAGTAGAACAAGCAATTCGAGGTTTACTAGAAATGGACTTCAAGTTTAGAGATTTTAATTTAGCTCCATATACGATTCTACTTATTGGATTCTGTCAGGTAAATAAAGTACATGAAGCATTAATCATACTTTCTGTTCTTAAGGAGTTCAATATCAATATCAATGCTACAAGTTGTGTACATTTGATGAATGGTCTCTGTGAGGAAGGGAAGCTGGATGATGCAGTAGATATCTTCCTTTATGCCCTGGACAAAGGTTTCGAGTTGGGGTCAAGAACTTGTAAGAGGCTCCTCAAGCGTTGTCTTCGCTCCCAAAATAAAAAGGAGTATACTATTGATCTTATTGGTAGGATGAAGTCCCGTGGATTCCGTTGTTATAGCTATCAATATCACTAGAAAATGGCCCTTTTGCATCAATAGCAGGGAAGGACAAGCAATGAAAATAGGATTTCAGAAGAGATTGAATAACACTGACTGATCAAGATGAACGAGATTCTGTATTTGGCTCTTCAATGCATAACGCCATTAAGGAAATTGGTTATCAATCAGGAGGCTCACTTCACTTTCTGATGAACCAAAGGTGCCCTTTAATCTTTATGTATATGTTGAAAGTTAAATTATGTCTTTCCTGAGTCAAAATGGAATGATTATAGTGATCAATTAGAAATGTGTATTCTTGCATGCTTCCTTTAGGAATTTTAGACTAGGGCACGTGTCTCTAGAACTAGCACAGAAATATAAAAGCTTAATATTTCTAAATTTTTGATAGAGCACCGGACACTGAGAACGGGGCTGAGCAAAACATGGATCAGCTTTTGGGCCTCAACCAGGGCAAGGCCAAGGTCTGCGAGGTTTACACACGTGGGAAGCAGAAGGTGTAGGGGGTGTGAGTTAGTTAGTGGCTGACTTGGCAGGTGGTTGTGCCATGCAGCGAGGATATTATGGATCAGGGAGAGTGAGGGAATTGGGGAAGTTAGTCATTTTGTGAGTTTGTGACAGAAATTATTCTCTGAGAAGCATATGCTCTGGTGAGGAGCTTAGGCTCTGGTGTTTTTCCTTGTAAGAGATCAGGCTCTCCTTTCATTTTCATCAAAAATACACTTGTACGCTTCTAGGGTTCTATCAATCTTCTGCACCACATGACGTTTTCTTTTCTCATCCGGGAGCCTTTTTCTGTTTTACTGTGTCTGTTAGGCCTTAGTTAGAAGGTAGCTAGTAGTTATAAGTCAGTTAGGAGGTAGTTAAGGGGGGAGCCTATAAATAAGACTTCTAATAGTGAAAGAAAGCAGATTTTGTAATCATTGATTTGTGACTGGGTTAATCCTAGTGTGAAAGGAGAGTGCTCCTTTGGGGGTATACTTGTATACCTTGTTCTTGGTGATTGTTTTCATTTTTACCATCAATAAAGAAGTGTTTTAGTCTTTCTTTTTCCCCTGTGGTGTGTTGAGTTGTGCAAGTGAGGTTCTGTTCTGCATATCAGAAAAAGGGGTCCCTAACAGTGTCAAAAGATGATTATAGATAGGGTCTCTCTAGGTTATTTATTATAGTGGAAAGGAGGCTTTGTTTTGCTGAGGAGATTATTGGATATGAAAAATCTCTCTCTCTCTCTCTGTTTTTTTTTAAATTTATTTACATCAATTTTTAGCCTGAAGTTTGAAATGATCGCCTTTCTGCATAGTGAGTTGCTGAAAATTTCTAAAAAGTTAGAATGTATGTCTTGTTTTATTTTGCCCGTTTAAGATTCTTATGCAGTTAAAAAGATATTATTGTTCCTTTATCCACTTTGCATGTTAATTTATTCTGTAGATCATAAATGGTGGTGCGTATGCTGCGGTTGGTATTGAGGTTTTAAGTCGGCTTGTTCTTTTGTAATCTGTCTATATTGCAGTGATCTGTTTATTTATTCTTATTGTTTTTTATGACATTCTAAGTGCTGCTCATAGAATGAGTCTGGAAGTCAGGTATTGGGTTGGTTTGAAATTAGCGACCGACCCAGAAATTTTAGGTAGTCGGGGAAAGGCGACATACAAGCATAAAAAGAAAAGTTTCAAATGATTATAATACATTGAAAGATATATTAATACAAAATGATAAAATATCAATTAACAATTGTCTATGTTTTCATTATCTATACCATGAAAGATTTCTCTCTCCATGTTTGTATGAATGATCTTCGTGCAGGTTGGAAAAAATTTTAGATGTGTGTTAAGCTCACATATTATAATTTTACTTATTTGGGCCAAAGTTAGAATATAAAGGGGTAGAAATACAAACGAGTATCATCCCTGTTTGAAATAGGTTGTGTTCAGCAGAAAATTAAAACGAGAAATAAATAATTTGTTTAATTTCTTCACATTTTCTTTCTCATTTTTTTCCCTTTCATCTTTCTTACTTTCTTCCTCACTTATTTGCAGTTGTCATCACTTGATGTTGGTGTGAGTGAAGTGGAGAAAGATTGCATCTTGTTGGAACTGGAGATGGAATGCTGAGAAGATTACAGAGAAAAGGTTGATGAGGCTGCCAACGCCAAAGCATGGCTTCATCTGACTGTTACAGCCAAGGATGCAGAGATTCTATGCCAATGGCTGTTCTTGCAGAACTGAAGATTCATTCGCCAGTAAAAACGAATGACTTTCTGCTATACAAAATTCAAAAAACACTTCATACTTGGCATCTTAATAATTGGTTATCCGGATTTCAAAGGGCAAAATTATTGGAAGATAACAGATATTAAGATAATTGGCATTCTTCTATAGATGTTGTTGCAAAGTGTGATATTTTCTGAATTGTTGTTCTGAAGGACTAAAAGAAATTGTGATAAGAAAGATTACATGAAATATGTATGAAGTATATTCTCATATTGCATGAAGGTATGCAATTGTTTCATGGACCGTGTATCGTATGTGTTAATCTTTTAGTTTGGATTTTCATCTCATTAGACCTGTATCTATATTCCTAGTCTTATAAATTTCATTTTTAAATCTAGAAAGTTATAAATTAACATGCATAATAATTGTATACTTTTCCACGTCTTCACTGAATAAAAAATTAATAAAATGAATTCAAGTGAATAATGTGTAATTGTTAAAAATTTAAATTTATAATAATTTTATATTTATTTAGCTAATTATTAGCATTCTAAATTGTGTATCCACACTCCTACCAACTAATCACCATTTTAAGTTTATAAAATTATGATTACTGAATAAGGAGTATAAATAGACATTTGAGAATTGAGAGTGCCAATAACCTCGCTCCATGTATGAAGAGGGGCACTTTGTCCAATAAGACATGATAGGATAAGTCGTTAATAAATTTTTAATACTATGCAATGCTTAACACTTTGGTCTGTTATGTTATCGTATAAGATATTGTATCATAAAAGATATATTTTTTTTGACAGCATAAAAGATAATATTGTATTGTGTTCGGTGATGAACTGTATTATACTATATAGAATAAAATTAATACTATTTGGCAAAAGTACCATTTATTTATACTATAAATATCAATTTTTTATCTTTTTTTTGATAAATCAAATTTGTTATTTGGTTATGTTATACTGATTTTTGGTGAAATAAAAGTCTCCAACCTTGTTCTGCATAAGCAAAGGACCAGATCACTGCACCTGAAGAAAAAAAGATAAAGAAAGAGAACAATGAAAGGGGGGAAAAAACAAAAGAAAAATAATAGTGAAAGCACATTATATATTATGGCGGCTTCTACCGTGCGCGACTTAAGGAAGTCGGTCACGGTGCATCACCTTTGACCACCATTAGATCATGTAGTCTCCTTGATTTTATCATGCACTTTACCACACTAGATTTTTTCTTCTTCATTTTCTTCCAACATATTCTCTCTCACTCTAGCACCGCCACTCTGTTGTCTCCCCACCGCACTGTCGTCTCTGAGCTCCGGCCAGCATCGTCATCACGCCCCGCCCCTCCCTTTTCTGGCCAATAGCAAGCAAGAGATAGTCTTCTCGTCAAGGACGAAGGGCGAGGATTTCATGTTGATGAACGAAACCATCTTGGTGAAGAACAATGTCCGAATTCCAGATTTGGGTTTTTTGAATCATCTGCATATATAGCTCCCTCACAGAAGCAATACTTGAATTTCTCATTTCCAACCAGAATAAATTTCTAATTTCCATCCCTAACTTATTGCCTCAGTTTTTTCCATTGTTGTTAAAGCTGATCGGAAGGTGGTGTGGTGGTTTCTGGTGAGTAGCTATGGATGGAGTAAAGATCTAGTGTGGAGGGTGTACAATATTATCATGAGGATTACAATATATCAATAGTGATAAATGGTGAGAGACATGGTTACCTATCTCACCGTAGAATTTGTCTATATATTATATTCAACTTGGTAGCAGTATGCTAGTATGCAGATGAAAGAGAATAGTGCTGTAGCAGAAGAAAGAGAATAGTGACAAAAATTTCATTAAACGACGGCGCGTCTCCGTTCCTGACTTTTCTCTTTCATCCGCAAATGCTTCTCCCAGACGCTACTATTTCTGGCTTCTAAAAAAAGCATAGAAATTACTTTTTTTTTAGTGCTTTTACTTTTTTTTAAAAAGCCAATCCAAACATTATTTTTTTTTATAAAAATACTTGTATTTTAAAAATAAGTGTTTTATTTTTTTAAAAAAAGCTCTTCCAAACAGAGCATGATTGTGTGACATTAAAAGTGACCCCCTTTGACATTTCCAATTACTTATTTAAACAAAGATACAGAAACTAACTCTAGAATATTTTTTTGAAAAAAATTATAGTCATAGAATAGAATAAAGGTGCATGCATGTAAAGGAAAGTAGCTAAAAGAAAATAAAGACTGATTCTCCATATACATAATACATTCTCCCTTGTTAAGATCTGCAAATATAAGCATTGAAACAAACAGCCAAGATCTCAATGAAGTGGTTTTTTGTTTGTAAGATCAAAAAATTTATTGAGAAATCCTATTTGGAATTTTTTTTCTTGTGTGTGTCTTTTTTTTTAATAGGTGAATGATTGATTCTTATCTAACCACCTTAAAAATTATCAATTATCTGATTTATATAATGCGGTGTAGTGTTTCGAGGTCTGGTCTTTGGTTGAAAGGTTATAGTCACTGATGCCTATACTAAAGAGCTATGGGGTATATATATATATATATATATATATATATATATATATATATATATATATATATATATGGAGTCACCAAAAAAAAAAAAGAATCTGGATATCTTTTTCTGTTTGGGCTAAGCTTTCCTCCTCCTAAGCCCAAATAAACACCAACGTTATTATCCCTTAAAAATCAACTTCATATCGCTAGAGAATAAAATGGAAGAGAACACTAAAAAGTAAAAATACACTAAAAGACCAAATTAGGCTTCGAGACCTTGGGTTCCATTAAGGGTGTTTAAAATTCGATTTGTTAAATATTCGATGAAACTCATTTATTTAACTGAACAAACAAGTTCAAATTTGAGGTTATACTGGATTATCTATGAGTCAAACTCAAGCTTTGTAGGCTTGACATCAGAAGCTTGTAAATATATCTTTTTAATTGTGGTGAATTATGATTTATGAAAGTAAATTATATTTTTTTTATTTCATCTTCTAGTATAAAGATGTTTGCTAATATTAAATTAATAAACTTAAAACTAATTTATAGAAAATTTTGATAAAGGAAAATATAGTTAAATTTTAAATGAGTCAAATTACTAAAACTCAAACCGCATACTTTTAAATGGGTCAAACGAAGCAATTTACCGTCTCGAGGCACTTCTTCCCAAAGCTTCAAGTTCAAGCTTTTTATCAACGGAACTTTGAACGGTGGTTTGCGTTCAAAGGAATTTAAAACAAACATGCATATGGTCATTGTGGTTACATAGAAATGAGGTGATTTTTAAACAGGTGAAACTGGACTGCTACAAGGTGTTCGATCTTGTAAGATACAGTGCATGGAGCTGGTGCTCGGTCTCACAAATCAGGGTGTATACTTATCTTTTGTTGATTGGTGCAACAATCCGATTTTGTGTTTCAAAGCATGTTATAGGCGCTAGTTATTGTAGAAAGTAGACTCTCTGTCTTAGAACATGTGTGAGGTTATTGTATCCGTACATAAGTTCTTGATGTGGTAAATGTTTCCGATGTAATGGGTTGGAGTACTCCTTGTGCTCCGCTTATTATAAAATCTGTTTGCTTATAAAAAAAAAGTATTTTTTATTAAAATGTAAATTTTTAGTTAGGATATTACAATCCTGTATTGAAAAATTAGCCATCCAAAAATATTTAATATTGCTCTTGAAAACACACAAATTAGATCAATTTTGAACTGAAACGGATCTAGAGTGATTAATTTTTAGAGGTTCAACATTTAATGGACTAAATTAATAAAGACTAATGTTATACAACCAAAAAAAAAACTCAAAACATTTAGTTAGAATTCATCAAAATTTAAAAGTGGTTATTGAATAAGTCAAAGTAGAGAATCACTTATCTAATAGCTAATTGCAAGGGAGTTATAAGGTCGACGGGTTGGTTTGGGGGGAGAGACATAAGGTTTGGAGAGATAAGAAGATCATGAGTTCAACTCTCCCACCCACATAACAAACTAATTACTAATATTTGCCTATCAATTTTTTTTTATGGCAATGTGAAATCATTCAGGAACCATTTCTAATTAAAAAAAATGTTTGTTTAGTATCTTCTATCTATAAATTAATACTTAAGAGTTAACTTAAATAGTAACAGGTTGAATGACTGAAAATATTATCTATCTATTTTGCTTTTGGAGCAATTTTCGACCGCTTAATAGGCTCAATATAGCTCGGGAGGATATTGCATTATTATTGATATCAAAAGTAAAGGAAGCAAACTTGGTTATGTTGAAAAGATGGGAAAGATCTGGCATATATGGTCAAACCTAAGCATGAGGTCGTATAATCTGTTTATATACGCCCAATTAGTTGATACATATCTACTTTTTGATCTCATTGTATATGGGTTGAGTACCCTTTGTACTCATTATCCAATATACTTCTTTGTTTATAAAAAAAAAAGTTCCGTTGTTGAGGTTGGAAGAAGGTGAAGTTGCCATTGTTCAGTTTTCGAAGCTTTGGCCCAAGAAGGAAGAAGCTCAGATACCATAATGGAGTATACAAAGAGAGAAGAGAAAGTGAACTCATTGTATTGAATGATTAATGGAGAAAATGAATTCTTGCCAGATTAGTTACATGGAAGAGTATTTATACTCTTGTAGGCTGAGTAACAGATTCTCAATAGCCACTAACTGATCTAACTGATTCTGTTATACATTTTTATTGCACACATACACTGTATATACTCTTATAGCTTTTGATGGTTTAATATTCTGCAAGTCAGGGGTGATCCTAAACACGGACGAGGTGGGCAACCACACAGGACCCCATTTTTTTGGGGACACCGTATAGTAGGTAAAATATTATTATATAGTATATATATATATATTAAATAAAAAATTTATATAATGATTTTTTTACCAATAAAAAACAATTATTCCAAAAAATTATAATAGAGTGATAATAAATAATATGGCAAATGTATATGTATATATTGGAATATCTTTTTAATTTACTATAATTTAAAATTTGATTAAGTCCTAGTTTATTTACTATTTAGACTTTCTTTTACCTAATTCTCCTGTTCTCTTGTTTTGATTGCATAATCTTACTTTGATTTTTATCGAAAATGACTTTTTAAAGAACCTTGATTATGAACGGATTATTAATGATTTTGCAACAAAAATGCAAGAAGGACAATTTTCGAATGATTATAAGAACATCATTTCCATAATTCGCCCAGGATACCAAAAATCTCAGGACCAACCCTGCTCGTTACGTTTGGGGTGCTACTATTTGGTTGTTGGTGCTATATTGGTCTCTTTTCGGTGCGCGACCTTCAAGGTTTAGAGATATTACAATTCCTCTTCTGGGTGGTATTGGTTTATGGTTATTTACTAATAGGTTTCGGTGAATTTTTATGGTTTTAGTGTGTTGGATGCTGGGTATCCGAAGGGATAATATACTGTTTGTTTTGGGTCTCTCCTTTTGGTTTGGTGGTATGGTGTTAGCTTATTATTTTTGACTAGTGTAAAGATAATACTGTCCTCTTTTTAGGATAGTATTTTATTTACATTTGTTAGAATTTTTGGTGATATATGTATATGGGTTGGGATATCCCAAGTATTTTTTTTATAAATAAAATTTTGGCTTATAAAAAAAATATGACACATATTTATTGGTATAAAACAAAAGAAAATTCTATACTCAAAGAATCCAAAAAAAAAAAACTATATGGATGAGCAACTGTTTTAGTGTCTATAAATTTTGGAACCTTAGGTAAAACTAGAAAGTTTAATGTAACGTAAATATTAATACTCATATTATTCTTATGACTTTTGATTTACGAAATCATTTATCAAAAATTTATAATCAAGTAATTAATTCTATCATTTCACTATTAATATATAATATAGCCAATCCATTCAGTCAATCTTGTAACATTGATAATATAAGATATAATCAATTCTAATTTTAAAAAATTTCTTTCGACAGTTAGAACTATCATAAATTTTGTCAATAATATTCTATAAGCAACGTATACATTTAGAAACGAATATAATACTTTGATATAGTTTCATATTTCTATTGGAGAATTAATTTCTTCTGCTAAAACGTCTCCAAATACTTTTAATTTTGAAAATAAATTAGAATCATCAATATATTACTAGATCCTTATTGATCATATCCAATGGCTCCTTTTTGTCAGACAAAAAATAATCTCCAATGGTTCTTTGTATTTTCATATTTCTGCATCATTGACCTTGTATTTTCATATTTCTGCATCATTGACCACTAGATATCACAACCAAATAGCCATATTGTGGATATTAAATGGTACTTATGATTAAATAATACCACATGAAAAGTCGCCATATTATTTACACAATGTGTTTATGTTTGTGTGTCTTATGGGAACAATGTGTTTATGTTTGTATGTCTTATGGAAACGATTGTGATATGTATGAGATACAAATTAAGTTGATATATTGGTTTTTTTAGGATAAAATTAAAGAAAGGTTGGTCAATCAATCTAGATGCTGTTTCTATACAATATCTTGGAAACTTTGATCCCTTTAGAGTTGATGTAAGTTACTTGTTGACAAGAAACTCACAATCCTTTTCTATTTCTATATAACCCAAACTTTATTTATTCAGACAATTGCATGAACCCTTAAGGCCTTTCACCTTGGATTTGCTAAACATTGTTTGTTTTTCTCTTTGAATAATCATCAAATTGGCCCCTCAAAATTTATTAAAATCGATCAATTTAGTCCCTAAAAGCTGCAACAATGTTGATTTTTCTTTTGCAGCCAACAATGTCATTTGGCTTTGGATTATTATGATTAAAGGTAAAATGATGTCGTTCGACATGTTGTTTTCCAAGTTGGCACGTTAGTCGTCAGGTTTACCTGACATGTACTAACGTTAGAGATTAAATTAGCCGATAGTTATTAAAGCTGAGAATTAGTTTTACTTTGTTAAATATAAAAAACAAAATTGACTGATGTTACTAATTTCATAATAAAAATTAAAGATTTTTTTATAGGTAAATGTTAGTAGTTTTATGTTAATTTTTCTCCTTTGCCAAGGTTTGAACCTTAGACCTCTTACTCCTCCAACTCCTTTAACCCTTAGCTCAAATTACAAATTAATGATTTGCTCATTGTTTTACTTCGTTTTTATAATTAGCCCTAATGAACTTATAAGAATTTACTCTATTTGCAGGATCTTTTAATTGACACTCAACCACTACAAGAAATCAGTCATTTAGCATAAAAAATTTAGTGTCAGCCACGATTCCGACGTTATTAGCATCGACTGAACCCACGCTATACCGACGCAACAAGGATAATGATCATTTATTTATTTATTTTTTATTATGAATCTTTGTTAACGTCGGCTTGGCCGACGCTATTGTGTGAAGTTTATTGTTGGTTTTGCCGACGCTATGTTGAAATTATATTTTGCTTCGGCCCAGGCGATGCTACCCACTCCATTTTCCTTTTTTCTTCTATACCCTCATCCCCTGTCTTACTTCACTCTTCTAAGTTTTCAACCCCTAAATCCTCTCTTCCCTTCTCACCGGACCGCCAACATCTTTGCTCGCTTGCTCCTTCTCTCACCCCTGCTCGCTAGCAATCAAAAGGGTTTTCGCTTCTTCGCTCACTGCTCACTCCACTCTCTCTCTCACTGATCGATCATCAATGGCTCAACATGCCTCAACATCTCAACCTCACCCCAGATCTTCAAAGGTTTTCTTTTTGTTCATTTTCATCTTCTAATTTTTCTTAGCTTCAATATTTTCTAATTATTTATTTAAAATTTCTGATTCTATTTGATTTCCCTCATAAACCCTAGCTTCTTTCATTCCGATTCTCTTTAAAGTTTCATTTCTTCTTTGTTTTGTTTCATTTCTGGGTTTGATTTTAGGGTTTTGCGTCGTGTTCGAAACATATAGACATACAAAAGGGGGCATACAAAAAAATATTTACTAACATACACCACACATGTTGATTAAAATATCTGTTTAATATACAAGAGCTAGTAAAATATTAGATACACAAGTTCACCCCAAAAAAAAAAAAAATACACAAGTCCACCTTTAACCTTTTAGTATCAACTGGCACGTAATATCATCTTTCACTGAAGAAACGTATAGACATAGTATAAGAGTTTGTGATTGATATATTATACAACCTGCCGACATAGACTCTGATCTGATAGTGAAATTTTAATATATCTTACCCATCAAGACTGTTGATCCTCATTTTCTCCAAGTGCGACTTCCCATTGAGATTGCGGGAAAAGAAGTCTTTGAAGTAATCTTCCATCAGCACGTTTTTGAACAAGGGTGGGTTTTCAGGACTTATCAAACTTTTCACTGGCCCAATCTCTACCTCAAATTTAGGGTTGAAGAACATAGCAATAGAAATTCTCTCCTTCTCTTTGTTCACTGTTGCCCTATGCTCTATGCTGCTGTAGGCCCCGTTGCTTAGAATCTGCAACATAGCTACCGAAAGCATGAGTGATGGATAAATCATTTTAGGGAAGTGTCTATGACTATCTTTTTCTTGTGATTTAACTTTATAGTAGGATTTACTAATAAATAATAATTTGAATAGTGTATTAAGGTTTGGACATAGTAATACAAAAGCATGATTTGACGTGATGTTTAGGGAAGTGGGAAGATATCAAATACTGACCATCTAAATAATTATTTACACATGAAAGATGAAATATATGTGCTTGGCTAATTGATTTTTATGTGAAAATATATTGCTAGATAAATCTTTACGTGACATTCACCCATTTTTTTTCTACAAGTGAAACTGAATGTGGTACTAGTAACTAGTTTGGTGCTTGATAAATGTGAGCCAACCACTAAAAACAAGAAACAAGAAACATCATGTGAGGTGAGCCAACCATTGTCGTTTCTCTCTCCTACAAATTATCAGCTACATAATCCATTCGGTGTTAATTCTATGAATTCTATTATTTGTATAATTTTTTTAACATTAATATTATATTTTTATATTAATTTCAACTCATTCATTTATATTTTTTTTCCTTATCTCATCACATGTGACATGAAAAAAATAGAATCAACATGGTGTGACACGGTTGGCAGATAATCTAGTCTCTTAAGCGCGCATGTGGTAAAGCAAAGAATACCAATTCTTTTAGTAGTATGCATTTAAAATTTACTACTGGAAAATTGTATTAATTTCTTCTGTGATTTGACTTAATTACATCTAACCTCGAGATTTTTATTATGCAGAGTTGTATTGAGAAATTTTGGGACTTTAGCTAGGCAAAATTTTGGAGGGGGACTAATTTAAATGAATATGAAGATGAAGGATATAATAGGAAACAAAAAGATGGAGGAAGGAAGACAAGAGATAGAGAGGAGATAATTTGATAGCTAATTAAGAAAGTTGAGAGAAAAAAAAAGATGAATTTCTTTGGGATAAATAGTTAAAAAAAATAATATAATTTGCTTTGGCAAAAGGAAAATAATACTCACTCTGGTCCATATTATAAGAAACAAATATGTCCATTTTTTGGGTTCAAAATTTCAAAACCTTCTCTTGATTTCTGTGATTTAGGATTTTTGTTTCTTATAATATGGACCTGAGGAGGGAGTGGACTACTGAACATTTGTTAGACAATAATTAATTAGAGAAATGACCGGGAGAAAATCACATTATTTTTCATTAATAGTGTTTGTAAATAATAATCTTTTTTACATAGTTTGTAAATTATAATTGATACAGTTATTAAGGGATATAATTAAATAGAAAAATTATAGAAATAATTTAAAGATAAGATTGAGAATTGATAACAATTATATATTACATTGATAATAGATTGATTTGTTGTAAAGTAATGTAAGAAATTAACTAAGTGGTTGAGTGCAAGTGGTTAACGTATTGCTATTTAATGACGAATCGTTCGGGTTCTACCCGAGTTCGATCCTTGGATATGCAACAACTCTTGACCAGACTATACTAACTGCGCGGTCGACTCGGAAATTAGTCCCATAGAGGATCTAAAGGATCTAAGCCGTGGGGATACTTGGAGGGCTCACTCGATCCGAAGGACTAATTAGGGTCAATACCAAATCAAAAAAAAAATGTAAGAAATTCAAAAGACTCGATGAAAAATTGT
Source organism: Sophora flavescens (assembly GCA_030762895.1). Lineage (NCBI taxonomy): Eukaryota > Viridiplantae > Streptophyta > Magnoliopsida > Fabales > Fabaceae > Sophora > Sophora flavescens. The sequence goes on from CM061068.1 coordinate 78,347,861, forward strand.
TACGGTAAAATTTACATGACTCCATCATTGGTCTCATGATGGCCACAACCTTTGTATTAATAATTAAAACTTCAAAGATCCAAAAAAAAAAAAATCCTTCAAAGAGATGAGCATAATGGCAACATATAAATCTCATGGGGATAAGTTTAATGATAATGTAAATCTCAAGATCAAGTTGATGTAATTTTTAAAATAAGAACTGTATAGTTAAGTCAAAACTAAAAAAACATAAGTGTAATTCTTCATTAAAAAACAATATATAAAAAGAGATAGACACATTAAATAAAATAATAATATTTATAAATATTATTATGTTATTTAGTACGTGGTCTCTCCTAATAGAATTTTCCAATCACTAGAAAGGATATGCATCCGCATTATCTATGCATAAAGGCATGATCACCACGATTCATTGAAAATGATTTCTTTGACACAGAAACCCAAACTGATCGATAGCCTAGGACTGGATTCAATACACCACGTGCTTTATTTCATTTTATATAAATAAATAAAGGATTATCTTAACGAATGTCCTTATGTTATTTTTTAAGGAACGAAAAAAAATAAATTTTTATTGAAAAACTAGCATTTTATATTTTTAAATATTAAATACATCAATTCTCTATATAATTTTTTTTTCTTGATTTCTTAATTAGTGTTCTTAGAACACTCATTAACATTTTCTATAAATAAATTAAGAAAAGGTGAAAGGGAGAGAAGAAAAAAGTATGACAAACCTCCATAATGTCCCCAACATTAACTACAAAGGCATTTGGGTGAAAGGTCACAGGAATCCAAACCCCACCTTTCTTTATCTGCAGACCCTCCACTCCATTGACCTGGTGAAGTATGGTTATGCCTGTGGCATCAGAGTGTGGGGTGAGGCCAACAACAAGCTCTGGTTGTGGGCATGGAGGATAGTATGTCATCCTCATTGACTGCATACCATCATCAAACAGATCCTCCACTTCCTTCATGTCCATGCCGATAGCTTTTCCTAATATTCCTAGAAGTGTCATTCCAAGTTTCCTCAATTCAGAGAAGTATAACTCCAAGGTATCCCTTCAAATATGCATATAAATCATGAGTAGTGAGTTTTTTTTATAGACAAATGATAATATATTATGTTATTTTTTTCGTTCTTTATCGGTCGGAATTTGAACCCACAAATGAATTAATATTTCCCATTATTTTTAGAATATTAATATAATTTGGGTGGAAGGTTTTTGGAGCATTTCACTCATAACTTAAGAGACTTATAATTGATGTTCATAAAAATGAATAAAAGGAGGATGGAAAAATGATATGATAACATTAATTTCTTTTATAAAGATTAAAGTAGTGTGGACTGTTAGCGAATAATATTTTGACAGCTTGTGCGATCGCATCTTAATGTCGCATCAGTCATATTTTTCCGTAATTACGGTAAATATAATCACAACCTCGAACGTAACTGTAATTTAAAACTTTGGAAAAGAGAAAAAAAAGAGAAAGGACCTTAGTGATGAAGGCAGCTCAGGAAAAAGATAGGGCTTTCTTCTTTCAACTGGGTTGATCAACATGTAGAATCTATCCCCCCAGTCAAGTTTTTGATCTTTACTTCTGATGACAGTTCCATAACCTTGAACATCTCCTGGTCTGATTTGGTAATTCTTTTTCTCTTCAATGGGAAGCTGGAAAAACTTCTCAATCTCAAGTTTCAGCTTCTCTAGCAGTTGAGGGTTAACACCATGGTTCACCACCTACATAAATTTTTTGGTCAGTTCAGAGGGAATAAGCATCATGTTGCGTATCCATATATATATATATATATATATATATATATATATATTAATTAAAACTTTATATAGATTGCAAAATGGAAAAATAATTAATCACCAATCCTATATCTTAAAAGATATTGGAAGAAACCTGAAAGAAGCCCCAATCTTTGCATGTTGTGTACAACTTCTCGAGTTCAATGTCTCTAGTATTTCCACATACTAAGCTTTTGAAGTCAAAAATGGGAATGGTTTCATCAGATTGAATTGGAGGTTCTTGTTCAGGGCGAATATACACATCTGGTATTCCCATTTCTGGTTTCTTGCCCATGTCCTTGACGCCAAAAACAGAACTAATGCTCCCAAAGGCACTAACCTGTGATGATGCCATTGGTCTATATATGTAACCTGTGCATGTCTCTGAAGGGTTGGGTTGGTATTTATGCTAGACGAACGTGTTTAGTTTGGACCCATTCTTACAAGTTTAAAAAATTATTTAAGACATCCAAATATTCGCTGTTAGAGTATGATTATTTTTTATTTGTATCAGTAAATATACGACACATATCAGATATAACATTAAAAAATAATTTAAAAACAGATGATAATAAATTATAAAGTCAATGTAACAGATGTTCAATTCAATTATAAATAGTAAGCGAAATCTTTTGCTTCAAGAATCTCTCAACAATGTTAGGCGACGGTGGCTATTAATTCGCCGTTACAGAAGAAACTAAACATGATACAATTTAATTCATCCGACCATGTGTTTGTAGTTGTAATGAAAAAAAAAAAGGTTTTATTTCGAGAATAATTAGTTGAAAGGTCAAACGTTTTTAACTAATGGATCAGATAACACATTATCAAACGATATCATAAAAAAAAAAAAAAATTAAACTCATGTATTCAATAGAGTTTACGCTTTTAAATGTTCTAGAGAAAGTCCTACGGGCCGGAACTCGAGCTTCTGTATGTATGGATATAATCTATTCAAATACTTTGTGAAAAAAACAACAACAAAGATACACTTTTCTAGAACTCAAATTTTTATGTAAAATTTTGTCTCATATAGCAGAAAATCCTTTTATTGTTAAAGTCATCAGAAGAGAATAATCTCCTTCTAGTATTTCCTTGACTGGATTAATTAATTGTGTTAGTTTGGACCAGCTCAAACCTCATTAGCTATAGTACCTAAAGTGTATATATACTTTCTTTTTGGGGAGGAGCAGGGGTTGGGGTGTTATGTTCGAGCAGAGATCTTCTCATATTTTTCAAAATAAATGGAGTCTATATACGAGGGTATGTTGGTTGTTAGGAAAGCAACATTTATAGGATGATGTTGGATTAAATTTTCCCTAAGTTCCCTTACTGCCGTAATTAGCAGTTGCCAGTTAACCATTAGAAAGCTGAAAATTAGGTGAATAATAAATACTTACTTAATTTTGTAAAACAAAATAAAATACTTGCTTAATTCGATAAAATTATATCTTATCTTAATCTTAATCTTAATATATATAAAAGTAAGGTAGTGGTTGAAATATTTTCCCTCCAATAATAAGGGTAAGAAGGTAATTTCATAATATTTTTAGCCGTATTGAATCTTTTATTGCATATATTTTTATTGTGAACCATTTATTGTCTTTAATGCTTAACATTAAATTGATATTATTTTTATTGCTCCTCCAAAATTAAATTGATTTTATTTTCAAAAATAATAATATCAATCAAGCATGATTTGATTTTGTGGATATTTTTTATTCTTATTATGATTCTTATTATGATATTATTTTTATTGCCATTTTTTATTCTCATTATTTAAATCTTTTAGTCTCTTATCCGCTGCACACAATACCTTACGGAGGAAGATTGTCCACCATTAGAACATTGGTGTTCTGGCCTAAAGGTGTTTTTTTCTTTATTATTTAGTCTCTTTTGATTTTAAACTTTTGGTATTTTAGTTGGTTAGTTGATTTTGATGGGCTGAAAGGGGTGGGTGATTTAGGTGATTTTAAACTTGATATGCTTTTGAATAATGATATTTCCTCTTAAACATAATGCTTTTAAACTAATTAGATGAAATTTAGACCATTAGACCAATATTGATTTTCTGGATTCTATACTTTTTCGTAAGGTATAAGCACATGAAGTTGTGTTTTTTTTTTTTGCTTTATTATAATTATAATGTCTCTTTTGGTTTTAAAATTTTGGTTTTTTAATTAGTTGGTTGATTTTGATCGGCTGCGTCATTTAGGTTAGTGTTTTCTTTTCTTTTTAATTGAAAAGAGAAGTAAGTCATTTTTCTTTTTCTTTTTTTGAAGGTATTTTATTTTTTTTCTCCTTTATTATTTTGTTACTTTTGATTTTAAACTGTTGGTATTTTAGTTGGTTAGTTGGTTTTGATGGGCTGAAAGGGGTGGTTGATTTTGAATAATGATATTTGCTCTTAAACATAATACTTGGAACTTTGTAGAATGACATAAAAAATAACCCGAGTTAGTGACTTTCTTGCTGGAAGGATCGATTGGAAGATCAGGGTTCGTGTAATTTGCATGTGAAAACTAGCCCAACTGATTTCAAGAATCATCTGCAAACCGATACTATTGAGATGATTTTCCTTGATGAAAATGTAAGTAATTTATTTTATATGCATTAATGTAGTATTTAATGTATTCGTTTCCTTTTGTCGACGAATGCCTCACTGACATGTTCTTTTCTTTTTCTTTTTTTCTTTTTTTTAGATGCAAGTATACCAAAATACATGCTACAATCAAAGGTAGCCTCATACCAAAGTTTAAGATAGATATGGATGAAGGTGTTGTTTATTTTGTTGAAATATTTTTGGTCGCTTAAAATGATATTAAGTTCAAGACAACAAGACATAAGTTTAAGTTGAATTTTACTCGTAGTACCGAGTACAAATATTTGATGGATCGGAGATGTGATTAATTTACTTAGAATTGAATCGATTAAGAAAATATTTAAATTAAAAGATTGATTTACTTTCAAAAATATCTTTTTTGATTGACATATACTTTCCAAAGTATCTTATTTGTTTATCTTATTTGTTTCTTCCAATTTGGAGATTTGATAAAAAAATATTTTACATTTTATTTTTAATTTTTTTTCCAATTTGGAGATTTGATAAAATATGTCAGGACCCGACTTAGGCGTCCCTGACCGGCCAAAATAGAACTTCATTGTCCCATTCCCAAGGCCTTTCAAGCACGTATAAGTCACATCATAACAAGATATAATGAATATCATAAGTAATTATCAGAGTAAAATATTATACCAAAAGTAAGCCAAGGGTGGACCCGAGTCAACATCAATTGTTTTAAAAAAAAAAACCAAAGCCCAAATGGGCTTACAACTAGAATGAAGTTCAAAACTCCAAACAACAGAAGATTCTCATATGACAATAAACCAAGCCACAAGAAACTGAAACAGCAACAGCTGCCCGCACTACACAAGTGCATGGGCTCCCTGAGATGGCTCCACTTGTGGAATACCTGAAGCTAAAACAAAAAAGGGCGGGGGTGAGTCCCAGAACTCAGTGAGGGATAAACAAAACATAATAGCAAACTAGTACAATATATATAAGCATCTCCATAAATATCTCATTGAGTTCTTCACATTGTATATAAGCTTACATAGCAAATCTCCACTTGCTATGAAGTCAATTTTCCATTATGCAAGATGCTTGTGTATCCCCTTGGAGTTGTTCACTAGAGTCTCCCACTCCGACGGTCACATTTATATCCCGGTCGAGTCCGCTAACCGACAAGTGACCTCGGTCACTACACAACAACCCTCCGAACTTCGGGGTTTTTCACTAGAGGCCCCACGCTCCGACGACCACATTTATATACCGGTCGAATCCGTTGACCGGTCGAATACACCAAGTCTTGTCCAATGTCTAAGCATCATACCAAAGCACCAAGTACAATAAATCATATCTTATCATAACGTACGCTCACTGTACTTCATAATAAATCTTGAATAACCATCTCAGCGGTATTCAATGAAGTCCATAACATTCACAATCACGATTACATATAGGCAACATTGTAGTTGTTTCATTCACATACTATCATCACTTGATAAGTTCATTTCAAAAGTTACACCATGAACATACACATAGTCACATTTAGCATATCACCATTAATTTCTTTATTCACGTACCACATAATTTAACATATTCACAACTATTCTATTCCATATCATAGCCATGGTGACAACAACACAATCATTTCATTCACACATCATAGCATAGTCATAAATCTACCAATACATGATTGATGATAATGTTTCCAACAAGCCTAGGCCAACTTTAAATGAAAACTATGAATATTATAGAGGTCCATAAATTCTGAAATTTTAACCACAACAATACATACATGTCTACTTTCAAATGACGCTAGTTTCACATAAAAATATACTCTACAACTCCATATATAAATTTTGAAGTAAAATCTGTTTGAATACATCCAAGACATACAATACTCTGTTTTAAAAATTAAACTGCGACCTCCTCAGATCTCATAAAATCACGAAACTTAACCACAACATACTCCTACACTTAAATTTTCAAATGCAATAAGTTTCATCTCAATCCGAATTTTAATGACCAAGATTTGATTTTCTGAGCGAAGGCTGTCAGGGTACCTTCGGGACAACCTTAACCCTGTTTTAAAAATGTAACTGAGAATAGCCCAGGTTTCCAAAAATCACGAAATTTATACACTATGTATATCTAGATGTTAGCTTTCCAACGAGACCAATTTCATATTAATCTGATTTCTAAAACTCTAGTTATAATTTTTTTGCCGCATGTCTGTCAGAATTTCAGACAAAAACCGAGATCCCCTAAGAAAACATCAAACGTCAAGCTCCAACAATGGAGTTTCCTCACCCCCAATTTTTAGGGTTCAACCAAACAGATATGATAACTCACCATTAACATATTATTCAAAGAATAATCAAGCTAAACATTTACAAACGATTTTCATCAAAGGGATTCACCCAAAACAACTCACAAACATCCCTATTTCAACCATCATCAACCCATTTCATATCCCTCAAAAATATCCACGAAAACTAACCCAAAAAAATCACAATCCCTCACCTGGTTTGATGCGTTTGGATAATAAACATACGTTAGAGACGAATTCTGCACACCCAAACAGCAGGAATCACGTTAAGAAGGTGCTCCTTCACCATTGGATCGCCGTGCCTATCCTCCTTTTCTCAAGAGTGACAACAAACACAAATAGGGTTCTTGACGGCTATCAAAACCCTCACACTAAGCTTATATACTCACTAAAAGACAAGTCCCTAACATATGCTCTTACTTGACGCTGGAGGGCAAAAGGATAAAATCCTTAAATTATTCAAAATGCATAAGTTATTTATTATTTATAAACTCCTAATATTCTTAATTTAAATTATTTACAACATGACAAACAAATTTAGTGTTTTCCCATAATTATAATATTTTTACCTTACTTATAATTAAATAAGCCACTTTCATAATTAAATAAGCCATTTTTTGCGGGTATTACCAAATAAAATGGAATTAACTTATTATTTTCTATATTATTGGTTTTCTCATAATAAAATATCTAAAAATAAAACAATTGATAAATTTATTTCATGCATTCAATTTTATTTTGTTGTACGTGAATCTTGATGTTTATGTATAAGATTTTATATTATTTTATGCTAAAGATTTTTTTTTGAAGCCGAAAAATTAAATTCTTATCAATGAAATCTATGTTTTATATCTTTTTTGGAATCAAATTAAAAAATATTTCAAAATATATAGTGGTTGGTAGGATATCTGTTACCGTTAAGATAGGAAAATATTTGATTTTTATTTAGTATATTATTCCAACCAATTAGAATTAGAATTAGAATATTTCATATTATTTGCGATTCATATTTTCAATGTATTAAATGAAAGATATAATTGTGATTCAAATTTCAAATAGAATAGAAAATATTATTTATTAGAAGATTAACGACAAAATCGAGAATTAATTTGCAAAATATAACATAAAATTTCATTGAAAAATATCAAACTTTAATGGCAATTAATTATTATGAGAATAAAATATTTTGGATGACATAACAATAAATAATTATTTGATAGGATAAAAAACAAATATATCAATAATTAATGCGATTTACAATTTATTTCAGAAGTAATATTGGACAAAATGTTCTTATTCCTCGATTGTCATTGATACCATCTGATGCCAGGATCCTTTATAAATTCCAACGTAGACAATTTCCTATGGTTGTTTCTTTTGTAATGACAATAAACAAGAGTTAAGGACAATCCCTAAAACATGTGGGCATTTATCCGTCACAATCAGTTTTTTCACATGGGCAGTTGTATGTTACAGTTTAATAGGAGTTCACCAATTATAACATGTCACATAGATTAAATTTTTCATTTAAATTTAAATTTAAAATGTTCCTATGTTTTCTATTGGTTGGTTAACCCACGTGTTGAATTGTGATTGGAGAACGGTAAAAACGGTACCCATAGAACTGCACCTAAGTTTTGTCTTTAAAAATAATGGTATGTGACAATGAAGATCACATTTCAAATTCTACCTCCAATGTAGTATATAAAGAAGTATTTCAGAATTTAACATAGGCAGATGACATAGCATTCATTAAATTTATTTTATACACCAATATCTCTTACTCATTGTTTATTTAGTACCTTTGTTTATAAAGATTGTGGTTTTTTCCATTTAGATTTATTAATGTTGAAAACTAATTTTGAAAATCTTAATTTTACCCTAAAACATTGATTGTCCATGCATTGCACGGGTACATGGTCTAATAATATTTCAAAGTGAAGTGGAACTCATTCTTATTGAAACTGCTTTTCATCCATTTTGATCCAATTATTAGCCAAAAAGTGAAAAATTAAAATCTTTCGGTCTAAGTTTATTTTTACCCCCCTCTATTCATTTTCTACCTCCCGAACATTCACCTACTCTCAAGTCTCAACCAATATATCTATATCTATATAATATACATTTGAGAATGATTCTCAAAAGAGAAATATTACGTGTGTCATTCCAAGAAGCTTCTCACCAAGAATTGTACACATGTCGCAATATTACACATTCTGCATACCCTCCACCACAATCATCATTAATTATCATCCACCAATTAAAGGGTTTTAATTTCTTATCAAATACATCTAATTTGCATTTATGGAATTTATGGTAAGTTTTTGTCTAAATTTGATTTCTGATATCCAAATTTCGAAATGAAACCTCCTTACAAAAAACGGAATTAAAAGTCTATTAATTATAATTGGTTATACCGACAATAATTCAAATTTCATCTTTAAACAACGTATTAATTATAAAAGATTATAATCTAAAAGAGAGGTCTATAGTCTGGGGAGCAATTCAAAATTTAAAGAGACACCAATTAATCAATCAATTGTATAAAAAAACAAGAGTGACACCAATCAATCATGTTGCTAATTGACAATTAAAATCAATTAATTATTATCTCATCTCATATTGAAAATGAGTAAATAGTCAACACCTCTACAATTTTAAGTTTGAAAATAATTAAAACCTGCCAATAAAACGTATCATTAGCCTATATAAGAAGGATTTGAAGCCTGGTATCTAGATGACAACTTGACAAGGTACACTTTGTGCTTCTCTTCTTATTTATGCTGCTTCTCATTTTCTTTTCTTTTTTTTTATTTGATTTGATTTATCATTCAGACGAAGGAAGAGCCTCGAGGGGAGAATCAAAGGGTCTTTTGTTTGGAACAAGAAATTCGTTAATGGAGGCTACGGTCCGCAAGGAGAGTCTTCAACTATGGTTTCTCTTCACACCTCTTCTTCTTTCGTTCCCGGTAATACCAACTCTTTCTTTGGGCAAATTTTTGCTTAGGAACCCCGAACCCCGATCTACTTATTGAAGTCTCTGCCTATGATTTTCTTTCTTGATTGTTGCTTCATCTTCAATAAAGTAAATTATATATTTTTCTTTTCTATATGATATTATTTCCCTTTTTTAATGCGCGCTATCACAACAATCTGTCTGCTATAGTCACAAAGAGGGAATTGGATTTATAGTTGATATGCTCATTCTTGCTAGCACAATTCTCTTTCATTACTCTAGCTTGGGTTTATTTCTTGGCGATTTGTTCAAATGGGTGAAGCGCCCATTAATCAAACATTCCTCTTTAGACTTCATAATTTTGTACTCTTTGTGAGGTTCCTGGTTTTTTATGTTCAAACATGACTTTAGTCACGACGGTGATGCCCAAGTGGGGGACTTTGAGTTTGATCAACTCTTAGAAAGATGAAGGGATCTCATGAGATTAAGTTTATAGAGCCGGAATATTGAAGTGTCGTGCATAATCTTTATAAAAGCTAATTGTACGGGTATGACACCCATTGATATGATACTTGTTGCTTTTTTCTATTAATATTTGGTAAATGTTAAAATCTTGATGTGATGCATGTATCATGCATATGGTTATTGTAATCTATCTATATATTGATGTCTCACTCTTGCATATCTTCTTGTTATTTCTCTTTCCTTTTCGGCATCGTTGTATATCTATGAGTTTAGATGGATCCGAACATCCCATTGGTACCGTCGGAATCGAAGACTAATCTTCGATGATGCGGGAAATACGGGGGACCTGGCAAATTCACTCCGGATCTACATCGACTACCTATCATGGACCGATAACCACATTGGAGAAGAATGCCGAGGACTAACCATGTCGCAGAGTTCAGACAGTTGAGACTAGGAGGATTGCTCTCCCACCACCTTGGTACTACTTACACGTGCTACAGATGAATGGACAGCTACATGATCACCCGCCTCTAGGGGTACCATTACCTGGAGTCGAGCCGGCTTCATCGATTGAGGAAGACCCCGAGGAGTACCTGGAGGATGAGCCCGTGTACCATGTCTTGGATCACGACGATGATCTTGATGAGGTGTCGGAGTACGTGCTTGATGACGATCTGGATTTTTATGATTCCGACTCTCCTGATGAGGGTGGAGACGTCGTGGACCCATCACCTGGGGTATCTTCTTGTGGGGGTGTTCGTGGCGAGTCTTCCTTTAGTCGTTAGTAGTGGCTAGCTTAGGGGTGTATATTTTGTGGTTAGTCTGTCTTAGTCCGACTGTATTTGGCTTATTGGGGCCACCCTTTTGATGTGTGGTTCCGGACCCCCCCTATTTTGCTTTACTTAGTTTACAGCTGATAACTTTATGTTTTGTAACTCTGTTACTAATAGCCATCGTGATCAGGTCCTAGTTTCTGTACTAAACTCTGAATCCCACTGGGATAGATTATATATATGATGTTTACATTTCATGTTCTGAATGTTCATCACTTACCCTTGTTTTAAAAAAAATATCACCATTTTGAGAATACCCACTTATTAAGAAAATGTCATTTACCGGAAGCAACCAGCAATTTAATTATTTTATTATCCACAACGGGTAACAAAGTGACGCCCTAGTTTAGGGCGTTACAATTAGTGGTATCAAAGCTGGTCGAGTCTTTCGGGAATATTTGGGTTCAGGTCTGCTTGGTTGATGTTGTGTGTTCTCTAATTAAGACTTGATTGAATTACTTCTTAGGAGTAATGTGTAATGACCGTCGGGTTAGATTTTCCTTTTCTGGTTACCATCTCACTGATTGTGTCTTATAGGTCATTAAGGAACCAGGAGGTGCGCGCGGGCGTGCTGGTCGTGGCAGAGGCAATGGCAGGATGGACTTCGCCGCCCAGACAATGGCTGATGTGGCTGCGGCAATTGCTTTTCAGACTGCTACGATGGCTGCCCAGAACCAATAGGAGCAGCTGAGGGCTGAACAAGCTGCTGAGGGAAAACATCTGAATGCTTTCAGACATCAGAATCGGTCACAGTTTGATGGAGACGTGGATCCTACGAAAGTTGATCTGTGGATCCAGGAGTTGGAAAAGATCTTTGAGCTAGTTCATACACCTGAGGAAGCAAAGGTGCCCTATGCAATTTTCCAACTGGTAGGAGATGCCGAGTACTGGTGGAAAGGCACCAGACAACTGTTAGAGGCTGAGCACCAAGCAATCACCTGGGAAGTATTTCGTAACAAGTTTTTGGATAAATACTTCCCCCAGATTGATCGGACTGAGAAAGAACAAGATTTTGAGTCTGCGTCAGCGAGACCTGACTGTAGGGGAATATGCGGCAAGATTTGAATCACTTGCCAAATATTTCCGCTTCTTCCAACTGTGATCGTTTGGGTCACTTAGCTAAAGACTGCAGAGCACAAAAGCGTGAGCCAGCTATCAACCATACCAGAGCCAACAAGTCAACTGCAAAAGGAAGGGTGTATACGATGAGTGGAACTGAGGCATCAGACTCCGACGATCTTGTGCAGGGTAAGTGTGACATAGCTGGTAATCTTTTGACTGTAATTTTCGATTCGGGTGAAACACATTCTTTTATTTCAATGGATCGTGTGAAACTTCTAAGTTTGCCTATTTCTTCCTTGCCATATAACCTGATTGTTTCAACCCCAACTACTGAGCCAGTTAATGTAAATTCTGTGTGTTTGAACTGTTCTACCATTGTCCAAGATAGACATTTTCTTGTAGACCTGATCTTTTTGCCTTTAATTCAGTTAGATGTAATTTTAGGCATGAATTCACTATCTTCCAACCATATCTTAAAAGATTGTGCTCAGAAAACCTTAGTTTTTAGGGATGAGATTTCTGGATTGTTATCTGCTAGACGGGTAAGGGCTTCTTTGAAAGAGGGAGCTCAAGGATACATGTTGTTGTTTTCCTTAGACGTTAAGAACAAGTTAGACTTAGAGTCCATCCCTGTCGTTAATAAGTTTTCGGAAGTTTTTCCTAAAGATGTACCTCGACTATCGCCTGTTCGAGATATAGAGTTCACGATTGATATAGTTCCAGGCGCTGGGCCAATCTCTATGGCCCCATACCCTATGTCGCCATCGGAACTAGGAACCTCGAAGGAACAACTTGAGGAGCTGAGGAGAAAGAGAACTAGTGCGACAAGGAGCATTGTCAGAGTTCTGGAAAGGACTACAAAACTCATTGGGAAAGAAACTCAAACCGAGTTCTGCCTATCATCCACAAACTGATGGACAATCAGAAATGACGATTCAGTCACTGGAAGATTTGCTGAGGGCGTGTGTGATGGAAGATACTGGGAACTGGGATGAATTTCTACCACTGATAGAGTTCACTTACAACAACAGTTTCCATTCAAGCATAGGAATGGCGCCTTACGAAGCTCTATATGGTAGACGGTGCATAACACCTCTTTGTTGGTACTAGGATGGACAAAGTTTGTTGTCAGGACCAGAGATTGTGCAGCAGACAACAGAAAAGGTGAAGATGATTCAGGAGAAAATGAGGACAACTCAAAGTCGACAAAAGAGTTATGCTGACAAGAGACGACGACCTCTTGAATTTGACGATGGCGAGCATGTGTTTTTGAAAGTCACATCTACGAATGGGATTGGCAGAGTAATTAAATCCAGAAAGCTCACTACCAAATTCATTGGACCCTACCAAATCCTTCGTCGTGTAGGTCCAGTAGCCTATAAAATTTCCTTGCCACCTTTTCTTTCCAATATTCACGATGTTTTCCATGTTTCACAACTGAGAAAATATGTTCATGATCCATCTCATATAATTGATCCCGATAATTTACAATTAAAAGAGAACTTGTCTTTTGATACTTCACCTGTATGAATCGCGGATAAGATGACGAAGCAGCTCAGAGGTAAATAAGTTACGTTAGTCAAGGTGATCATCTGGAATGGTGCAACCGGAGAAGCTACATGGGAAATCGAGGACAAGATGAAATTTCAATACCCAGAGTTATTTCAAGGTACGTAATTTCGTGGACGGAATTCTTTTTAGAGGGGTAGTATTGTAACGCCCCGATTTCTGTGTCCTTCTGTAGCAGTAAATACATGTGTATATGTGTTTATTTTTGATAAAATATAGAGAGTGATTTTAAATAAACTAAAATCATTTTCTTATGTTGTTTTATCGTATGAAGTCGCGGTTAAACTTTCGGTTGAAAATTCAGACGAAAGTCGGTCTGCGTTTTAACTGCCGCTACAAGTTTATTGAGCAGAAAACCTAATTTTGAACCGTGAACGAAATGGTTAGTGTTTTTGTGGTGTTTTGTATGATATTGGAAATTTTCGAAAATTTGAGTTTGGAAATAAAATATAATATTTATTCCGGGCGAAATACGATCGGAAACTTGAATCGGATACGCAATGGAGCAGATTAGGTAGCACAAAAGTGATAAGGTGACATGTGAGAGTGAGGTGACTTACTAGGGGGACGACCTAAGTCACATCCTAAAAAGTGGTCATGATGACACTTTTTGAATTATAACATATTATATGCTAAAACCCCATTTTTCTCCCCCTTCTTCAACCAAACAAGGCATAAGCCAAAACTTGGCCATCAAGACTTGCTTCTCCCTCTCTCTTTCATGCCACTCTCACCTCTCCTTCTATAAATACCCACTTCATTTCATCTCTTCCATTTTTCTTCTTCTTCTCCATTCTTACTTCAAAACTTCCAACACTTAAAGTTTTCATTTTTACTTAGTTTCAAGCTTCAAGTTCTTCATACTTTTTATTTCTAGTTTCAAGGGTAACACTCTCATACTATTCTATTTCAATTTTTACACTTATTTCATGAGTTTACTTTATGTCTTCTTAAAATGTTCTTAAAGCTCTTTTAACTTCTAAAATCTCTAGAAAATGGTAGAAAACTCTGTTTGAGTTGAAACCAATTTCTGTGGACTTCTATTAATCTCTACTTTCATATTCTAAGAGCTTGTATGAAAAAAACATCTCTAACCTATTTTTCCAAGGATGACCGAAACTATGTATTAGTGGCCTAGGAAGTTTTGTTTCAACTTTTTGAAAGATGATCATGTATTTGAGCTTCTAGATACCTCTTGATCTTAAATTCCTAGCTTATTGAAAAGTTTGAAAATTCCTAGCTTGTTGATCCCATGATGGCCGAACCTAGTAGGCTGTGGACCTAGGATGTTTTGTTTTCATTTTCCAATATGATTATGGACTTGAGCTCCTTAATACATTTGGATGCTAAGTCTAAGAGATTGGAAAGTTTAAATATTTCTAGTTTATTTATCCTATGATGGTTGTTAACCTAGGATGTTTTGTTTTCATTTTCCAATATGATCATGGACTTGAGCTCCTTAATACATTTGGATGCTAAGTCTAAAGAGATTGAAAAGTTTAAAGATTTCCAGCCTATTTATCCTATGATGGATTTAGGCTTCTTGGTATCTTTTAACGCTAAATCTAAGAGCTTAGAAGGGTTAGAAATTTCTAGCCTACTTATACTAAAGAGGCTGAAACCCTAAGCATGGATTTAGTGGGATTTTGTTCTACCTTTATAAAGTGAACCTTGGTTATGAACTCCTAACACTTAAGGATCATTAATCCATGAGTTGTATTCTCTTTTGAAAACCTTTAACCTTATTTTATGCGATGGCCGAATCTATACCTTCTTGGTTTAGTGTTCTTGGCTAACTTTTAACTTGTGGTTTTGTGTTCATAAACCTAGACTTTTGTCGTGGAGTAGACGAGGACATTCGTAGTACACTTCCTCAAGCATCACGTACCTTTACCTTCACAAAAGGTAAGGGGGGACAGCCTGAGGGATATTCAATAGCTATGTGCATGTGGTTTGCTCGATTTATTTGAATATTGTTATTAGATTGAATCAAAGTTTGAATGATTTGTATACTTGAACTGTTGTGATAACTGTTTGAACTCCTTACTTGATTTAAAGTGTTGTGAATCATATATGTTATGAACTGTTATATTATTGACTGAGATTATGATGATATTGATTGTTGTCTGAAAAGCCCAACGTTGGTCGGTGCTCAACTAATCATATGATTAAATACCTAAACAAGCTTCAAAGAGAACTTTGAAAGTAATGGTATTCATTTTAAAATGTTCTTCAGAAAAGTATGTGTTTTGGAAAGTAAGTGATCTTACTTGTATTTATTCTCGGAAGGATCAAACTTTGGAATTGTGTTAAATAATTTCAAGTTAAAGGAAATTATTTTCTTACAAACTAAGTTTTTGTACAAGAGAAAATCATTTAGAAAATATGTGTTTTTACGGAAGGAAAAGCCTTTGGAAAATATTTGACCTTAAATAGAGATGAATTTAAGAAATGGATTTCAAGATAAAATGGATTTATTATAATAGTTTACAAATGATTTTCCAATGAAAAGATTTCCTGTAAAGAAATACTTTCGAAAATATTCCGGTAAGTTTTATTTTGGTATTTGATTTTCACTGAACGAAAAGTAAGAACAGGTGAAATCGAATCTAGTATACGAGACATCGGAATACTAGTGTTCTGTAATTTACACGTAGATCTTTGATCCGTGTCACGTTGTTATGGACAGTGTGTCCTAATTACGTTGTTGTGGACTGTGTATCCTAATCACGTTGTTGTGGACTGTGTGTCCTATTCACGTTGTTGTGGACTGTGTGTCCAAATCACGTTGTGATAAACGTTATTAAAGGTGAATGTTGTTTTCTATGACCACAAGTCTTGACTGGTGCATCGGTCTAAGGTGTTGTGATTGAGCACTCGGACTGCGTGTCCTCTGTTGATGTTGAGTAATTTCAAGTGATGAAAATTATGAATGGTCGACGTTAGCTTTGAGCTTCGACAACGAATGAGATTGAACATAAAGAAAACATCTTGACCGAATGTTTTTCTTCATGCATTTAGGTAGACGTGCCTCACAGGTTAGTCACTTCGGTGATGCCCAAGCAGGGGCTATTAGTCACTTCGGTGATGTCCAAACAGGGACTTTTAGTCAATTCGGTGATGCCCAAGCATGGGCTGTTATATAAGCCACGACGGTGATGTCCAAACAGGGACTTTAGTCACGACGGTGATGCCCAAGTGGGGGCTTTGAGTTTGATCAACTCTTAGAAAGATGAAGGGATCTCATGAGATTAAGTTTATAGAGCCGGAATATTGAAATGTCATGCATAATCTTTATAAAAGCTGATTGTGCGGGTATGACACCATTTGATATGATACTTGTTGCTTTGTCTATTAATATTTGGTAAATGTTAAAATGTTGATGTGATGCATGTATCGTGGATATGGTTATTGTAATCTATCCATATATTGGTATCTCAGTCTTGCATGTCTTCTTGTTATTTCTCTTTGCTTTTCGGCATCGCTATATATCTATGAGTTTAGATGGATCCGAACATCCTATTGGTACCGTCGGAATCGAAGACTGAGATCTGCAATGATGCGGGGGCGTGGCAGATTCACCCCGGATCTACATCGGCTGCCTATCATGGACCGATAACCACACTGGAGAAGAATGCCGAAGGTGAGCCATGTCGCAGAGTTCAGACAGTTGAGACGAGGAGGATTGCTCTCCCACCACCTTGGTACTACTTACAGGTGCTACAGATGAATGGACAGCTACAAGAGCACCCGCCTCTAGGTGTACCATTACCTGGAGTCGAGCCGGCTTCACCGATTGAGGAGGACTCGGAGGAGGACCCCGAGGAGTACCCGGAGGATGAGCCCGTGTACCATGTCTTGGATCACGACGATGATCTTGATGAGGTATCGGAGTACGTGCTTGATGACGATCCAGATTTTTATGATTCCGACTCTCCTAATGAGGGCGGAGACGTCGTGGACCCATCACCTGGGGTCTCTTCTTGTGGGAGTGTTCGTGGCGAGTCTTCCTTTAGTCATTAGTAGTGGTCAGCTTATGGGTGTATATTTTGTGGTTAGTTCGTCTCGGTCCGACTGTATTTGGCTTCTTAGAGCCACCTTTTTGATGTGTGGTTCCGGACCCTCCCCTATTTTTCTTTACTTAGTTTACAGCTGTTAACTTTATGTTCTGGAACTCTGTTACTAACGGCCATCCTGATCAGGCCCTAGTTTCTGTACTAAACTCTGAATCCCACTGGGATAGATTATATATATATATATATATATATATATATATATATATATATATATATATATATATGATGTTTACATTTCATGTTCTGAGTGTTCATCACTTACCCTTGTTTTAAAAAAAATATATCACCATTTTGAGAATACTGACTTATTAAGAAAATATCATTTACCGGAAGCGACCAGCAATTTAATTATTTTATTTTACAACAGGTAATAAAGTGACGCCCCAGTTTACAACGTTATATACATGGTCTAGTAATATTTCAAAGTGAAGTGGAACTCATTCTTATAGAAACTACTTTTCATCCATTTTTTATCCAATTATTAACCAAAAAAGTGAAAAATTAAAATATTTCGGTCTAAGTTTATTTTTACCCCCCTCTATTCATTTTCTACCTCCCGAACATTCACCTACTCTCAAGTCTCAACCAATCTATCTATATCTATATAATATACATTTGAGAATGATTCTCAAAAGAGAAATAGTACGCGTGTCATCTCCAAGAAGCTTCTTACCAAGAATTGTACACATGTCGTAATATTACACATTCTGCATACCCTCCACAACAATCATCATTAATTATCATCCACCAATTAAAGGGTTTTAATTTCTTATCAAATACATCTAATTTGTATTTATGGAATTTATGGTAAGTTTTTGTCTAAATTTGATTTCTAATATCCAAATTTCGAAATGAAACCTCCTTACAAAAAACTAAATTAAAAGTGTATTAATTATAATTGGTTATACCGATAATAATTCAAATTTCAGCTTTAAACAATGTATTAATTATAAAAGATTATAATCTAAAAGAGAAGTCTATATAGTCTGGGGAGCAATTCAAAATTTAAAGAGACACCAATCAATCAATTGTATAAAAAAAAAACAAGGGTGACACCAATCAATCATGCTGCTAATTGACAATTAAAATCAATTAATTATTATCTCATCTCATATTGAAAATGAGTAAATAGTCAACACCTCTACAATTTTAAATTTGAAAATAATTAAAACCTGCAAATAAAATATATCATTAGCCTATATAAGAAGAATTTGAAGCCTGGTATCTAGATGACAACTTGGCAAGGTACACTTTGTGCTTCTCTTCTTATTTCTGCTGCTTCTCATTTTCTTTACTTTTTTTTTATTTGATGTGATTTATCATTCAGAAGAAGGAAGAGCCTCGCGGGGAGAATCAAAGGGTCTTTTGTTTGGAACAAGAAATTCGTGTGATGGAGGCTACAATCCGCAAGGAGAGTCTTCAACTATGATTTCTCATCACACCTCCTCATCTTCTTCCGTTCCCGGTAATACCAACTCTTTCTTTGGGCAAATTTTTGCTTAGGAACCCTGATCTACTTATTGAAGTCTCTGCCTTTGATTTTCTTTCTTGATTGTTGCTTCATCTTCAATAAAGTAAATTATATATTTTTTCTTTTCTCTATGATATTATTTCCATTTTTTAATGCATGCTATCACAACAATCTGTCTGCTATAGTCACAAAGAGGGAATTGGATTTATAATTGATATGCTCATTCTTACTAGCACAATTCTCTTTCATTACTCTAGCTTGGGTTTATTTCTTGGCGATTTGTTCAAATGGGTGAAGAGCCCATTAATCAAACATTCCTCTTTAGACTTCATAATTTTGTACTCTTTGTGAGGTTCCTGTAAACTCTATCATACATGAGCCAATAATAAGGATCTTAAGAATCCATAGTTTCACTAATAGGATGAATAGAAACACTAACCTTTCTCCATGCTTAAATGTTAATACTTCTTTACTTGAACTTCAATCAACAATGAAAACTTTTCTATCCATTTACTTCCTCTTTATGCCTCTAACTTTGATGGAAACTAGGAGACTTTCTTTCTAGGCAGAGATAGGGAAATGTTTCATTTCCTTCCTTTTATAATTGCTTCCATCAAGCAATATATTCTTTTATGAAAAGACTCGTTCCTAAGAGTCATATCCATTCATTCCAATATTAAACAATATGTCCTTTCATTCAAATATTAAACCACCACTAATATTTGTCACACACATGAGACATTAATTCTTACATTCTCCCACTTGGCTCATGTGACAAAGTACAACCTCATGTGGTCCAATAAATTCTCAATCATAATGCGCATAAATAAGGACAATTGTTTCATCGTAAGTCATATTTAATAACAAGAAATAATAAGAGTCATGGAGGTCATATATCCCTACTTTGACACAGTTCCTTCCATGCACTACTATATTAGTCTTCTTCCTAATATGACACTTCCATGGGAAATACATAATATGTCTAGCAATAATGTCATTTTAAAGACCATTCGTGTTTTTCAACGTCATCATTCATAATTGTGCACACATAAGTTTGAAAACAAAAATTTCAGAAACTTATACATTAATAAGCTTAGAGTGTCATACATACATCACTAATGAATTAAAAACATAATTTAACATTCGCTAGCAGACATAATGCCCATTCTTTCAACATGACCAGTAAATGCTTTGGGCGGTAACCCTTTTGTTAAAGGGTCGACAATCATAAGTTCAGTGCTAATATGATCAATTGACACTCTTTGTTTCTGAACTTCTTCTTTAACGGCAAAGTACTTTATTTTCATATGCTTAGCACCCTTAGAGTACTTATCGTTTTTCGAAAAAAAGACAGCTGCGGAATTATCACAATAAATTTTCAGCGGCCTGGCAATACTGTCGACTATTCCTAGTCCTGAAATAAAGTTCCGCAGCCAATTAGCCTGAATAGTGGCCTCAAAGCATGCCGCAAATTCAGCCTCCATAGTGGATGCAGCAATGACCGACTGCTTCGCACTCTTCCATGATATTGCTCCTCCGGCTAAAAGATATACGTAACCAAAAGTGGACTTTCTTGTATCCACACATCCATCAAAGTCTGAATCTGAATATCCAACCACCTCAAGGTGATTAGATCTCCTATAAGTAAGCATGTAGTCCTTCGTTCCTTGCAAGTATCTTAGAACTTTCTTTGCAGCTTTCCAGTGGTCCATTCCTGGATTACTCTGGTATCTACCCTGCATTCCAATTGCAAAACTTATATCTGGTCTCGTGCATGTCTGAGCATACATCAAACTCCCAACAACAGATGCATAAGGAATATTTTCCATCTGTTTCCGTTCCAAATCATTCTTTGGACATTGCATGAGACTAAACTTGTCTCCTTTATGAATTGGAACAGGAGATGCTGAGCACTTGTCCATCCTAAATCTCTCTAAAACTTTATTAATATATGCTTTTTGAGACAAACCCAACAATCCAAGTGATCTATTCCGGAATATTTCTATTCCGATCACATAGCTTGCCTCACCCATATCCTTCATTTCAAAATTGTTAGAGAGAAATTTCTTGGTCTCACTTAACAGACCAAGATCATTAGTTGCAAGCAAGATATCATCAACATACAGAATCAGAAATATAAACTTACTCCCACTGATCTTCAGATATATACACCGGTCAACAGTGTTTTCCTTAAATCCAAAAGAAACAACAGTATTATTGAACTTAAGATACCATTGTCGGGAAGCTTGTTTAAGTCCGTATATTGATCTCTTAAGTTTACATCCATGTGTTCCTTTCCTTTCTCTATGAATCCCATTGGTTGATTCATATAAACATCTTCCTCTAAGTTCCCATTTAGAAAGACTGTTTTCACATCCATTTGATGCAACTCTAAATCATAATGAGCTACCAATGCCATGATAATTCTGAAAGAATCTTTCTTGGAAACCGGTGAAAACGTTTCTTTGTAATCAATGCCATCTTTCTGAGTAAAACATTTAGCAACAAGTCTGGCATTGTAACGTTCAAGGTTGCCATGAGAGTCACGCATAGTCTTAAAGACCCATTTACACCCAACTCTCTTGCAACCTTCAGGCAATTCTACGAGGTCCTAAACATCATTCTGTTCCATGGATTTAAGCTCATCTTTCATGGCATCTAACCATTTATCAGCATTATCACCATTCATGGCTTGTGAAAACGAAACTGGATCATCATCAATTCCTAAGTCATTTTCTGACTCTTGTAGATATACCACGTAATCATTCGGTATAGCAGATCTTCTTTCTCTTTGGGATCTTCTTAATGCTATTTCTTGTGGTTGTTCTATTGTAGGTTCATTTTCAACCTTGGGAACATTAATTTGTTGTTCTTCTTGATTATTATACGGTTCAACAATTTGAGGAACAACAACTTGAGCAGTAGGAACACAAGTCAAAGGAACTTGTATTCTTACTTCATTAATCTCCACATTTCGTGAAGCTTCTCTCCCACTGGTTTCACAACTTTCAATGAACCTAGCATTCCTAGTTTCAACAATTCTTGTACTGTGGGTAGGACAATAAAATCTAAACCCCTTAGACTTTTCTGGATAACCAATGAAATATCCACTGATTGTTCTTGCATCCAGTTTCTTTTCATGTGGATTATAAATCCTTATTTCTACCTGGCAACCCCAAACATGCAGGTGCCTTAAACTAGGTTTCCTTCCAGTCCACAGTTCAAAAGGTGTCTTTGGAATTGCCTTACTAGGAACCATGTTCAACAAATACATGGCAGTTTTTAAGGCATGCATCCACAATGATAAGGTTAAAGATGCATTGCTTAACATACTCCTAACCATATCCATTAAGGTTCGGTTACGCCTTTCCGATACACCATTTTGTTGTGGTGTACCTAGCATTGTGTATTGAGCACATATGCCACGCTTTTCTAGGAATTTAGAAAACGGACCAGGTTGTTGTCCATTTTCATCATACCTTCTGTAATACTCACCACCTCTATCAGACCTTATGATTTTCACCTTTCTGTCCAATTGCCTTTCAACTTCATTTACATAAATTTCTAAGGCATTCACCGCTTGAGACTTCTCATGTAGTAAATAGACATATCCATAACGTGAAAAATCATCAATAAAGGTGATAAAGTATTTTTCCTTACCGAAAGAATTAACATCAAAAGGTCCACATATATCAGTGTGAACTATCTCAAGAAGCTGAGTGCTTCTTGTGGCGCCTTTCTTTGTGTGTTTTGTTTGCTTTCCTTTAATACAATCCACACAAATATTAAGGTCGAGTAAATCTAAATCTGGAAGGACTTCATTCTTTATAAGTCTTACCATTCTTTCCTTGGAAATGTGACCCAAGCGCTTATACCACAAATAAGCAGAACGTTCATTCACTAAACCATGTTTAATGCCAACATTGTGATGCAAGGTCATAAGTGTTTCAGCATATAGATTATCAAGATTCAATCTATATAAACCATCAATAAGTATACCAGATCCAATCATAAAGGTATGCTTATACAAACTGAAACATCCATTACCAAACTTAAAAGAGTATCCAACAATATCAAGTTTAGACAAAGAAACTAAATTCCTAGAAATATTAGGTACATACACAGTATCAAAGAAATCTAAATGATGTCCAAAGTGTCAAGGATCAAACGATAAGTCCCGATAGCTTCCTTTGGAACTTTCACTCTATTCCCCTTGAATACAAACTTCTCATTTGGGCTTATGGTTTGGATCGTAAGAAATCCCTGCATCGTATTAGAAACATGAGTCGTACATCCAGAATCAATCCACCAAGTTTTATGAGGAACTTCAGTTAAATTTGATTCAAAACATACATAAGCATTAAGCTCACCTTTCTTTTCGAACCAAGCCTTACGTTTGGGGCACTCCTTATGGAAATGTCCAGATTTCCCACGTAAATGAGATTTGTCATTCTTTCCATTCTTCTCGGATCTTAACGGAGGACTCATTTATCTTTAGTGGTCCTTTCCCCTTTCCATGTTTCTTATCGGCATTCTTACCAGCTCCTTGATGGTTCACATAATGGATTGAGTGACTTCCTTGATTCTTAAGTCTCGTTTCCTCTTGAACCAACATCTTGTACAATTCAAGCACATTCCATTTATCTTTCATGGTGTTGTAGTTCATTTGGAACGAACCATAATCGACGATCATCGAGTTCAAAATGAACTGCACAAGGAAATTCTCATCCACTTCCATTCCCAATGACTTAAGTCTTGCTGCAATATTTATCATTTCAATAACATGCTCATGCATAGTACGAGAACCATCAAACTTCATGGTGGTTAAGGTACTCATTAATGTCCCAGCAAGAGACTTCTCAGCAGTTTGGGAGCGCTCTTCCACATTCTTCATAAATTATTTTGCACTTTCAGTTTTAGGAAGAGCAGACTTAATGTTACTTGCTATGCTCATTCGCATAAAAAACAAACTTAGTCTGTTTGACTTTTCCCAAGCCTTAAAATGAGCCTTCTCTTCATTGCTACTAGCATCAGTAATAGCAGCAGGCTTCTCAACTTGAAGAGTCAAATCAAGATCCATTACACCAAGGTGAAATTGGATTTGTTCACTCCATTCAGAGAAGTTCAGCCCATTAAATGTTGGAACAGACGTAGCATGCTAATGTAAAGACATAGGAACAAATACTGCAATTAACACATGCTTCACATTAACGCTTTGAGTCATAAAATAACATACAATCAAATTCAGACAATAAACATTAAACATTCAATGTACATTAATGTTCTCCTTTGGGTGATACATCAATGCACAAAAAACATAATGATGCTAATACAGTCAACATTATTAGGCAATGAAATATGCACTAACTAGAAATATTTACTATCTTTGGACATATAAATAAAACTAATAGTGCATTCACATCACCATCAATCATGTCCATTAATTATAAGAACAACTAATCAACCTTTGGGTGATCCATAAATGCCTTATAACAATGAACTTCAATTTACCCATAAACTAACAATCATCACGTCATGATCATTTATAGCATCACATTCTATGGGTAATTGAAATAAATTATCATTCATTTGGAATTAAATAAACTTCAGATTTGACCACTTTGGTGATTAACAAATCCATCATACATTTAATCCCAAAATATACATACTTCATAAACAATCACATATATATTTAACAATTCAATATATATAAACTGTGATTATTACAAGTTGCCAATACATTCATTCAAATGCCTTTTCTTCATTCCCATTCAGAAAAAAAATCACACACTGGAAGGCATTTAAATCCCGTGAACAGTGCATTACTTTTCATAAATTGTAATGCAAACTTGTTAATCACGTAAAGCCTCTGAATGTAGCCAAACTTGTTAATGCAAACTTGACTATTTTTGAGATATAACGCAAGTACAGGGGGTCAGGGAACTTGACCCTGATTCCGAGAAAAAACAGGTCATTTTCATTCCAGTTCAATATATAATTACTATATATTGAGAACGTACAGGGAGAAATAGAGTTGAGATGAAACAGACATTTAACAATTACCGTGCAGCGGAAATCACAATCATAATTTACAAATTCCCAATATTTAAAATTAGGGTTCATAAAATTGGGGAATTTAAACATCATCAATGGAAAACTATAAATTCCCTAATACATGCTCTGATACCACATGTAAACTCTATCATACATGAGCCATTAATAAGGATCTTAAGAATTCATAGTCTTCACTAATAGGATGAATAGAAACACTAATCTTTCTCCATGCTTAAATGTTAATACTTCTTTACTTGAACTTCAATCAACAATGGAAACTCTTCTATCATTTTCCTTCTTCTTTATGCCTCTAACTTTGATGGAAATTAGAAGACTTTCTTTCTAGGCAGAGATATGGAAATGTTTCATTTCCTTCCTTTTATAATTGCTTCCATCAAGCAATATATTCTTTTATGAAAAGACTCATTCCTAAGAGTCATAACCATTTATTCAAATATTAAATAATATGTCCTTTCATTCAAATATTAATCCATCACTAATATTTATCACACACATGAGACATTAATTCTTACTGTTCTTATATGACATATTGTGGCCATAAAAAGGGAAGAAAAATGTGTATCTTCGAAGAGATAATAGGTATGTTCTTGATTAAGCATATCATACAGGTTTTCCTGGTTTTTTATGTTCATTTCTTAAAATATCCTTCTTGGTTTTGATGTTTTAACTATGAATGAAGGCTATTAAAGAGAATGCGGGAGAAAAGGAAGATCCAGCAAAAAAAGTCAGCAACTACAACCTCTCATTTTTTACTTTTGGTCAGGAAATGGCAGATGAATTTCAATCTGGGTTATATGAATTTTGAATTAAAATGCTTAGGTGCTCCGAGTAATATTCTAAGATATAAAGGTAATAATTATTTTATAGGTTTTATTTTAGAGTTTAATTGCTATACATTGATAGTGTAAAACTACACCGTCAACTAATTAAAAATCGACACATCATTAAAAATCTTTTACTATTATCCTAACTACCTTAAAAGTCATTTATACCTTGACTTTTGATTGGTTGACAGTGTAAAATAATTTATACTGACTATATATATCAATTAAACTCTTTATTTTATTAGGAAAATTATTTTATCAACTTTGTTGTATATATATTTTTGTCAATGCAAATGCCAATTTTTGAAGGAAGTCTTGCTAATCTTGAAACCTCAATAGAAATAGATTAAAGTGCTTTTAAACAGAGAATGTTTCGTTAATGTTATTTTGGGAGAGTACCCATACACCATTTTAGTTCGAAAATTAAATTGAAAGTAGCGTAGATTTTTTTTTTTTTTTTTTGACTCAGAAAGTAGTATAGATTGTTGTTGCAAAAAAATTATATTGATATATCACACGTGTCAGATAGAAATAATATTTTTTTTAACAAGGGGAAAGAAATAATATTGATGTATCACAAATGTGCCTAAAAATATTAATCTTAAAATTGATTATTGAATAAAATAGGAAATTATTTTGAAAATAACATCACGTTATTATTATTATATTAAAAATGATTGTGATCGTACTAACTACTAACTTTTTGTAGCATTTAAAATAAAAAATGTAGTTAAATTAATTTCAAAAATCAGCATAATTCTCCAAATTTATTACAAAATAATTTATATTTAAAGACTATTTAAAGTAAATAAAATTTAGTTTCAAAAGATGGTCCACGTTTTCAAATAGGAAATTTTAATATTGCCATTAATATATTGTCCACGCTTTAGAATGACCATAGAAATTAAATGCTAATTATTGAAGAGAAAACAAATTAGTGATTTTAAAATTTCAATTTATAGTCCCTTCAAAACAAATCTTCAATTTGTAGTGTCATTAATATGGATCCGGCTCCTCTAAAGTGAGGAGTCTCATTTAAAGGTAAAGTGAATTGATCTCTACCGTTAAAACACTTGAACGGTGAGGATTAATAAAGATTTTGCTTTTTTAAGTAATAATTTGACACAACTAATAACCATCCCCACCAACTAAACCTCATCATCAGAAACTGCAAACCACCACTGTCCACAATGGCCTCCGCCCTCCATTATTGGTAAAACTGTAAAATCAAAATTCTGTAGATCTTTCTCATCAAACCATCCCTCGCCACCATTGAACCGTTGCAGAACCACCATTACAGCCCCCTGTTATCACGGGCCCTCATCACTGTACTCCTTGATCGAACCACCGCAAGAACAATTCATCATTAAAATATTCAAAAATTAAAAAAATTAAAACTCCCTCTTCCTCCCATCACTCTCATGGCCGCACACCTGTTCAGAAACCTTCTTGTAAGAGTTGCAGCGGTCCAACAATGGAGGGTTGTAGTTAACAAATTTAAACGGTCTTGATGAATACATGTATATTGAAATTAATTAAGAAAAAGAATCACGTAACCACCGCAAACTCAATCCCCCTTGTTTTTTCGACAAACATAAAAAAAACAAAAAGAACGAACTGATTACTGATGCATCTGGAATTTCTGCCTTTCACATGGCGATGAACGGGGTGGAGGTAATGGCGGCGAAAGGCGTGAAGCTAACGACAGAGAAAAAACGGCTGGTGAACAGACGGTGGCTGGGTGGAACTCGAAGTCCCGGAGGTCGCTGTTGGGTGGCTTCACAGCTACAAGTGGTCCTGTACGTGTGGGGCTTGAGGAACGGCGACGAGGGACTCAACCAACTGCACTGGTGGTAGGAGGTGGATCACGATGGCTCGCATGGAAATGGGGATTAAGATTGGAGATTGGGGAAAAGCAGTGACTGGCAGTAAATGGGGAGATTGTGTGACTCTGAGATTGCATAACAAAATAACTTTCAAATGCATTGTGCTGCACGGTTTTCCCGAGCGTCGTTCACGGCTTTCCTTTGCTGTTCGGCCAAGCGCACCGCCGTCCAGAGTTTCTATGGGGAAGATGCTCCAACGAGTGCAGTAGTG
Source organism: Sophora flavescens (assembly GCA_030762895.1). NCBI lineage: Eukaryota > Viridiplantae > Streptophyta > Magnoliopsida > Fabales > Fabaceae > Sophora > Sophora flavescens. The sequence goes on from CM061068.1 coordinate 78,375,983, forward strand.
GGACAGTTAATGTGCCAGAGTCGTTCTTTGATTTTGTTATTTTGTTTTATTTTTAATTAAAAAATTAAATATCAACTAATCTAAGCCGTTAATGTGTTTAATGATGGAGATGGGTTTACTTTTTCCTCTAAAGTGAGTGAACTCAATTTAGAGGAACCAAATCCCATTAATATATTGATATATTGATTCAGGCTACCTACGTATACATTATTTATTATGTTATTTATTTATTTCTTTATGATCACATGGTATATGTTTATATATTCTTTATATTTTTTTTTAACTAAAAAGATATTCATTCATTCAAATTGATAAAATACATCGAACAACAAAAATCCAACATAGCTAAAAACCGAAAAGGATGAATCTGCGAACAAACTTACAGCACCCAGGTTAATAGCATAACACGGCAAAATCAAAATGCCTACAAAAATGACAAAATCAAAGTCACCGGAATACCCATGTCTCCGGATCTGTAGCATTGACGCCCAATTCTTGATCAAATCTGTGATGGATCGAAGCAAATCTGTCAATCTGAACCAAACGAACACCGCACCAAGACGGGAAATCAAACAACGTCTCACCAAGACGACGAACAACAATACCGCCGCCCACAGAAGACGAAAAACATGAAAAACACGAAGAAAAAAAAACCAGATTTATGTGGAAAAACCACTTATTTAGATAAAGTGGGAAAAAAACAAAGTAAAGGGGTGATTCCAAGCCAAAAAATGGCTCAAAACCACCCTCTCTAATAGTGGTACGTGACTGCGTGTAGAGAGAAGGAAGAGAGTTTGAAGTTAGATAGAGAATGATAAGAGAGTTGCCCTTTATATATTCTTTATAGTATACCAAAAAAAATATTATTTATAGATGTCTTATTTTTTACATTATATCTGTAATACTAAAGTTGTATAGTAGACAATATATACTTACTATTATTTTTATTAAATTAATACCTATTATACTTTGTAATTGACAGTTCAGATAAAATGATTTTTTAACAATTTGTGACATAATTTTCCACAAAAAAAAAATTAATAAAAAAATATAAAATCAACAATTACATTTTTATGTAAATCAACGATCAACATTTACTAGTACACACACACATATATGCCTGAATAAATCCATGAACTCCTTGTAGTGATATCCACATCCTCTCGTAAAGATGGCTTTTTGACCAAACTGAATTCCTTTTAGAAACTATTTACCAGTTTAGGGTTATTCTGAAACTATTTACCAATGGGTGGTCGTTTTGGACACGTGGCATATTTTTTTTTTTCACTTTGACGGGTCAAAGACGCTGGTTAGACTGGCGCCTACCACTTTAAAAAAAAAAAAATACAAAAGAGAGGCGCCACTGCAGATGGCGCCTTCAAAGGCGCAGTGGCGCCTCCCCCTGCAGTGCACCACGTGGCACTGCAGCCCCCCCGGTGATGGACTCTGTTTGGCTCATTTTCCTTACTTTTCAAGCTCCGTCTTCATGCAAGCTCCGTCATGGTTGATCCTGAGCATTTAATCCTTAATTCCTACACAACACCACAAAACCGCCTTAATTACCCGTTCCAAGGTAAAAACTAACAAATATCAAATTAAATATGCCTAAGCTATATGAAAATGCATGCAAAATGACAATGAAATATGAGGTGAAATCACACTCATCACCCCCTCCCTCTCAGTCTCCCCGACAGTCGCCACCCAATCCAAGCCGCACACCACCGTCGTTGTGTAACACCTGGGTGCCGACGAGGACGGGGAGTGGTCGCCGGTGCAAGAAGGCATGGACCAGGAGCGGCTCCTGGTAGGCTTCTAGGCGGAGGGAGACATGAATGAACCGATTACACACCCGAATGAGAGGGATCCTGAGACTGTGTAGGTATGGGACTATACAGTTGAGGAAGGCTTATATGAATTGATTGGTACTACCTATACTAATAAGATGCATCTTCTTTTCGGTAGCCCATCACTTAAGAACTCCACAGTTAAGCGTGCTTCACTTGGAGCAATTCTAGGATGGGTGACCTCCTGGGAAGTTTTCCCAGGAAGCGTGTGAGTGAGGACAAAGCACGCTGAAAAGACCCGTGTTGGTTTGTAGAGACAGTCGTCAATCCATAAAGCAGCCAGTGATGTTACAAATGGTATCAGAGCGGCACCTCTCCCAGTACGGTGTGGTTCGGGGACGAACCAAAGCGGAAGTTGGTGGGCATGTAACACCCGGGTGCCGACGAGGGTGGGGAGTGGTCGTCGGTGCAAGAAGGCATGGACAAGGAGCGGCTCCTGGCAGGCTTCTAGGCGGAGGGAGACATGAATGAACCGATTACACACCCGAATGAGAGGGATCCTGAGACTGTGTAGGTATGGGACTATACAGTTGAGGAAGGCTTATATGAATTGATTGGTACTACCTATACTAACAAGATACATCTTCTTTTCGGCAGCCCATCACTTAAGAACTCCACAGTTAAGCGTGCTTCACTTGGAGCAATTCTGGGATGGGTGACCTCCTGGGAAGTTTTCTCAGGAAGCGTGTGAGTGAGGACAAAGCACGCTGAAAAGACCCGTGTTGGTTTGTAGAGACAGTCGTCAATCCATAAAGCAGCCAGGGATGTTACACGTTCACCAGATCTGGCCTCTAAGATCAAAACCCTTGCATGAACTACGCCACCATCATTGCCTTATCATCCTCCTTCTTCATCGACCTTTGCGTGCACCGCCAACGGCACCACCGCCTTTGTCGCCCTCCACATTTCATTCGTAGCATCGAACCGTTAGGCGACCAAGTCACACCCGAGCCGCCGTCGTTCCTCATCTTGCCGTGATTGTTGTCTTCCTCGTCACCTTCGGAGTACAGAGGAGAGGAGATCCATCCAAAGGTTGTCGGGACTTCAGATCTGGCCTTGAATATTTCAGATCTTCACCAAAGATGCCATAGCCGAACTAGCATCAGACCTTGTCGTTCACCTCGACGCCACCAAACCACTGTTACTATATTTTTTCTGTATTCATTTTGTTTGGAGACATGATGGTAGGGTCTGAGGGGGTGAGGGTGACGGTGGGGGTGGGGGTGGCAGCAATGGAGGCTGAGGGGGTGGGGGTGGCGGCAATGGAGGCTGCGGGGGTGGAGGTGGAGGAAGCAGAGGTTGAGGGGAAGGGAGTGGCAGATCCGAGTGAAAGCTGAAGGGTGAGAATGAGAATAGAAGAGGGGTCAAAGAGTAAATTTTTTTTTACAAATAAGTCATTATTTAGGTCTCTCATGGTGAGAGACGTGTCAAGGTCTCTCACCTTAGAAGCAACCTGGTAAACAATATAAATGACAGTTAAAATCTTCTTACTTGTATATCATACGCTCTTTGGTGAGGCTTTTTGACCAAAGTAATATTCTTTTAGAAACTATTTACCAAAATAATTCACTTTTGAAACTTTACCAAAGTAACCTCTTTTTTGCCCACATGGAATATTATATTCTTTCTCCTTTTGTGATGACACCAGTTTGATTAGCGCCATTGACCTGGCACACCGGCGCGCTCCTATTGGTCCGTCGCTTTTTTTGCAAAAAAAAAAATTATTGATCCAAAATATAAAACAAAAAAGAAAATTCAAGCCGGCACCACGTGGCGCACTCTGGTGCAGTGACGTCACTGCAACAACTGGCAATAAAAAATGTGATGTAACGGTTTTTGGGTCTAAAACCAGTATATCCCAATGTTGTCAACGAATGACTACTAATTATTCGTGGGACGTGACTTCCATTGGTCAAGCATTATTTTAATACCGCTAGGAATCGAATCCGGGAACAAATCGAGTCGATTCCTATAGTATCACACGACATGCCTTACAATCACTGAATCAAGAGACTTATGATATGTTTGGAATCAAGGTCAGAGACTTTAGAAGTGCTTTTTGGACGTAGAAACTACTCACAGTAACTTCCTGTCAAAAACACTTCAACCCAAATCAATCAAATTTCCAAACATGCTATTAGTTGTGATGTAATAGTTTGACAAGATATATCATACTGCCAAAAGCTTATCTTATCTTTGCCTCTCAAAATATATATATATATATATATATATATATATATATATATATATATATATATATAAAATACTGCCAAATGCTTCGCCTATTACCGAGTCCTTTTTTTTTTTTGACAAACCTATTACCGAGTCCTTATTGACCGTGAGAGTGTAACTATTTTAGTTAAATATATCTGCTATCTACATTTCAATTTGATCTGTTTCACTGACGTTGACAAAATTAATGCTTCCCCTAAGATGAAAGCTATAAGAATCAACTCTTCCGATCTAATCCAAATCATTTTTTTTATCGGATTGGATTGGTTCAAATTAATATAGTAATCGATCCAATTTAAATCGAATAACTTATTTTTATTTTTAGATTAAAGGTTTTTTTGACTTAAAATTGATAGGAAATAAATTCGGGTATTCATCTTTTATCATCAAATTTAGATTGATAATTCTTAATCCCTCTACTTAATCTTTCTATTAATAATATTTCTTATTAAATTAAATAAAAATTATTGAATAAATTTATATTTTCAACATATTAATTAGATGTATCATCATTATTATTATTTAATATACTTTCTTCATTAGTATCAATATTGCTTTAATTTTTTAAATGCGAAGGAGGTCCAAAAATTTGATAAGGTCCAAAGATTTTAGTTTAAATCTTTGGAACGGTTATTCTCGATTTTGATGAATTGATTTTAAAAAAAATATTCTAAAAAAGTGGAAGTTAAAAACAAAATGATTTGTGTTTGATAATAATATTCTAAAAATGAGTTTAGAAAAATTGATTTTATTTAAAAGATAATCAACAAAAAAATTAAAAATTATTGCTTCTCTTAAATCCAAAATTAATTTCAACAAAATATTATAAATAAACATCCTAAAATTCTCAAAATTACTTTTATTTTACCTATAATCAACTTCGGATCGTTGAGAATCTTAAACAAACAAGCACAAAATTGGCAAAAGTACAGCCACCCAAAGAAAAGTGGATTGATACTATTTGACCTAGAGCTGCATTATTGAGCAATTTAAATGTGTTTTTATTCATAAATTTCACTGAGATCAGTTATATTAATAATTTAATCATGTATAACATGTGTTTTGAAAAGTACGTTTTCTTGGTAATAAAGTCGTCAAGAACAGAATGAGTGAGTTTAGAAATTTTTTTTTTTTTTGGGTACATATTGAGTTTAGAATTTAATATTGATGAAAAATATATATTTAAAAACCACCTGAAACTGTAAGTGATTAGAATATAAAAAATGATAAATAATTTCCATTATTTTCCCTGTTCATCAACGGTCCATAAATTAAAGTGGGTGTTTGGGAAAGATTAATTTCCATAAAAATAGTTTTTTTTAAAAAAATTAATCAATTATAATAGAATCCGGCTTTTGGACATGTTTGTTAAAAAACAATTTTTAAAATAATCAATTTCATTTAAGTTGTGGTTGTGTAAAAATTACTTTCGTACACTAATTACAAAAAAGTTCTAGAAATTATATATATATATATATATATATATATATATATATATATATATATATATATAAATAAACTAATGATCTAACATCTAAATGTTATTGATTTCAAAATAATCTAACGACTTTTTAAATAAGCTTCAAACTTATATTTTCTCTAAAAATCATTTTTCTCTCTCATAAAATTAGTTTTTGTTTAATATAATTAGGTTTGTTAAAAATATCAAATTAAACCCAAAACATTTTTTTTCCAAAATAAAAACAGTTTCCTTTTTTTAGAATCTCATTCAAAATAAAATAGTTTCCTTAAAACTGATAGATTATTTTAAAACTCATAACACTCTTTTCGTTTTTCTCTTTCAAAATTAATTATCAAAAAATATTATTAAACTATATAAACAATTTTATATCTTTTTAAAATTTAATATATAAAAGTGATTTTTTAATCCAACCCAAAAGAAATATATTATCTTTAGATAATTTTGTAAACAATACATCCAAATATAAAATTGATGTTAATATAATTGTTTGTTACGCACTCTAAATGAATTCCTTCAAGACTTCAACCATTTTCCCAATCATATCTAGCTTACTTTTCATATACAACAGTGCCTCGTATCAATATATATACCTTGTCTACAGCATTGATGAAAGAAGTATAATTTCACTCATTTCAAAATATATCTTGGGAGAAAAAATATATATGTAATTAAATTTATAATAATTTTTTTGTGCAGTAAATAAATTTATAATAATTTTTAACAAAAAATGATACATACACAAAAAAAGTAATTTACAAAACCCTTACCTGGATAGAGGCTGCATTGCTGAGTCAATTCCTTATGTCAGTATTCAAGATACTCAGTTGAAGGTTAAAGATATTCTGGTTAATGGTATGTGGCATTTTAATCTTCTTGCTACTCAGTTGCCAACTGACATAATTCTGGAGATGCAAAGTATCAGTACTTTTGATTTAGCAGATGACTTAGTGATTTGGGGAGCATGTAATTCAGGTCACTACACTACTAAGAGTGCTTATCAGTGGCTGCTGCTGCGTGATTCACATTCACCTACAACCACTATTCCCTGGTCTTGGATATGGCATATGAAAATCTCAAAAAATCTGAAACATTTTAGTTGGTTGGTCATGTACATTTTGGTGAGGAACTGTCATGGAGAGTTGTTTGGCTTTTCTGGCTTATGTGGACTCACAACCAATATCAAGGCATAACTTCTAGCTATTGACTTTGGTCTTAAAATGGCTTGGAGTGCTGGTTTTGGTGTGAGTCTGACTCTCAGGATGCTATCACTCTCATTGAAGAAGGAATTGATCAAGTTCATCCTCATGCACCTCTTATTGAACACATCAGACAATTCAAGCTAATGGATTGGGACTTGTCTTTTCATCGAAGGCAATTCTTGTGCAGATTGGTCAGTCAAGTATGGAGCCAATATGGAGCATGGTTTTACTGCTTGGAATTCTTGTCCATCTTAGCTTTCAAATGCCATGTTAGCTGATGCAATGGGAATAAGCTTCCTTAGACCTTAGTTTTGTTTTGTTTAGTTTCCGATTGATAAAAAAAAAAGAGTTGAGAATTTTTGGACAGAGTTTTATAATATTGTACGATGGATGCATTTGACTAAACAACTTAAATAAATATTTATTTGATAAGTTTTTTTTTTCAAATAAATTAAAAACAACTTATTTTTATAAGATTATTTGACAAACTTATTATAATATGCTCAAATGAGCTTATATAAAGGTCATAAATTATTTTTACAAATTATTTACATAAGATTGTTTTTATAAACTATTCTTATAAGCTTAAATATATTCTCTATATAAGCTTTTCCAAATGCATCATTAACCATTTCATTGAAGAGTATATATATATATATATATATATATATATATATATATATATATATATATATATATATATAATTTTGTTATTTTTAATATCTTCAAACAACTAGTTCCGGTGGATTCCAATAACTTCTTCATTAAATGGATTTAGATGACAAAACCCTTACATATATTAAAAGGAGCTGTTAAGAATTTTGGATTGAATTTAAAGTGATGAAACAAAAGATTCTCAACCACTACAATAAAAGATTGTATAAATTATTTTATATATATATATATATATATATATATATATATCATTTTTGTTATTTTAATCTTTTTGAACAAATACTTCTGGTTGAAGAGACTTTTCCCAAAAATGAATAATGGACAGAGAAGAAGATTCCAAACACTTTTCCATATCAAGGTGGCGTTTGGTTCCAAAAAAGTTTTATCCGTAGCTAAATTATATTTCCAAAAATGTTTTTTTCCTATTTTCACATATGGGATGGATAGATTTTTTTAACGTATATAACTATCATTCACTAATTTTATTATCGAGAATTTTTTATGTCTCGGAATAAATGTTTAAAACTTTTACCAAACATGAGAAACATCTATTCCCTTGTCAATATTTTCAAGAATACATTTTTAAAACTTGTATTAAACGCTACTTATAATGTTATTTTGACACTAAAAATGGACACCCATGGAGACACCCTACTCTTTAATAAGTTATGAACCAATCAATTAAAGAGAGAGAATGAGTAAAATGATTCATAACCTATTAAAGAGTAGGGTGTACTTGTAAATGTCAAATTTTATTGTTAAAATAACACCACTATAAATGGATAGAGGTTCCACAAGTTAAACGTGCTCATTTTTTATTTTATTTATTTTTTTATTCTTGTGGAGTAGTGAATACGTAGTATTATATTGAAAGTTTGACAATTATGCATTGTAGTTTGGAACAAAAAAGTGGTCATCAGCAGGGAAATCACGTGTCTATAAAGATATCCATCAGAAAGTGATTTTCCAACTCATACTACTCCCTCTCAATCTTTTTATTTAATTATTTTTAATTTTCATTTATTAAATAAAAATATTAAAACTGATATATTTTTAAATTATTTAATTTTTATTTAATAAAAAATTATAAGCGAATATAACAAATTTTTTAAAAGAATTTTATCCATAATAGCATATACATATCGATAAAATTTGCAATGGGTATGGAGCGCGTAACTTAACAAGGTACTCGTGAATAAAATAAACAAATATTTTTTATCACTACTTATTAATGGGGCAGGGGCGAGTATTGAGATACCTATATCTACTGATACCTTACCCGATATTAAAATTACTTATAGATGTTAAAATTTTTATACTATGGTTTGAGATTTTTTTTTGGTTCCGGATGAAACCCAGGATATCCTCACAGTCGATAGCTGTAGGATTAACCCTCCGAAAATGTAGAGTATCAGTTAAGAGACAACTCTTCTACCCACAGACGCAGCTCTATTCCCATCATCAGGATTCGAACCCTGGACATATAGTTAAATGACCCAAACTACTAACCACTTGGATTATATCATGTGGGTATATGGTTTGAGATTTATTAACATTTATGTATGATAATTTTGTTCATTCTAATTAAAACCACGTAGTATACCGTTTTTTTTTTACCAATGCTTAGTATACAGTTGGTTTGGTCTATTAGGTGTCATATTTGTACAACCATTTTTAACACCAACACAGTACAAAATGCACGTCCCACACATCATTTAGTATTTCTATCTAATATGTGATTATTTTGTTATCTAAATTTGTTGCCTCAGACACGGTGTCGACGTTACGGTGTTGAGATGCGATGTTCAAACATCATTTCTGTTAACATTATTACTACGTATATAGAATAATATAATATATGTGTGTCGTTGATTTCATTTTTTTTTTAAATTCTTATTACAATTGTCAAAAAAAAAAAAATCTCGTGTTATGAGGAAAGGAGTGGTAACCATCAGGTTATGTGAGGCTTAGTAATTTAATTTATGAAGGGTTGAATTTTTTGCTCCCATGTATCTGGCTTGCTTTTCTAATCAACAACAGTATATGTCTACGGTTTTAACAAATTAAAGAGCGGTGATATCTTCAGCAGGACAGCTTGCGGAATGGATTGTGTTTTTCAGCGGAATAATTTGGCTGGTTTGCTCTCTCTTTGGGTTCAATTGTGGGAGTATAAATGAGTTAGAGTATCCTAAATACTCTTTGTTAATAAACTTGTGTTTATAAAAAAAAACATATAAGAGAATAACAAAATGTCTTTATTTTGTATTCTAAAAGATATGTAATAATATTTTTTAGTTTATAAATATCTATGCTCTATGGATACTCGTGAATAATCATAAAATTTACTAAAACCTAACTAATTAATGGATATCCACGCGGATAAAGACGAGTACATAACATATTTTGATCCACAACATAATCGATGATGGCGAACTAACTACGTGTTTCCGCCAGATTGTCATCCCTGGTAAGTGGCATAGCTCATTAGCACACATGATATAAGTATATAGTCATCAATGACGCGTGAACAAGAGACTTTGTCGCAGACCCACAAATTAATGGAGTGTTTGGACTTGCAATATTGATTGTGTAATTGTAGCGGTCTTCACGTTTTTAGTTTAACTTTAATGTATTATTAGTATATATATTTTTATTGTGACTTGATATTATTATTTTTTTCAAAACCATTTACCATTGTATTGATATTTCATATAACGATTTTGAAGATATTATAATAACTATGTGGATAATTTTTCATCTGAATTATGTGATTTTTTTTTTGATAAAGAATTATGTGAAATATTAAACTTGTCAAATAATGTGTATGCATATCATTAAGTACAAGTGCAAAGTTTTTTGTATTAACAATGCATCGAAATTAAATTTATATATTTTTTGTTATTACCTTTTGTATTGCCAACCTTTTCATTTGTACAATATTTGATTAACAACTACGGGAGAATATTAAAAACATATATACAACTTTTAGAAAGTGAGTGGTTCTAACCCCCCCTTTGACAATTGCAGAGGGAGGTATGTGTCTGTGTGTTTAAAAGGCTAACATCAACCATAGTTAGGATGGAACATTGAAACCACCTGGTTGTAATACCAAATTTGACCAGCCACACTTTGATTTCTATTTTTTTTTTAATTTCTAAATTTTAAATTTTACTTTTACTTAAATTTAATTTTACTCAAATATTGAAAAAATAACTTAAAAATTAAAAAGAAAAAGAAACAAATTCTTCTAATTAATTAAGTTAGATAAAAGGAAATAAAAAAGAGAAGTACCAAAATCCACATTTGTTAATGTCCTTAGCCCAATTACTTGATCTTGATTTACCCCATATTTGCCACAGAATTTTGAGCCCACAGGTCTAACCCAAGTAAATAAAAAACAAACAAACTAATGTTAAAAAAAAAAAAAAATATTAATCTCTTTTTACTTGAACGTAGCTCTCTTTCTCCCTTTTCGAGCATGTTTGAGAAAAACGATTTCCTCTCCTTTCAGCTGTTTTGTCACCAATAAACTGTTTTATCAAATAAGTATAATGTTTGAATAAAATGATTATTGTTTAAAAAGGTTTTTGAAAGCAATTACAGCTGTTTTATAAAAAGTTATCAGTATGGACTGTTTTGTGAAACGTTTTATTACCCATGCCCATTCCATTCATGCTCCCAACCCACGTCAATGTAGCATCCATTACCCACAGCCTTTTTTGTTTTGTAAAAAGCAACTTTACGTTTTTCCTTTCATTGTGCCTTTCATCCTTGTGTCAGCAACATTTTGGTGCAACATGTCTAAAATAAACACCTATAATTATTTATTTAATCAAATTCATTATTTATTTACATTATTTTATTTTTATTTTTTGTTAAAAAATAAATATTTTAATAAGTTTTAATGTTAAAAAGAAAACATAAATATTATTAATATAAACAAATAACTTTATACCATTTTTCGTAATTTACTATGTAAAAGTGGTTTTTTTCATATCATCAAAACGAAATAGATTATCTTAAAACCGTTTTTCAGTAAACATACCCAAACAAAAATCGATTCTGATTATAACCGATTATCATAATAATCAATCATTTGAAAATAGATTATTAGCATAATCTTTTTTTTTTCAGCTTTCACAAACACAGTCTTCAAGTATAAGCCAAATGTGCTTTCCATTATTCTTTGCTTTTACTTATGTTGTGTTTATTTTAAGGGGAGAGATAATGAATAAAAGAGAGGAAGAAAAAGACATTTTTTTCTTGTTTGGTTGATGAAGGATAGAAAAATTTGTGGGCTCCACGTAAAATAAGGTTTTCCTCCTAAATGGAGAAATGAAGTTAGCAAGACCCAACTCGACTCAGGTTGAATTGAAAAAAAAAAAAAAACTTTTGTCTTGGTTCAAAATAATTCAACTTACATAACCTATTGGTTAAACGGGTTCAAGCCTGTTGGGACAAGTTGACCCACTTTTAAGTATTCTTTTTCTATATTACTTTTTTCATTTTTTGTCTTTTCCAATTTTTGTTGAATCTTTTAACTTTTTTAAGCAAGTCTACGTGTTTAACCTAGTATCAAATTAGGATAGGTTAAGCCCGACTAGCTATATCTTGGCTTACCAAAAAAATGGGACGATTGGGTTGTCTCAATTTTCTGTCGACTCGTAGTGAGCCAACACATAGGTGAGCCGAGTTGACTCATTTTGACAATTCTAAATTGTGAAGAAAAGACGAAAGATGATATAAAAGTGTGAAAAGGCATAAACACAATTGACCTTCTTACATCTCACTTTTACTTAGGGTATTTATGTCATTTCATAGATATATATATTTTTTATTTCCTCTCACTTTCTACACAATCAAACAAAATAAGACAAAAGTTTCAATTTTCTTTTCTATCATTTTCTCTTATATTAAACAACTAAATAATCATATCTCATGGCCTACTCTTTTTTTTCTTCTTTCACTTTCTTGGATTTGGATCTCTCCAGCAATGCAGTCAAAATTTTTGTACACATATCACATGCAGTAGCCACGAGTATTAAGAGTCTTTTACATGCATTTAAACAGTCCAAATAAATCAATACATGCATCCAGCAATTCACATTCTTGCTACAGAAAGACTACAGAAAATTTCGCAGGAGAGGTTGGGACTCTACTTTCTTTCTACTCGTTTTCTTTCATGAACCAAAGTGTTAGTTTTCCCAATAGAGTGTCACATACTCTCCTACACTAAACTGCACTGCACCACTTAGTAATGGAGACAAAGCTGAATTGCTCCCTAATATAGCACCACTCCAGCTGCACTGTTGTCCTCTCCTCTCAGCATCGCAATAAAAAAAAAATTGAGCATTTTCTTTCACCATTTTTACTAAAAATTAACTTATCAGAGAGTGAAGGGAGGCTTTTATGTTCTTCGTTTCCTTGAGAATAGGTAAAGGAATTTTCAAAAAGAGAAATATTTGTGTTTTCAGAATGGTCAGAGCAAATAGAAAACAGTGGTACCCACTTCTATTTTCACCATTCAAATTAATGTACATGTTCAACACTACTACACTAGACTACCCTTAAAAAAAAAAAAAAAAAAAAACCTCTCTTCCACTCAATGGTAAGCTCATGCTCATCTTTCACAAGCAAAACTTCAACCCAACTTCTAGCTCCAAATTGAAATCCCCAACACAAACAAGCTATCCCAGCCAATAAACGAACCAACTATTTTGTTTGGTTTTTAGGTTTGTCTAGTTGGACCTTAAACCATAGTCTTCTATTCTGTAGTCCGATGTTTGTTTATTACATTGGGCTTAAGTTAGTTGTTTTTTGGGCCAAAGTTTAATCATAATGGTGTTGGGTTTATAGGAGTTGATAAAAAATAGATTTTGTTGTTGGAAATGCTAGATTAATAGGAATGTTTCAATGTTAAAAAAAATGAACAAAAATATTAAAAAAAGATTATGGAATTTTGTATAGTTTACACATATATAGTGCCGTTCAATGATAGTGAAACATCAACAACCCTCTTCCCTTGCTGGATCAGAGCGCTAGAATTAACTATTTATCTTCCCGAGCAAGTATATATTGTGATCAAGAAAACATTGATCTGATTGTGCTCTAAGTTGAAACTATGGAAGAAACACGTGTTGTAGTGCCCTCTGTCCAAGAGCTAGCAAAGGAGCCACTGACCAGAGTTCCAGAACGATATGTTCGTCCAGATCAAGACCCTGTCATAGTATCTAACATCACCTCTTTACCCCGACTTCCTATCATTGACCTTAGCAAATTGTTGTCCCAAGATCTCAAGCGACCAGAGCTGGAGAAGCTAGATTATGGCTGCAAAGAGTGGGGTTTCTTTCAGGTATGTCATAAACCTAACTAACAAATTTATAAAAAGCATTTTTTATTTACGCAAACGTTACTTATTAGCTTGTTATGTTAATTAGATAACTCACATCAACTTTTGTCTCACACTTCAAACCACCTTTCAACCTATTAAAAGAGTGTTATCCAGAACATACAAAACTTAATTAATTATTCATCTTCATACTTGATAGGAGTTTGCCATGTACTTGTGCCTTGAATATTGCATATAAAAAAGTACAATTATATATATATATTGGTGTTAACATAATAATAATGATTTTATATGAATAATAATTATATGCAATGAATAATTTGACAACTATAGGTTTAATTGACTGTTATGGGCATTAATTCATTACAGCTGATTAATCATGGTGTGAGCACTTCAGTGCTGGAAAACGTGAAGGCAGGTGCTTATGAATTATTCAATCTTCCATTGGAAGAGAAGAAGAACAAGTTTGGACAGATAGAAGGAGATGTGGAGGGATATGGTCAGGCCTTTGTAGTCTCTAATGAACAGAAATTAGAGTGGGCAGACATGTTCTACATGTTCACTTTGCCATCAGACACAAGGAAACCCCACTTATTTCCGAACATTCCCCAACCCTTCAGGTTGATCTGTTCTATCTCTCTCTCATATCGGTTTACTTTTTATCTTCTTTGAAGGAAATACTTAGTCGTGAGAATAATTTGTTATTGTAAGAAATGAGAAATGAGAATAATAAATCTTGAATATAGGATATAATTATTTGAATGATTAAGATTAAGGATTTAATTAGTATATACTGACAGTGTAAAGTTTTTTTATACTGTCAACCAATAAAAAATGGACACATCATTATAAATATTTGATTCTTATCCTAACTACCATAAAAGTCATCAATTATATGATTTCCAATTGATTGTCTGTGTAAAAATCTTTATACTGTCAGTACATAAAAATTAAACTCTAAGATTAAAAGATAATTTTTTTTGCTTTTTAAGTGTCATGTGACCAGTAAGATAGATATGTCATATGAGTGCACGTGCATGTGTGAAATAAATGTTTGGTTCTTATCAATTATGGCAAAATAAGTTGATCTTCATTTATGCATTTTTTTTTCTCACTTTGGTACTATATGTTTTATTTTTTACATTTTAGTCCTATACGTTATGTTTTGTCATCATGTTCATCCTGAAATTGACGTATATCGTCAAGAAGGAATTAACTGAAAGGACTAACATGGAAGATTGATCATAATATATAGGACCATTCTCTTTCGTTTATGTTTCATCTTCCGGTTAGTCCTAAAACTAATGCTGTCATGTACGGATTGATGAAAAAGATTAACGTGTTAACGAAACATAACATATTTGAAAAAAATAAAACTTACAAGATCGATGTAAAAAAAGAAAACATATGAAATGAATCAACCTATTTTGTATATTAATTATTGACAATACATGATTGTTCATGCAATGATGTGGTTGACATGCTATATTCAATGGTTGCAGAGATGATTTAGAGGTCTATTGTGCAAAGTTGAGAACCCTTGCGATCCAGATTCTTGACTTTATGGCAACTGCTCTTGCAATAGACCCCGTGGAAATAAGAGAGGTATTTGCTGAAGGCCAACAATCAGTGAGGATGAATTATTATCCACCATGTCCCCAACCAGAGCTTGTGATGGGACTCAATCCTCATTCAGATGGTGGTGGCCTCACCATCCTTTTTCAAGCCAATGAAGTGGAAGGGCTTCAAATAAGAAAAGATGGACAGTGGATTCCAGTTAAGCCCCTCCCTAATGCTTTCATCATCAACCTTGGAGACATGTTGGAGGTAATTATTAATTTGTTGGGTTCAATCCAAATTCTTTTTTTTTTATAACTAATGAAATTTTTTTACTTGTTAAAATATTCATATTTGGAATTGTAAATTAATTCATATTTCATCAAGAATGGTGATAAGGATAGAGTGGGAGAGGCTAATTGCCATGTAAATTGTCTCGGTTATAAATATTTATTTTGAGAATTGTTAGATTGTAAGAATCTGTGTATACAAATGATTTTAAAGGATTGTCAGAAATATGAAGATAATGGGTAAAGAAGTTGTGAGACATGAGAGATTAAGAGTTTCAATGTTTTATTGCACAAAGATTAAGAAATTTATTTTCATCAAAAAAAAAATTCATCAAAAAAAAGATTAAGAAATTTATTAGATGTTCTTAATTTTGAGAAATACTCCCTCTAGACTCAATTACAAGTAAAAAAAATATCTATATTTTATGGACTCAAATATAGGTAAAATCCAACCAACTTAACTCTATTTAATATCAGTATTCCAAAAATCAAGAAAATTAACAAATCCAATCAATTCTCCTTGTACTTTTCCAAGATCATTGAACACTCCCAATATAATTAAAGGGTAGTTTAATAATTATAACTCTTTTTTTATTAAATTAAGATAATTAAACTAAATTAACTAATTAACTTCTTTATTAAGTGTGAGATTGGTTAATTTTGCTTATATTTGAGTCCGTAGTATGATTATATTTGACAATTACGGCCTATCAGTTCAATTCATGGTTACTTAACAATGTGTTAAAATGGAGCATATTGTCCTTAGGAAAAGGACTTCATTTGCTAGGATATTTTCTAATATTTTCAATCCTTACAAATACTACTTTTGCCTTACATTTGCATATTTGATAGGTGACAACAAATGGAGTTTATCGAAGCATTGAACACCGAGCAACAGTTAACTCTAAGAAAGAGAGGCTTTCCATAGCTACATTTTACTCTCCGGTTAAGCATAAAGTTATAGGTCCAGCATCAAGTCTTGTTACTCCAAATACACCGGCGGTATTCAACAGAATTGGTGTTGAAGAATATTACAAAGGATTTCTTTCACAAGAACTCAAGGGGAAATCATTCCTGGATAGCATTAGGATATCCAAGTAGAAGATGAGAAAAGCTCTTCACACTTTACAATAATTGTTGGAAACAGAAAATTTGAACATGGTGTAAGAGTTTTTTTTTTAATAAGACTTCTCTAAAATAATTGTCTCTAAAATTAAAAATATATTCATCTTTAATTTTTGGGTAACTATGTTATTAGTACAACGTATCTACCATCGTAAATAGTGACTAATTTCTTACTGGGACCTGGACGGCAATAAGGGTTGCCCCATCTCAACTAGATTTTTTTTCTCCATATACTAGAGTCATGAGTCGAACCCTTAACCATTTGTTTAGGAGGTCCGTGCCTATTACCACTCGGATCAATCACATATTGGTATATTCTTCTTTAATTTAATAAAATATGATTTGATTTAACTCAAAAAAAAAATTTAGCGATGTATTTATTTTGTTATTTTAGTGACAAATTCGCCTTATTTAAGTTTTTTTTCAAACTTTTTGTATTTGGCATAGCTTTGCACTAGTGCAGAAAATTGATTTCACATCGGTTTTTTTTTTGACTTTTCACATCGGTTTTCAAACTGATGTTGAAACGGTCGATGTGGTTTATTGCCACTTTTCACATCGGTTTTAAAACCGATGTCAAAAATTATATTTCAACAAGACAATAAATCATGTTCAGCACTTTTCACATCGGTTTCTGAAAAAACCAATGTGGTAACCCCACTTTCCACATCAGTTATTTTAAAAACCGGTGTGGAAACCAAAATTTCACATCGGTTTTAAAAATAACCGATGTGGAAAGTGGCGTTACCACATCAGTTTTTTAAGAAACCGATGTGAAATGTTGGGTTATCACATCGGGTTTTTCATAAATAGATGTGAAAGTTTTTTTCTTTAAAAAAAAACCCCCTTTACAGTAATGACAGTCCTTTCTCCTGTTTCAGTAATCCAGATCAATACATAATCTAAATATTCTCAACACAATCACTTTTGTACAACCAAAACACACTAAATTAAAAGATTACAAACAATAAATATATTCAATTACATTCAGACAACAAAGATAATTAGAAACCAAAATGCTACATATGATATATTATAGATTTCATGTCAAAACATATATCAGTCAAAAGTACACTAAAGCTAGTACATGATGCGTTTATAAACTAACTACATACAAATTATGGTTGGTACACTTCAAGAAAGAAAGTTTCCCAACGCATCCTTATGTTATTGATGTCGGCATCAGAGAGTGGAGTCGGATTGTTGAATATCTGCAAGTTTAATTGGACATGAGATTATATCTTTTAAGTAATAAACTAAAATAAAACATATAACGAGTCTATAACTGATATAACTAATTGTGTTACCAATTAGCATTTACCTCCTGCCATCTTTTAGTGATACTGGAGGAGATAATTTCGACCATCCACTTCATCACATAATATCCACATTCCCATAATCCACGTTGTCTACGGGACTACGTACAAATGAAACCCAATTAGAATATAAGGAATTAAATAGAAATCAATAATTATACCCACCACACTTGAAGCATTTGTACTAATAAATATCTTACGTTAGGAATAATCCATCTAATAGCCCGACGCCTTTCACCATGCAGCATGTGGATTGTATCAATAGAACTATCATAAGAAAATAAACATTAATTAAAGTATTTCTTATAGATTTCAGATGGTTAAAACAACTTCATTACTGATTATAAAGTGATGATCTTCAGTTGCTTCGCCGACTTATTTCCCATCGAGTAGAAGAAGCCCACGACATTCAATCGAGGGAACAAGATCAACAATTGCCAATGTTTACTGCATTTGCGGAACAATTAGTAACTAAGTCATATATAGTATGTTATAATTAAATAAATGATACTTACTTATTGAGATAAGGCGCAAGGTAGAACTGATGATCATCTCGGGCAAGTATATCACGTATGGTGGCGATCGGGTCTTCTGATGTTAGGAGAACATCACCCTGAATGAGCATAGGGTCAATGAACCCATAAAGGGTGAGGTTGCCCTGATCAACTAACATGCGACGCAAATACCTAACATATTGATAAAACATGTTAATTATCATAGTATTTAAAACTTAATTACTTAACTTACAAATAAAATGTACTTACGTGCACCATAACGAGATGTGTGCCGCACTAGCCATTTCACGATCGAGCACCATCTCCATAATTTCCTTCTTTGGGATATACAGATCGTCACCTGGCCTGACATCATGATCCAACCTTACCAAAGCTGCGTCAGCCTCCATGTTCACAACCTGTATAGCTAGACGTTTAAAAACACCACCACGATCCCCATTGTCAATCCCCTAAACAACAAAGATATACATTAGTAATCACAGTTAAGTTATTTCATTCGTAATTAATTGAATGGTCAAATGAATACCTTGGCAGGATCAGACTTCTCTGGTCTTCCTGGATCCGACCTTTTAGGCAGAATATCATTTCCAAGATCCTAAAAAAAAAGCATTATCTTTAAACAATAATAAATAATTTCAACTATAAATATAGATAAACACAACTAATTGAGTACCTCAGATGCAACAAGAAACCTGACCAGTCTTCTTGGTCAGGGGATGAAGTTACCAGGGGCCTGGCCCACTGTTTGACCTCCTCAGTGGGCATAGGGACTCGAGCATCAACATCTCGAATAATCTCAACCACGACCTTCACCTGATCATTCGGTAATAAACGGTGGTGTATGGTATTACCTAAGTTATGTGCCCTCACCAATGCCACTAAGCGGCGATCATGATGATCATCAACATACAGCTCACACCTATCAGGGTCGTCGTCATCATCATCATCATCATTTTCAGGCTGATGAGGAGGATCACATGAGCCCTCAGTGCTCACATGGACAGAGGGTTGGACACCTGTGTTTTGCTGGGACATAGCAGCCATTATTGCCAACTGCTGGGAAAACTACTGGGCCATCTCTTGTCTAAGCTCATCTGCAATCTCCCGTTTTAGCCGTTCTCTATCTGCATCAACATCCCTTTGGTGTTTGTGTGAAGACGGACCATGGTATTGGCGAATGCCAACGCCCCATCCAACACCAATGACACGGCCCGGGTGGTCTGGTTTACCGATGGCAGTGGCTAAGATATCCTCGCATCCTCTAGGAACCACTAGTGCAATAAGTGCTTTTTACGTCAGTTAAAATTGATTTTTTACGTCAGAATACTGACTGACGTAAATACAGCTGACGTTAAAAGTTAAACTTTTAACGTCAGTTGAGAACTGACGTTAAATATAACACTATTAACTCGGTTCTTTAACAAAACTGACGTTAATTTTGTTAAAACTAATGTCAATTGTTATCAAGAACTGACGTTAAAGGTCTTAATTTTAACTTCAGTTGTAATAAACAACTGACGTTAATAGTGTACTGTATATTTTATAAAATATTATTAACGTCAGTTGTATGATAAAACTGACGTTAATAGTATTTTTTTAAAATTCAGTTTTAAAATATCACTCCCCTCAGCCATCCCTGCATTCAGTAAATATCCCAGTAACACAGAATATCACACATTACAGAATTGTAAAGGAAAAATGGAACAATGATCCATATGTATGCCTGTTCAGAAACAATATATATTTATTAACATAGGTTATAACTCAAAATAAATACAGAAATATAAATAAAAATAAATGTATACTAATTTTAAACTACCTATATCAATATCCCTTCGTGATGATCATCACGAATGGCATGTACATCGTCCACCTGTGTCTCCTCGATTATAGTAGGCATGTTTGTTGAAAAAGAAGGAGTCTCAGGAATATCAAGATTTGAATCTTCATTTTCATCACTACCATTATACATGCTTTTTCCTTGGAGAACCACGAACAACCTTTTGTTAGAAGGATCAGTGATGTAGAACACTTGTTTTGCTTGGGAAGCCATTATGAAAGGCTCATTTATATGACCTAACTTGTTGAGGTCTACCAATGTGAACCCCAATTCGTCGGTTTATACACCACCGTTACTATCAACCCACTTACATTTAAATACCGGCACCGTAAGCTTAGTGTAATCGAGCACCCAAATATCTTCAATATATCCAAAGTAAGGTCTCGGTGCTGTAACGGATTTTGTGTCCTTTGCACTAGAGAAGTGCATTGCTTCGGCCACGATCATAACCCCACTATTTTGCATGGTACTCTTGTTATCTTGTTCCTTTGTATAAAAGGAAAAGTTATTTATGTCGTATCCGCTCCAACATATGACGTTGAAGTTAGGCCCATGTGCTAGCCATTTTACGTCATCAGAAGCAGTATTACCATCCTTAAGCATTTCTTCCTTGAACCATGGTAAGAAAGTCTTGTTATGCTTGTTCAACAACCACCTTTCGCTCATTCGAGGGTTTTCTTGATTGACTTTTCTTTTATGTTCAAATAAGAAAGGCTGAACACATTCGATGTTGTTCAATACATACAAATGTGCTTGAAGCACTTCCTCCCGATCCTTCCTATTAATTCTTAAGCCATGTGTACCCTTACCTTGACATCTGATCTCATCATGCCGAGGCTTAGGAACCCCTATAGGATCCGTGTTATGAAGGTAGTCCGAACAAAACTCAATAGCTTCTTCTGCAACATACCTTTGAACAATAGATGCTTCCGGACGATGAGGATTCTTCACGTACCCTTTCAAGATCTTCATGTAGCGCTCAACTGGGTACATCCATCTCAGAAAAACCGGCCCACATAATCTAATCTCCCTCACCAAATGAACAATTAAGTGAACCATTATGTCGAAAAAGGAAGGAGGAAAATAAATCTCCAATTGGCACAAGATTGTAGCAGCCTCAACTTCCAAGTCATCCAACATACGGGGGTCAACGACTTTGCTACATATAGAATTGAAGAATGAGCACAACCGAGTAATGGCATGTCTCACATTTTTTGTAGCAATACCACGAAT
The DNA here is from genome assembly GCA_030762895.1 of Sophora flavescens. Taxonomy (NCBI): domain Eukaryota; kingdom Viridiplantae; phylum Streptophyta; class Magnoliopsida; order Fabales; family Fabaceae; genus Sophora; species Sophora flavescens. The sequence goes on from CM061068.1 coordinate 78,397,641, forward strand.
AGCAACGGGCAGAAGTTGTTGCATCAAGATGTGACAATCATGAGACTTCAAGTCAACCAATTTAAGATCACTAGAGACAAGCCTCTTCATATTTGAAGAGTAACCATGTGGAACTTTGATGCCCTGAAGACACCCGCAGAAACTTTGTCTCTCTTTTTTTGACAAAGTATGACATGCTGGCGGCAAAGAAGTCCGCTTACCATCCTCAACAATTGGAGCTAATTGCTCTCGTATACCCATAGCAACGAGGTCGAGACGAGCATTCACACCATCCTTTGTCTTGCCCTGAATGTTGAGAAGCGTCCCGATCACACTATCACATACATTTTTCTCCACATGCATCACATCAATGCAGTGTCTGACATCAAGCTTGCGCCAGTATGGAAGATCAAAGAATATCGACCTCTTCTTCCATATGTTTTTCTCAGCAGCTTTACCTTTCTTTTTGGACTTGCCGAATATAACATCGATGTCCTTTACCCTCTGATAAACCTGCTCTCCAATTAAGGCCGCCGGCGCTTCTTCTGTCTCTTGGCATCCATTAAAAGCTTTTTTCATCTTACGATATGGGTGATCACGTCTAAGAAATCTCCGATGCCCAAGGTAAACCGTCTTCTTTCCATGATGTAACTGAGTGTAGCATGTGTCTTCTTCACATATAGGGCATGCTTTATGCCCCTTGACACCCGACTTATTGCCGGACAAGTTACAGTATCTTTGGAAAGTCGTTGATGGTGCAAAATAACATGGCACGAAGCTTGAAAGTCTCATGAGAATACCCATCAACTGCATCAACACCTTCCACCCACAGCGCTTTCAAGTCTTCAATCAAGGGACCTAGATAAACATCTAAGTCATTTCCCGGTTGCTTTGGGCCTGAAATCATCATAGACAACATCATGTATTTGCGCTTCATGCACAACCAAGGGGGCATGTTGTAAATTACCAACAGGACAGGCCATGAACTATGAATACTACTCATGTTACCATAAGGATTCATTCCATCCGTAGCAAGTCCAAGCCTTAGGTTTCTTGGCTCATCGGCGAAATCCAGAAACATAGTATCGATATTCTTCCATTGAATAGAATCAGCAGGATGACGAACCTTTCCATCACGTTTCCTCTCATCATTATGCCATCTAAGATTCTTCGCATCTTTCGCATTGGCAAACAATCGCTTGAACCTTGGAATTATTGGAAGATACCACAACATCTTCGCAGGAGGACCCTTTTTTCTCACATCATCAATATCATCATCATCATCACCACCCTTCACTTTGTATTGTGATAACCCACATTTGGGGCAATCGTGATTGTCTTCATGAACACCGGTGTACAATATGCAATCATTGGGGCATGCGTGTGTCTTCTTATACTCCATACCCATAGGACACAATACCTTCTTGGCCTCATAGTTACGGTCAGGCAATGTGTTGTCCTCCGGAAGCAAGTCTTTCAACACTTCAAGCAATTCCGTGAAGCTTTTATCGGTCCAAACATTTCTCGCCTTCATACAAATCAATTTTAGCACCGCCGACAACCGTGTATGAGTAGTACACCCTGGATATAAAGGCTTATCCGCATCACCGCACAACCTATCATACACATGAGCTCGATGAAAATATTCTTGTCCAATATCACGGATCATGTCCTCTACTCGATCATCCTCCATATCTACGTCAACGTCCTCACTTTGGGAGACACTCGTCGTATTACTACTCAACAACATATCACCATGCCATATCCATATTGTATAACTCAAGCAAATCCCTTCACAAATCAAATGAGTACGTATATCCTTCACCGTACATTTCCTCTTATTCAAACACTTGACACAAGGACAATAGAACATTCCATTACTATTAGGAACATTCCTTTGAGCAAATTCTATAAATTCTCCCACCCCCTACAAATACTCAGCACTAGTACGCTTACAAACCATCCAACTACGATCAATAACTAGATAGGTCTTGTAGATATACAAAACATATATCTAATATAAGGACAATACGGGAGATTGAAAACTATAGTTTTTGAAGATTAATTGCCAAGCACTGGTCACGGTCTGGCAGTGATGTCCATCACGACCGTAACGTGCCAACTGAACAGACCATGCCATCACAGGCAGAACTGATCACGGCCTAGCCGTGATTAGCATCACGGCCGTGACAGATCAACCAGCAGAGCAACATGCACTCAAAACCAAAAACAGAGACGTACATTCCAAACAACTCAAACTCACGGTTTCAAGTTTCAACTACTGAGACTACAGTTTCAACATACACTCAAAACCAAAAATACAAAAATGTGCCCTAAATACTCACCAGAAATAGGTGCTCGCGTGGTGGTGGGAGGGGAGCTCGAGTGGTGGCCAACGTTCGATATGGTTACTGAGAGCAGAGGGACAAGGAGAGTTAGTGCGCGGGAAGGGGAAAGAGAGATGTACGTCAAGTTATTGCAAAGAATGAATGGAAAGACAGAGTTAGGGTTAATAGTGTACCTCACGGTGGTGGCGAAGAAGCCCTCGAGGTGGTTGCGGTGGAGATGAGATCGCGATTAGGGTTCTGTGCTGGGTGAGAGTGTGAGTGAGGGTTGAGAGTGATTTAGGGTTAAACAACTGACGTTAAAATTAATTTTTTTTAACGTCAGTTTTATTAACAAACTGACGTTAAATATTAATATTTTTTTAAAAAAACACTTTTAACGTCAGTTGTTGAATACAACTGACGTTAAAAGTGTTGTGTAAAAATCATTCTCTATATAAAGTAACATTCTTCTGTATCAGTCTGTAATACTGCCTCTTCTTTTCCTCTATATTTCTATTCCTTCACAAAATGGCTCACGAGACTGTGTTAATTGAGTGACAACGGGGCATTTCAGATAGGGATATAGGATTATTTACGTCAGCCTATTTATTTAATCAAGTAAAAATCACACTTTTAACGTCAATTGTATAAACAACAGACGTTAAAAATAAATATTTTTTATTTTAAAAACACTTTTAACTTCAGTTTTATTCAACAACTGACGTTAAAAGTGTATAAGTTTCTGCAAAAACATTCATTCCTTTGACTACTCTGCTACTTACCCATTGACCTGTGTTAAGAGTGACAACGGGGCATTTCAGATAGGGATATAGGATTATTTACGTCAGCTGTTTATTTAACTGAAGTAAAAATCACACTTTTAACGTCAGTTGTATAAACAACTGACGTTAAAAATAAATATTTTTTATTTTAAAAACACTTTTAACGTCAGTTTTATTCAACAACTGACGTTAAAATTGTTCTGCAAAAGCATTCATTCCTTTGACTACTCGCTCGCTACTTAATTACCCATTCTTTTGTGCTACTTACCCATGCACATTGTAACCTATAATCCTCTTTATGAGCACTAAGTTTATACCTAGACTTGGTCTATTTCTTCCTATTCCTTGGGCGTTTTCTTTTCGCACGTTTATAATATATGATTGCCAACTCCCAATGCGCCTTGGAACCTAATGCTCTTAATGATCAATTTAATTTTTTAGCAACTTACGACGCCTAGTAACTTCATCCCCTACTCCTATAAATAGCTTCCTTCCTTCCTTTAATTTTTCTGCTTCACAATATGGCTCTGCCATGGAGATTAACTTCATCACTCTTTCTTCCTATACCTAGACTTAAAGGTCTCTGTCTTAATGGTCAAACAACTTCTGAGGTTGTGTAAATAGCATTACATGGGTGATAAGGGTGTGTAAATCGCATTATGTGAATTGCACACACTATCATCCTTCTGGAGAATCAGCAGCTACAGTTACAAAACCTTAGCTTTGGAACCAAGTGGCTGTTCCAAGAATATTGCTGAAACAGATCGAGTGCACCCTTCACTCTGCTTTGGCTCCAAATTGACTGTGGATTCAGATGGAGCATCAAGGACTTCAAGTAAGGGAGGAGATGCATTCAATATTGGAGTTTCTGAGGACAGGACTGAGAAGAAAATGATGTTGAAGCAGAAACTTTTTTATATTTTAGTGATATCTTGCGGAAATTTTTTATCTTTTAATCATGTAATTGTAACTTATGAATCGCTTCAATGATATACGATTTGATTATACATATATAACTTGTTTTATGTTAAGTGTTTATTTATTTTAATTTGCACAAGAATTTGTTTACTAATTCAAGCTAATTAATTAAGATTAAAAATAAACTTTTTTTAAAAAAAAAGATTAGAAATAAACTGCACTATATATGGAGTGATGATCTGCGTTAAGAGTGACAACAGGGAGATGACAACGAAAGAAAGATAGGAATAAGTTGATTATTTACGTCAGTTATTTATTTAACTGAAGTAAAAATCACACTTCTAACGTCAGTTGTATAAACAACTGACGTTAAAAGTGTTAATAATTCTTGCAAAACACTTTTAACGTCAGTTCATTAAACAACTGACGCAAATAGTGATTTAATATTTACAAAACTGCCATCGCCTCATTTTTAACGTCAAACATATGGTCAACTGACGTAAAACGTTCCCGTATATTACATTATTTCTACTAGTGAACAAAGGTTCCTTGAGTGGCCTGCTCGTCCAAAGCATCCTACAACATATAAAATATTAGGTCACATTACAATTCGGTGACATTGTTAAAATCACAATTACAATTCAAATTATACTTACAATCTTCTCAGCTACTTGACGGGCCTCCTCAGATGTATATTGTCCCGTACTTCTTTGTCGGGCCCTCTTCCATTTACTATGACGTGGGGGTGGAAGTGGATCAACAACTTCTGGACGATTATCAGCTGTAGGATTTGCCTAAGATGCTTCTTGCTGAAGTCTTTTCTTTTCCTCTTCCACCATTGTCAGGTCAAGTTTTTTAAATCCCCCACAAGACAGTATATGGGGGTAGACATTCTTGCTTTGGTTTTCCTACCCCTTTTTCCTCTTCTCATATTATAAATAGAAGACAATTAAATTACATAAGTAAATTAATAAAATTAATGAAATTACATAAATTTAGAGACAACTCAAATAAGTTAACCTGAAAGCTGGGATCATGTTGGCTCTGAACAAAGCAATCCCACGTCGCCTGGTCAAGAAACGGGTACACCTCAAGTGGGTTATTTTCACAGCTTGGCTTGAATACATAATATCTGCCCAGGTCCACCTTAAAAGCCCTCCAACGCTCACCAGCATACTTTATCAAACGCTTCTTCATATCCGTCGTATCCGACAGGTCAAAGGTGAGCTATATTAACACCAAAAGAATCAACGAATTACTATATGATATTAATAAGATTTAAATAAAGTAGATACAAACACAGGACGTAAAAGTATAGATACCAGAATACTCTCCCATATCTGATCCTTCACGCCCTGCGGTACATCATTCCAACGTTCAATAAGTATACTAGGCTTGCTTCGAGCAAGGGTACCCACAAAACTGATAAACTACTCTGCCATTGGCCCAATAGGATTGAGTTTAGCATCAAAGTTGATTCTTATCCTTTGATTTGAACCACGGTTGGTAGCCAAAATCCTCATTCGTGTGGCACGTCTACCCTTTCTACCCGTAGACGGGGTCTTCGACTCGCTGCATGAAGGAGGGATATCCTCAGGATCAACCATGTATACCTGTTTAAACAAAAAAAAAAATTGTCAGTATGTCTGGATAAATATCAATCATAACTTATAAATATCGATCAACGTAAGCATAACTTATAAATATCAACGTAAACATAAAATATGACTTTAAACATAACTCAAACTAAACTTACACTGTGGTCAAGTAGTAAAGTTCTCCCATAACCCTTCTTGGTGATCATTACGAGTAACATGTACATCGTCCACTTCATTTTACTCATTGAAATTAGGCACCCGTGCCGAGAAAGAAAGAGTATCAGAAATATCAAGAGTTGAATCTTGATTTCCCTCACTACCATTATACATGTTTTTTCCCTGGAGAACCACTGAGCACCTGTTGTTAGAAGGATCACGGATATAAAACACTTGTTTTGCTTGGGATGCCATGATGAAAGGCTCTTCTTTATTACCTACCTTATTAAGGTCCACCAATTTGAATCCTAACTCATCGGTTTGCACACCGTTATTACCGTTGACCCACTGACATTTAAAAACAGACACTCTAAACTTCGTGTAATCAACCTCCCATATCTCTTCAATGATTCCAAAGTATGAAACGGATGTCATCACAAGATTTTTATCTTTCGAACTAGAGAAATGCATGGACTCAGCGATGACCATAACCCCACTGTTTTGCGTAGTACTTTTGTCATCCTGGGACTTTGTATAGAAGGAAAACTTATTGATATCATACCCACTCCAGTATATGACATCAAAGTTAGGCCCCTGTGCTAGCCATTTAAATGTATCATAAGCAGTACCATCCTTTGCAATTTTTTCTTTAAACCAGTTCAAGAAAGTCTTATTATGCTTGTTCAAACACCATTTTTCATTCATTATAGGGTAAGTTTCATTGATGATGCTTTTGTGCTCACATAAGTATGGTTCAACCTCATCAGTGTTATTCAATATATACAAATGTACTTGAAGCACTTCCTCCCGATCCATGCTCTTAACAGTGATACCTCGTGTACCCTTACCATCATATCTTCCTTCATGACGAGACTTCGAAAGCCCTACAGGTTCCACTTATGACATGTAGTCTGTACAAAACTCAATAGCTTCTTCTGCAACATACCTTTCAACAATAGATGCTTCGGGACAGTGTGGATTCTTCATATATCCTTTCAAGATCTTCATGTATCGCTCAACCGGGTACATCCAACTTAAATAAACGGGGCCACACAATCTAATCTCCCTCACTAGATGAACAATCAAATGAACCATGATATCAAAAAATGAAGGTGGAAAATACATCTCCAATTGGCACAAGATAATGGCTGCCTCATTTTCCAAGTCATCCAACTTTTTAGTGTCAATGACCTTGCCACATATAGCATTGAAGAATAAGCATAACCTAGTAATGGAATGTCTGACTTTTTTAGGCAAGATGTCAAGAATGGCCACCGGTAGTAGTTGTTGCATCAAGACATGGCAATCATGAGACTTTAAGCCAACTAATTTGAGATCTTTCATTGAGACAAGTCTCTTGATATTTGAAGAGTAACCCTGTGGTACTTTGACTCCCCTTAGACATTCACAAAAACTTCTTTTCTCTTTTTTTGATAAAGTATGACATGCTGGGGGCAAATAAGTCTTCTTATCCCCCACTTTATGTGGAGCTAACTGCTTTCGTATACCCATCGCAACTAGATCCAAACGAGCATTCACACCATCCTTTGTCTTGCCTTGAATGTTGAGAAGCGTTCCGATTAAACTGTCACACACATTTTTCTCCACATGCATCACATCAATTCAATGTCTTACATCAAGCTTGCACCAGTATGGAAGATCAAAGAAAATCGACCTCTTCTTCCATATATTCTTCTCAGTAGCCTTCTTTTGGGTCTTCCCATAGATAACATTAGTGTTCTTCACCCGTTCATAAACTTGGTCTTCAATCAAGGCCACCGGAGTAATTTCATTCTCCGGAAGTCCATTGAAAGCTTTCCTCAATCTGCGATAAGGATGATTACGCTGTAGAAATCTCCGATGCCCAAGGTAAACTATCTTCCTTCCATGTTGCAGTTGATGGTGACATGTGCCTTCTTTACATATTGGACATGCTTTATGCCCCTTAACACTATACCCGCACAGGTTCCCGTATGCTAGAAAGTCATTGATGGTGCAAAATAACATGGCACACAATCTGAAAGTCTCACGGCAATACCCGTCGATCACATCAACGCTTTTATCCCACAACATTCTCAAGTCTTCAATCAAGGGACTCGGATAAATATCAATATCATTTCCTGGCTGTTTTGGACCTGAAATCATCATACTTAACATAATGTATTTACGCTTCATGCACAACCAAGGAGACAGGTTGTAAATTACCAGGAGAACAGACCATGAACTATGAATACTACTTAAGTTTCCATATGGATTCATTCCATCGGTAGCAATTCCAAGCCTGAGGTTTCTGGGCTCATTGCCAAACTCCGGAAACAAACTATCAATTCTCTTCGATTGCAAAGAATCAGCCGGATGACGAAACTGTCCATCACATTTCCTCTCATCTGCATGCCATCTAATATTCTATTCATCCTTTTCATTAGCAAACAATCGCTTGAACCGCAGAATTACTGGAAGATACCATAATACCTTCGTAGGAGGACCCTTGGTGACCGCATCACAACTAGAATCACCATCCTCCACTTTGTAGCGTGATACCCCACACCTAGGGCACTCGTGCATCTCTTCAAACTATTTCCTGTAAAATATACAATCATTGGGGTAAGCGTGTATTTTCTTATACTCCATACCCATCGGACACAATATCTTCTTCGCCTTATAGTTTCGGGACGGTAATGTGTTACCTTATGGAAGCATGTCTTTCAACAACTCAAGCAATTCGGTAAAGCTTTTATCGCTCCACCCATTTCTCGCCTTCACGTTGAACAATATTAACACCGCTAACAACCGTGTGAAAACCACGGATACAAAGCCACTTCCGCATCACTGCACAAAGTATCATACACTTGTGCTCGCAGAGAAGACTCTTGCCCAACATCACGGATCATGTCCTCTAGTCCATCGTCCATATCCACGTCATCAACTTCCTCTTTATGCGACACCCTTGGCCTGTCTAACGATTCACCATGACATATCCATATTGTATAACTCTTGCAAATCCCCTCACAAATAAGATGCTCCCGTATCTCCTCAGCTTCTAGTTGTCTCTCATTCAAACAGTTAACACAAGGACAATAAAATCTTCCGTTACCACTATCAGGAGCATTTGTTTTTGAAAATTGTAGAAAGTCTTCCACTCCATTCTCATACTCATCACTTGTCCGCCTAGCATTCATCCAACCGCGATCCATGACTAAAACCAATAACTTCGTACTTTGTCCAAGATATTCATCAACTTCTTCTTATGACAGGGTATGGCCATATCCCATTCGAGAAGAAACTTTTTCAACATTCGGTTAACAGTTAGTCCTTAACTCTCATGCTCATACTCGACGAAATTTCGGCAGCATTTCCCTTCGGTCTCCGACGTACACGACTTGAACGCGATGGCATCCACCATGATAAAGTATGCACCCGGAGAACGAAAGGAAATGTATCAATCCGAACTTTCATCAAGTATATAACATGAGAATCAATGAATAACTATTTTAACTGAATGAAGAAAAAGTTTTCCCCCAAACTGTCCAACTTTGGACAATTCAAGATCTAATACAATGAGCGGTACCTTAAGCACGTACACGTGTACTCATTAGTATTGCATCTCAAACGGGAAGCTAAGGCTTTACTAATTAATTAACATTAAGAAAAATAATAAAACACTCCAATCCCCAAGTACAATGAAAACAAAAACCAAACGAGAAAATTGGAGAGGAAAAAGCTTACAGGGTGTGGGAAGAACACTTAGCCGGAAACCGTAACGAATAATGAATATTCTGCTTAATATTCAGCTCGGAACTTGTACCGTAATAGTTTCAATAACAGCAAGTGTACCTATACAAAAAGAGAAGCACTTTGTGAATATTTTCATAACAAGACCAGAATAACAAGTTCACAACAACAATTATGTAGCTTGATCACTATAGAAGCATAAGTACATAAGAACTATGACAGAGATAAAGCACACACATACATATAAGAAATAGCTGAGCTTACAGTAGAAAATCCAAGTTGATGAACACATATAAGGCTACACATATAAATGATTTAGCAGGTAGAATGATAAATGAAATCTGGAGCTCAAAATTTGATGGGGAAGATGATCAAAATGAAGTCTGGAATGGTTGAGTTAGGTGTGTCAGTATTGCTCTCACTCTCATGCATTTAAATCTATAACTCTTGAAAAATAAATCGGAATTGTCAGTTTTAGTCTCTTGATATTTAACATGGCAGGCAAGCAAAACATATAGACTAATCGATCCTATCCTACCTAAACCTAACATAAAACCGATCCAACTTAATCAACTAACATTTATATTACTTTCAGTCACTTAATGAGGCAAAACTTATCTTATAAATCTCAACCAGATAAATGACAGCAAGCTAAACATAACTGCAAAATTCTCACACTAGATCATTATCCAGCATCCTCAATTATAAGAAGACCTTTTAAAATTATATTGATAACTATCAAAGACAACTCCTTTTAAAATTATATCATACTCGATCAACAGTAAAATCTTAAAGACAAAATATGTCCCCAGCAAGAATCCAGTGTAACAAATATCCTCCATGGAAAGAAATTAACTCTTTAACTCAATGGGATCATAGCTGTATTGTGTAGGTAATTCTGGAGACACAACACTACGACCAAACCAAAAACTAATAGGACACACACAATGTTGATTTTTTTTCCTGATAAAAGACATAACAGTGATGGCACAAACTTGTTTAACCCGAAAACAAAAAATATGATCCACTTCAATAACAATTTACCTTCAATCAGGTATGCTTGTGAAGAAAATAAGTTAAACCACAAACACAAAATACATTAGTCCAAATAAAATGCTCACTTAAATTCCTTTAATGCTTTGGTTAATACTGTAAAATGGGGCTTTCTCAACCCCACCCCACCCCACCCCACCCCACCCACCTACATTCCAAACCATCATCACCTAGTGCCTGGCTAAATTAAATTATACCATTTTCCTTGAAAACCCAGAAAGAAACACAAAAATGTGCAGATAGTCCATCACGGCTTATGAATGAAAATGCAAGCAAAACAAAAACAAACTCTCTGTGCAGTGTGGTAATTATTCAACACATAAAATAAATGGAAAAGGTGTTAGGGAGAGGGTATGAGAAGACCTTGGGTATTACTACGTAACACATGCGGAAGTAAATTAAAAGATAATTTGCTGGTTGCTTTCAGAAAATTGTTTTCTTTTAAGTTAAAAAATTGGGGTATAAAATTTTTCTTTAAGGATGACTCTGAAATCCATCATACATACATTTAAAACGTAAAGTTATGTTCGTAACAAAGTTACCATGACATACAACATTTCTCTAAGTTTCCATTTTCGGAAGAAAAAGTTTAAACTACAAATGGATGTATATAACACTACATTTACCGACCTCTTTAGATATACAACCCAACTCAGACTCCTAAGCTGGTCATTCTATCAAATATTCATTGGAGAGACCCCCAATCAAAATACTTTCCCAACCTCTAACACTAGGTCTTCAAGTGACTTAGAAAGACTCCTCTGCAACATCGGTACTAGAGTACCAAGGTACTACAGCAAAACCCGAAGATACCTGATATAACTGTAAGAGTGAGACACCGACAAATGGATATATCATACAACAACCATATACATGATACATACAACACATTGGCATATTAGCAATTAAGCATTATTCATAGATAAAACAACAAGTGTTATATCGGTGGGTCTCATTACCGAATCAATCAGATTTATAAAGATAATGCATGACACTTCAATCATCAGGCTCTAAACTTAATCTCATGAGATACCATCACCGTTTTATCATTAAGAAAGAAAGAGTTGATCATGCTCGTATGCCGCATTGGCAAGTTGTCTCCGTCACCTCATACACCCGGATCAACATTATCACGAATCCCTTATAACGGTCATTCGGATGTATACATCATCGAATACCACATCTTAAGCAGGTATTCGGTAACTCAAGCACGTCTGCTAAGGGGAAATGCATATGAATAAAAGACTTTTCATTATCGAGACTTTTCTTTGTGTTCACTCTTTTCCGTTGTCGAAGCCCAGAGCTAACGACTATTCACAATATTCATTACTTGAAAATCAATAACACAGGATGTGCAGTTCGAGTGCTCAATCACAACACCTTAGACCGATGCCGCAGTCCAAGGTTATGGTTGTAGAAACAATTATAATTTTATCCATGTTTTATTTCAACATGATAAGGACTCCTAGCCCATAACAACGAAATTATGACACACAGTCCTCAATTCCAAGATTATGACTCCTAGCCTATAATATCACGATTGATCCATAATTCTTGACACGGATCCCAGATCACGTGCTTATAACTGAATACTAGAGGCGACTTCTCGCGAACTAGATTCTCTTTCACATGTGCTTATTTTTCGCTCAGTGAAAATCAAAACCAAAATAAACCCCGGTCACTTATCCAAGTGACCGGAACGTTTCTAAATCATTTAGGAGAAAATATTTTCCTTTACAAATTCTTTTATAAAACATTTAGGAAATTCGTTTGCTGTTGAAATCCTTGATGGAATAAAGTCAATATTTTCAAAGGGGTTTTTCCTTCATAAAACACATAGTTCAAAAAATGTTTTCTCTCGTACAAACTTTGGATCATAAAAATGTAGTTTCTATTGACTTAAAAACACTTCAGCATTTCTTTTCAAAACAAGAATATCATCCTTTTGAAGTAAGCGTTTTAAACAAGGAACTTTTATAAATGAAATCAATACTTTCAAAGTTCTATTCAAGGCTTATTAAGGCTTTTAATCCTTATAATCATTGTGCACAGACTCAAGTCCGGCTTCTCAAACTTAAATCAATGGTAATATATTCTCAACAATAATATCACAGTTAACGACAGTTCATCACATATATACAACTCACAATACTTTAAGGCAAGTAATAATCAACTTCAAGTAATAATCACAATAGTTCAAGTAAACAAGTCATTCAAGTATTTGCTCCATATAATAATAATATTCAAATCACTCAAGTAAACACATACGCACATGCATATAGTCGTTGAATATCCCTAGGCAATCCCCTCTTACCTTCCGTGAAGGTAAGGAGATTAGATGCTTGGAGAGGTATACCATGAACGTCCTTGTTTACTCCTCGATGGAAGTCTAAGGTGATGGACACAAAATCACAAGTTAAAATCAACAAGAACACTAAACCACGAGGTATAGGTTCGTCCAAGACTAGTTTTTAGGGTTAGCGATTCCCGAAAATTATACAACTCATGGATTTATGATCCTTAAGTGTTAGGAGTTCATAAACGATGATCATTTAACAAAGTTGAATTAAAATCCCACTAAGTTATAAACTTAGGGTATTCGTCCAAGGCTAGTAAAATAGGCTAGCATTCACTAAACTTTCCAATCTCTTAGGGGTAGCATCCATATGTATTAAGGAGCTCAAAACCATGATTGTTTTGGAAAAATAAGAACAAAGTATCCTAGGTCGATAACCTTCTAGGTTCGGCCTTCATAGGATTTATAGGCTAGAAATCTTTAAACTTTCCAATTTCTTAGACTTAGCATCCAAATATCTTATGGAGCTCAAGTCCATGATCATCTTGGAAAACAATGGAAACTTAAACATTCCAATCTCTTAGATTTAGCATCCAAATATCTTATGGAGCTCAAGTCCATGATCATCTTGGAAAAAAATGAAAGTAATACATCCTAGCTTTAATAACATAGAATAAACAAGTTAGAAATCCTTAAACTCTCCAATCTCTTAGACTTGGCATCCAAATATCTTATGGAGCTCAAGTCCATGATCATTTTGGAAAATAAAAACTCAAACATCGTAGCACCTAAACTCTAAGTTTCGGCCATCATAGGATGATGAGGAAAATATTCTTTGTTTAACAATAACTCTTAGGTTTATAATCACAAGGTATTAAGAGTTCTAAATCCATGATCATACTTGGAAAGTTGAAACATAATATCCTACGCTTACTTATTCATATTTTCGGCCATCATAGGAACAAGCTACCAAAACTTCCAAGATTTATTAAGATCAAGGGATAGTTAGAAACTCAAACACATGATCATATTCCAAAAGTTGAAACAAAAACTTCCTAGGTCACAAATGCAAGCATTCGGCCTTCATTGGAAGAGATGGGTAGAGATTTTTTCTTTATACAACCTCTTAGTATATGAAAATATAAGTTAATACAAGACTATAGAAAGTTGTTTCAACTCAAAAGGAATTTTCTACCATTTTAGAGAGATTTTAGAAGTTTAAAGCATATAAAGAACACATAAAGTAAACTAAGAAATAGAAGATGAAACTTGCAAAAAAGATTCATATGAGAACATTACTCTTAGTATAAGGAATAACTTTAATGAAGAACTCAAGTAGAAAAGATGAATAAAAACTAAAGCTTTAAGAGCTTGAACTTTTAGAAGAAAGGAAGAAGATGAAGGTTTAATGGAGTTTGAAGAAGGAAGACGATGAAGTGAAAATGAAAGGGGTATATATAGAGAGGGGAGAGAGTGACACGAAATTGAGGAGAGAGGGATGAGATTGGAGAGCAACTTTTGACTTTGTGCCTTGTTTGGTTGAAGAGGAAAAAGAAAAATAGGTTTTTAGAATATAATATGATATATTTTGAAAAGTGTGATGATTACACTTTTGGAATGTGTCATAACCCATTTCCATCATGTTCCATCAAGTCACTTCACTTCTTTTGTACTCCCTAATCTGCTCCATTTCGTACCCGGTTGCATTTCCGATCGTAATTCTTCCGACGTTTTCGCCCGAATAAAATATTTTATTTTATTTTTGAACTAAAATTTTCAAAATAACCAAAGTTGAAGGAAACATAATAAAAACACTAACCGTCTCATTCACGGGTCAAAATTAGGTTTTTTGCACAGTAAACTTGAACGGCAGTGAAAACGCAAACCGGCTTCCGTCTGAATTTTCAACCGAAATTTTTACCGTGACTTTATATGATATAACAACACAAGAAAATGATTTTAGTTTTAATTAAAATCATCCTCTGAGTTTAATCTAAAATAAACACATTTAAATATGTATTTACTGCTACAGAAAGCATAGGAAAAACAGGGTGTTACACTTTGCACTTCAAGCAGAGGATACAGGCTAGGGTCACGGCAGCGACACGGAGGAGCAAGCGGGGAACAGCGAACTTAGTGGCTGAGGTGACGCAGTGGTCCTCTGGTGTGTGGCGTAAGTCGACGCGTGACGACGCTCGTGCGATTCCGGCAAGTGTACCGGATTGCCGTCAAGTAATAAAAGATATCGAACCCACAGAGACTGTGTTCCCGAATCGCAATCGGTTTTCGAATCGATTAGATATGGACAGTTTTAAAAAGGATTTTTATATTTTGAGTGAAAAGGGTTTTTGAATTTGAATTTAAATGATAAACAAACAGAAAACAAATGTTTATGAGGTTTTGGATCTAAACGGATTCCTAGGGATTTGGGTTACCTTTGAGGCTGTCTATGTTGCTAGTCTGATTTACCTTTGTTGATTACCGAAATTGCCTTGAAGGCGAGTTTATCCTCTGATAGCTTAAGCTCCCTCTCGGGTTACAAAAGCCGTGCCCAATTGACCCGACCCCTACTCTCGTGGTAGTCGATCCCAGATTGGACCCTTTGCGTTTCGTGACAACTCGTTGCTCCTCGAGGGACGGCTTCTAACTCTCGTGATTTCAGTCCCAAGTTTGACTTCTATAGGTCCGACACCTAAGTTCACCGCTAGGTTCCTCCTTAGAATGTCTAAGTCATGCAAATAACCTAAGTTCACCGCTAGGTTCCTCCTTAGATCATCCACATCTCACAAACCAAAGTGGTCGCGAATTTTACGAGTTAAACACCCTAGAAATCCTAAGTTCACCGCTAGGTTCCTCCTTAGAACGTCTACGTCACGCAAATAAGCGGTTGCCGAATTTACGAGTGGTTAACACACTAGAAATCAAATCTAAAACAATAACGAAATCAACAACGATTTTACATCAAATCAACAACATTTACAAAACTCGGGCAGAGCCCCAATCCCTAGAAACAAACTACTACTCCAGTCTTGCCATGGAGATGACAAGCTGGGTTGACAACATAATAGAAAATACAAAATTCAGAGAAGAGAGGAGAAGAGGAGAAAAGAGATCTATCCTAAGTCCTTGTGTACAAGTCTAGATATCCTTCCTGAATCATGATTCCTCATTCTGCATCTGCCTGGTCCATATTTATAGAAATTGGGAAGTTAGAGTCCCAAACCAACTCAAAATCTGATCTATTTCGGTTTCTTCAGGTCCAAGTAATGCGCGTCACGGCCGTGATGGCCATCACGGGCTGGCCGTGACGGTCTCTGTTTCTGGCACTTCTGGAACAATTCAGTCTTTCGCGTGGCGAGTCTATGCTCGCGTCGCGAGCCCTCTGTTCATGGCCGTGTTCTGAATCACGGCTGTGGCCGTGATGGTCTCTGACTTGTGGTGGTTTTGGGTCACGGCCGTGATGGCTATCACGGCCAGGCCGTGACAGACTCTGACTTCAGTCTTTGTTCTTTTTCAGTTTTGCTCGATCATGGCCGTGATGTGCATCACGGCTAGGCCGTGATGGGCTCTGTTTGGCTCATTTTCTGCACTTTTAAAGCTCTATCTTCATCCAAACTTCATCATGGTTGATCTTGAGCATTTTACCCTTGATATCTGCAAAACAACACACGAAAACCGCCTTACCCGTTCCAAAGGAAAATTAACCTAAAATCTAATTAAAAATGCCTAAACTACATGAAAAATGCATGCAAAATGATAGACAAAGATGAGGTGAAATCACACTCATTATCCTCCCAAGCCGTAGATGGTGATGCGGCGGAGCGAGCAAGGAACATAGGTTATGAGGGTGTGAGCATTACGGCTTCTATATCTTTTTGAGATTTTTGAGATAGAGAAAGAGAGAGTGAGAGAGAGAGGGGGGGTGACCTGTTTTCGTGGTAATGGGCCGAGGTCGGAGGGCGGCGACAGCGTCTTGTTTTCATGGCAATGTAGGTGAGGAATGTGGTTTTTTGGGAGGGAGAGTGAGCAGCGCGCATGCAAGATGTGACACCCTAAAACCGTTATCACATGGTTACCAAAAACGTGAAAAATAAATTGTTTATCACCACGAATTATTTTATGGAAATACTATTTTAAATTAAAGGTTAACTAAAATTAGGAGTTAAATTTTTTTTTTTGAAAATAAAGGTGGAATAAATAGCTTAGAAAGATGGATACTTAGAACATGAACTTAAACTGTAAACAAAAGCAGAACACTGGGTAAATAATATATATATATATATATATATATATATATATATATATATATAATTCCTTCAAGAGGTACATCTGACTAATACAAAAGAACCAGGGCCTTATCAACGGCCATTGAAGGAATCTACACTAAAAGGAAATACCACTGAGCAGAAAATCAAAACTACGGGAAAAGGGAATTGGGCATACAACTCAAAAGATGACACTAAAAGTCTAAACACGGACTACCCACGACCTAAACTCGGCACGTTAGTGGAAATCCCTACAGGCAGGGTTCCCACACGTGCTCCCCATAGAAGAATCGTCGAGAATAGGGTCAATGACCTCGCTGCCATTATCTATAGACTCGTCGTCGTCGTCATGGTCGAGGACCTCGTACTCGGGTGCTTCGTCGACCTCTACCTCCAGGAAATCTCCAGGGTTTCCCTCGGGTTCCTCTTCGGGGTCGTCCTCCGGATACTCCTCCGGGTCCTCCTCAGGATCCTCCTCCGGAACGTCTACCTCAGGAGGGTCTACGTGGAGTAGGCCCTGAACCTGAAGAGAGTGTAGGTATAACCAAGTCGGAGGTAATGCCACTCTCCGCGCCTCCTCGGTCTGACTCCAACGGATGGGGTCCCCATCCTCATTAAAGTCTGTGGTCGTCACCGGTCCCGTGTACGTAGCGGTGGTAGCTCCTTGATGTATGCGCCAAGCTCTAATGGCTCCCGCGTTGTTGAAGACTTCAGTCTTCGACACGGTTGGTATAAGGGGGATGTTGGGATCCATCTAAACCTATACATATACGTCGATCCAAAAGGAAGTAGAACATAACAAATAAGAAATGCAAGAGTGAGATACCAATAACAGATATATCATACAATAACCATGAACATGATACAGGCAACAGGTATTATAGCAAAGGGCTTCATACCCGTACACTCAACTTTATAAAACTATGCATGTCACTTCAATAATCAGGCTCTAACTTAATCTCATGAGATACTGTCACCGTTTTATCATAAGGGAATAAAGAGTTGATTAGGCTCAAATGTCACATTGGCAAGTTGTCTCCGTCACCTCGTGCACCAAGGTACCCGGATCAACATCATCTCGAATGCCTCATTACGCAGGCCATTCGGATAAACACCTCATCGAATACCTCAACTTAAGCGGGTATTCGGATTACTCAAGCACGTCTGCCAAGGGGAAATGCATATGAATAAAAGTCTTTCATTATCGAGCTTTTCTTTGTGTTTACTCTTTTTTCGTTGTCGAAGCTCAAGGCTGACGACTATTCACAATTTCCGACACTTGGAAAAATAACACAGGACACGCAGTCCGAGTGCTCAATCACAACAACCTAGACCGATGCCTCAGTCGAGGGTTGTGCTCATATAAATACTTATAGTTTTATCCATGTTTTATCTTAACATGATAAGGACTCCTAGTCCACAACAACGAAATTAGGACACGCAGTCCTCAGTTCTGAGATTTAGGACTCTTAGCCCATAATATCATCATTAGGACCCTAGGCCCATTTATCACGGATCCTAGATCACGTGCATACCACTGAATACTAGAGGCGACGTCTCGCGAACTAGATTCTTTTTCAAATGTACTTACTTTTCGTTCGGTGAAAATCAAATACAAAAAAAGTCTCGGCTACTTGTCCAAGTAACCGGAATATTTCTAAATCGTTTAGGAGAAATCCTTTTCTTTTACAAACCTTTTGTAAAACATATTGTAAATCCTTTTCTCTTTTGAAATCCTTAGTTAAGTATTTTCACAAGGGTTTTTATTCATCAAGTAAAGGTTACAAACAAAAGGTTTTCTCTTGAATAAGAAACTTAGTTCACAAAAGTAGTTCCCTTGGGTTTGAAATCAACTCAAGTTCCATTTCTAAAATAAGACACTCATCCTCATAAGTTAAGCACTTTTAAACAAAGGTTATGATGATAAACCCAATACTCTTAGAGTTTTATTCAAGGCTTATTAAAGCTTTTAACCCTTAAAATCATTGGGCACAGACTCAAGTCCGGCTTCACAAACTTCAACCAACAATAATATCACAATAAAAGGGCAAGTCATCATATATGTACAATTCACCATACTTTAAAGCAAGTAAAGGTCAACTTCACATAATGATCACATTAATTCAAGTAACCAAGTTAGACAAGTATTGGCTCAACATCATAATCATATTCAAGTTATTCAAGTAAACACATACACACATGCATATAGTTATTGAATATCTAAAGGCAATCCCCTATTACCTCAAGAAGGTAAGAGAATGAGAGAAAATAGATGGTTTCACGAACGTTCTTCAAAGTCGGTTAGGATGCATGTCTAGGTTTTAAGACACAAGGTTCAAAGGATTAGAACTCAACCAAGAACTTAGGGCTAGAAGTTTCCAAAACACATGCAACTTAGGGATTTATGATCCTTAAGTGCTAGGAGTTTAAAACAATATTACTTTAAACAAAGTTGAACAAAAATCCCACCAAGTTACACTTGATGGAGATTCGGCCTTGACCAATAAGATAGGCTAGGAACATTTAAACTTTCCAATCTCTTTGGTTTAGCATCCATTAATAGTAAGGAGCTCAAAACCATGATCACTTTGGAAAATGAAAAACGAAACACCCTAGGTTCATAACCTTTAAGATTCGGCCATCCTTGGGTTTTCATGATAGAAATCTTTAAATTTTTCCAATCTCTTAGACCTTTTAGCATCCAATAACTTATGGAGCTCAAGTCTATGATCATCTTGAAAGCAACATAGGACTTTAAATAACAAAGCTCATAAGCACATAAAGTAAGAACAACTTAAGCCTATAAGTAATTAAAGCATAATGACATAAGTAAATGAATCATAAATGACATAAACATAAATGACATAAAAGTAAATGACATAATGTAAATGACATAAAGTAAATGGCATAAATATAAATGACATAGAATAAAAGACGTGAATATAAAGAACATGGAAGTAAATGACATGAACATAATGACATAAAAATAAATAAGCACAAGTAAGGAAAGCCATAAAGAAAGCACAATAAATAAATAAAGCAAGAATAAAGTAAAGCATCACAATGTATTAGGGTTCTAAGTTCATGATCACACTTGGATAAGTTGAAACATAGTATCCTCGGTCACTAATACATAGTTTTGGCCATCATGGGAAAACAAGCTATCAAAATCTTTCAAGATTTATGGATTCAATGATCAAGGAACACTTAAAAAAAAAACCTAACACATGATCATGTAAAAGAAGTTGAAACAAAACACTCCCTAGGCCATCATGAGTAGATTCGGCCTCCTCAAGAAATAGAGGATGGAGATTTTTGATTTATACAACCTCTTAGTATGTTAAACTACAAGTAAATACAAGACCATAGAAACTGGTTTCAACTCAAAAGGAGTTTTCTACCATTTTTGAGAGATTTTTGAAGATAAAAGCTCATATATGACATAAAGAAGAAACTTTAGAAAAAAATAAAGTTTTTAAAGAAAAGAATACATGAGAGTATTACCCTAAGCAAGAGGAACAACTTCGATGAAGAACACTTAGTGAAAAGAAGAAGAAAAACTAGAGCTTTGGAAGCTTGAAGTTAAGAAAAATATGAAAGCTTAAGAGTTTTAATTGAGTAGAAGAAAGGAAAGTGATGAAGTGAAGATGAAGAGTGGTATTTATAGAGGAAGGGGGAGGGGTGCACGGCCTAGAGGAGAGGGAGCAAGGCTTGGAGAGAAAGTTTTGGTTTAAGGTATTGTTTGGATCATTTAAGGAAGGTTTAATGGGTTTTTAGAATAAAATAGATTATAATTTGAAAAAGTAATCATGATTACTTTAAAGTGTGTCGTAAGCATTTAATTAGGCATCTCATCAAGCCTTCTCCCATCCTTTAGGGTTCCTTTAACTGCTTAAATACGTAACCGGTTGCGCATCCGATCGTATTTTCTGAAGGTTTTGTCCGGATAAAATATTATATTTTATTCCCGGACAACAAAATTCAAAAATTTACCAAACCCACACAAAACCTCATGAAAAGATCCATCGTCTCGTTCACGGATTAAAATTAGATTTCTGGCTCAGTAAACTAGTACTGACAGAGAAAACGCAGACCGGTTTTTGTCTGAATTTTCAACCGAAAATTTTACCGTGACTTCATACAATAAAAAAACACAAGGAAATGATTTTATTTTAATTAAAATCATCATATAGATTTTATAAAAATAAATACAATTAAACATGTATTTACTGATAATCGAAGTACAGGAAAAACAGGGCGTTACACAAGAGGGGTTTTTTGGGTCAAAGGTTTCTTAGCAGCGCAAAAAATGAAGAGGAGGGCCAGGGAACTAAAAATGACAGATGAACAATACACATCGGTTATCATTAACACCGATGTTAAAAGGTTTTCCACATCGGTTATAATTAAAACCGACGTTAAATGTTGAGATATTAATTTATTTTTTATCAATTGTTATTACCTTTTCCACATCGGTTTTTAATAAACCGATGTTATAATATTTTCCACATCGGTTATAAAGAAAACAGATGTTAAAAGTTATATTATTCATTTCCTTAATTTTTTATTCGTTTTTCCACATAAAAAACCGATGTTGAAACATAAACATTTCCCCATCAGTTATTAAAAAAACCGATGTGTTAACTTATGCATTTTTTAAATTTTATTTTTGGTTCAATTTTCAACATCGGGTTTATAAAAACCGATGTTAAAACCTTTATAACATCAATTTATTTTAAAATCGATGTTAAAAGTTTTCAATTTAATTTCAAAAATGCCACCGCCTTCTTTTTTTCATCGATTTTTTGTAAATCGATATTAAAACCCCGATGTTAAAAGCATATTTTACACTAATATTAGCTTCAAAGGATTGGATATCGAGCAATTCTTTGCTTTAAAAAAAGGATTTCCATGGCTACCTTTTATGACACTAATGGCAGATGGGATTTGCTTTTTGCACCGCCTTTTTTTGTTTTCTAATACACTACCTTCCTCTTTTTAATTAATTTTGTTTGTGGGTATTCGTTAAGCTACCTACCGTGTATCTATGAATATCGGTGGATATGGATAATATTATCATCCCTATAATATGTATTGAAATATGAAACATATATTAAATACTACAAGACATATTAAGAATTACCTTATCAATCTTCAATGCTCAAGGAAAATGTGTCCTCAACATCTTCAAGAAGGAAATAAATTTGATAAGCTAGCTCCGAGTTGGTAATTTATGAGGGATACGATGGACACTTTAGTTTGAAGCGGCAATATGACACACTCCTCCCGATTTATAATATAAGCAAAAATTTCAAAATTTTTATCCAAAATATAAGTAAATATTAATAATTTCTATCATATTTAATGAAGTTATTCTCAAAATATTCTTTATTTAATATAAATTTGTTTTTTTAATGACTCATTTTATTCTCAACAACACAAACTTAATAAATAAAAGAAATGGTAATTTAAGTAACAAACTTAATTTTTCATTCTCAATAACTCTTTTAAATAAGATTAATTAATCACTTTAATATATGTATTTTATTCAATTTTTACTTATAATAGATACCAGAAGGAGTACAAAAGACTACCTTGGTTGCTAACAATTTAAAGTGCATTGATTTGATAAATCTAATTAGATGGACATAGCGTTTCGTGTAAATAATAATGCTGCTAAATAGTTATTGCATTACAACTGAGTGGTGGTGGTTGTACGCGACACATGTTCGAAGTTACAGAAAATTGCAATTAGAGTGTTAAACTTGATATGCAGTTCATTTGAGTGTGAGCGTAATTGGAGTAAGTTGAGCAAGCAAGTAAATGTTTTTTTTTTTTTTGACAAAAAGTAAGTGAATGTTAAATGATTTCATTTTGTAAAGTTTGATATAGTTATTGTGAAATTGACATTCGTTTTATAAATGATAACGTTGATTCATTCTAAAAAATAAGAAACAAGTTTGGGTATTAAAAGCTACAGATTTAGTTTATATCAAGTACTTCCCCCCTTTTTTTAATGATAATTTTAACTATTTGTTTTTGTTTCAAAATAATGGATCTTTTATAAACTCAAGATATATTTGACAATTTTTTTTTCATATATACCCTTATCATATAATTAAATTGAAATGTTTTGAAAATACACGAAACCTTCCCTACTTAAATTCAGTCATAAATACTGTATGTTCCAAAACAAAAATAACACATATCAATGCATATTGCCATAAATGTCTATTTTTATTTAATGTTGTAAATGTTTCTTTTCAAGGTATATAAGTGACTAGTGGAGTGTGGAATAAATATGTTTAGAATTTATAAATAATTAATGATACTATAAATAATGATATTTTGATACAAATATAAATTAATTAATGATTTAATATGTGTATAAAAACCTTAAATTATCATTAAAAAAAAAAGAAAGAATAACCGAACACTTAAAGAACGATTTGACACTCATAATTTAATTGATCTCACTGTCATAAATGACATTGATCATTGTAATGTGTGGTTCACGGGAGAAATAAGTGATGATCGAGAAGCACTGAGGATGAGTTGGTCTTTAATGATGATATTTTGACTCGGGGAGATGTCGCTAATGTTGTTGAGGCTAGTGAGACGGTAATACTTATCGAGGATGGTGTCTAGATATTTTGGAATCTTAAACGGACATATTAGAGAAATATAATATATTATAAATTATGAATCATCATATTATTCTCGTAGTCTTGTGAGCTGTAAATTAATTTATCAAAGTTTTATAATCAACTACTTCTAATATTTCACTGCAAAATTAATTTCAATTTATTGTTATTAACAAAATCATATGTACAACTGATTTTTTTTCCAACAATACCAACGGTTAACCTTCTTAGACATAAGGAACAAACAATTTCAATTGCAGTCAATTTTTTACTTTTCCAAAATTTCACTCATCTACACTCATAAGTATTAAGACCATCCGTTAAAAAATGTATTAAAACTGTTGGGTCATATAATTGTAGTACTTACTGCCAGTTTGGGCTAGAAAGCCACGTTACTACTTGATGCTTAAATAAAATCTCTCCCACGTGCATGTTATTATTATTGGGCTTTTTTTATGTTTTAATGTATTTATTACATGTTAAATTTTTTGGCTTTTATATAAGGGTCTTGCTAACGAGTGCCTTAAGAATATTGGTTAAGGAATTTACAAATGAGAAATTCATATTAAAAAACTAAATATCATATTCTTTAAAATATTAAATACATAATTTTTTATATAAACTTTTTTTTAATTTCTTAAATAATACCTTAAAAACATTTATTAACATTCTTGTAAATATAAAATTACAAAGAATTAATAACTAAGTGAATTCGAGGTCAAAGCCATGTTTTGGCCTCGTGCCTTAATAGCCTTGAGGCACACACGACTCTGCACTTGCTAGGCAGCGAAAAAGATTGAAAAAGAAAGTTGCGCTGACTTCTAGGAAGGGTAAGGAAGTTGCACAAGTGGAAAAGCTGAGGAGGCTGATGACACAGTGATTTTAATAAAAATGATATGTGTGGTGATTGTTAGGTAAAATTGATTTTACCTTTATAAATGATTTTGATTAGAAGCTATAAAAAGTAGTTTTTGAGTTGAATTGAAAATTTTATACTAAGTTTTAAATCAAAGTTGCTTTTAAAATAAAAACATTCAAACATAAATCACTTAACTTCAAACTCAATTCTAATCAAATCAATTTTACAAAATCAATTACGTTCAAAATCAATTTTATCAAATGTTTATCCAAACATACACCAACTAACAGAGAAAGTAAAAATTTTGCCGAGAAAGATCTTGGAGTTGGTGATTCAATTTAAGGAATCACTTGCATTCATTTTGAATGCTCAGATAAGTTATTTTAAGCCTTGGAATCTTAAACTTGTTTTAGTTATATTGAATCTAATGCTCTGTTTGTTATGTTCAATAAACTAGCTTATAACTTATTTGACTAGCTTATAAGCTTGTTTGACTGAAGTAGAGGTGTTTGATAAACAAGCTTATCTCATTAGCTTATAGCGTTTTTTTATAAGCTAATTTATTTAGCTTATGACTAGTAGCTTATAGCTTATTGTCTTTTCTCTCGTTTTTACCTCATGCATTTAATAAAATTCTCACTTTACCATGTCTATCATAAATATGTTCTTTTATGTAATTTTATATTTATAAGCTAGTTCAACCGCTAATTTTACCAAACACTTCAAATTCAATCAGTTAGCTTTTCAACTATCAGTTATCAGCTAAAAATTAGCTTATCAGCTATCAGCTAGCTTATCAGCTACTTTTACCAAACAGAGCCTAAATGTTATTGACAATTAATTTTGATTATTAATTATGAATATGTCTTCAATTTTATGTTTTTATTTTATTTTTGAGCATTTATACGTGTATAGTATAAATTACTTATATTGTTTTCCTGATCTTTGATGTAGTGGACTTCAGGGCCGGCTCAAGGGTGAAGCTACTAAAGCCCAAGCTTTAGGCCCATCAGGAAAACAAAATTTTTACTTTATTTTTATAAAACAAAAATGCCTCATATGCTAACAAAAAGGCCCAACCTGATCCAAAGGGATTATCTCACTTAAAATAAAACGATCTCACTCAAAATTTGTTTTAGGCATCACTTGATCTTGGGCCGGCCCTGGTGGACTTATCATGTTTCTGGGGTCAACCAATACGTGCCGATATCCAAGATTGACCATATAAAATTTGATATTTTTTTATAGACAAATGTTAGTATTTTGTTAGTGAGTGGAGTTTAAACCCTCTCCTTCCTTATCATTCGACTCATTAACTCTTCACCCTAACCACCAAGCCAACCTTATAACCCTAAAGATTAGATGTTTGTTTAACCTGTACATTTTGTCGTGCTTTTATTAGTTTGATAACCCTCTTCTTTGTCAAAAAATTTAAATTATTCAAATAAAAAAGTTTTTTAAAAAAATTTACTTCAAAAAAATAATTTTAATTCGATTCATCTATATAATATATATTTCAATGACACACCTTTAAAAAGTTTGGACAGGTGTCATCTTCTCGTGCAATGGTTTTTAAAGGAAGTTCCTTCAAACCATTTTATTTTTAGCAAGTTTGACACAATAGTAAAATTATAAAAACAAAAAAATTCAGACACAATTGATAACGGGATCCAACTCATATTCTTATCACCCGATTCATTGTTTAACATATTCTTCTTGATTACCGCCCACTCATTGATTTCCTTTTATTTGAATTTGAATTGCTACTACTATTTATTATTTTATTTTTAATTTCTTTTAACTCTTTTAATTAGTCTCTCTTCCAACCAAAAAACAACACATCCAATCAAGAAATTCCTTTTTGTCCCTCTACTATCTGCATTCAACTAAATGATTTCTCTTTTCTCAATCACTCCCTCTTAGTCGTTCGACGAGGTTCGAGACCGCCGCCGCCTCGAGGAGACTGCCGCCTCAGCCACCGTCTTCTCTGTCAACTTCATTCCTGCCATTTTCATTTATCTTTCTTCTCCAACTGATCTGTATCGCCCTTTTTGCACAACCGTGGACCGTCGTGTTGAACGTAACTACGTTGGGTTCACAGCGCATTTCATCGAACGCTTTTGGGGTTGTCCATCTCTGTTACAACCGAGATTTAGTTCTTCCCTGGTCATTAGATTCTCAAGGTAAAGGAAAGAAGGACAAATATTAGTTGTTTTTGAACCCGAGATTTTGAACAAATACAGTGTCCAAATTGATATTGAGGATCTTCATGTCCTTGACACTGCTTGAAGACAAAAAAGGTTGTTTTTCCTCTTTCATTCCATTGTTTTTCTATCTCTTTCCACTGACCTTTTTCCCCATTGTTTTCTTATCTCTTTGCAGCAACCTTGGGGGTTTATGTCTCTGCTGTTCTTTTTCGGCAGCTATATTTTTGTAATATTTTCAGACAGCTAATATTTGACATTCCATTTTTTTTTTTTTATTATATTGATGCTCATGTGTGAGGTTGTGATGAAGTACCCTGATTCTATTAAATAGTTTTTCATTCTATTTTAAAGAAAGGAGATATCGATATGCAGGCAGCATGGGATCAAGAAAGGAGAAGGGTTCAGTTTAGAGGATGAACAAACAAAAAAGAACTTGATTGTCAATTTAAAGGATTATGCAAGGGGAGTGGTGTGATAGAAGCAAAGGCTAGGGAAGAAGCTGGCAGAATTTTAATCCTCTGAAAGACAGGTATGAACCTTTTGCAACGTTTAAGTTGACATGTCAGGTTTTACTTTAGAGGCACTTACCTTAAATTTGAAAGCATATTTACAACATTGTTTACTCATGATACTGATTCATTGCTTCGTGTTTGGACGTAGAAAGAAGACATTCGAGGCATCACCTAGACTGCCCCATTTTCAGTATGATATTAGGAATATTATTTTGTTACACGAATTTATATTGCATTTGGATAGCTTATTAACCAAATTCAACAAATGCAGTCCTTGAAGTTGCTATCTGTTATGGCTGTAATTTGTTTAGATGACGACGACGACGATGATGATACTAATAATATCGAGAAAACATTAGCAGTCGCATTGGTGGATTCATCAAGCAGTTCTGCTAAAGATAGAAGCATCACAGCAGTTGATTCATTAGGCTTCAACCACTTGGAACAGGTGCTTTTTTATCGTTGCTGAGTTTTATGCAAATTGTTCCAATAGTAGGAGACTTCCTATGTTTTTTGATATCTAGCTATCTACATATATGCCCATGTAGTTGTCAAAGGTGAAATTATCCAACTTTTAATTTTAATTAGTTTGGATTATGTGTTTACTGATTGGGACATAATGACCTCTAAATTTTCATCTTGAAGATCCATTACAAAATTCTCAATGCTTGATTTACAAATAACAATCATGTTAATGTAATTTCTCATTGGAAAAATACTAATCTTTGTTTATGAATGTGTGGTATCTTTCAAACAGGTGATTTAACTATATCTAGAATGAAATATCATTTAATAAATGGTGCATATTCCCCTGCACTTCTACAGGAAGTGAAAACTTAGAAGGAGTGATATTTTTGAATTTGTGTGGATGTGTATTTTGTATATAGTTGACTGGTATTTAATGAATGAGTTTTTTTTTTTTTTTATATTCCTTTTGCAACAGAAGATTGATTGTATGCATCTAACATTGCAATGTTAACTTATGATGGAAGCATATATGAAAACATTGGTCTGTCGTAAGTAACCATATTCTTCATAGCTATTGCACTATACTTTTGTAATTGTATAAATCCTTACAAAAATGCTAAATTGACACAGAAATGTGTACAACATACTGATGACATCAGATGTGCCGCACAAATGCAAGATCATCAGAATCTGATTGTCGACATCAGACTTGGCGGCATCAACACTTTTTTTTTTTTTTTTTTTTTTTTTAAATTTAA
Source organism: Sophora flavescens (assembly GCA_030762895.1). Lineage (NCBI taxonomy): Eukaryota > Viridiplantae > Streptophyta > Magnoliopsida > Fabales > Fabaceae > Sophora > Sophora flavescens. The sequence goes on from CM061068.1 coordinate 78,426,195, forward strand.
ATTTTTTTTGTAAATAAATTTTTTGATTAAGTATGTGTCAATATCTGGTAACGGGGTACAAATATCTGGTGAATGCCTTCAAATATGTGGTGAATGCCCATACTAAAACCAAGTTTTGGATGCCTTAGATTATCTGGTGAACATAGTTCAATTATCTGGTGAATGCCTTCAAATATATGGTGAATGCCCATACTAAAACCAAGTTTTGGATGTCTTAGATTATCTGGTGAACGTAGTTCAATTATCTGGTGAATGCCTTCGAATATGTGGTGAATGCCCATACTAAAACCAAGTTTTGGATGCCTTAGATTATCTGGTGAACGTAGTTCAATTATCTGGTGAATGCCCATACTAAAACCAAGTTTTGGATGCCTTAGATTATCTGGTGAACGTAGTTCAATTATCTGGTGAATGCCTTCGAATATGTGGTGAATGCCTATACTAAAATTGGGTTGTGGATGCCTTAGATTATCTGGTGAATGCCTTCAAATATGTGGTGAATGCCCATACTTAATCAAAAAATTTATTTAAAAAAAATTTAAATTTAAAAAAAAAAAAAAAAAAAAAAAAAGCTGATCTGTCAAGCACAATAGATACAAATGCTCTGATCTGCATGGTAAGACTGCATCTCATACGATGTATGTATTGTTGTCTGCATTTTGTGTCAAAATAGCAGACCTGAATCCTTATTAAACAGAACAGTAAAATGTAGTATCTATACTATATTCCCTGTTTTGATGTTTTTTGTTTTTTCTAAAATGTACAATATTTTGTTTATACTTTAACTAAAATTGAGGATAAGATTGTAACTACAAATTAATTCCAAATACAGATGAAGTGTTTAGCTCTGGCATATTATTTAGCCCTGTAACTTCTATTTCAAAATAAGGACTAACATTTACTTTATTCTTCTTTTTTCCTATCTTTGCAGGTTTGTTGTTGTGGAACAGCCGTAGTGAGGGCTTTTCTTTAGAGTTGAGACCCTAGAAAAGCCAGTTAGTATAAAAGCGTGTGTGAAAGATTCAGTCGTTGCTATTTGTCTCTCCAGCATTGTTTGGAATGTCTTTTACAAATATTTATAGAGCATAATTTTCAACTTCTTTTCTTTATTTAATGTATTGGTTTCCAACAAGCTGAGAGCTTAACGACTTGAGAGCAGATAGAATATAAATAATATTATTGTTTTATGGATCTATGTTAGGAGTGTTACCAGGCTGGGTTTTTATTAGATGTACCACACTAAATCTTGGCGTAGAAAGGATAAATAAGAGGTCATTGTATATATCATATATATCATGGTTCTGCTAAGATACACTATCCATATTTGGCACCACCCACTACACCATTCATATGTGGTAAATTTTGGACCAATCAAATTGTTACATGGGTTTGGTCAAAATTTCAAACTTTCTAGTTGTATTTCTACTGTAGTCAAATACGTGAATACAATATATTATAGTATAGTATATGTACTCTTTGTATTCATAAATTTAACCCATATTAAAATAATATTTTTTGATTAAAAAACTGATTATATTAAAAAATAATATTTTAATATGAATTAAAATAATGTTCGTTGTCAATAATATTTTACAATATAATCAGTTTTTTTTTAATCAAAAAACATTATTTTAATATGAGTTAAATTTACGAATACAAAGAAAACATATATTATACTACAATATATTGTATTCATATAGTTTGACTACAGTATAATACAACTAGAAAGTTTGAAATTTTGACCAACCTATGTGACAATTTGATTGGCTCAAAATTTGTCACATGAGTGGTGTAGTGGGTCGTGTAAAATGTGGGTGGTGCACCATAGCCACACCCTATATATCATCATAATATCATTCAGAGCCCTCCTATATCTGTCTCCTCATTTTTATCATTTTGTCTTTAGTTTCAACAAATTCACTAGTGGAAATAATGTAATATACGGGAACGTTTTACGTCACTTGACCATATGTTTGACGTTAAAAATGAGGCGGTGGCAGTTTTGTAAATATCAGAGTTCATTAATTCAATTTTAACGTCAGTTGTTTTAAGGACTGACGTTAAAAGTGAAGTGACTCACTTTTAACGTTAGTTTAATAAACAACTGACGTTAAAAGTGAACCTTTTAACGTCAGTTCTTCATTGAACTTACGTTAAAAGTGAGTCACTTGACTTTTAACTTCTGTTCTTTCATCAACAGACGTTAAAGGTTATTTTAATAATTTTTTTATCTAGTATACGTACCCTTCCGTATTGCCTTCCTCAAAGTTTCAGTTTCACAGTTGCTTTGATGTTTTGTGTTTCTGTTTTGAAAACTAAAATATATGTGTGAAGTATAAGTTGAATCAATAACCCAAACCGGATCTCATTCATGAAGTGTAATACAGACTGATACAGAAGATTGAAAGGGTTTAAAATCCTATAAAAAGTTACATTGAAAGGGTTTAAAATCCTATAAAAAGTTACATTGAAAGGGTTTAAAATCCTAAACATTTGTTGAGGCTTCGTTCCCTTCACGGGTGAGCAAGAGAGGAGAGTCGAGCGACTGAGTTTTCCAGAGCGGCTGAGCAAGGGTGCACCCGATCTGTTTCAGCAATGGTCTTGGAACAGTCATTTGCTTCCAAAGCTGCCGATTCTCCGGAAAGATGATAAGGTGAGCAACTCACACTATGTGATTTACACAACCTTATCACCCATGTTATGTGATTTACACAACCTCAGAAGTTGTTTGACCATTAAGACAAAGACCTTTGAGTCTAGGAATAGGAAGAAAGAGTGATGAAGTTAATCTCCATGGCAGAGCCATATTGTGAAGCAGAAAATTAAAAGGATGGAAGGAAGCTATTTATAGGAGCAGGGGATGAAGTTACTAAGCTATTCTGATTTTCTTGAAAACTTATCTATAAACTTAATGCTCATTAAGAGGATTAATTTACAAGGGTGCATGGGTAAGTAGCATGGTAGTCAAAGGAATGAATGTTGTTGCAGAAACTTATACACCTTTAACGTCAGTTGTTTAATACAACTGACGTTAAAAGTGGATTAAGTTACAAGGTGCATGGGTAAGTAGCACAGTAGTCAAAGGAATGAATGTTGTTGCAGAAACTTATACACCTTTAACGTCAGTTGTTTAATACAACTGACGTTAAAAGTGTTTTTAAAATAAAAAATATTTATTTTTAACATCAGTTTTTTATACAACCGACGTTAAAAGTGTGATTTTTACTTCAGTATAATAAATAGCTGACGTAAATAATCCTACATATTATAAACGTGCAGAATGAATATTGGAAATAATGTAATATACGGGAACTTGGCAGTCATAAACAAGTTGTGTAAAGAACTATATTTGCGTCAGTTGTGTAAAGAACTTGTGTAAATATTAAACAAGTTTATTTTTAATGAAGATTAAAAATAAACTTGTGTAAATAATAAACAAGTTTATTTTTAATCTTCATTAATTAGCTTGAATTAGTAAACATATTCTTCTGAAAATTAAAATAAATAAACACTTAACATAAAAGTGTTATATGTATAATCAAATCGTATCTCATTGAAGCGGTTCATAAGTTACAATTACATGATTAAAAGATAAAAAAATTCTGCAACATAGCACTAAAATATTAAAAAGTTTCTGCTTTAACATCAATTTCTTCTCAGTTCTGTCCTCAGAAACTCCATTAATGGATGCATCGATCCCCTCCCTCATTTGAAGTCCTTGATGCTCCATCTGTGCTTTATCCACAGTCGCTTGGGGGAGGAGATGGAATAAAGTGAGGGAGTCATATTATGTGATTTACTCAACCTCAGAAGTTTTTTGACCATTAAGACATATACCTTTAAGTCTAGGTATAGGAAGAAATAACAAAAGTCTCAAATGTGATAGAACCATATTGTGAAGGAATAGAAAGCGTACGAAATATAGAGGAAAAGAAGAGGGTGTATTTACAGACTGATACAGAAGAATGACACTTTATATAGAGAATAGAGTCTCTCTGATTTTCTTGAAAACTAATCTATAAACTTAATGCTCATTAAGAGGATTAAGTTACAAGGTGTATGGGTTAGCACAATTGTCAAATTAAAGGAATGAATTTTTTTCCGCATAAACTTATACCCTTTTAACGTCAGTTTTCTTCAACAACTGACGTTAAAAGTGCTTTTAAAATAAAAAATATTTATTTTTAACGTCGGTTGTTTAATACAATTGATGTTAAAAGGTTGGTTTTTTACTTCAATTAAATAAATAGTCAAAGGAATTAATGTTTTTGGATAAGCGTATACACTTTTAACGTCAGTTTCTTAAGACAACTGACGTTAAATATATGACCTTTAACGTCTGTTTTTACAAACAACTGACGTCAAATGTTGTTTTATTTTGGTTTACACCCGTGCACCTTCTGCACTTCGCTCTGTATGTCTCTTTTCTCTTTTCATCACGCTCAACCCTCACTCTCAACCCTCACTCTCACTCTCACTCTCACTCTCACTCTGCCCTAATCACGAGCTCATCTCCACCACAACCACCGCGAGGGCTTCTTCGCCACCACCGTGAGGTACACTCTTAACCCCAACTCTGTCTTTCCATTCATTCTTTGCAATAACTTGACATCTCTCTTTCCCCTTCCCGCGCACTAACTCTCCTTGTCCCTCTGCTCTCAGTAACCACATCGAACGTTGGCCACCACTCGAGCTCCCCTCCCCACCACCACACGAGCACCTATTTCTGGTGAGTCTTTAGGGCAAATTTTTTTATTTTTGGTTTTGAGTGTATGTTGAAATTGTAGTCTCAGTAGTTGAAACTTGAAACCGTGAGTTTGAGTTGTTTGGAATGTCTCTATTTTTGGTTTTGAGTGCATGTTGCTCTGCTGGTTGATCTGTCACGGTCGTGATGCTCATCATGGCTAGGCCGTGATCAGTTCTGCCTGTGATGGTCTGGTTCAGTTAGCACGTTACGGCCGTGACCAGTGCTTGGCAATCTTCAAAAACTATAGTTTTCAATCTCCTGTATTGTCCTTATATTGGATATATGTTTTGTATATCTACAGGACCTATCTAGTTATGGATCGTAGTTGGATGGTTTGTAAGCGCACTAGTGCCGAGTATTTGAAGGGGGTGGGAGAATTTATAGAATTTGCTCAAAGGAATGTTCCTAATAGTAATGGAATGTTCTGTTGTCCTTGTGTCAAGTGTTTGAATATGAGGAAATGTACGGTGAAGGATATACGTACTCATTTGATTTGTGAAGGGATTTGCTTGAGTTATACAAGATGGATATGGCATGGTGATGTGTTGTTGAATAGTACGGCAAGTGTCTCCCAAAGTGAGGACGTTGACGTAGATATGGAGGATGATCGAGTAGAGGACATGATCCGTGATATTGGACAAGAATCTTTTCATCGAGCTCCTGTGTATGATAGGTTGTGCGGTGATGCGGATAAACCTTTATATCCAGGGTGTACTACTCATACACGGTTGTCAGCGGTGCTAAAATTGGTTTATGTGAAGGCGAGAAATGGTTGGACCGATAAAAGCTTCACGGAATTGCTTGAAGTGTTGAAAGACTTGCTTCCGGAGGACAACACATTGCCTGACCGTAACTATGAGGCCAAGAAGCTATTGTGTCCTATGGGTATGGAGTATAAGAAGATACACGCATGCCCCAATGATTGCATATTGTACACCGGTATTCATGAAGACAATCACGATTGCCCCAAATGTGGGTTATCACGATACAAAGTGAAGGGTGGTGATGATGATGATGATCTTGATGATGTGAGAAAAAAGGGTCCTCCTGCGAAGGTGTTGTGGTATCTTCCAATAATTCCAAGGTTCAAGCGATTGTTTGCCAATGCGAAAGATGCGAAGAATCTTAGATGGCATAATGATGAGAGGAAACGTGATGGAAAGGTTCGTCATCCTGCTGATTCTATGCAATGGAAGAATATCGATACTATGTTTCCGGATTTCGCCGATGAGCCAAGAAACCTAAGGCTTGGACTTGCTACGGATGGAATGAATCCTTGTGGTAACATGAGTAGTATTCATAGTTCATGGCCTGTTCTGTTGGTAATTTACAACATGCCCCCTTGGTTGTGCATGAAGCGCAAATACATGATGTTGTCTATGATGATTTCGGGCCCAAAGCAACCGGGAAATGACTTAGATGTTTATCTACGTCCCTTGATTGAAGACTTGAAAACACTGTGGGTGGAAGGTGTTGATGTAGTTAATGGGTATTCTCATGAGACTTTCAAGCTTCGTGCCATGTTATTTTGCACCATCAACGACTTTCCAGCATACGGTAACTTGTCCAAGCATGCAGTGTCAAGGGGCATAAAGCATGCCCTATATGTGAAGAAGGCACATGCTACACTCAGTTGCATCATGGAAAGAAGACGATTTACCTTGGGCATCGGAGATTTCTTAGACGCGATCACCCATATCGTAAGATGAAAAAAGCTTTTAATTAATGCCAAGAGACAGAAGAAGCGCCGGCGGCCTTAATTGGAGAGAAGGTTTATCAGAGGGTAAAGGGCATCGATGTTATATTCGGTAAGTCCAAAAAGAAAGGTAAAGCTGCTGAGAAAAACATATGGAAGAAGAGGTCGATATTCTTTGATCTTCCATACTAGCGCAAGCTTGATGTCAAACACTGCATTGATGTGATGCATGTGGAGAAAAATGTGTGTGATAGTGTGATCGGGACGCTTCTCAACATTCAGGGCAAGACAAAGGATGGTGTGAATGCTCGTCTCGACCTCGTTGCTATGGGTATACGAGAGCAGTTAACTCCAGTTGTTGAGGATGGTAAGCGGACTTATTTGCCGCCAGCATGTCATACTTTGTCAAAAAAAAAGAGACAAAGTTTCTGCGGGTGTCTTCAGGGCATCAAAGTTCCACATGGTTACTCTTCAAATATGAAGAGGCTTGTCTCTAGTGATATTAAATTCGTTGGCTTAAAGTCTCATGATTGTCACATCTTGATGCAACAACTTCTGCCCGTTGCTATTCGTGGTATTGCTCCAAAAAATGTGAGACATGCCATTACTCGGTTGTGCTCATTCTTCAATTCTATATGTAGCAAAGTCGTTGACCCCCGTATGTTGGATGACTTGGAAGTTGAGGCTGCTACAATCTTGTGCCAATTGGAGATGTATTTTCCTCTTTCCTTTTTCGACATAATGGTTCACTTAATTGTTCATTTGGTGAGGGAGATTAGATTATGTGGGCCGGTTTTTCTGAGATGGATGTACCCAGTTGAGCGCTACATGAAGATATTGAAAGGGTACGTGAAGAATCCTCACCGTCCGGAAGCATCTATTGTTCAAAGGTATGTTGCAGAAGAAGCTATTGAGTTTTTGTTCGGACTACCTTCATAACACGGATCCTATAGGGGTTCCTAAGCCTCGGCATGATGAGATCATATGTCAAGGTAAGGGTACACATGACTTAAGAATTAATAGCAAGGATCGGGAGGAAGTGCTTCAAGCACATTTGTATGTATTGAACAACATTGATTGTGTTCAACCTTTCTTATTTGAACATAAAAGAAAAGTCAATCAAGAAAACCCTCGAATGAGCGAAAGGTGGTTGTTGAACAAGCATAACAAGACTTTCTTACCATGGTTCAAGGAAGAAATGCTTAAGGATGGTAGTACTGCTTCTCATGACGTAAGATGGCTAGCACGTGGGCCTAGCTTCAACGTCATATGTTGGAGCGGATACGACATAAATAACTTTTCCTTTTATACAAAGGAACAAGATAACAAGAGTACCATGCAAAATAGTGGGGTTATGATCGTGGCCGAAGCAATGCACTTCTCTAGTGCAAAGGACACAAAAATCGTTAAAGCACCGACACCTTACTTTGGATATATTGAAGATATTTGGGTGCTCGATTACACACTAAGCTTACGGTGTCGGTTTTTAAATGTAAGTGGGTTGATAGTAACGGTGGTGTACAAACCGACGAATTGGGGTTCACGTGGGTAGACCTCAACAAGTTAGGTCATATAAATGAGCCTTTCATAATGGCTTTCCAAGCAAAACAGGTGTTCTACATCACTGATCCTTCTAACAAAAGGTTGTCCGTGGTTCTCCAAGGAAAAAGCATGTATAATGGTAGTGATGAAAATCAAGATTCAAATCTTGATATTCCTGAGACTCCTTTTTCAACAAACATGCCTACTATAATCGAGGAGACACAGGTGGACGATGTACATGCCACTCGTGATGATCATCACGAAGGGATATTGATATAAGTAGTTTAAACTTAGTATACATTTATTTTTATTTATATTTATGTATTTATTTTGAGTTATAATATATGTTAATAAATATATATGTTTCTGAACAGGAATACATATGGATCATTGTTTCATTTTTCCTTTGCAATTCTGTAATGTGTGTGATATTCTGTGTTACTGGGATATTTACTGAATGCGGGGATAGCTGAGGGGAGTGATATTTTAAAAGTGAATTTAAAAAAAAAATCTATTAACGTCAGTTGTATCAAACAACTGACGTTAATAGTATTTTATAAAATATACAGTACACTATTAACGTCAATTGTGTAAAACAACTGACGTTAAAATTAAAACCTTTAACGTCAGTTTCTTTATAACAACTGACATTAGTTTAACAAAATTAACGTACGTTGTCTTAAAGAACTGATGTTAATAGTTTTATGTTTAACGTCAGTTGTTTAAACAACTGACGTTAATTTTGACAAAATTAACGTCAGTTGTGTTAAAGAACCGACGTTAATAGTTTTATATTTAACGTCAGTTCTCAAATGACGTTAAAATTTTAACTTTTAACGTCAGCTGTATTTACGTCAGTCAGTATTCTGATGTAAAAAATCAATTTTAACTGATGTAAAAAGCACTTATTGCACTAGTGATTCCTAATATCTTGCTGTAAATTTATACTTCGGGTGTGTTTTTAAGAGATTGTTTCTTTTTTTTACAGCAAATTGAGGCATATGAAGTCAAATTCAAAGGTGAAGCTTGAAGAAAAGTGGGGGTCGGGGGAATTTTTGTTTTCCTCACAGATAGTTAGGCAATTTTTATGTGGGAAATGACAGCTTTTCCAACTCTTTAGAATCACAGGGACTTGCACATTTTATAGGTTGGAATATTATCTTATTTGCAAGCAATTTTGTTTTTATTGTATGATTGTTATAGAATTTATTTCATAGAACTCTACAGTTCTGATAAGAGAGAGGAGGATTTTTTTAATTGGTTTGAGAACACATGCTCTTCATGGGGAGTGAAGAATTTCCAGATGTAAGTTTGTTTATGTCATTCATTTGCTAACAATTTCTAGGAGAAGCTTTATTTTGTTGCAGAATGTGCTCCGTGTGGTGTCACTACCGAACAATTATTTAATTAATAAGTTCTTCAAGTTTGTTCACTAACATCCCAGCCACTGATATAGTATGTGATTTAAAGTTAATTTTGTTAATAAAGTAATGTTCTACTTCATTAGTTAATTTGAAACTAACTATTGAGTGCCCTGTTGCAATTAATTAAGAGTTAATTTGTCAATATGTTTAGACATCTCAATCTAATAAGAAATTAAAAGAAGCTTGGTGATTATGTACTTATTTATATAAAGTATATAAGTGTATTTTAAAAAAAATGGTTAACTTGTACGGAAAATAAAAAAAATACAACAAATAGATTTTCACAAAAGATGAAAATATTCATGAGTGAATTAGAATTAGAATAAAGTGAAGCAAATGTAATTTAAAATAATAATATCAAAAATAATTATATGATGTTAAGGTATTATTAAAGTATTGGGAGAAATGTCAAATATTTTAAATTTTAAATATTATGATACATAAGTATATTTTATAAAAATGATTAAGATGCATAGGAAAAGAGTAGAAATACAACAAACAAATTTTCACAAAAGAAGAAAAAAGTTTCAATGTAATGCGAGAGCAAATGGTTAGTGGTAATTTATACTTTTGCTTTGAAAAAAAAATAAATTTCACTATAAATTTGAATGTTTGGAGAAGTTGAATACCAAGTTAATGAGAGAAATATCAAATGTTAAAAATAATATATACATAAGTATTTTTTAAAAAAATGGTTAACTTTCACGAGAAATGAGAAAAATACATAAATGGATATATTTTCTAAAAATGGTTAATTTGCAAGGAAAATGAGATGAATTACAATGAATATAATTTCACGAAATAAAAAAAAAATTTAAAGGTTGTGAGGGCAGAATGCATAGTGATGATTTACAATTTTGCTTTGAAAAAAAAAATCAAATTCACTATGAAATTGAATACTTAGAAAAGTAGAATACCATTGGAAGAAATGCCAAATGTTAACAATAATATATACATATAGCATTAAATATTCTAAGAAGTGCAATACAAACATAATAGGAAAATAAATTATTAGAGCTAATTTATACTTTTTGCTTTGGAAAAAAAAAACTAACTCACTATAAAATTGAATCTTTAGAAAAGTAGGATATCAAAATATAGGTAGAAAATATCAAATATTTACCAATATGATACAAATTTTTTATTTTATCTATTTCTAATATATTTTTATTGGATACAAATTTTATGAGTGGTGTCTATATCAAGTTATACTATTGAGTATTCCTGAAACATCAGATAATTTTTACATTACTTTTATGCTTCCATGTAGGTTGATTTTCCAAAAGAAATGGTTAGTGCTAATTTATATTATTTTTCTTTTATGAAGGTGTATACAGTAAGTGCTTCAACCTTTGGTGTTTTTTTAGGAAGTTTTAACAAATATGATGCACTATTTGTTTTTTTTAGAGAATAAATGGTTAGTTCTAATTTATAATTTTGAATTGGAAAAAAATATATTTGCTATGAAAATGAACATTGAGAGAACTAAAATATAAATGTATCGATAAAAGTGTCAAATGTTAAAAATAATATAATAGATAAGTATATTTTCTATAAATGATTAAGTTGCATGAAAAAAAAAGGACACATAAATGAAATAAATTTTCAAGATGGAAGAAAAAAAATCATTTGATTACCAAGATATTTGGGGAGTGTTTAGTATTTTTGTTTAAATAAATTACATTGGGAAATAATTAATTAGCTTGAAATATAGTTATTGTTTTGAATATTAATACATTGAATAAGCCTGAATCCATATTTACTTTTCATGTCCACTTGTCAGTTCCTTAATTTTTTTCGGTCATTTCCGTTTTAAAATTAAAAATACTTTTTAGGGCTTTTTTATTTTAAAAAAAATACCTGCACTATAGTCACTATCAATATCAATATACACATAAATGCTGAAGAACCTTTCTCACTGTAGAACAACAGTGATTTGCCACGTGTTGGTTTATGGAACGATTTTTACTGTTGCCTACGAATGGATCGTGCCAAAATTGCCTGTCCCTCTCTTCTCTCTCTTCTCGTCCGATCACTCAACCTCTCGGACTCTCTCTTCTCTCTTTTCTCGTCACTGTTCTCTCTTTTCTCTGAAATTTTCGTTCCCTAATCCCTTACCGCTTACAGATGCGGAGCAGCAGCTGGCACGGCGGCGGCGAGGTCCTTTGCATGCGACTGGGTTGGAATCGAGGGTGTGGGCGGTGCGAATCTGGTGGTGGTTTGGTTGTCGCGAGCGGCGGCAAGGTGGAAGACGCAAGCGGCGGCGATATACGGTGTTGGACGGATCTGCGGTGGGTGGGCTTCTGGATCTCGCGGCGGCGAGTGGTGGTAACGGTGCCGGAGTACTCTGTAAGTGGTTTAGGGTTTCATTTTTCTTACATTAGGGTTTCCTTACGTAAGGTTTATTCTCCCTTTTCTCCTCACTGTTCTCTATTTTATCTGAATTTTTTCTTCCCTAATCCCTGACCGCTTACAGGTGCGGAGCAGCAGCTGGCACGGCGGCGGCGAGGTCCTTTGCATGCGACTGGATTGGAATCGAGGGTGTTGGCGGTGCGAATCTGGTGGTGGTTTCGTGCGCGGGAGCGGCGGCTAGGTGGAAGTCGCAAGCGGCGGCGATAGGTTTCCTTCTTTTGCTTTCTGACTTCATTTTGTTTATCTCCCACACTACCTCGATTTGACTTCTTGCATATATAAGTGATAAGGATCCTCTTGAAGAGTTTTTCAGGTCAATTTTTTATGGTAATTAATTGATCTACTTGTTTCAGGCTCCTTTTTACAAGTATTTCTTACTCCAAGTGGTCAATCAAAAGTTGATTTATGCGACAGTATGTTTTCTATTCCTGTACCTTTATACTGTTAAAATTAGTGGTATTATTTTTAATCAATATTTTATGCTTGCTCTTATGCAACAGAATTTGTGTTTTTAAGATCTATTGATATTTTTGAAGCTTGAAAGCATGAAATCAGCTATTGAGTCCTTTTATAGCATTCTTGCTGCTCCATATCTATGCATGTCTTTTTGAGTTACAAGTTGATGAACTTTCATATTCAATGTGGGGTAATGGGAGCAATGGGATGATTTCAGATGGGTCTTAGATGGAATTTTTGTCACATTAGCTCTGTTATGATGAAGGAAACCATTGACAACTGGTCTATTTTTGAAGCAACTCAAGGTAATTTTTGACAAATGAAGAGATTTCTGGACCACTAACTAACCTTGCAGTGTCTTTGTTGCATTTGGCGAGTTTCTTGATGGATAGTTTTCTAATTAACTTATTGTTGATAATTTTTTTTTTATCTTAGAGCCTAATATTTTGTGGACCCCCCTCACTCTTAGAGTCTAATATTTTGTCACTATGAGCTTCAAAGCTCAATTACATGAATCATCATATTATAAAACACTTAAGTGCTACATGTTTCTAGCAATGGCTAATATTTTTACTGCAATTTGATCATGTTTATCCAATCAAGTATAAGATAGTGAGAAGTCTTAACATAATGAAGTTTAAACCTTTCAATTCAATCAGAGTCGGCATTTCTGGAATTTGGCTTGCTATGGGGTGGTGATTCTGAGTCTTATAGTGAGAAGTATAAGATATTGAAGGTTAAACCTTTCAGTTGTGGCTCTTCCTGATGTGACTAACAAGTTTAGAGCATTTCTAATGGATACGAAATAATAGACATGCGAGAATTTGAATTGTTCATCCACATACTCTTGCCTTCAATAAAATTGTAATAATGACACAATAAATTCATACTATCAACAAACTGTAGGTTTGCAGACCATTATTTGGTTATTGCTTTATCTTTCCTGATTAATGTGATTCAAGTGAAGATATTTGTTCTTAAATGTTAGGGAGTTATAAGGTAGTCAAGGTGGTTTGGGGAGGGACAAAGGGATTGGAGTGATAAGGAGGTCATGGGTTCAATTTTCACTAACATAACATACTATTTACTATTTACTAACATTTGTCTTAAAAAAATGTTCTTAAATGTTGGTTAGTGTTAAAGGAGGTGAATCTACTATTAGAGCTGAGTTTTCCCAACAAGCAGTCGAAAACCTTGGTACATGTTTTTCCAAAACTAATCTGTGTAGTTTTTTTTTTTTTAAAGACAATAAGGATGTACTCTAAAATCATTTTTCCCTTCCATGGTTGTAGGATTTACTTCCCGATATTGTCACGTCCACTTCTAAAAAGAATTCCTTTGGCAAGAAACTTGCTGACAATATTGATATATGTTTTGTGTATGATGATTGTGGGACACAGAAGCCAAAGTTCCCAACATTTAAGAAAGAACAAAGTCACTGATGGTTAAAAGTTGTAATTTGTGATTTGAACTTCTATAATGTTTCATGGTTTATGTTAAATCTTTCAAACATAAACATTCTTGAATTTCAAATTGTTGATATGTTTTTTATTTCATTGATAGAACATGATCTCAACATCATATTACTGCAATTATCCTTGATCCTATCTTAAATATTCTCCAAGTACATTGTTAATCTACTGTTGTTGTTTTTATATTTATAATTGGAATGATCATGCAATGAGATTTGTAACTCTTCAAATGTTGTGGAGTCATATGCTTACTACTTTATTATTTAAGAACTTACGCACTCTAGCTTATGGAATTATCTTTTTTCTGTCTTGGATTCGATAATTAGTAAGATCCACTACAACAGAAATGACTTTAGATAGCGTTTCCGGATGCCTTTTAATAGCGTTTGTAACCGCTATCTATGCCCCCGCTATTAAAAGTCGTTAGCAAAGATAGCATTTAAGAAATGCTATTAAAAGGTGACCTTAGATAGCGTTTCCGTGTACAAACGCTATCTAAAGTCTGCCTTTAGATAGCATTTATACACGGAACCACTATCTAAAGTCTGCCTTTAGATAGCATTTGTATTAACAAATGCTATCTAAAGTCAGCCTTTAGATAGCATTTGTACACGGAACCGCTATCTAAAGTCTGACTTTAGATAGCATTTGTTAATACAAATGCTATCTAAAGTCAGCCTTTAGATAGCGTTTGTTTTAACAAATGCTATCTAAAGTCAGACTTTAGATAGCGGTTCCGTGTACAAATGCTATCTAAAGTCAGCCTTTAGATAGCATTTGTTAAAACAAACGCTATCTATTCCCTTTTTTTTTTTAGTTTACCTATTTCTTAACTTTACCTATTCCTGCTTATTGTTTATAAAAAACAGAAGGTTTACACAAAGAAATGAAGCACAATCCATATGCATATATAACAAGCTACTTTGACAATTCATACTCATTGATAATATTAACAATGATCAATAAACTGAAATCATCATCATCATCCATGCATTCTAAGCATTTGAAGATTCTACAGAACTTCTAGGGAAACTCTAATTGAAAGGAATAAAATTACAAGATGTAAATACAATATTAATTTATAAGTATCTGTATATCTGAACTATTTTACAACCAAACAGTTTTATAATACAATTTATCCTTATTTCATATCATTTAACTGATTTAACAATATTCGGTGGTTATTCAGAGCTGAGCAGAGTTATTGGCGATGGCTCCAGCATCATTGAGAAGGGGAATCAGTTGACCTGCCTGGTGTTTCTCCAAAACAGCTGCAAGACCCAAGTGATAAAATGTTAAAAAGACCAAAAATGAAGATAGAAAAATAACACTTTATTTGGCCTTCCCCTCAATAGTCATGGAAGATAAAGCAGATAGGGACTGAATAGAAAGGAAGCAAAAGGGAGGGTGGCCTTACTGTCACAACCACCAATGTGCTTTCCTCCAATAAACACGTTAGGCACAGTCCTAAGCCCTGTCCACTCAGCCAACCAAATGCTAACAAATTAGTTTGTTGAAATTAATGAATAACAGCCCTCCGAGCAGAAGAGAATAGACCCCAATTTAGGGGTTAGATAGACTTTATTTTTGCATATTCCACATTCATAATGCAAAAAGCATAGCATAAAGCAGATAATGAGTGCTAACAGAAAGCAAAGTAACTCTGGACTCAAGGCAATTTTATAACTTTACAATTATCATAAAATCTTCAAACTTCAAAAGACAGAAAGGGTTAATTCCTGACAAGAGACGTAAAAAGAGGGGAAAGGAAAACAAAAGCAGAAAGCAGGTAACTAAGATAACGAAATTGATATTATGTACCAAAGTATGAGACATGAAATCAATTGAAAGCGCAGCCAAATGAGACTTACTTTCCTCATCCAATTCAATGGCCTTGTAGGCTGCTCCTAGCTGTGTGAGAAGATCCTTGAAATCTGATTATCAAAGAAAAAAAAATAAAGACTAAATTGTTTTTTTTACTGATGTTCTAACTCTTTAAAAACATCCTTATAGGTGCAGAAGAATAACCAAGAAAAAAACATCGTATCTCATTGATACTGGCACACCATCAGTAAATAGATTATTTTACAGTGTATCCAAGTATATCCTTTATCTCCTACTTTGAATTTTAAACCACGACATCTGTTTTTATTTTTAATTCTAGCTCACGCATCATCCATGCCTGAGACATGCAAGGCGGCTACACAATCAGAGAGAGGATGATCTCCTCTTCCCGTCTCAAAACATGGAGAAATTTCAGGCTACAAACTGACCTTTAAACATGTCAGAAGGGAATGTCTTTCTCATTTGGTAAAAACATGACATAGGTACTGACAAGCTAAAGCTACTAGGAAACTAGCCCTTCAATGAACCGAACTAAGGATCAAAAGTGGTAAAGATAACTAGAATTCTGTTGACGGACATAGTATATAAACATGTGATCATATTCATACCAAATTCCTAAGAGCTTCAAACACGGCCCTTTTTTCTTTTCTCCTTAATGAAACGCAATTTGTTTAGTTACAAAAAGAAATGTTGTATTGATCATTATATTAGATGCTATTTTTATGGACATTTTCCAAATAATACCATTCTACTCTCTAGGAGTACAAGATCCAAATCATTCGCAATTTAATCAAAATCGCTGGATATTAACAGAAAACAGTCGTGGCATCGGAAGTGGGAGGGTACAGACGATCTAATTAAGTGTGCATCAAAACCCCAAAATAACTTCAGTCAATGCTGACAAAATCTTGTGACCAACTCAACAGGAGTAACACTTGGAAATATATTCATTTTAAAGCCAAAGTTGCAAGCATACTTTTAAGATTAATTGCAGCTAGTCAGAAGAAGATACAGACTTCAGCATAAGAGGAAAATTTGAATCAGGCAATCATGATAATAAATAGCACACTTTATTTGTTAAAAGAAACAAACCTCTTCTCGAAGAAATAAGTTCAGCTTCATGGCCTGCAGCTTAAAAAAGCTTTCGCAGAGAATTTTCAGCTTACCAACCTGAGAAAAACAAGGTAATCAGAATGGTTGTTTTAAGTCTAAACAAACTGAACATTAAATTACTAGAAAAATATTGATATTAACTGTAGTCGTTGCTGGCAGCTTCTTTGTCAATGGTGGCTTCTCACCCATGGATGCTCCCACACACTTCAAAGTGATAGCTGCATTAATTTCTATATCAAGTTAATAAAGCTATTGCAAGTTCAGAAAAAGAAACCGATGCAAAAACTAACATCCATAGTCCATACACAAGAATCCCGAGCCAATTGTTTGTAGGCCAGCAGGTCCAACTGAAGGTCTTTCATCCTCAATTCCATGAAAATTCTTAAGCTCGGAAATCCTGCAATGAAGCGCATCAGTGTATTCACAACATTTTCAAAGGAACCCTACCGCCATTCACAAAACATTTTACCCTAGCCACCTAGACAATTGATGGATCTCAAAGATGTAATGCCGAAGAACTAGAGGTGTGAAATCTAGGTTTCCTTTCTTCCTTTTAATTCTATGATTACTATTGATTAAATTCCTGATCAGACATGTTCACTAGACCCAACACCTTTAACCCAATTATGGACATCCTGAACCATTCTCTTACATATTTGCTTCCTTAATCTTATCAAAACCTAGAGATCCAGATTTCTGAATAGCTTTTCCATCTAGCTTTCTATAGACATCACAACATACATACTGAACCATAATGCTGGAGCAAAGGTTTCAAAAATTATTCACTGCCATGAATTTACCTGGGATGTTGTTTGACTTCTTTAGGATTAGTATGCAACCTTGAGGCAACAAGCCGCACATACCTGCATAAGAATTGCAAACAAAATCTAACATAAGAATAAGATGTTGTTTCAGGTTAAACACTAGTAAGATGTGAACCTTTAATTGAGCTCTCAACCCATAGGTAAGCAAGGTTACAAAAACACACATATCTCATGTATAAAGATAGAAAGAATACAAAAGGGTCTAATGGCCAGTCCCCAAAGAGGAATTTAACCACAAAATATCACTTCTACAATGGAATCAATGATGCTCCCCGAAAACATTTCCTCTTCTACAAGAATAATTGATAGAAAGTTAATGGGAAGAAGCAATTATGTTCTGTGCAAAAGAATCATCTGACGGCATACAAGATATGACCAGCATTGTCAAGGAGAAACATTTCCACAAATGACCCACCACCCAAGAAGAAAATTTCAAATAGTACCTTATTATGTACATAATGCTAAAATAGGTCATTCATCCCAATGGAATGAGAAGGCAGCGAAGGCGATTTTCTTCAATTGCAGAGTGGCAAACAAGCCAGGTCTCCAATGAGGAAAATTATTTAGTTCATATGAGCATAAACCAAATAACTCCATCTATCAGGGTCACACTTCCATTTGGAATGAAACCCATGATACTTGGTCCTGTCCATATCTACAAAATGACCATCATGATGGACATCGACAGTGTATTATTCCTCCATTGCAGAATCAATAACCCAATCTTCATTCAACTGAAAAACCAAATGGGAACAAGGTACAACAGACAACATAGAAGCAACAAAAAATGGACCACACACTCAAGCAACCCACACACTACACTTTCCTAATAAACAACACCCCACATGCGTAGAACCACCAAATCAACCAAAAACAGAAACCTCACATTGAAACCACGACTAAAACCACCATATCTCAGTAAACAGCCAACAATATAAAAAGATGATTAACAAACCAACCAAATATTGAAACCCCAAAAGTGAAACCTATCATAAAAAAACGAAACCCACTATAAAAAAAGTAAGACGTATCATCCCCATAACAAACAAAAATATTAAACGCACAGCCCACCATTTTTTAGTTTCAAAAACGTACCTCGAATCAAAAAAGGAAGCAAACGAACTCTAAGAAGGGAGGGAGGGAGCATTTGAAGCTGAGACATAGAGAGAGAGACTGAGGCTTGAGCAAGAGTGAGAGGGAGAAGGCGTGAGAGGATGAATCTGCAATGGCAACCCTAGACGCGCGTGCGGGTACTTCTAAAATCAGCCCAGGTCATCACCTAAGATAGCGTTTCATACTTTAAACGCTATCTAAAGGTTACCTTTTAATAGCATTTCATTTTATAAATGCTATTAAAAGTTGATTTTATTTTATTTATTTATTGCAAATTAGAAAAGATAGCGTTTTCGAAAGGAACCGCTATTAAAAGTCCCCCCATCACTTTTAATAGCATTTCCGCACGGAAATGCTATTAAAGGTGCGTTATTAAAAGTCTAATCTGTTGTAGTGATCTCATATTTTCTCAACTCATTAGTAGAGTTTACAGTTAACCTCCACTTCTGTCTACATTTTTTGATCCAATGGGAGGAGCGCACTCAGTTTGCAGTGGGATGTGCTTTACAATGAGTTACATTAGAATGGGGTTTAAGACATTGTTGATGATTTATATAGTTTAAGTTTATATAAATGATTATATTCCTGTTAGCCTAAACTATTCTAAAAATGAAATCAATCTACCATTTGCCTTTCGAAAATAAAAGAACTATAGAATTTTATGTGTTCATATAAAACAATAAAGATATCAATAGAGAATTTTATGTGTTCATAAAAAATGGAATCTATCTAAGGAATTGATATATTGTCTTTTTCTGCAGTTTCATCTCTGTTAACCATTGCCTTTCTGTTTAGTTGGTCAAAACTGCTATCATCCTTCACATATCATTTTTGGCTTTTAGTTCTCATGTGGTAGGGTGTTGGGTTTGTAAACTGGATCAATGTTGCACTTTCTGGTCTTACCTTTATTCGAATCTCCTCTTTTGTTTTGTTGGTGGTGGCAAACATGAGTAAGGAATAATTTTTGAACATACAGGTATCGAATCACATCCTCCATTTTTTTTTGTTCAAAGCCTCTAGCTTTTTCATTTAAACATATATTCAGAAGCCTGTGATATACTTCTTATTTGGTGTATTTTTGTTGCAATTGATATCACGTGCAGCTATCAGATTTGCACTTCAGATTGCTAGGTATTTGACACCCCATGCCTTGATTTTATCTGTGGTTCTTTATTGTTTTTCTTTGGGTTGTTATTATTAGATAAGAGATGCATATAATTGATTCTAGGGGAAAGGATTGTCAAAAGGGACCAAATGCATTTTTGATATAATCATTCTCTGCTGTTTTTCCACTTGCTTTTGGACAATTGCCACAATGCATTATTATTGATTCGAAATTTTATTTGTAAAGGCACTTGGATGGGGACTTTCAAAGCTCAATCATCATCAAAGATCTCGGAATCTAAAGGCCTCAGAACTTTAGTTCCCTTGGTAAGAGCTTAAATTTACTGCAGATGATACAAAAAGGACTTGGCAAGTCTCCCATAATTTCATATCCATACTTATCTTTGGTTTTGTAATATCGTCGGTGCTTTAGCATTCTTCTGGTACTTATTAATTATTATTAGTCCATTATATTAAGTAAATGATATTTTTCATGTTATTAATTAGGTGACAACCAGAAAGGATGTTTTGACTTGCAGTGTTCCAATACCAAGCTTCTACTCTGTGAGCCTCCTCCTCTTAGGGTGCAGTTAAAGAAGGTAAGTTTGCTTGTCAGTCTGATTGCATGCAAGCCTTGTGTTATGGGAGTGGAATTGCCAACAGTTAGATAAAAAAGGGGCAAATAATTATAGTGGTACATTACATTTACGTTATATTATACTTAAATCATAATTTTAATATATTATGAATATACATTTTTATGTTATTAATTAATTATATATTTCAATTTATATAATATTTAAAATTGTTAGAAAGTTCGAATATTGTAATATGATAAGTGGAAAAGGGGCTCCAGCTTACCTAAAGTGCAAGGCACTCTTTAGATAGTAGAGTGCGAGTAATAACCAGCAATAGGATGTGGGAGGGCTACAGAAAGGTGGTTGTAATAATATAGCTAACCATGTAACTTGGACTTGTGAAATTTTTTTTCATTTATTTTTACACTCTGATTTCAATTTGACATTAGGTAGTTGATGTTGTTTTGGTGTTCAGTGTGCATTGACAAATGCTTGAGACTGTTATATTCATGCTCAAAAGGTATAACTTTGTGAATCCCACCAACCCAACGAATACTTTAGTTAGGTAGGTTTCTTCTCTTGAGGTTCCCTTTTATGGCTAATGTCTAACATAAGCAATTATTGTTAGTTCATTACATGTGAAATTCAAAGATTTAATACCGTTTGTTGATCTTCGACTGCAAGTTCTCATCCTTCATTTAAAATTTGAAACAGGAGAAAACAATCATCTGTCTGCTGTGAAGTTTAGGATACCGAGAACATGCTTTTATACATGGACTATTAGACGATCTTTTTGCATAACTTTCTCTATTAATTCTGTTCCAGTTTTTGAACCTTCTTAAAACCCCATTTCCTCTTTCATCATCTCCATCAATTTCTAATTAGATATGCCTCCTTATCCACTTCTTCAAAGAATAATCTATTTATGGTTCTTCCATGGAATTTGTTGCATCTGTTGCTTAGTGTGTTGCTGCTTATTTTAGTTAACTGCATCATTCAATGCTCTTCTATCGTTTCCAACATTAGCCTTAACTATTCTAAATATGCAATCAATCTACCATTTGCATTTCGAAAATAGTAGAACTAGAGAATTTTATGTGTTCATATAAAACAATAGAGATCTCCATAGAGAATTTAATGTGTTCATACAAAATGGAATCTATCTAAGGAATTGATATATTGTCTTTTTCTGCAGTTTCATCTATGTTAACCATTGCCTTTCTGTTTAGTTGGTCAAAACTGCTATCATCCTTCGCATATCATTTTTGGCTTTTAGTTCTCATGTGGTAGGGTGTTGGGTTTGTAAACTGGATCAATGCTGCACTTTCTGGTCTTATCTTTATTTGAATCTCCTCTTTTGTTTTGTTGGTGGTGGCAAACATGAGGAAGGAATAATTTTTGAACATCCAGCTATCAAAACACATCCTCCATCTTTTTTTGTTCAAAGCCTCTAGCTTTTTCATTTAAACATATATTCAGCAGCCTGTGATATACTTTTTATTTGGTGTATTTTTGTTGCAATTGATATCACGTACAGCTATCAGATTTGCACTTCAGATTGCTAGGTATTTGACACCCCATGCCTTGATTTTATCTGTGATTTTTTATTGTTGCTTCTGGGTTGTTATTATTAGATAAGAGATGCATATAATTGATTCTAGGGGAGAGGATTGTCAAAAGGGACCAAATGCATTTTTGATATAATCATTCTCTGCTGTTTTTCCACTTGCTTTTGGACAATTGCCACAATGCATTATTATTGATTCGAAATTTTATTTGTAAAGGCACTTGGATGGGGACTTTCAAAGCTCAATCATCATCAAAGATCTCGGAATCTGAAGGCCTTAGCACTTTAGTTCCCTTGGTAAGAGCTTAAATTTACTGTAGATGATACAAAAAGGACTTGGCAAGTCTCCCATAATTTCATATCCATAATTTCATATCCATTCTTAGCTGAATAGAAGTTTTGATATGCATAGACCAGTTTATTATTACTAGGAGCAGAATTTGTTTTTGCACAGCCTCAAAGATTAGTATTTAAAGGTGATATTGGGGATGCTCAGAATAAGCTTCCCAAGTTCATCAAAACCCATATCTTGAGGCACTTGAACATGGGCATGGTTGCTTTTGTCTTAAATTTGAGTGCCAAAATGAAGTTTCTCTTGCTCTCATAGTTTCTTCTGTTTCTTTCACTCTCTTCTTATCATGTTAGTTACCTGTTTGTTTGAATACTTATGAGATATTTTGGAAATGAGCTTAGATACATGTCGTAATATAATTATAAATTGATTTTTAGAGTTAGAGTATGCCCTTCTCCATGTTTAATACCCATGATGTCATTTCCCTCACTGCTAAAGAGCTTGATCCATGAAAAGGAATCATGTAATGAACAGATAGTAGTGTAGATATTTTGCCATTTTTATGTTATGCAATTCTTGTATCGATTTCATGTACAAATTAAAGTTGTTACATTTTTCCAATTAAAAAAAGTAAAGTTATTTAAATTTAATTCACATTGAAAATATATAATTAAAACTTGAAGTTTAAAAAAAATGTTCTCCTTATGCTATCATTATGATGAAACTATCACTTTAGATGTTTAGAGACTAGAGATAGTATTACGCGATTATTATTTAAAATATTTTATGAGGTCTATATTTATGCATAACAATGTAACATAGTGCAGACTTAAGCATCTTAAACATGCCATTAAAGTTTACAAGTGTAACATACATATTTTTTAATATGTTCCTTAATCAATTTACTGTTTCCCATAGTTTTGAACACTGTTTCACTTTGTCAGAAAGAAAAGTCTTTTCCTGCTGTCAAAAAAAGAAAACAAGAGCACAGTACTTGCCACTAAAGTATGCGTACAGACATGCCACTAAAGTTTACAGGTGTCACACACATGTTTTTTAATATGTTCCTTATTCAATTTACTGTTTCCCATAGCTTTTAACACTGTTTCCCTTTGTCAGAAAGAAAAGTCTTTTCCTGCTGTCAAAAAAAGAGGAGAAAAGAAAAGTACTTGCCTGTCATTGCTGCTGCCTTACACGTTGCAGGTTTCCTTACATGTTTCCTCCTCAGCTAACCTGTCTTTTAGATAGCTCAATCTTCACTGAAAAGCAACCTCCCTGCAGAGGGGACACTGAAAAGTTGCAGATCCAGACTGTTGCTTTCCAAGAGAGACGATCTGGTTTCAATTTTTTCGCAAAGTTGGGACTGAAGTGCAGCAGTTAAAGACCTTTTTTAGTCAACGAAAATGTGAAACAAGGTAATGTTACCCATTTTTTTAGTTGACATCGTTTATAACTTTTTCAACCTTTCTTTGACATATATTTTTTTTAAAGCTCCAGCGAGTTCTAAATCGCTGCTTCCTAAGCTGGAACACACGTCTAAGCTAACCAACACACCTTCTACTGGATTATCTTACATAGGGTTATTTTTATATTTGTATTTATTTAACTTTTTTTATTTATTCATACTTTCTTTCTTGCCTTTACTGGGCTAAACTCTGTTTTGTCTCATATTTAGGTGTATTTTTTTTGGATCTAATTTCAACGTGTTTGTGTGAACTTGGTTACTGACAGGTGTACCAGTTATCCTTGGTAAAGTTGCATTTTAAGGGTAGGCTTAGTTGTAGGTCATGCTTTTAAATAGCTGTGTGTTTGTGCTTACCCTCCGATGGACATGGAGTCTTGGGGAAGAGGGAGAGAGAGTGGTTTTTCTATGTAACTATCCCCTTTTGGAGGAGTTCCTATGCTATGTCCCATCGTGACTGAGGTAGACGGCTGAGAGGATTGCTTATATGTTGATCATTACCTATTTTTTTTTATTTCCTCCTCCTAATAGGTCATGCTTTCCTCATACTAATAGGTCATGAGTGTTTTGTTACCATCCATGCTTTGTTCAGTTTGTTGTTTGCATGCGGCACTAAATATTATAATTTAGTCTTAAGTCTAATTATTTACTCATGCTTATTACCACATATATTAGTAGTGTATGATTACTTTTTATTATTGATTTGATTGATCAGCTGCTTCCCTGATGTCTGTTTTAGGATTAGTAGGTATTAGTATTAGTATTAGTATGTATATGTATATGTATGCTTGTGATGCTTCTGATTTTGAGTGATGATTGATCTTTAGTTCGTTTTTAAACCTAAAACTTCCCTCTTTTTTTCCCAAGAATCTGAATTTTGAAATTTATATATTAGTAGTGTATGATTACTTCTTATTATTGATTTGATTGCTCAGCTGCTTCCCTGATGTCTGTTTTAGGATTAGTATGTATTAGTATTAGTATGTCTATGTATGCTTCTGCTGCTTCTGATTTTGAGTGATGATTGCTCTTTAGTTCGTTTTTAAACCTAAAACTTCCTTCTTTTTTTCCCAACATTTTGAATTTCGACTTTTACATCTTTGTCTTGTCTTGTGGTCTATAAAAAGTGGAAGGCATTGGTCATGTTTCATCACCTGGCTTTAACTTCTCTTGGTTAGTCTGAAACTGAGAATTCCGTTAGTTACTATGGCTGTGAACTTTGATAAACTTAGTAAGATTCGCTTCAATAGGGAGTGTGTGAGGTTGAAGGTGCGTGTGGCTAGGATGTGGACAGTCCCGATGTTCAATAACCCTACCCAAACCAGCTCTCTCGAGTTGATCCTTCTTGATCAAGATGTAAGCTATTTTGTCATGTTGATTTGCTGTCTTAAATTAATCATTATATGCCCATCTAAACAATTGTCCTTTCCTTCAAGGGAGGGAAGATCCAGGCAAGTGTTAGGAAGCCTCTTCTCTACAAATTCAGCCCTATGTTGGAGGAGGGTGCTGTCTACAAAATGGTCTACTTTAATGTTGTCCCTAATAATGGAAATTATAGGGGGACTCACCATGAATTCAAGTTGGTCTCCCTTTTTAAGACTACCGTTGTGAAGATGGATTTTCCTTCATTCCTTTTAATGAGGTTGTCAATCTGGGTGAGAATCATGAATTTCTAATTGGTGAGTTTACTTCATTTGTGTTTATATTTTCCATTTGAAGACACTTTTAATACCATTGAATATTCTTTCTACCCTACTCACTCTTTTTTTATTGATGTTTGCCGTTGTTATTTGCAGATGTGATTGGTGTGTTGACTGAGGTCTTCCCAGAAAAACAGTACGAAAAAGATGGGAGGTTAACTAATATGGTGGTCATGGAACTCACAGACTCTACGTTAATATTTAACCCTTACCCTTTCTTTGTATTCATTTTTTTCCTGTCCAAAACAGTTTTTGCTTCTAACTTTGGTTTTGTGATAACAGTGGAAAATTAGAGTGCGCTTTGTTTGGGGATTATGTTGACCAGCTGAGGAGTTTCGTTAACCAGGGGGGCAATGTGCAGGTTATAGTTATACTTCAGCTTGCAAGAGTTAAGAGCTTTAGGGGTGGGTGTTTACTCCACAATTATGAATTTCTTCCTAATTTTTGCCTTTGCATTTTCTCATTTTGATTCAATTTATTGCACTTCTAACTGCTGCTTTCTTTCTTTTTTACCATTAACAGGACACATTGTTATACAAAACAGTATCAATGCCACAAAGCTCATGTTTAACCCTGACATTCCAGCTGCTCTTTCTTTTAGAAACACGTAGGATACAATACTTATATGAATTGCTGCTATTCTTGCTTTTTCATTTACGTATTTTTTCATTGTCCCAGTTTTAAATAACAATTGTCATTGTATGTGATTAATTATTTAAGGATCGCTGAACATGGTGTGATCGATGTTGAACCACTTTGTGTTATACTTGACAACTCAAGGGAGGGTCTTGAGTATGATTTTATGAAGCTTCACCCCAAAAAAACTGTTGCGCAGCTTAAAGATATACAGGAGGTTGTCATGCTTCTTTTTTCCCTGTGTTAAACTTCTCTTTTCTTAAAGTACAGTTTCTATGTATATGGTGTGCACTTTTAACGTACTTACTTATTTCCATTCGTTGTTGCCTACTATTATTAGGATGGCCTGTTCATTGTCTTAGGCACTATTGTTGACATGGTTGGTGATGGGGACTGGTTTTACCTAGCATGTAAATGCAACAAATTTGTGTCCTTGCGCTCTACGGTTTATTTCTGTGATAACTGTGATGTGCCCGTACTTCAAGTATCTCCCAGGTTTTTTTATTTATTTAAAAAGCCTTGATTTATGTCTACCTTTAATACCCTATGACTTTTTGAGGTGGAAAACTCAACCTTTTTTTCCCTCAGGTTCAAAGTGATTGTAGAGGTTGTTGATGACTCAGGAACAGCAGTTTTTGTCCTCTTCGATCGTGATGTTAGCTTGCTATTGAAAAAAATTTGTGAAGAGCTTCTTATGCAGTCTTTTGAAGTACATATCATTCATTTTTTCCTGCCTCATTAGTTTAGCAGATTCAATGACTGATATAGTCTCATTTGCTAGTTTCTTTGGTCTCTTTGGTTTTTGTCGACTCTTTTTTTTCCTCTCGTAGGTTCCCTACTAAACAGGATTCCCTCATTTATTTGCAAATCTAATTGGTAGGCGCTTCTTTGTTTAAGGTTGAGACAAAGGCTCATCAAAATGTGCACTATGAAACTACTTATGCTGTGAGGAGGATATGTGATGATGAACACATTTTTGCTATGTTTGACATGTGTGGTGGAGACAACACTCCCATGAAGGCAACTTTTACTCCTGCATTTCCAAATGTGGACAGTTCCTTTGTAGATCTTGAGGGGTCATCCTCTATAAGTAGTTTTGTTATCTTCATTTCTATTCTTTCTGCATTTTCTTTCATTTCACTTATCTTAGTTAAATTCACATCTTTCTTCCATCTTTATTTGTCAAAATGATCAGGCAATACCATGCATTAGTCAGTATACTCCTACCTCCCTTGGAGCGGATTTCCCTCCCTCTGCTTGGAAACTTACCCCAGCAAAGAGGTGTCTTGAACCTGAATTTCTGGCTTCTCAACTTGAACACCTAAGCAGCAAGATGAAGAGTGTTGTTGTCATTGAAGATGTTGACCAAGCTGAACATTCAAGTGCCAAGTTGAAGAATGTTGTTAATGTTGAAGAAGCGGACCAACCAACTTGTCAGCTGGTTGCAGTGAAGATTGAAAAGGATTGAGGGTTATGACACATGTGGAGGGTATGCTTATTTTGAGTAGGTCTACGGGATTTATTATTTTCTTTATAGTCATTGCATCAGGCTCCCTTAGACCGTTGGCTGTTTATTTTGGGATCATTTGTTCCTTATGCTTTTGTGAGGTGCAATCTGTTTGTTCTTGGATGTCCCTCTGTTTTGGCTTCCAAATACAAACACATGTGTCCTCATCTTATGTTTTCTTTTTGAAGTTTGTCTAAGTTAGGGGTGTCTCTAGGTGTTGAATGTTGGAGACATGTTAAGTTATTTAGTACTAGTGTTATTCCTCCTTCCTATACGTATTAATGTTAGTGGAATGGAGTATGGTGTTAAGTTGTGTACATCTATGCATGTACTAAGCTGACTTCTAATCAGCTTTTTATATTTATGAAAGTTGCTTCTACCTTTACATGTTGATGATCCTGTCAGTATGCCTATCACCTATTTCTAAGTTGCTTTTATTTTGGGTTAGCTTTATTTGCATATGTGTGGCCTAACCTATTCATAATTATGTTGAACTACCATTATGGTACAACTTACTGCTAAAGTCCTTATATTTTTATTATTAAAGTGGAACAACCTTTATTTTTGTACAATAATGACTTTCTCTTAGTGTCAGTAATGATTGGATGTGTATGTCATTCATTTTCAATCAACTTTACCCCATGAGATTAACTGATTCAGGTCACCAAACTATGATAGGTTACTAGAGTCTTTTGATAGCTTGAGTACATGGCTTTTTGTATATTGTGTCCTTTGATAGGTTGAGAACATAGTTTTTTTTATAAGCAGATGTTATAGATCCAAGACGGTTACTTCCTATTGGAGGTTTGGGTATTGCAAGCTGGTGGTGTTGTCTTCCCTAACTTATCAACATTTTACTTAACTACTATATTTGCTCATATTAGGCATCTTGCAGTCCGAAACTCTTCCCTACCTTATTGTGTAAGTCTCTTTTCTCTATAGATGACTTCCTATAGTGTACTTCTGATCTCTGTGTTTATTAGATTTTCATGATGGTATATATTTTTTTCCATATGTTCCAAGTTGCTTTGTTGCATAATAATTTGTAAGAGGAAAAAATAAAGGTCTTTCTTGAAGTCAATATCTGGAACACTATATAGAGTAATTCTAATTGCACCATGGATATTTTTGATTACCTATTAATTATTACATAACTTTTTGTTGTTGCGCAAATTACTACCTAACTTAGATCATTGGTGCTAGGAATATAAAAAAAAAATGCACACCAGTTGGCTTGCAAAGCATCATGGGTAGAGTAACTTCGTATATGTTATGTGAAATAAAATATGAATGGTTACCTTTTGTTTCTTTTACAAATCTGGGAATAATGCACACTTCAGATAAGAAAAATTCAACTTTATGTTTGACTAACTATTGATATAGTACTTATGAATTTCGATAATTTTTTTTTTCATTATACTGAATTCCTCAATAATGCACCAAAGGTTGTTGACCCCCTTCACAAATTCTTTCACTTAACAAAACAACTTTTTAGACAAATCCACCCATTACTCATATTTGGAAATTAGAAGGAAATTTTTTTTCTTATGGGATGTTTGTTGTATGACTAATGAATTTATTATTTTTCTAAATTTATGTAATCTTATATTGATTTTTGTAATTGCTCTTTTCTTCTATTTGTATTTTTATTTTCAGAATGAATAGTTCTGAAGGTGGCAAGCTCAAAGGAAACTACAGTTCTGCTGGAAAAGATGCTACGAAAAGGAGAATGACTTTGATTAGGGAAAATAAAAATAAAGTCCACAACGAAAATACAGGTTTATATGCATTATCCTAATAATCGTCTTAGTTTAATGTTGGTATTTTACACATTAAGATCATGACAAATACCTTTTTTAAAAAAGTGTATAGTTATAATTTTTTTTTTTTGCAGTCCCGTTATTTGATAATGAGTGTAAAGTACCATTTCACACTCAGAGATGTGCCATCGAGTAGTAATGTAAATCCTTTACATTCTATTGAAAATGGTAAGTTTTAACTAACTTTTTACTATCTTTTTTATTAGTTATGAGCACCAACTAACACATTTCAAAAGGATTGCTTTTTCATGAATTTAATGGTCGCTTGGCTTTTAAAAAAATATTTAGATTTGGACTATGTAAATGGGTTGCATCACCCGTTATCTGATCTACCACAAACAACTATACATGGCGATATTTTCCGAAGAAGGAGAAGACTTGATTTTAATATTATACCAGGTATTCTTTCTATTTTTTAAGAACACAACGTCTATTTATTGTTTGCATGTTTGAAATCTTACTTTTTCACATTACTTTTATTTGATATTGTGTTATGTTTATAATATTTATTAGATGTTCAAATCTCAAACAATGATACGAATATTGAAGTTGAGGGGAATAGCTTATTTGTTGAAGGTGAAAAAGAAGGTATTGAATTTTATTATCATACATTTATATATCAATTTATTCATATGTATTTTATTGTATCTTTTTATTTAGAATTTATTTTTCGTCAACCAAAATGTTTGTTGCCCTAGGTTATTTGGATTTTGGACGTATGGATTATTGTTGCCAGTATTGTGGAGCTTTGGTTTGGTTTGAAGAACGTGCGGAGAAACGTAGGACTTCTACTGGGGTTGCATTCTCAATTTGTTGCATGAAAGGGAAGATTATGTTACAATATTTGTCTAGACCACCTGACTTACTTTGGAACTTGATCCATGGTTTTGATTCAAGAAGTTCTCATTTTCTTCAAAATATACGTACTTACAATAGTATGTTTGCATTTACCTCAATGGGGGGTAAGGTTCAAACCGTTGAGAATGCTGGTAATGGGCCACCGCAATTTATTGTTGGTGGACAAAATTATCATCGAATAGGTGGTTTGTTGCCTATTGATGGGCAAGTCCCTAAATTTGCGCAACTGTATATATGTGACACACAAAATGAAGTATCAAATCGAATGTCACATTTCAGGTAATACAATAAAGTTTCTTATTCTATTTTTCTTTATTAGAGTATTATCAGTGTTCACCATGATATGTGATTATTGAATGTTATTGATATAGTTTGGCTATTTATTTTGGCATGTTGTACTTTATTTCTTTTTTGTACTCCAACTAACAATATTAATTCTTGCCTCATTATATATATGCTTGAAATAAATTGTTTTTATGTTGTGACAACATTAGTTATCACATAATTAAAACCCATACTATTTAAGAAAACCCTAAGTCATCAGAATCTGTTTTGTGTCCGATAGTGATAAAAAATGGTTGATCCATCTTTGGTGAAGGATTTAATGGAAATGATAGATAAGAATAACAAGCTAGCAAAGTCTTTTAGACGTGTTAGGGATGTTATTGAGGCTGATGAAAATGCTACTGTATCCATGAGATTGTTTCGAAGCCGACCTGTTAACTCCCGTATGTATACTTTACCAACTGTGGATGAGGTGGCGGCACTGATTGTCGGTGATCGGGATTCCGTTGACTGTGGTAGAGATATCATTCTACGTACGTGTGATGGTGCTTTTCAACGGATTTATGAGACACATGTTTTATTTATTCCTTTGCAATATCCATTGTTGTTCCCATATGGAGAATATGGTTATGAGGAAGACATTCCCTTAATTGTGAATGCCACGTCTACTGCACTTCATCCGAGGACTAGCGTTTCTTTTAGAGAGTGGATTGCATTTAGGTTGATGGAGAGAACTTTTGAAGACACTATATTGCTGAAAAGTAAGAGGTTATTCCAACAATTTATTGTTGATTCTTACTCAATGGTTGAGGCAGAAAGATTGCAATTTATTAGACGCAATCAGAATATTATAAGATGTGATTTTTTGAAAGGCATGGAGGAAGCTGTTGATAGAGGTGATGTACAAGCAAATTCTGTTGGAAAGCGTATTATCCTTCCATCTTCCTTTACCGGTGGTCGACGATATATGTTTAATAATTGTCAGGATGCTATGGCGATATGCAAGAGATATGGTTACCCAGATTTATTTCTAACCTTCACATGCAACCCAAGGTGGAATGAAATACATCAGTTTGTTACTGAGAAAGGTCTTACAGCGTCTGATCGTCCGGATATTGCATGTAGGGTGTTTCACATTAAGTTGGAACGATTATTGGTTGATCTTAAGAAAGAGCAATTCTTCGGAAAAGTTGTTGCAGGTTGGAATCTCACAAAACCTACAATGTAGTTTTGTTTTTGGGTTTCCATACAGTAGAAGTTGTCTTATTTATAAATTTAACAAAATTAATTTATTTTGGGTGTTTCTGTAGGCATGTATACTATTGAATTCCAAAAAAGAGGCTTGCCACATGCGCATATAATATTGTGGCTAGAAGATAAGGATCATTTGCAAAGTGTGGACTTTATTGATTCTATTATATCAGCTGAGTTACCAGACAATAACAAGTATTCAGAGTTACATAAAGTTGTGACAAATTTTATGCTTCATGGACCCTGTGGTCATCTTAAGCGTAACTCTCCCTGCATGAAAACTGGTAAATGTTCAAAGTACTTTCCTAAGAAATTTGTTGATTGTACAAGTTTTGATGATGACGGATATCCAATTTATAGGAGAAGGGATACTGGAATTGTTGCCACAAAGGGTGGTGTCCAACTGGATAACCGATATGTAGTACCTTATAATCCAAAATTATTGATGAGGTACCGGGCCCATATTAATATTGAATATTGTAATAAATCTGATTGCATTAAATATTTGTTTAAATATGTTAACAAGGGTCCGGATCGTGTCACGATGGCTATCACTGCTGGTGTTTCTCCTCCTAATCAGAATGAAGTGATTGATGAGATTAAGGCTTATTATGATTGTCGTTACTTATCTCCGTGTGAGTCTGCTTGGAGACTTTTTGCTTTTGATATTCATCTAAGATGGCCTGCAGTTCAAAGGTTGACCTTCCACCTTCCTAAAGAACAGTTCGTAGTGTTCAACGATAGCGATAACCTTGATGATGTTGTTGATAGAAGTAAAAATAAGCAGACCATGTTTAAAGCTTGGATGGACGCTAATCGTAAATACAATGAAGGTAGGGATTTGACCTATGGAGAATTTCCTTCAAAGTTTGTTTACCTAGCTCAGGAAAGGGAATGGCGTCCTAGGAAAAAGGGGCACATGATTGGTCGATTGAATTTTGTTCCTCAGGTCTTTGGAGAATCGTATTATATGAGGTTGTTGCTTAACGTTCAAAGAGGTTGTACCAGTTATGAAAGTTTAGCAACTGTTGACAATCATAGATATGATACTTTTCAAGCCGCTTGCTCTGCCTTGGGATTATTAACTGATGATAAGGAGTTTGTTGATGGTCTACGTGAGGTTGCATCCTTGTCTTCCGGGTTATATATTAGGAGGCTATTTGTCACGTTGCTATTGTCTAATAGTCTTGAAAATCCTAAACATGTATGGGAAGAGACGTGGGAGGTGTTAGCTGATGGTATTCTATATGATAGAAGAAAAAGGCTTCAATTTCCAGGTAATGCATCTTATTTTTTAAAAATACAATTCAGCTGCCTTATTTTTTGTTTAAAAGTTTGTTATTCTATTTTAATTCATAATTATTAATATATATAAAATCATATATTACATCTTGACTATGTTTGCTCATCTGTATCTATATAACCATGTTTATATGGTTGTAAATGTAGGGTTGATTTTGGAGCAAGAACAATTAAAAGTATTATGTTTGGTTGAGATTGAAAAACTATTGCATATGAATGGGAAGTCTTTGAAGGATTTTCCTACCATGCCTTATCCTGATTGTCATGATTTGCCTGATTTTAGTAATATCTATATTGTTCGGGAGCTTCACTATGATAGAGATCAGATGTTTCATAGCCATGTTGAATGTTTGGGTCAACTAAATGTTGGGCAAAGGACAATATATAATGAAATCGTTGCTGCTGTGTTAAATGCTACAGGTGGTTTCTATTTTGTTGATGGTTTTGGTGGAACAGGCAAAACGTTTCTATGGAAAACGTTATCTTATAGGTTTCGTTCTGAAGGTAACATTGTTCTTAATGTTGCATCTAGCGGCATTGCTTCACTTCTATTACCTGGGGGGAGGACTGCTCATTCCCATTTTTCAATCCCTTTAGTGTGCAATGAAGACTCATGTTGTAATATTAAGCATAATAGCTTTAGAGCTGACTTACTTCGACAAGCAAGTTTAATAATTTGGGATGAGGCTCCTATGGTTAATAGGTGGGCTTTTGAGGCATTTGATAGGAGCCTTAGAGATATAATGAAGGTTGTTGGTGCAGATAATTTGGATAAACCATTTGGTGGGAAGGTTGTTGTTCTTGGCGGTGATTTTAGACAAATATTACCTGTAATCCCTAAAGCATGTAGGGCTGATATTGTTATGGCGACAATCAATTCCTCTATACTATGGAAACATTGTAAAGTGATGAAATTAACAGAAAATATGAGGTTGCGAACTACATCAGATGTTGTTGATCTACAAGTAACCATGGAGTTTGCAAAATGGATCATTGATATTGGTGATGGGAAGTTGGGGATTGATAATGATGGTGAAGCTGAAATTCATGTCCCTGAAGACCTTTTGATCCCAAATTCTTTGGATCATATTGAAAGCATTGTCTCTTCCACGTATCCTAACTTGCTGGAAAATATCAACGATTACAAGTTTTTTGAGGATAGAGCGATTTTGGTTCCAACTTTGGAAATTGTACAAAATGTCAATAACTATGTCTTAGCTTTGCTACCTGGTGAGGCGAAGCAATACCTGAGTGCTGATACTATTTGCAAGATGGAGGAAACTAACGGCATTAACCCTGATTGGGTAACAACTGAATTTCTTAACCAGATCAATTGTTCAGGCCTACCTAATCACAAGATAATTTTGAAACTAGGAGTCCCAGTTATGTTAATGAGAAACATTGATCAATCTTATGGGTTATGTAATGGAACAAGGTTAATTGTCAGTGAGTTGGGTTCAAATGTTATTGGTTGTAAAGTAGCTACGGGAACTCATGCTGGGGAGAAGGTCTATATTCCTAGGATGAACCTGATTCCTTCAGATTCTGGAATTCCTTTCCAGTTTCAGAGAAGACAATTTCCACTCATTTTGAGCTTTGCAATGACCATCAATAAGAGTCAAGGGCAAACATTATCCCATGTTGGCTTATATTTGCCACGACCGGTTTTCTCTCATGGGCAACTATATGTAGCTATTTCTAGGGTTAAGAGTAAGGCAGGGCTTAAAATTTTAACTTGTGATGATCATGGTGAGCCAACCTCTATTGTTAAGAATGTTGTTTACAAAGAAGTATTCCAGAAAATCTGATGTATTCAAACTTATGCCACCATCGATCTTACTGGGTTTTTTTTGTTGACATGTGTTTATATTATAAAGGAACTGGGCATGCTAAGTTAACGTAGTTTCATGAATTATTTGCTTTATTCAATGCAAAGTTATCTTTAGTTCTCTTTACAATTATTTGTTGTTTACCCTCATTTCTAATCCAACTAACTAATCCAAAAAACAAAATAAAACATAACGCTTTCATGATTAGGTAAATGTTTCATCGAACAGCCAAATTCTCAAAAAAATAATAACACTCACACATTACCCTATTTTTAAATCAATCATTCTTTAATGAAATTAAGTACTTCAACTAAGGTAAAGAGAAAAAAAAAGGTTACCTAAATTCAATTTTATATTTGTGAAATAGTTGTACATAAACTTATTATAAGGGTTTGATTGATGATTTAATCCTTCCAAATTATGTATATTTCGGTTATAATTACATTCGACTTTTTCACACTTTTTTATCCATCCAAATATCAAAGTCTATGAATAGGTCCGTATTGTCACCTGTTCACCATTAAAATAACTTGACCATTATGTTCTTATGTTGTAGAAATATTCATCTTTCATTAATTTAAGTTGTCACTAATTTGTTTTCTTTCGTCAACTTACCGTCAAAACATATTTACAACTTTATAAAGATTATCCAAATCAACATGACTGTTTAGGAACTAACAACTAATTTATACATGTTATACATAATAAGTACCCACCTTCCTCTGGTAATTGAACATTAATTAAAAAATCTAATAAACTCTAATAAAACAAGTGAGCGATGGTATCCAACAAAAAGAAAAAAACTATAGCATCAATCTCTACCAACAAATACTTGAAACAGATAACTTTATACAACTTTAACCAGCACATATCAACACTGCCATAATAAAAAACATTACTATCAATTTAATGGTTATTACTATCCAAACAAACAAGTATCTCTACTAATGGTAAATCACATAGAACTTAAACAACCTTATAACGAAGTCCCTTAGCCATCTAATAAAATGTAGTGAACATGCGAAACAAGAATTAATACAACCAATGAAAATAGGAATAGTTTGGTCAAGTTATAAAATCACTGTTAAAGCTTAAAATCAAGTCTCAAATTAAGTTACCTTACATAATTAAAACGCCAAATATACGGCCGGATACGTAATGCTTGAGTAGCCAAGGTGTCTCGCTGATGGTAGCATTAAGATGATGTTTCCACGCTGCCTTGCATCTTCCAACTTGCTTTGCGTCTTCTTCTTCTTAAAATGAGTTACTATGCATTTTCTTCTTCTTCTTTAAATGAGTTAGTGTTGACCAACGTTTTACTAAACAGTAAAAATTGAACCATATTTTATAAGACCAAGTTCTCTTCTGAAGGCCCAAAAACATTCATAGTATATATACTATTATATTCTCTATAATATTTATTCACCCATTTAAAATTAACATTTCCAATGTTAGGGCCCGTGCGTAGCGCACGTGCTATTACATTAGTATCAATATAAATATTGAAGAACTTTTTTACTGCAGTATAACATTAACGAGACACGTGTCACTTTTTGAGAAATTTTCTGGGTTTTTCCTTTTTTTCGTCGGGGTTGGCCGGCTGGGACGCTGGGTTTCCTCTTTTCTACATGGTGAACATATTTTTATTAATTGTTTTGTCATTTTGTGGTTATTGTGTCGATTTCCATTTTTTTTCAAAACTTTCTTTCCTTTTTGTATAAGTCAACTACCGAAATAGTGTCAAAATGATCCATTTGTCCACCATCCATCCAGTCCATTCATGAAAAAATCCATCCAATCCATCCATTTATAAAAAAATAATATAAATGGATTGGATGGATTGGATTATTTTTTTAGTGGATGGTTTATGATCCATCCAATATTTTTTAAAATCCATTGGACCAACAATAAAAAATGTAATGGATCAACTTTTATCCATTCCAAAACCAATTTATTTTTTTCATATTATTTTTCACCAAATAAAAAAAACCTCCATTTGTAAACAAAAAAAAAACACTCCAACTGATTTTCTCTTCCGTTCTCTATTATTTTTTCTTCACTCTTTTTTATTTTATTTATCTGCTTTTTTTGGTTATATTAAGTATTAACTAATTAATTATTATCACGTACGTTTTATTTTTTCGTTGCCTTGGATGGATCATATGGATTTTATTTAATGGATCATTGATGGATTTGATTTTTTTAATGAATTTTTAATGGATTATAATAGATTCATGGATTGTTTTTAATTCATCCATTAAAATCCAAATAAAAATTTATTCGATCCATCCATTTGCCATCCTTACTAGGCACTATTTAGAAAGAATGTCCCAGCTAGTTGCACCACGTCCAGTTGTTGGTTGTAATCTCTATTGGCATGTCTTTAGCTAGAAAAATAACAGGCAGAGACTTATCATTTCTAAGTAAAACTGTAAAAGCATGCCTGGTTCAAAAAAAAACATGTAAAAGCATGCCTTTATAATGTAACTGGTAGTGGTCGATTTGTTTTATCGAAAAGAACTTGAATAGTGGAAGTGTTTTTTTTTGGGTATAGTAATTGTGGAAGTGTTTAATATAACAAAAAGACGACAAGTTGTGAGCAATAAATTTATTTCGTTTTCAATAAAATAAATTTTGATTAAATTATAAATAAATTATATTTTTTTATTTATAATTTTATTTTTAATTAAGGTTAATTTAGCCCAATAGCCCGGCTATACCTGGACGGGACCAGAGACGGACTGATGATTTACCAGCTCTACCTCTACCTCCAGCAATTCTTATACATGCTTTTGGAAAGAGATGGTAGAGATGAAAGAGAGAGATAGAGGGTAGAGATAGGAAAGAGAGAGAGATAGAGGAGAGAGAGGGGAGAGAGAGATAGAGGGGAGATGATATTTTAAAACTAATAAAAATTTTTAATTGTACAAAAAAAATTATTCTTTAAAATAATTTTTATGGATGGATTGAATATCCATCCATAAAAAAGTTGTTAATGGATGGATTGGATGGATTTTATTAAATGGATCATGGATGGATTGGAATTTTTTTAATGAATTTTTAATGGATCATAATGGATTAATGGATCGTTTTCAATCCATCCATTACGATCCGCATAAAAATTTATCCAATCCATCCATTTGCCACCCCTACGAAATACCATTCTTTCAGACCCTTCTCACCTTACACGTTTACGCTACCTGCTAACAACTGTAGTGATTTAACACTTTTACTTTTTCAATTTTTTTTTGAAAAAAAGGTAGTGATTTAACACTTTCTTTTACCTTTTTTTTTGAAAAAAAAGGAATTGTCTCCTGCTATATTATATTTCTTTTAGGTTAAAGTAATCTTTTGGTTCCTTTACGTGATATTGATTTTCAATTTGATCCATATATGTAAAAAGTTATCAATTTGGTACCTATACATGACATTGGTTAATTTGATCATCACCGCTAATTGGTCCGTATATAAAAGGGACTAAATTTTAAATTATTATCACATCTAGGGACCAAATTGAAAATAATTGTCACATGTAGGGATCGATTTCAATTTTTTTGTTGAATTGGTCCCTACATGTGACAATAATTTGCAATTTGGTCCTCTTATATAGGGACTAATTAGCTGTGAGAACCAAATTGAAAATCAGTGTCACATATAATGATCAAATTGATAATTTTTTACGTATAGGGACCAAATTGAAAATCAATATCTCGATCTTGCTAATGAATGTCCTAAGGATATTGGTAAAGGAACTCACGAAAGAAAAATATATATTGAAAAACTAAGTGTCACACTCTTCAAAATATTAAATACATCATTTCCTATATAATTTTTTTTAATTCCTTAAATAATATCCTAAAAACATGTGTTAGCATTATTCCATGTATTTATTATTTAATGTAGCTTTTCCCTTTCTTGTCGAAACAAGGTCAAACACTCTCCATTTCCTTCAACACTTTTCAAAAAAAAGGCCCCATTCAGTCAAGCACGTAAGCTACCACAATTTCTTTCTTTCACTTGTCACTCCCCCGTACTCCTCCATTTTTCTTTTCATTTGCTATTGCTATCTCTTTTCTCCCTTCCATTTCTCACTCCTGAATCTGCGTTGAAAAGGCAGAAAAGGAATGAAGAATGGGCTTTGGAAAAAACACAAGAACTTGAAGAATGATGAGCATGTAATTATTCAATTTCATTAGTGTTAATTTGTGAAAATCATCGAATGTGGTTCATTTTTTATATTCAAATTTTCTTTTTTTCTTTTTTTCTTTTTGTGTTTTTAGCAAAAAGAGCTAATAAGGTTAAAGCGCGAAGCCAAGCTTAAGGCCAACACCCTCAAACCCCCGCCGCAAATTATGGCCGTCGGTTGCCAAATCTAGGCTTAAAGAAAGTTCTTCGGCCAAAACGATGTCGTCTCTGGGAAGCGGTGGCAAGTTGGAACCTTTTTGTGTTGGAGAAGAGAATGTTGATGGGGGTATCAAGGGTTCCTTCAGTGAAAATTTCTTTGAGGTTGAAGGCAGAGCTAGGTATATTTAATTCTCAAATCTCATTTTTTTTCTTTAAATTTCTCATTTATTGATATTTATTTGGGTATGGAAACCCATGCATTTTTTTTGAAAAGAATTTCATGTGGGTGTGTCTGTTTTATTTTTATTTTTTGGTTGATGTTTTTGTTATTATTATCTATTATTTATATTTATTATTTGCTATTTGTGTTTGTTGTTGCTTGAAATGAAGTGGGTGATTACCATGGTTTTGTGTTTTTAAGTGGTTGTATGATCATTCCCTTAAATTTGCTGTACAAATAACGAGTGATGTTCATAGTTAGACTTACTTGAGTTATAAAGGATGGTGATTGGTGATGGCTCAAATGATTTGGTTGAAGTCCAAATAAAATGTCATTAACGTGTAGTCTGATAAAGGATATTGGTAGAGGTACCCTCCCAATATGAATTCTTATAAACTTGAATATCTTTGCTAATCACAATCTTTTTTGACTTTATATTGTACACTTTATAGCCCTTAGAGCTTGCTGTGTAACCCAAGAAAATCCCCGTCTTAGCTTTGTGTGCCAATTTAGATCTCTTAACTTTTGCACTATGAGTATAGCTGACTGATCCAAACTATCAAAGACATAAATTCTAGGCTCAAAATCAAAACTATACCTTCCTAAAGAGCTAATGAACATATAATGTAATGAGAATTAAGTACCATAACACTGATCAGTGAAGGTAATGAGGATGAAGATTAAGTTATGTTTCCCATGCATCACCCTGAGAAGAAAAAAATTATATAATGCTTATATATTTTGGTTGGCATAGTCATTGTAGGTGAACACCCTTATGCAGACTAATTGTATAATCTTTGTGTTCAATCAACTCAATCTTTGTAGCATGTTTGGTTTTTAATTTTTAATTAAAAATTGGGAGAATAATTGTTCTTTTTACAAAATCTTTATTGTGAAATTATAAACTTTTATAATATAAAACAAGCCAATACAAAACTGGTGTGATGACTGTATTCTCTTCTACCATGTGCAGTCAGAACTTCGTCTGTAAGTTATTTCCTTCCTCTTTCCGCACCGTGTGTTATCTGTATCTGCTCATGGCAATCTGAGTTTTACATTCATCCATTTTGTTGAATTTTATGGGTCAAACAAACACTAATCGATTATTTGTTTAAAGTTAAGAACTATTTGGGTTTTTGTTGAACAAATGTGCTTTTGGGACTAGATGGTGTAAAATCATTGATCTTGAGTTCCCTTCTTTTTCTAGGTCTTGCATATTTGTCATACTCCAACACAAATCTTGCACATTTCTCTATTTTGTTGCTATGAATTTTGAATGATCTTTTTTATTTTTAGTTTTTTTATAAAAAAATTGTTTTAATGATTTGGATCTGATAAAGTTGAGATTTTGTTTACTGGGTAAGTGAATTTGTGATGTTCAACTGTGTTTTGCATATGAAATGCATGTTGATATAATCAATTAAATCCTAAAACCTAAACTTTAGGGATTTCAAAATCAATGTGCAGTGCCTATTTTCATAGGTGGATGACAATGTCCAGTTTGGCGCATAAACTCTCTTGTGCTGAAGTCGAGGTGCGTAGACTGAATTCTTAGATAGATGCGGCTGAAAAATTACGTAGTTATGATCAGAAGTGTCTTCTATTGAAAACATCGAATCATAGTCTGCAGTCTGAAATCTAAATTGCAATCTTTAACACAAAAGTTGGGGTCTCAAAAGAACTTAGTGAGAAGCAGAAGGTATTGGGTAAACTCTAGAGTCCCTTACAAGAAGAGAGATTGTGATTCATTGAGGCTTAAACTGCTTTCCAAACTCTTCAACATTTGCATTCACAATCTCGGGAAGAGCATAGATCTCTTCTTTGTTGACCATTGTAGTAAGGCAAAAATCCTGGAGAACATGGAATCCCGTAAGCACACTTTAGAGGATGAAGTAGACAAGGTCAAGAAGGAAAACAACATTCAATATAAGCTCCAATTTTCTTCATCTTTGTCCAGAACAAAATTGCAGGGTGAAATACTAAATTTGAAGGAGATAATAAAGATACTTGAACAGGAGGCTGAGCTGCGAGTTGATTAAAGAAATGCTCTTCAGCAAATGACTATGTTAAACGGAATTTACTCATTGTGTAAGTCACATATGTTAAATTGAATTTACTCATTGTGTAGATCAATATATGACGCCTTGATAGTCATTACCAGTAAAGGCTTTATTTTAAGAGTGGAGTCATTTTCATCTCCTTCATCATTTAATGTGTCAAATGATAATTATTGCGCTTTCTCATCTCATTACATTGATATATATCAAACTCAAAAGCATCAGGCAAAATCACTTTAGGTATCAATTTTTGTTTCTGACAAGTTACAGATTTCTTCTAAGTGATCTAATGATGACTTCATATAAATTTGATTGTTTTTAAGTACTATGATGTACACTTATCATTTTTTAGCATTTCCAGTTTCTTACTAAAATAATCATTCGCAAGTGCTCAGCAATCAAGGTTATGATGGTTGACAGCAGATGTTTCATCGTGTGGAGTCATCCTCTATGTTCTGATGGTTAGATATCTTCCTTTTGAGGAGGCAGACCTCCAGAGAAGACCTCATTTGTGAATGAGGTCAATACTTTAGTTTTTTAGATTCCAAATCCAATCATGCGGTAGGTTGGTTAATAGCTCCATTCTTTATTCTTTATTCTTTCTCTTCGAATCGTTGGAATGATATTTATCAAATGTCAATATGATGCTGCCACAATGATGTCAATTTAATATTGACTACAGAGAAGGCCGACAAACCCACCATTTCACTCTTTGATAAAAATAAATTGCTACTAACAATATTCTGAAAAAGATTTATGGAAGCTGTATTATGCTGATCAATTGCTTAACAAATGTCTTGGTCTAAAAAGTGTTGAAGGTAGAGTTTTATTGTGCACCTTTGGAAGAACATAAGGTCAAACAAAGAAAATATCAAATGATGGATGTGTTATTCTATAATGCAAATGTAGATGTAGAATTGTAATGTAAATGCAAATGGAAGGTTAGTTAGCAGAGTTAGTTAGTAGTTAGAAAGCTGTTATGAAGTTAGTTACCGATGTGAGCAGTGTGGGACTTGAACAACTAGTCTATATAACTAGTGTGTTTGTGTATCAAAGTGCAGAGTAGTAATTAAAAACTTTCTACATTGACTTTTCTCTCTCTCTCTAAGTTCTATACTCAAGTGTGTGAGTGCCTTTCATTGTGTGAGTTCCTCTTCATACCCCAACAAAATTGGTATCTAGAGCTTCAGGTCAGGGACCTGTGAAGAAGGAAAAAGGCGATCATGGCTTCATCGAATGGAGGAAATGGAAGCTTTCTTTCCAGTTTGCCGATTCTGGATGGCAAAAATTATAACCATTGGGTTGTAAGAATGGAATCCATTCTTGGCTTCCAAGAAATCCTGGATATCGTGAAAGAAGGTGTCACAGAAAGGGATGATGCGTACTACCAAGAAGAAAGACTACAAGGCTAAGTGCTTTCTTCATCAATGTGTTTTGTCAACTTTGAAAAGATCTCCAAAGCCAAAATAGCCAAGGAGGCCTGGGATGTTTTGCAGAAGGCTTATGGAGGTGCTGAGAAGACCAAGAAAGTGAGATTGCAGTCCCTCAAAAGACAATGCGAGCTGTTGTCCATGTTTGAACAAGATTCAGTAGCTGAGTATTTCAATAGGCTACAATTGCTTGTGAACTCGATGAAAATATGTGGAGATACAATCTCTGATCAGTAAATGGTTGAAAAGATCTTGAGAACTCTTACCACTAGGTTTGATCATATAGTGGTTGCAATAGAAGAGTCTAAGGATCTGGAGAATATGAAGGTAGAAGAGTTGCTGAACTCATTAGAGGCACATGAGCAGAGATTGAATGAAAGATCTAGAGTGAAGGAACCAGATCATGCTTTGCAGGCCCAGATGTCCAAGAAAGGGAATGCTGATTATAGAAAAGGCAAGAAAGGAAAAGGAGGTAAGGTGAAGTCCAATAGAGATGGAGGCTTTGGTTCTGGCAACAACTCTTACAGCCAGGATCAAAGTTCATATGCTGAGCAAGGAGAGCAGTACAAAAAAATAAGGGGAGGAAGGTCAAACAGAGGTAGAGGTGGAAAGAAGAAGTTTGATAGAAAGAAGGTTCAATGCTTCAACTGTAACAAATGGGGGCACTTTGCAAAAGAATGCAGAAACAGCAAGGTAGAGAGGTCAAGATCAGATGATGATGAGGTCTATGTTGCTCAAGATGACGGCTCGGATTCTGACCAAGTGCTATTGATGGTGACAACCAACACAGAAGGAGAGAGCAATACATCCTAGTATCTTGACACAGGGTGTTCTAACCACATGACAGGTCAGAAAGATTGGCTGATTGATCTTGATTGTAGTGTCAAGAATAAAGTTAGATTTGCAGATAACAGTACTATAGTAGCCGAGGGAATAGGCAAAATCTTGATCAAAAGAAGAGATGGCAGATCTGCATATGTAACTGATGTACTGTATGTTCCCTCAATGAAAAGCAACTTGTTGAGCCTTGGACAACTGCTAGAAAAAGGCTTCACAATGAAGATGATGCAGAAGCTCATTGAAGTCTTTGATACAAAAGGAAGATTAGTGATTAGAGCTCCACTGTCAAAGAACAGAACATTCAAGATTGATCTGAATGCTTCGGCAATTCAATGCCTCTCAACCACTCTAATTGAAGATGAAAACTGGTTATGGCACTACAGGTTTGGACATCTCAATTTCAAAAGTCTAAACCAGTTGGGCAGCAAGCATATGGTGCAAGGAATTCCTCCAATCAAACATCCAGAAAAGGTGTGTGAAGGATGCTTGATGAGCAACCAACCAAGAACTGCATTCAAGAAGTTTGCACCAGCAAGAGCCACTGATGCTTTGGGAGTAGTCCACTCAGATGTCTGTGGCCCCATTGATACACCAACTCTTGGTGGAAACAGGTACTTTGTAACCTTTGTAGATGAGTTCACTAGAAAACTATGGTTGTACTTGATTGAGGGAAAGCATGAAGTTTTTGATGTGTTTAAGAAGTTTACTGCCTTAGTTGAAAGACAGAGTGGAAAAGCTATCAAAATTCTTAGAACTGATGGTGGTGGAGAATAC
This sequence comes from Sophora flavescens, assembly GCA_030762895.1. Taxonomy (NCBI): domain Eukaryota; kingdom Viridiplantae; phylum Streptophyta; class Magnoliopsida; order Fabales; family Fabaceae; genus Sophora; species Sophora flavescens. Next base: position 78,470,695 of record CM061068.1, read on the forward strand.
AATTCTAAGGATTTTGAGCATTTTTGTAAAATACAAGGATTTGTGCATGAGGTAACTGCCCCTTATACACCTCAACACAATGGCCTTGCTGAAAGAAGAAATAGAACTCTCCTTGACATGGCTAGATGCATGTTAAAAGGAAAGGAGATGCCACAATGTTATTGGGGTGAAGCCGTGTCTACAACAGCCTATGTCCTTAATAGATGCCCCACTAAAAGAATGGAGAATGTGACTCCAGAGGAAGCTTGGACAGGAAGCAAGCCTAAAGTTGATCATCTGAAGATCTTTGGATCCTTATGCTTTAGACATGTTCCTGACCAAAGGAGGAGAAAACTAGATGATAAAAGTGAAGCCATGGTTCTAGTAGGATACCATCCCACAGGTGCCTACAAATTGTACAATCCTTGCTCGAAAAAGGTTGTAGTCAGCAAAGATGTGGTTATTGATGAAAAGGCAACCTGGAATCTGAAGGAACACAATACTGGGATGAAAGTCAGTATTCTACACTCACTTGATTCGGATCATCAAATATCTGAGTTAAGTGAAGATAGTGCAGCAAATGACCAGATCCAGAACAACAGGCCACAAAGGAATAGAGCACCACCAGTGAGGCTAACAGACTATGAGGTGTTCACTGATCAGGAAATCACAGCATAAGGTGAATTAGTTCACCTTGCTTTCTTTGCAGACACAACCAATGAACTGGGAACAAGCTATCAATAAAGAGGTATGGCAGAATGCAATGAAGGAAGAGATGAATGCAATAGAGAGGAACCATACATGGGAGCTTATTGAACTTCCACTTGACAAGAAGCCAATTGCTGTCAAGTGGATCTTCAAGGTGAAACTGAAGCCAGATGGTTCGATAGCCAAGCACAAGGCCAGATTAGTGGCAAAGGGATTCCTGCAGAAAGCTGGAGTGGATTATACGGAAGTGTTTGCACCAGTGGCAAGGGCTGAGACAATAAGGCTTGTCATTGCCATTGCAAGCTCAAAAGAGTGGCCATTGTTCCAAATGGATGTAAAATCTGCATTCCCCAATGGTCCACTAGAAGAGGAAGTCTATGTACTACAACCTCCTGGTTTTGAGGTAAGAGGGAAAGAAAGTAAGGTGTATTAGCTCCACAAGGCCTTATATGACTTGAAACAAGCCCCTCGGGCTTGGAACAAGAGAATTGATGCATTTCTGTTGAAGCAAGGATTCTCAAAGTGTTCTGTGTAGTTTGGTGTATATGTGAAAAATAGTGATGGTGCTGGCCCGATCATAGTGTGTCTCTATGTGGATGATCTACTTGTAACAGGAAGTGATTCAACTGAAATTAATGAGTTCAAAAGGAGTATGCAATTGGAGTTTGAAATGACAGACCTAGGAATCCTCACTTATTTCCTAGGAATGGAGATAGAATACACAAGCAGTGGCATTATTCTACACCAGAGAAAGTACTCTCAAGAGATACTTAAGAGGTTTCATATGGACTCTTGCAATGAGGCGGTGACTCCAGTGGAAACCAATGCAAAACTACAGAGGGGTGAAGCTGAGAAATGTGTTGACAGCACCCTCTACAAGCAGATTGTAGGTTCCCTCAGGTTCTTATGTAATAGCAGGCCAGATATCTGTTATGGTGTTGGCTTGATCAGTAGATTTATGAGTGATCCTAGAGCTTCACATATGGCTGCTGCTAAAAAACTGTTGAGATATGTGAAAGGGACTAGCAACTTTGGAGTTCTATTTCCTAAAGGAGCAGGGCAGATTGAGGAAGGACTTGAAGCTTGGTCAGATTCAGATTGGTGTGGTGATAAGGTTGAAAGGAAAAGCACCTCAGGGTATCTGTTTAAGTTCCAGAACAGTCCAATCTCTTGGAGCTCTCGAAAACAGAATGTGGTGGCCCTTTCTTCTTGTGAAGCAGAATACATAGCTGCTTCTAATGTAGCTTGTCAGGCTCTTTAGCTGGAATCCTTGCTGGATGAAATGCAGATCAATTACAGGAAACCAGTTCAACTCTTTGTTGACAACAAGTCCTCCATAAGTCTAGCAAAGAATCCAGTAGCACACGGCAGAAGCAAGCACATTGAAACAAGGTTTCACTTTTTAAGAGACCAGGTGAACAAAGAAATGATCAAGCTGACTTATTGTTGCACAGAACTACAAATTGCTGATGTTCTAACAAAGTCAGTAAAGACTGATCGATTTAGAAAGCTAAGGGAAATGTTAGGTGTTGTTTCCTTAGATAATTTGCATTAAGGGGAAGTGTTATTCTATAATGCAAATGTAGATGTAGAATTGTAATGCAAATGCAAATGGAAAGTTAGTTAGCAGAGTTAGTTAGTAGTTAGAAAGCTGTTATGAAGTTAGTTACTTATGTGAGCAGTGTGGGACTTGAACAACTAGTGTATATAACTAGTGTGTATGTGTATCAAAGTGCAGAGTAGTAATCAAAAACTTTCTACACTGACTTTTCTCTCTCTCTCTCTCTCTAAGTTCTATACTCAAGTGTGTGAGTGTCTTTCATTGTGTGAGTTCCTCTTCATACCCCAACAGGATGGATGTATGTTGAGGTTGAAGAAAATCTTTTTGCAGCAAGTAATTCCAAAAATCAAACCAGAGAATAATGGTAATTCATTGAATGGGTTTCCATCTGTCCCTCAAAACCTTCTTTCTCTCAATTTCTATTCCCGCGAACAATGTCTTCCAACATTTTTGTTTATTGGTAACCCTTTTTCTTATTGTTATTTTTGCTTTCTCTCATGTTCCTCTTCAATGTCAGATATTTATAATTATGTAATTTGTTCTTGCAACAATTCAAATTTGATTTTTTTTTCTCATTACCTTCAATTCTGCACTAGAATTTGTTAGTGTTATGGAAAACATTGAGCGAGATTACTGAGGAGCACGCTAAGGTGATAGTTGCCCCAAGAGGCAAGGTAACAATGAGCTTGACACATCCAGGCTAAAGGAAGAATGTAATTTACCATTTTTATCTCTAGATCTAGAATTAAATTCAGTTTGAATGCTGAAAATGTTTTGATATTAGCAAATGGAATCATTTTCCTTCCATTATTTAAGTCAGGAAAGAGTTATTGCTTATACATTTTGCAATCTCTCATGTGCTTAATGTTTTCAGTTATTTTTTCTCCCCTAAACTTTATTTTTGACATAGACTAAACAAACATCGCTTAATCATTTTCTGCACGTAATTGAGTTTTTAAGTAGCTCTAGCTCTTTGTTTCATTATAGACTAATTGTATATGATGTTATAATAATTTGGTTTGATAGAAAATTGACCCGTCGTTTGGCACTGTTAAAAAACACTAGCGGTGAGCAATATCATATTGGATGAAAAAAGTCTTAAACTGTTTATAACCAAACTGTATTATCAGTACATGAATGAGCCAGAGGACACAAGTGATCAGGTTTACGTTGTTGGTCCCTTTTACTAGCTTGCAGATGGTACACCGGGACAGATCAAGAAGGCCTATTATAATTGCATGAAAGGTTGCTATCCAGACTTGAGTGGCAAAAGACCACGAATTTTTGCATCTTCACCCTTGAACAATATTTTCCTGCTTTCAAGAGTTCTTGCATTTTTGTATTGAGAACTGCATAATTTGTATACCATCCAGTTTTTTGAGATGGGTTGCATAATTTGCTTTGTGTATAAATCTTATAATACGACATCCCTGTCTTATGAAAACAGGTAAGAAAGAAAGCCGTTGCGTGTCGTTATTTAGAAAATAGGTAAACTTGGTTTAAAGAATATGTTATTTTGGGGACTCCTAAGTCTGTCTTTTCATTGGGAATTATCAGCAACAAAATGTTCGCATCCGGTTTGATATGAAGAAATCCAAACTTGAATATGTACCAATTAAGTGTGCTGATATGTAACATTTTGTTAGAGTTGAAAGGTGTATATGAGAACAATTGTAGAGGTAGATTTTTAGGTTCCCCTTGGATTGAAAGTTTTATATAATAAACTGTATTCATTTATTTATTTATCATTTAAAAAATAAAATCGTTCCTTTTTTTACATAACAAATAAAGCTATTAATTAAACTCAATTTTCATTGAAAATATATATTTAAATTTTTAGGTTAAAAAAATGATATCTTTATCATATCGTTATGATGAAACTACTTTGAATTTGTATAGATACTATTTCACAATTATTATTTAATATATTTACGAAGTTTGTAGAATTATTATTTTATTTGAAGCCAAGTAGAGAAGAAAATAATCTACTGAAAAAAAAAAAGCGTTCAATTAACAAATAATATCAATAGACAATAAGTGATAGTGTTCATTCCTAAAGTAGTTATTTTATGCTTTGATAATAATATGAACTATATTTATAAAAATATATATTATATATATATATATATATATATATATATATATATATATATATTCTAATACATTATACACCGAGAGAAGTAAAATATAAATGTATCGGTAGAAGTGTTAAGTGTTAAAAATAACATTATAAATAAATATATTTTTTATAAATAATTAAATTATACAAAAAAATGATATATAATAAAATATTGTATTATTGCAATGCCGCCCGCTATATGACACGAGTCACATACCAATAAATATATATATATATATATATATATATATATATATATATATATATTTTGCAGTTCACTTCCCAGTTCCCACTTAGTATTAAAAGCATTTTGTCAAAAAAAAAAAAAAGTATTAAAAGCATGATATATATATAGGTGGTTGATATAATATTCTTGTTTTTTCCCCTTATCCATTTGGTCAATGAAAGTGAAACATCAACAGCCCTCTTCCTCTTGCGGATCTGAGAGCAGCAATTAGCTATTTATCTTCCCGAGCAAGAGAATATGGATCCAAGCGTACTCTAAGTTGAAACTATGGAAGGACCACGTGTTCTGGTGCCCTCTGTTCAAGAGCTAGCAAAGGAGGCATTGACCAGAGTTCCAGAGCGATATGTTCGTCCAGATCAACACCCTGTCATAGTATCTAACACTTCCTCTTTACCCCAACTTCCTGTCATTGACCTTAGCAAATTGTTATCCCAAGATCTCAAGGTACCAGAGCTAGAGAAGCTAGACTATGCCTGCAAAGAATGGGGTTTCTTTCAGGTATGTCATGATTCATAAACCTTAATTACTAACAAATTCATTCATAGAAAGAGTTCTCCAGAATTTGATTAATTATTCATCTTCATACTTGATAAGAATTTGCCACGTATAAGCCTTGACTATCGCATATGAAAAAATACATATATATTTATATGAATATATAATTATGAGGTGAATAATTTAACAACTATAGGTTTAATTGTCTGTTATGGGCATTAATTCATTACAGCTCATTCATCATGGTGTGAGCACTTCAGTGCTGGAAAACGTGAAGACAGGTGCTCATGAATTATTCAATCTTCCATTGGAAGAGAAGAAGAGCAAGTTTGGACAAATACAAGGAGAACTGGAAGGATATGGTCAGGCCTTTGTAGTCTCTGATGAACAGAAATTAGAATGGGCAGACATGTTCTTCATGTTCACTTTGCCATCACACATAAGGAAACCCCACTTCTCAAACATTCCCCAACCATTCAGGTTCTCTGCTCTATCTCTTTACCCCAATGAATATGTCGAAAATAGGATATAATTATTTGAATGATGATAGAAAGTAGAATATGGGAGAGAGACATTTTGATTAATTTTCTTGCTTACATATCACATCTGGCATAACAAACTGATGCATACAAAAAGTGCTATAACAGTAATTTGCTCTATTGCTCTATTCTGGAATATTTCCCCTTTAAGTTGCCTATCCTACCTAATCCTTAGGTCGCGTTTGTTACAAGTTTTGTAAAAATATTCCGGGAATGTTAGCATGGGAATAAAAGTTTCCCATGTTTGGTAACAGATTTTTAAAAAACTATTTCTAGGAATAAAATATACATGAGAATAAGATTAGTGAATCATAGTTAGAATCTATAGAAAAATCCATTCCCATGTGTGAAGGTGAGAAAGAAAGATTCCCGAGAATCACATGTAGTTTGTCCGAGAATAAAACATTTCAGATACCAAACGTCACCTTAAGGTGAACCCGTTTATGCTTGATACATTTGGGCTTGTTTTTGCCTTAATCCTCACTTGTAACTTTCGTTGCTTTAATTGGGCTTATGCTTCCATTTTTGTAGGTGTATCAAATGATTAATATTAGAAGATAATTTTTTGCCCAGTACTCTTTTACTTGGTCATGCAATCACCAAGTTAGACATGTAGTGTGTATGCCCTGTGCAGTGTGTATGCGCATGCGTGCATGTGAAATCAATGATTGGTTCTTATTAATTATTGAGGATACATGATTGAAAAACGTATTGTAAAAAAAACTTTATGGTGACAGTGCATTATAAATAAATCCTTGAATATTTATGTAATGATGTGGTTGACATGATATCTTCAATGGTTGCAGGGATGATTTAGAGGTCTATTGTGCAGAGTTGAGAAAGCTTGCAATCCAGATTCTTGACCTTATGGCAAATGCTCTTGCAATAGACCCCACTGAAATAAGAGAGGTATTTGCTGAAGGGAGGCAATCAATGAGGATGAATTACTATCCACCATGTCCCCAACCAGAGCTTGTGATGGGACTCAATCCTCATTCAGATGCTGGTGGCCTCACCATCCTTTTCCAAGCCAGTGAAGTGGAAGGTCTTCAAATAAGAAAAGATGGACAGTGGATTCCAGTTAAGCCCCTTCTTAATGCTTTCATCATCAACCTTGGAGACATGTTGGAGGTAATTATTATTTTTTGTTGGGTTTTAATCCAAATTCATATTTTTTTATAACTAGTGATTTTGTTTTATTTGTTTAAATATTCATATATGAAATTGTAGTTAATTACATTAAGAGAATAGAGAAATACGTTGGATAATTACTTTAAAATATGAAACTAGAAAAAAAAAAATTATGTTAAGGATGGAGATAAGGATAGAGTGTGAGAGGCTAATTGTCATGTAAATTGTCTGGGTTACAAATATTTATATTAAGAATTGTTAGGTTCTAAGAATGTGTATATACAATTGAATCGAAAGAATTGGCAGATATATAAAGATAATGGGTAAAGGAGTTGTGAGACAGGAAAGATTAAGAGTTCCAACAAATATTATCCTATAATTTCGTTTTGATGCTTTACATATTATTTCATAATATATGTGGTTCAATGTTTTTATTGCACAAAGATTCAGAAATTTATTAGATGCTCTTAATTTTAAGAAATATATGATTATATTTGACAATTACTTATCGATTCCGGGTTACTTAACAATATTTTAAAATGGAGAATATTGTCATTAGGAAAACAACTTCATTTGCCAGGATATTTTCTAATATACAATTTCTAACCGACTCTCTTCAATGGGTTAAAATTCAAATAAATCCCACTATTTTAAAAATGAATCCCCTTTTGAATTTTATAGGATCCACATGAATTTCAATCAACAAGATATTTTTAGAAAGTATATTACTAACGTTTTTCCGCCTACTATTTTCAATCCTTACAAATATTGCTTTTTGCCTTATCTTTGCATTTAATTTGATAGGTGACGACGAACGGAATTTATCAAAGCATCGAACATCGAGCAATAGTTAATTCTGAGAAAGAGAGGCTTTCCATAGCCACATTTTACTCCCCTGCCAGACATAAAGTTATAGGTCCAACACCAAGCCTTGTTACTCCAAATACACCAGCAGTGTTCAACAGAATTAGTGCAGGAGAATACTTCAAAGGATACGGTTCACAAGAACTCAATGGGAAATCATTCCTGGATAGCATTAGGATATCCAAGTAGAAAATGAGAAAAGCTCCTAACACTTTACAATAATTGATGTATACAGAAAATTTGAACATTGCATAAAAGTTCTTTTTTAATAAGACTCCTTCAAAATAATTGTTTCTAAAATTTAAAATTTAAAATGTATTCTCCTTTAATTTAATAAAATATAATATGATTGTAACTCTTTAAAAAATTTAGCATTATACACACATTTATTTTGTTATTTTAGAGGCAAATTCACCTTATTTTAGTTTTTTGCAAACCTTTTATATTTGGCATAGCTTTGACTTCAGAGTATTGGATATTGAGCAACTCTTAACTCAAAGAAAGAAGGAGGCGCATGTATTAGCTAAGTATGTTCTAAATCATCCTAGTCAAGAGGCTAAGCCAACATGAGAGAGAGCGAGCCAACCACAAAGAAGGGGAGAGAAGCAACACCGGAAGTGTGACACCCTAACCTGGATCATCACATAGTTATCCGTTAACTCATACGGAAAATAAAATTTTAATTTGCTGATTGTTTTCGAAAAATTTATTTATTTGAGGCCAGAAAACTCGGGTGTAAAAATAATTTCTTCCGCGAATAACCGTAGAACACCTTAATACATACAATAAATAGTAAAGTCATATTCTTAAAGAAGTCACCACAGCATACCGTTTTTATTTTCAAAAAGTCTCAATTTCCAAAAAGAGAAACTTAAAACAAAGATAATATTACAACATCCCAGTTACCAACCTTTTCAACATAAAACCCAAAGCATAACTCCTAAGCTGGTTGCTCTACAAGACATTATTGGAAAGACTCCTGTGGTCTTTCCTACGAACATATACTTTTTTAAGCATCTAGAATCTAAGTCTGCAAGTGACTTAAAGAACTCCTCCGCTTCATCTGTACTAGTATCCCAAGATACAATGGCAATTACCAGTAGAACCTGATATAGTTGTAAGGGTGAGACACCGATATATGGATTTAACACAATAACCGCATGCATGACTTAAAGGAAAGCATATAAACATATATATATTTTCATACAACATCAGTTCTTAAATAAGCAAGTAGTCATCATTGGGTTTCATACCCGAAACATCATCGTTTGAAAAAAACTATGCATGTATGATGCGTGTGATTACACCTCATATTTGCCTATCATTTTGCATGCATTTTCATATAGTTTAGGCATATTTAATTTGATTTTTGTTAATTTTTACCTTGGAACGGGTAAGGCGGTTTTGTGGTGTTGTTTTGCAGAAATTAAGGATTAAATGCTCAGGATCAACCATGATGGAGCTTGGATGAAGATGGGTCTTGAAAAGTGAAGAAAATGAGCCAAACAGAGCCCATCACGGCCATGATCGAGCAAAACTGAAAAGAAAGAAGGCAAAAGTCAGAACTGGTCACGGTCTAGCCGTGATGCCCATCACGGCCGTGACATGTCAGCTGAACCAGACCCTCAACAGGCAAAACTGATCATGGCCGTGACAGACCAAAAATTGAAGAAACGCCCAAGGCAGAATTTGTCACGGCCATGACGCGCATTACTTGGATCTGAAGCAACTGATTTGGATCTGAATTTGTATTGGATTGGGATTCAAACTTCCCAAATCTATAAATAAGGCATCTGAGCAGAGACTAAGTAGGACTTTTTGGCTGCTACTCTTAGGCTATAATTTAGGATCTCTCTTCTTCTTCCTCCTCCTCTCTTCTCTTATTTTTATTTTCATGTTGTTGTTAACCAAGCTTGTCATCACCATGGAAAGGCTTGAGTAGTAGTTTAATTTCTAGGGATTGGGGCTATGCCCAAGGTTTGTTTATGGTAATGAATTGATGTTTTATCTTTGTTAATTGCGATTTTGCTTTAGATCTGATTTCTAGTGTTTTAATTACTCGTAAATTCGGCGGCCGTTTATTTGCGTGATGTAGATATTCTAAGGAGGAACCTAGCGGTGAACTTAGGTATCAGATCTATAGAATCAGACTTAGGACTGAAATCACGAGAGTTAGAAGCGGTCCTTCAAGTATTAACGAATTGTCACAAAGCGTAAAGGGTCCAATCTAAATTTGACTACCACAAGAGTAGGGGTTGGGTTAATTGGGAACGGTTTTTGTAAACCGAGAGGGAGCGTTAACTATTTGAGGATAAATTCGCCTTCAAGGAAATTTCAATAATTAACAAGGGTTAGTCAGCTTAGTAACATAAACAATCTTGTTGGTAACCCAATTCCTAGGAATCCATTTAGATATGAAAAACCATAAATTGATTTACTTTCTGTTTTACTTGATTGCATTCTTTATCTGATTTTCTAAGTTATCTCTTATTTCAAATATCAAAAAACCTTTTAAAAAACCTTTTCAATAGTCCAGTTTAGTCCATTTGATAATTAGTTGTGATTTGAGATCACGATCTCTGTGGGATCGATATCTTTTTATTACTTGGCGACGAATCCGGTACACTTGCCGGATCGCACGTGCACTCGCACGACATCAATGTACACTTCAATAATCGTCGTCTAACTTTTACCTAATCTCCAGAGATTCCAACATCGTGTAAATGAGTTGATCAAGCTCGATTGCCAAATGATACGTCGAGGCATGCATGACTAACAATACGTCGAGACATGAATATCATTAAGATACCCTGATTAACAATGCGTCGAGACATGCATATCCTTAAGATACCATGATTAACTCGGTAGGCACGTCGGCCGAATATGCATGTAAAACACTTTGTTCTCGTCGTTTTTCCTTGTGTTCAATCTTTCCTTTGCCAAAGCTCAAAGCTTACGACTAACAGATTTTTAACATTTTAAAACTTTCATTAATAACATAGGACCTCAAAGTCCGAGTGCTCAATCACGAAACCCCTAGGCCAATGCACCAGTCTTAGGTTCGTGGTAATAGAAACACCATTTATCTTTTACCGTCGTTTATTACATCGTGAAGTAGACACACCGTCTACTGAACACTAAGTCTATAACGTCATAAGAACACTAGCACCCCGACATCTCGGTTACTAAGTTCCATATCATCGTTTACGTCATTTTCGTTCTGTGAAAAACAAATCCAAAATAAGATCTCTGCAACTTATCCAAGTTACTGGAAATACGTCATTAAGAAAAACTCATTTACGGAAAATCCTTTCTACTTGAAATTCGTTTGTAAAACGTCAAATCATAGAAGAATCCATTTTCCTTTGGAAACTCATTTTTCCCGAAATAACGTCAAATCATCAAGAACTCTTTTACTGAAACTTCAATTCTAAAAAAGAATAAATCAATTGAGATTAAATCTCTTTTCAAAATAAGTAATGTTGTTTTTAAACTCCCCACCGTAAATAATTTTGAAACTTGCCGTCGTTTAGCATTTTCAAAGAAAACATTTTTAAGTCAAACTTTGACCTTTCTTCTAAAATAATTTTCTTATATAATAAATAAGTTATTTTCGAAAATTAATTTTACAAAATAACTTTTATAATATTACGGAATTTCTTATGTAAAAATTAGCAGTACAAAAATAATTTCACAGTTACGTGCTCACCGTGACTCATAAATTGCTTCTACACTAATAAATCATTAAAATAATAATATTTTCAAATAATCCTTATTTTTCCCGAATAATTATTTAAATCATAATATCTTCCAATATTTCTCAATTAACTATTGAATATTCCTCGTAAAGTCTTCTTAAAGATTTTATCTGATTAATTGATTGGGCACTGACCACTGTCAGGCTTCTCAAAAAACAATCAACAGCATCATCATAACAATATTCCCAGGAAGATCATGCATCACAACTTCATAATATATACTGCAGATAAATAATTAAATGCAGATAACCAATCACAGATAAAGATAGCACAACTCAAACAACTTAAACAACTCGAACCAAATTAAACAAGCACCACAACCACAGATAAATAATACAGACCACACGCTAATCACATAGATTTGTTGGGAAAAATCCCTCAGGTAAGCTCCCGTTACCTCTTGAAGATTCCAGTATTTGTTTCATGAACGATTCCCCATTTGATCTCCGTTTCCTTCGTACACTCAGGATAATCAACAACGATTTATCATTCACAATAAATCATCACAAAATTAATGAAAATCAAACAACACACTTAATCAAGAGGGTTAGGGTTCGGCCTCTTCTAAAATTCTAGGTTAGGAAAGTTAAAAATTTTCTAACTTAGGGATTTATGATCCTTAAGCAACTTAAACATGATTAAGCACTTAATCCAAAATCATGAACTAAGAGCTTTGAATGAAACTCATCTAGCTCCAAGAACTAGGGTTTCGGTTTTCACAAGACCAAAAGGCTAGGGATTTTGAAATCTTCTCAACTCTTGGATTCAACAAACATACATAACATAAAGTTGGATTTAAGTATCACAAGACAACTTTGAATAAAAAAATTCATCCAACAACAAAAATTAGGGTTTCGGCCCTTTTGAAACAAATAATCTATGATTTGATTTTTGGTTTTCAAATCACTTATATGCAATAACTATCATGGTATCAAGAGATTAAATCAAGAATCATGGCTTAAAGTTGAAACAAAATCCTAGAACACCTATTTGACATAGGTTCGGCCTAGCTTAGAAAAATAGGGAAGAAATTTCTCATAATCACGTGCTTCTAGATGATGAATATAGATATGATTATGAGATTATAGAAATTGGCTTCATGTCAAAAGGATTTTTCTACAATTAGTTATGAATTTTTGAAGAAAGCTTCAAGAACTTTAAGCAAAATGAAGAACATGATGATCAAAGGCCTAAACTCATAAAAGTTGTGAAGATAAAGACTTAGAATGACAAGATTAAGAGAGGTTACCTCTTGATGATCAAAGAAATTGATGATTATAGGTATGTTCTTCACAAAATCACTCTAAGTGTTCTTATGAGTTCTTAAGAAAACATGAACTTTGGAGGAAGAAGATGACATGAAAGAATGAAGAAATTGGCCTAAGTGATGGTGTTTGTTAAAGGGGGCGTGGGTTTTGGGGCAATTTGGTCCAAAATCCCAATGGCAAGGCTTGTAAAAATCAAGTGAAGCTAGGGGTAAAATGGTCTTTTCCATGCCAAAATATCATATTGTCATAAATGTGTCATTATGACCATTATGACTCAGATAGGATCGTCATAAATTCTCGTCATATCAGTCACATCAGTCATCTCAGCTTTATTGCTGACTCCCTGATTCACCTGACTCAGGTTTTCCTAGAGATATCTCGACGTTTTCGCCCGCATCAAATATTATATTATATTTTTAAACTAAAATTTTCAAAACTTCCAGTATCGTAGCAAATACAATAAAAACATTATTCATCTCGTTCACGAATTAAAATTAGGTTTTCTGAGCAGTAAACTTTTACTATCAGTAAAAACCACTACAATAAAACAATTGTTTTGCGACCGGCATATTCAGTCGCTAAACTTTCTAATTCGGTTGCTATTTAATGTAGCGACCGAATTAGCGACCGATTAATGGTGGTGACTGATAACATGGTCGCTAAGCTTTTAGAGATCGAAATAATAATTCGGTCGCTAAATGGCGACCATAATTTCGGTCGCTGAATAATAAAAAACGGTCGCTACACGGTTGGTCGCATTGTTTGGGTAACCATTTTTAGCAACCGATAATCGGTTGCTAGTTCGGTCGCCAATGTTGGTCACTGTTAACCTATATTAGCAACGGATTTTCGGTCGCTAGACCACAATCTGTTAATGTTAACTAAAGTTTAGCGACCGAATTATTGGTTTCTAATTCAGTGGCTAAACTGGTTTTTATTAAATTGATTTAAATTTAACTTTTAAAATAATTAATTTTTTTGTTTTTCTTTAAAGTTTAGCAAAATTACTAATAAAACACACCAAATTACTAATGAAATATACAATCATATGATATAATGAATATATATAAAAAATAATCCAAAGTATCATACAAGAATCGTTTAAAGTCAAAAATATGAAAAACAAAAAAAATCAGTCATGATGAGGGGGAGGGGGAGGAATCCAATCATCCTCAGCGTCCGTACCACCGACGTCTGCTATCTGATCGTCCTCTTCAGTAGCTGGCGGCGGAACTGGAGGAGCGGCAGCAGGCGGCACAACCGTCAGAGCATCACCCTGAGCAACTGGAGTTTGGATCCTCATCTGCTCCAACACCAGCCGTAGTGTCTGGCCCTACTCGATGCTCGCCTCGCATCGTTCCGCCGGTGTGCCCGAGTCAACCGCGGCAATCTGGTTCGCCATCTCCGCTCTCTCTCGCTCTTCTCCCGAAGCTCCGCGTTCAGCTGCGTGATGGTGTCCTGCATTTGGTTGAACTGCTCCTGAGGGACGGTATCGGCGTAGGAAGGAGCAGGCATGCCGGATGATGAAGTGATAAACTCACCTCCCAGGTGTCCGAGGCCATACACGTGCCCCTTCTTGTTCCTGCACCCGACGACCTCCAAATAAATGGCATTATCGTCGATGGAGATATGAGAGCTGGGCCCATCACCAGTCAAGGACTCATCTTGTGACTGTGAGGCACGTGATATGGCATCGTCTTTCTTCTCGTTGAAGCCCACCTACAAAGTATAGTTAAAGAGATTTAGTTAAAATTATAATCAATATTAACAAATCATTTATAATAAATTACAAGTAAACACTAAATTGTTTTTTTGCTTACAGCATAGTTACGGGCCTTGTCATTGACCCACGTCCCCGACTTCAACTTCTTCGTCCTCTCCACCAACTCCATAGCAGTGGGGCCCGCTGTTTCTGTGCTTTCTGCACACAAAAAATATAATCTTAAATTCATAAGAATAATTAAAAATGAAAACTAATTTAATAGTATAATAAGCCAAAAGTTTAATGTATTACCAGCTCGTCGTAGTGGGCGGCGGCTGATTTAGACCCACCGGTCGAAGCACATGCGCCACCATCAGAAGCTCGATTATGCCGAGCTGTGGCCTGGATCTCCTGGAACTTCTCAGTAGCCCAGTACTGGTCCAGCTGCCTCCTGATCTTAGGATCCACCCACTTCCCTTTATTCTTACCCTTCCTCAGCTTGTTCGTCAGATTCTTCATGACCAGTGAGCCTTTATGCTCAAATATGTCCCTGATGAGACCCTCTAAAGCTACGTCCCACCTATACTCTTTCTGCAACTTACAGTTGTTAGGAAATTCGTGTGTGTGTGTGTGTGTGTGTGTGTGTGTATATATATAATGTAAATTTAATTTAAATAACTTAATAAATTGTTACCTTAAACTCTTGAAACAACTGATCCCTATGGCCCCCCGGGATGGCCTTCCATGTAGGCCATGGACCATCAAACTTGCGTCGCAGGATCTTCGATATCGAATCAGAAGGGCCCTTCGCGGGCAGAAAGCTGCAGCAAAATTAGAGCATTAATAAATGTTATAAATAAATAAAAAAACAAGTAAATAGAAATTAATGATACTTTATATATATTAAAAAATTAAATTAGCTTACTCATTATCCCCCCTGGGGATAAGAAGAATCCTCCTGTCGGATGGACCACGACTCTCCTGTCCCGATGATGATGATGGTCCTGTCATAGGTGTGGATGATGATGGTGCAGCCCGTGTCCCGACCACATGAGGCTGGGTAGGGGGTGCAACTCCATCACCCTGAGGTGTCCCGTCCACAGAGGTGCTGGTGGGGTGGTCTCGATCTGAATGCTGTGGGTCGGCCGGCGAAAGGATTCTCGCAGCACGGCCTCTGCCACGACCTCCACGACGACCCCTACCTCTAGAGGAATCTGTCATCTGTGTAAAAAAATGAAAAGATGATTACACAACAATGTAAATAATACAAAAATAAATTACCTAAGTAGAATTACATTTACACAATGAATTATGACATAAATAAATTACCTAAGTAGAATCTCCGTCACTAAATTCACCATCACTCTCATCAGTCTCACTTGATCGGAATGTGCTTCGCTAGATGCGTCCAACTCGGATTGATCCATTAACCCTCTTTCAACTTCTTCCCCATTTCCGGAGATGTCCGCCAGAGAATTAACAATAATGTCCGACGTAATTTGCAACGGTACGTGGGGTCTTGAAAACTCATCATCTTGGTACGGAGCATCTTTTTCAGGCTGGTTGATTACATTATCAGTAATTATACTGCGAGCCTTTATCTTAAAAACACCCAACCGGCCTTGATGTCCTTCGGGATATGGCGAGTAATAAACATGATCTACCTGTTGTGAAAAAATGAATGGGTCGTACGCCTTATTATACCTACAAGACAGCCTAACTTGAACAATACCATATTTTTTATCGATTTTTGTCCCTACGTCAAGAGTAGGATCAAACCAATCACACTTGAAGATAACTAACTTCATCACGGGGAAACCGGTATAATCGAGTTCAAGGATGTCAGTTAGAACCCATAGAAATCATCATCTACATTGCCATCAGTGGCTCACACACAAACACCATAGTTACACGACTGCATTCCTTCATTCCATGTTTTTGTGTTAAATTTATATCCATTTACAATGTAAGTATTCCATGATGTAACCCATCTGTTAGGCCCCCATACCAAATTTGTCAACAATGGATTTTGAACATTGTTTTCTGGATCTAGTACCTAAAAAATCAAATATTATATTATTCTTATACATGCTATATATTTAAGGAGATAAAATGTATTGTAACAAATGAAGATGCTTAACCTACATATTTACTGAACCACGTAGCAAAGTGAGAAGTAATTTCTCGATCAACCTGATCGTTTGAAATGTCAGGTTGGATATCCCTTAGAAAATTGTCGTACATCCTACATATAGGAGATTAACAGCAGGACGATTAATAATCAAAAATGTCAATTGAACTTATAAAAGACATTGTAGAAACTTACTCTAAATATGGCACCACCTCTTCACAATTTTGAAGGATATACAGATGAGCAGCATTAATGTCACGCTGCTCCAAGAAATATCCTTTTGATTTGCCACTAAATCTGCCCGGATAGTTGAATATTGATATAGGAGGACTAGTTGAACTTCCTTCGCCCGAATCAACGTTTCTAGGCATCCTTGTCCTTCTCGTGTTAACTTCGTCCGGATTGTAATAAGAGGCAAAAGTGGAAGTCTCCTATACTAAGTATGCTTCACATATGGAACCCTCCACTCGTGCCTTGTTCTTGACTTTGTATTTAAGGGAGTGCAGGAACCTATTAAAGAGGGATACATATAAATAATTACTAGTTTTAGAGAAAGCTAAACTACGATTTCGTGTTTGTGAATTTCATATGTATTAAGTAAAATAGTTGATGTTGTTTACCTCTCAAATGGATACATCCAGCGGTATTGGACTGGGCCACCAACTCTTGCTTCGTAAGGTAGATGAACTGGCAGGTGTTCCATGGAATCAAAGAAACTCGACGGGAAGATTTGCTCTATCTTACATAACAAAACGGGTATCTTGAATTCCATATCCTTTAATTGATTCACATTTAGTGTTGTCGATGTAAGCTCCCTGAAAAAGTGGCTAAGCTCAACAAGTGGGTTCCAAATTTGCTTCGGTAATGCGCTGAACGCAATTGGAAGCAACTGTTGCATGAACACGTGGCAATCATGACTCTTCATTCCATGTAACTTTGCTTCCTTAATGTCAACACATCTACCCAGATTGAAAGCATACCCATCTGGTAACTTTAGTTCTTTAACCTATTTACAGACGGTTACTTTCTGTGTTTTGCTTAGTGTATAACTTGCCTTCGGTTTGATAAGTCTGCCACGATCACCGTCCTGCAACTCAAGCTCCTTCCGATTACAAATTTCAGCCAGATCCAATCGGGCTTTATTTGTATCCTTTGTCCTCCCCTTGATGTCCATCACAGTGTCAAACACATTCAAAAACACATTCCTCTCAGTATGCATGACATCAATGTTGTGATTGAGTAGTAGCTGCGTCCTCCAATACGGCAACCTCCAAAATATACTTTGTTTTGTCCAATGATGGTTGACGCCATAATCAGGAATATGTTCTCCTTGGGATTCATGGACGAGCGGTAAGTACTGTACTCTCCGCCATACATTAGGACCAGCCAAACGTGGTGGAGGCGGTGTTGTCTCCGCATAACGCTTCTTAAATGCATTCTTGTTCCGCCTATAAGGATGATCTTCTGGAAGGAATTGACGATGACAATCAAAATATGAGATCTTTCGACTGTTTTTAAGCGTGAATGCCTTCGATCGCTCCATACATATTGGGCATCCAAGCTTCCCCACGGTCATCCAACCCGACATTATCCCATAGGCGGGAAAGTCGTTGATCATCCACATCAAAGCTGCTTTCATCATGAAATTCTGCCTCAAAGATACGTCATATGTCAACACACCATCATTTCACAGCATCGTCAACTCATCTATCAGCGGCTGCAAGTACACATCAATCTTACCTTTTGGATTAGACGGACCCGGAATTATGACTGTTAGGAACATAAACTCCCGCTTCATGCACATCCCCGGGGGAAGATTGTACGGAGTCAGGATAACCGGCCAACAAGAGTATGCTTTTCCAGACTGCCCAAAAGGATTAAATCCATTAGTAGATAACCCCAATCGGACGTTCCGAGGGTCCTGCGAAAATTCCATATGAACCCTATCAAAATGCTTCCAAGCTCCATCAGATGGATGACACAAGACATCTTGCTCCCTCTCATGCTCACTATGCCACCTCATGTGAGCTGCAGTGGCCATCGAAGAGTACAATCTTGTAAGTCTTGGCACGAGCGGAAAGTACCACATTTTTTTAGCGACCTCTTCTTCTCAATGCCCATCCTAGTGGTTGTCTTATACCGATCCGCACCACAAAATCGACAACATGTTATGCTTTCCGCTGAATCATCCTTATAATACAACATACATCCATTCGGGTAACAATCAATTTTCAAACACCCCAGAGCCAAATTTTCCACAGACTTCTTAGCATGAAAACAACTAGTAGGCATCCGATTGTCTTCTGGAAACGCCTTGGACACTGACCTGGTGAGGCGATTAAAATAGCCTTCTTGCATATTGTAGTCAGATTTGATACTCAACCATTCCATGCACATCGACAACTCCGTGTACTCCCGACATCCTCCCCACAATGGAGATCGTGGCAAAGACTCAAAGATATCATAGAATCTTTGAGCTTCGGGATTCAGATTCTCCTCTATGTATTGGGAACCCATTCCACCATATTCTCCCCCATCTTCTTCTAGTACAACACCAACCGATGGTCCAGCATGATCCATTATCATCTGCTCGTATGGATTCAATTCTTCCCTCCGGTCACCACTTCCATAGTACGAACCTTCAAACACAATCGGGTTTAAATCAGGCAAAGTCTCACCATGGTTACTCCACCAATAGTAATCAGGCATGAAGCCCTTCTCATAAAGATCGCCTACAACTCCATCCATGCTTTTGAAAGATTGACACTTGCATCTTTTGCAAGGACACCTCAAATGATCACCGCCCAACCGTATAAATCTCTCCTGGCTAACAACAAACTCTATAAACTCACCCACTCCAACTCTATACTCTTCCCTAAGACGTTTATTCCGATCCAAACTACGATGCATCCATTTCCGATTCTTCGGAATATCCATTGCTGGCAATTAAATAACCTGACCAATCCTACAATAACACTTATATATTACGGTGCATTCCAATAACTCCATCAATCTCGTTCTTATGACAAGGTATGAACCTATCCCACTCGAGAAGAAACCTTTACCACACTCGACTAATAATAGTTATTCCCATATTCAAATACCTTATACTTGACAAAATTGTGGCATCATTTCCCATCGATCTCCAAGTACACGACTCGAGCACGGTGAGAATCACCGCGATCAAGTATGCACCAGGAGAACAAAAGGAAATGCATCAGACCGAGATTTCAACAAGTATATAAGGCATTTGAACATTAAAATGACTATTGTACGAGTGTGAAAAAGGTTTTTTCCCAAACTGTCCCACTTGGACAATTCAAGATTCAATATAATGAGCATGCGTGCCTTGAGAAGGTACGCATGCTCATTAATATTGAATCTCAAATAGGAAAATAAGGTTTTCGTAACTTAATAATTAACTCTTGCAGAAAATAAAACCATTGACTTATAAGGATTGCAGCATACTTCAACAAATATATATTGAAGCATATTTCAATACAAACTTAGATAAAATATAGTAGCAAACATCCTATTGAGCTCCGCTCTCCACTAACAAGTAACACATAATTGTCAAACACATGCATAACTTCTAAATTAGCAACACACAATAAGCATCCCGCCTTTTTGACAGGATCACATCCTATTGAGATCTGCTCTCCACTAAGGCTATTCTAACTCATTAACCATAACAGAAGATACAAATTTAACTCTATATACAGAGCACAATTTTAGCGACAAAAATGTTAATAAGGACATAAAAATGGCAATCAAGGCATATAATTGACACATCCATCCTATTGAGCTCTGCTCTCCACTAACAAACAACATATAAAGTTTACAACCACATGCATCAATTTTAATCTACCAGCACACAACCAACATCCTATTGAGCTCGGCTCTCCACTAACATACAACATATTCAATTGCAACCACATGCATCATTTCTAATCTACCAGCACACAACCAGAATCCTATTGAGCTCAGCTCTTCACTAACAATCAACAAATCAATTCAAAGTCTTCAAGAACCACTAGCAACAAAGAAAAAGATAGAGTATTTGACCTACCTCAACTCCAAGTAAATAGTGAAAATGGGTGACGACTAGAGCGGTTGTCAATAGACAAAGAAAACTGTAAGAAAAAATAATAACATCAACAAAGGCTCTTGTGATAAAAGTATAAACTTGGAAATCATTAACCTACTTGCACACTTGCCACTCATGAAAGTATAAACAAAACATTTTCATTACATATCAGTACCATAGCTTGTTTAAGCCGGGAATTGGTTTAGTGGCAAAGCAATAAAAAAAAAAGGTATGTTATGTACTTCAACAACTTATGTAAGTGTGCCCAAAGTGTGTTGTGTGCAGGTGGCGTGAATGGAATGGAAGAGAGTGTGGGGAACTGATAGTGCAGGAACCCTAAACAGAGAGGTAAAATAAAAGAAGTAATAAAAATAAAAGTGGTAAAATGGAGTAATGCACATGAGACAAACCAGCGTAGCATGTTCACCAAGATGACTTGCGAAATCAAAAATCCTCTTAGGCAATAACCATAGCATAAATATCATAAAAGGTCAATCAAATTAAAACAATGATCATTCAGTTAAGTTATTTTCATTTTTAACATCACAAAAATATTATTTACCTTTAGCTACACCAAAAGAGGGATTTAAAAAGTAGAAACAAAACCAGATTAGAACCAATTGGATATATGCGAAAAGGTGGAAGTATAATGATCCTATAAACACTAAAATACCGGAACTCAAGTAGTCATAAAGCAAGCAATTTTAAAGTACAATTAAAAACCAATCAAAGACTGCACCACCTAGCAAAAATATATACTTTACAAATCATGGTAATTCAGGCTTTTCATCAAACACCCTGCTATCATTACCCTCAACACCTATCATACTGTTTAAACAAGACAATAATCCCCAGAAACTTTACCCATTTGATCAATACCAAACAGTTTAGCAAGTAATGTAACGGAAAAATCTAATTTTCAATGCTTAACAGCTTCAATCATCAACAGGCAACATCACATAGATCAAAGGTTCAACCAATCAAATAGTATAACAACATGAAGATTAAACAAAATACAACTTGCTACTCCACCTAAAGAATGATGAGTGCAATCACGATCTTGGATTGAAAGAAGAAAGGGAGGCACTTGAATAACCTACCTTCACAGTTGCAGAGACGGCGGTGCGGCGGCCCAAGAGGGTGCTCTCTCAGCCGCACAAAACCTGCAAATAGAGCCTGCAAACCGTGCAAAACCTGCAAAGAGAGAGAGACAGAGGGAGAGAGAGACGTGAGTGAGAGAGAAAAGGAGAGAAGGAGAGGGAGAGGGAGAGGGAGAGAGAGACGCGAGTGAGAGAGAGAAGGAGAGGGAGAGAGAGACGTATGCTTACCGTGTGGAGGAGGTGGTGGCCGGAGAGGAGCTGGAGGAGGTGGTGGCCGGAGAGGAGCTGCTGCGCCGCCTGCATGTGAGAGAGAAGAGAAGAAAATAGAGAAATGGGGGAAGATAGGAAGGAAATCGTGATTTAGGGATTTTATTTTTAGCGACCGAATTATTCGGTCGCTAAATCGGTCGCTAAATGGGTTAATTTAAAATTGGAATTCATAAATTTAGCGACATATTTAAAATTCGGTCGCTAACACGCTCTATTTTAATTTTTTACGTGCCGTTTAGCGACCGATTTAATATCGGTCGCAAAGATAGATAAAATTTAACCATTGCATTTAACTCGGTCGCCATTTCGGTCACTAAAAAGTCATAAATTTTTGACATTTACTTTCCTTTATTTTGCAACCGAAATAGAGACCGATAACTCTACTACGCTCTATTTCGGTCGCAGTATCAACTCTAATCAGTGTTTGATTTAGATCCTACAATCGGTCGCCATTTCGATCGTAAACAGCAACCGACAAATTCGGTCACTATTTTCGGTCGCTAAATAACCTTTTTTTGTAGTGAACGCGGAAAACGGCAGACCGGTTTCCGTCTGAACTTCCAACCAAAAACTTTTTCGTAACCTTATGAAAATAAGTATAACATGAAAATGACCTTGGTTTATCCAAAATCATTTTCTAAGTCTCGGATAAAAATATATATGTTTATATATTTATTACCGATATTAGAAAGCAGCGAAAAGTCGGGGTGTTACAGTAAGAAGCGAACCTTTTCGACCGGAGCACCAAAAAAGTTAAAGGAGGTGAACACTCCTTCTCCAAGGAATCTTCTGCACCTGTCTCATACGCTGACCTGCATGAGGATCCAAAACGAAAGTCCTATTTGGACTCAGTTTTGGGGAGGAATGGAGGTAAAGACGGTTCTGAAGAAGGCATGGAAGACTCTCACAAAGCAATAGAGGAAGGTGATAATGATATGAAGAGGAGGAAGGAGGCATCATAGTGGTGGAAGGGAAGTATGAAGGGTATGACTGTCCCAAGTTCATCTTATCTGAGAAGGAGGAAGTTAGGATTCACAAACCAGGGAAGGAATGGCTTATTGTAAAGCTCTCGGGGAGAAAATTTGGTTTCAAAGCTTTGGAGACAAGATTGAAACAAATGTGGGTAAGAAGGGGTGTCATCAACTTGATAGACTTGGGGAATGAATTTTTCTTAGTCACCTTCTCAAATGAGGAAGATAGATACAAGGCCCTGGTAGATGGACCATGGCTAATCTATGACCACTATCTTAGTGTGAGAGAATGGTGTCCGAATTTTCATCCTTGCTCTGCCAGTATTGAAAAGGTGGCTGCTTGGATAAGGTTTTCAGAGTTACCGCTGGAGTATTATGATTCCAAAGTTATTGCACATATTGGGAATAAGATTCGAAGAACAGTGAAGGTAGATAGGAACGCCTTGCTCACAGCAAGAGGGAAATATGCTAGATTGTGTGTGGAGGTAGACTTAACTAAACCTCTACTAGCTTGGATTGATATTAAAGATGATTTGGACATAATAGAGTATGAAAGGCTCCACCTCTTGTGTTTAACTTGTGGCAAATTTGGCCACTAAATGGAGGGATGCAAGGAGAAGATCAATGAAGGAAGGGTGGCAGTCAGGAACCATGAACAAGGAAAGCAGCATGTTGGAGAAAACAGAAATGAACCAGATAATGCAGAGCCTTGGATGATAGTGCAGAACACAAGGAGGCCAAGAAGGGGAAAGGAGAAAGAAGGCATGGCAGGCTTCTCTGGCAAGAATGTGGTGGCGGAAATATAGGGGTCGAGGTTTACACATCTCCAAGATTCTAGGGAGGAGACAAGGGACGAGATATTGGAGACTTCTCACGAGATCTCAGGGGAGAAAATTAACAAGATGGTCCCTCAAAAAAAATGTAGGAAAAGACAAGGGCAAAAAGGGTATAAAAGATGGGAGATAAATAGTACAACCCGAGTATGCTAAAGGTGACAAAGGTGGCTCAAAAAGTGATGATCCTAAGGAATTGGATAAAGGACAGAATGAGGGTAGCGAAAATAATGAGGGCAGCAAAAAGATTCCTACGAAGGTGTCCATACGGTGGAGGAAACGACAATTAAGGAAACAAATGTTACAAAAGGGGTCCAAAGGGAGAGGTGTACAGATAGGAATGTCAGAGGTGAATCAATGAGTGGCACTGAAGGGGGGATGACGCAGAAAAATGGAGAGGCAAATGGCAAATGCATTGGGACTATTAGTGGGGCCCAAAATGATATTTTGCTGGGAACTTATAGCCCACATTCAACAAGTCCGCCAGATGAACCTATAAATAATTCGGCCTATTATCTCTCTCCCCTGTATGAAAATAATAGTGGTCCGATTGATGTCAACATGGAAAATGAGGAGACCATCTCAGTGGATACCCAGGAAGCGGAAATGGAATGTGTTCCGGAGACTGCTGGGCTTCAGACATTAGAGGTTACTGACACTATTATGAACGTTGATTATTGATGAATAATAGTAACAGTAAGATTTTTATATGGAATTGCAGGGGTGCAGCTAGTAATGCTTTCTTTCGTTATTGCAAACAATATATGAACATTCATCATCCAGATATTTTGGTAGTTATGGAGACAAGGGTGGATCCTTTGCCGTTAGAGAAAACCTTCACTCTATTGGGTTTTGATGGTTTTTTATGGGCAAGTCTTCAATCCTCACTCTTACGAGTTGAGGATTGATCCTCCACTGAAAAAATGACCGACACATGAAGTAGCCGGTAAACATGGACCATTTTCGAATTTTTTATAATGTTAAGCAGCTGGTTCCTTGGTTTCTTTGGCCGGTTGCACGAGCACTTTAAGACATATAGCAATTTCAAAGCCACGAAGAGCCATTTTCAAAACCACGAAGAGCCATCTCCATGAGCAGCAATTGTCGACGGTGGTGGTGCTGAGTCATTGTTAACATTTTGAAGACGACATTGCTACAATTTACATCATAGATTCTCTAGTGGGGTGATTGATGGTGCCAGAAGAATGAAGTATTGATCGTGCAGATCCGCGGGTTGTCGGTCATGGGTGTAGATCCGACAATGAGGAGCGACGATTAGGAGCAGAGGGCGGAAAGCAACTTGCTTTGGACCTCCGGAGTTTGCGTATCCTTGGTTGTGTTCACGGCGTCTAATACATGGAGGAAGACTCGAGATCACCAGGTTTGTTATCCTCTCGAAAAAAAAATTGGGAACCCTAACCCCCAAGGTCCGTTAATGTTGACATTTTATTTGTATGATTCAAGCATTGAAGATGAAACCCTGAATGAGTTATTTTATTTGATTTTTTTGCGGACTTTGAACCGATTAAATTGGATGCATGTAATAGGTTATGTGGTTAATAATAGTTTGCTTGCTCTAGTATTTTTGCATAACGTAATGTTTGCATAATTTGGAAAGGTATAGATGTGTAAACATTGGAGAAGAAGTAGGTTGAATTAGTTGAAGTGTTCAAGTTAGTTTTAATGATGAAGGATAAAGATTTGGCAAAAAAATGTCAATTGCGTATGCGATGATGACAACGTGAAATATTGGGGTTTTGTGTGGTTTACTGTAACTAATTTGGTTGCTCAAGGAATAGAAGATATATCACTGTAACTATTTTGGTTACTGCAACAATGTATAGACATCGTTTGGGAACATAGGCTGTATAGAATTTTTTTGGGATGGGATGATGAAGATAATTTGGAATTAATGAGGTGTTTAAAGATGGTGGTTAATTTTGCTCGGCATGTATTGCAGGGCATAGAAGACATATCAATGAATGATGAGGACGGACACAATGATGGGGAAGAAGATTTGGGAAGTTTGGAGGAAACTGAATATGAGCAAGAAGCTAATTCGGAAGCAGAAAGCGAAACAGGGGAGGATGTATTGGATGAAGATGGAGAGCAAGAGGAAGATGAAGTCCAGGTTGATGATGATGATGCGGCGAAGATGTTTCAACCAGTGATGAAGATGATGAGGATGATACGGTTGTTCGTAACATAAGTGATATTGAATTTAGCTGTTTAACAGGAAGTGATGTCATTGACATGGTCTTTGCCGATGTAGACATTGCTTATGGTTTCTATAATGAGTATGCCAAAATCAAAGGGTTCAGTATAAGGAAAAACAAACGTGGTAAAAACAAGGACAAAGAAATTACATGGCAGCAATTTGTATGTTCTTGTGAGGGGTTTTGGCAAAGCAAATACATGAATTTGCCTAACCGCCAGCGCGAGCATCGTGTTTTGACAAGATGTGGATGTGAGACTGAATTGCGTGTTGGCTTAAATGTAGACAGCGGTCGATGGCATGTTACGCGATTCTTTGATGAACACAGCCATGATTTGCTTGGGAAAAAATATAGTGGTCTGTTAAGGTCACACAGGAAAATGTCAGATGCAGATTTTGCACAAATGGAGAGCATGAGGAAGAGTGGGATAAGCATTCCTAAGATTTATGGTTCATTTGCTAGTCAATCCGGAGGGTATCATAATGTTGGTTTTAGGAAAAAGGAGATTTACAATCGTATTCAAAGGGATAGATGCAGGCAGCAAAGCGTAAAGGAAAGGAGGTACTCGGGTTAATCGAGCGAGTTACGGTCTCAAGACAGAACTCTGTTTTGGAGCCACAAAGTGGGACCGGATCGTAGGTTACTACATTTGTTCTGGTGTGATGGTACATGTCAGATTGACTATGAAGTCTTTGGTGAAGTGCTTGCATTTGATGCAACGTATGGTAGGAATAAGTATAAGTGCCCTGTAGTTGTTTTTTCAGGAGTTAATAATCACAAGCAGACAGTTGTCTTTGCGTGCGGTATAGTGTCTGATGAGAAAGAAGAAACATATGTTTGGTTGTTACAATAATTCATTCAAGCAATGAAAGGCAAGACCCCAAGGTGTGTCATAACTGATGGTGATCTCGCAATGCGGAATGCAATTGCTATAGTATTTTCAGAGGCGCATCACAGATTGTGTGGATGGCACTTGATCAGGAATGTAACAGCAAACGTAGGTGATATTCGGTTCACACAATTGTTTAAGAAATGTATGCTTGGGAACCTTGAAATATGTGAATTTGAAGACAGGTGGGCAGCTGCTGTGGAGGAGTGTGGGTTGGCTAACAATGATTGGGTGCATCAGTTGTATGATAAAAAAGCAATGTGGGCTACATCACATATAAAGGGGAAGTTCTTTGCTGGGTTGAGGACGACGTCCCGGTGTGAGTCATTGCATTCTCACATGGGGAAATATGTACAGTCACGATTCCGGTTGAGTGAATTTGTGTTTCATTTTCAGAGATGCCTAGAGTACATTAGAAGTAAGGAGGTTGAGGCTAATTTCAGATCAGCATATGGCGTGCCAGTTATGCAAACTGAGTTTGTTGATTTGGAGCGGTTTGGTTCAGTAACATATACCAGAGAAATGTTTTATGTTTTCCGCAAGAGGCTGGTACGTTCGATTGGGTATGTGGTAGTAGACCGCATAGTAACTGCAACTTCTAAGATTTTTGTGGTCAGACGGAATTGCAATGAGTCGATAAAGTGGCAAGTGGCATTGTATCCTAGAGAGTTTGAAGTTCGTTGTTCATGTCTTGGGTTCGAAACAGATGGCATTCCTTGTGCTCATATACTCCGTGTGCTTGTGCTACTAGATTTTGATCACCTTCCGAAGGGTCTCGTATTAGATCGGTGGACGAAGGGTGCGAAAGCTGGCAGTGAAAGTAGACATCTTGATGGTAATACAAGTGGCAACACTGCATTGTATAATGCTCGTTACACTGCTTTGTTAGACAGTTGCCGGAGGCTCTGCACGTATGCAACAAAGAATGTTGAAGACTTCAATGATATCAGAGATAAGATTGCTTTCGAGCTGGAACAGTTGCAGGGTAAGTATAGGCAGCAGCAAAGATATGGTGACAGTAATGCGGACGACCTTCCAGATGGTTTTGTTGGGGTTCCAGTTGCAGGTGGTGGTCAGGCACGAACCGATGCAGCGGCTGGTGGTGGACACGGACACAAGAAGCGAACGAGGTGTGGATGTTGCAAGGCATTTGGGCATACAAGGAAAACCTGCATTCATGCTCGTCGGATAGGACAAATGCAAGCTTCGGAAACAGCAGATACATCTTCAGCTTTGTAGGAAGGTAATAGCCATGTCTTTGGGTATGAGATGCAGTTTGATTTGATTTGGTAGTATAAATGTGTTTACTTGTAGGATTAACATGTAAGTTGAATGCATGAGAATGTCACATATAAATATCGGACGTGGTATGCCGTGAGGGTATAACTCGAATGGATACTACATTTGCTTATTAAGAAGTCTTTTAATTTTGGTTTTGAATTTGGACAGTATATTATGTGGTGGGTGATGACTGTGTAGTTTCGTTTGTGTAACTACATGTGATTGACTACGAAAAAGTGAGAACCTCCACTTTTGGGTGTCATATGTATGCTGTATATGTAATTAATGGAGTCACTTGAATAATTACCATTGAGTTTAGGTCATTGTTAGTTGACCTTGGTATATGATTTAATATTGGGGCTGCGTTTGTGAGAGCTTAAATAAGCTCCTTATGTAAAGTGCTTATTTGATTTTGTTTTACGTCTTCGCTAACGATGTGTGTGGGCAATGAAATTTCTGTCGATTGTTGTAGCAGATCGTGCTACTGAAAATCCGTTGCTGATTATGTGTTTATATAGATGATAGATCAATTATTTTAGAAATGTTTGTTTCTCTAATTCGGTCTGTGGAACTTTGTTTTTCAATTTTAGAAAGGAATTTTTTTGATTTCATCTTGCCTATCCCATGTTTGATAGAATTTCTGGACCATGATTCATACACTGATTGATAATTGACTTCACTCTTGCTTGGAGTGAATGAATGTTATGTTTAAGCATTGGCAAAAACAACTTGTGCCTTAGGATGTATGAATGTTACAAGGTATGGGATCTTCCTTTGTATATAGTTTCTCTAAATTTGGGGCATCTTCCAGCTGATGTAGATTATGACTTTGATGTTGAAAGGGAGGTTTAGTACACAACTGCAACATGCATGGTTTCTGTAAAATCCTATCATAAAATGTAGTACGCGTAATATAGGAGCTGAGTTCAAATAGTCATCTGGGAGTTTGGAAGGTAATCCAGCACTTGAAAAGTAACTTTCATGTGTAGAATTACACTTCATCCATTAATGCATATAATAATAAAGCATGATTTCTCTTCAATTGATTAAAACAAGCTTACAACCATATTAACTAATAGCTTTTCGTACTTTGTGTTGAAGTCCCAACTCTTTTCTTCTCGTGTGTTGAATCCTATCGTAAAATACTAAATTAATAAATGATTTTCACTTAAACAAAGTACCAATCTGAAGGAAATTCTTCTACTAATGCAACCAAAATATTGTACCAAGTTTAACATGACTTGGGTTCGTATTCTGGAATTCTAATGGATAGACAATATGCAATCTTATTGTAAATTCCCGTTGAAATCAGTGTTTATGCCCCTAATCTATTTAAATTTTTGTGTAATTTCTCTCTATGATCTAGAAGCATGTTTTAAACTTCTTAAACTTATAAATATAACATGACAGCTATTATTAGCAAGGTCAGAGGTACGAACAATGTTCAAAAATGCTGGTAAGCAAGTAGATTATCGAGTATCCAATTGCCTTGGAAATTAAACAAAACAAGGAACAGTTGGTCCTTGGTCACCGGAACAACTAATTCACGTGTTACACCGTATAAGCAAACACTGTTATATGTTGATGAATGCGTGTTCTTCAACTTCAAGTGTAGGCAGTGCAAAGCAAGATATAAAAAACAGTCCCCATATTATTGGCTAATTTTTAAGGAAATATACCTGATTGGTAACGGAAAATATAAAATATACCTGATTGATAGAAATAAAGATAAGTCATTACAAAATATGTCTTGTACATTACAAACATAGCGCATAGTTACAAAATATACCTGATTGTACCTATTTTCATTTTAGGCAATGCATGCTTGCTGCATGTCTCACGTTACATTGTGATGCCAATGGAAACAACAATAAACTTGATTTCAAAACCATACAAAAAGAGTTTGTACTTAGTGTGGTATCATTTGTAAGCATGGTTGGATTACATGGCGTAAACGAAGTTGCAAAATATCCATGCTTCACACTAATTGCAAGCTTCAGAAAATCATTTCCTAGAATAGTTCCAGAAAACATTGATGTTACTCTGTATGATCCGATGTAATTCATTAACTGGGTCCATAACCAGTCCCACAGCAGTCTTGATCCTAACCTCATTGTCATGTAGCTGAAAGGCATTAAACAACAAACCCAGTGAGTGGCATATTTATGTAGTAATTTGCAACAATTGTAACCAATAACTCATACAAGTTCATTACCACTCCGATAAGGTTTGAAGTAAAGCCTTGTCCCATCCCTAGCCAGTCAATTACCCATGTAGCTGAGTTATTGCTACAACAGGTAAAAGCCATAAAAAATTAGACATACAAGAAATAAAAATGCCGACATCAACATGTTTGATAATATGTACAGCTTAAGAGTGGTAGGCAGAGGAGCCATGTCTACCTATGACCCAAATTTGGAATCCCCTTTGGGTCCAAAATTGGCCATTTGCAAAATCATGTCGAAGTGCGGATCATCTCATCGAGGATAGTAACCTGAGTCAATGAGCTTTGTAAGAATATAACACTGAAAAATTCCAAGAGATTTTGTTTTAGTTGCATATTAAATGATGATGCCGATTTATTTAATGAAATTAAAATATTCTATATATATATATATATATATATATATATATATATAGATATATATATATATATATATATATATATATATATACACACACATGTGGATTGCTTCTTAAAGTTGAAAAAGCCATACCACTTCCCCAATGTCTCTTTTTCTTTCAACATTTCTTGCCATCTCTGGATTGGTGTCTAGCTTAAACAGCTTTCGTTGTAGGACACATATAACCAATGATACCAGTGTCCATTTTCTTCGTTGATAGGACAATAAATCTATTGAATCCATCGTGGTGCATAAAGTGTTAGTGATGCATTAAATATAGGATAGGTATCAAATATGGTATAATTAAAATTGAACACTTACGTAAGTCAGCTGTCGAGTCTTGGGCATGTAATGATCTATATAGTCAACATAATCATTTATTAGATCACCATCACTGTAACCTCTTAAGACTTGATCCTAGTAAGATAAATAATAATGTAATGAGGTGAATTGTAAAGGCTATGTTATTAAAAGAATTGGAAATTGACTTTCATGACAATTTGTCCAATAATATTGTGGTAGCATACTGCAAATGCAGGTGGTAGACACCAAGTAGTGAGAGTTGCATTCCGGGCCTCATTCCATGTAACCTTGTAAGCAAGCATTTTAATTATCTACAACAACAATATTAATAATATAATGGTCAGATTTTCTTAATTAGTATAGACATAGTAGTTAAATATCCAAATTGTTACTGACCGTAGATGAAATTCGATTTCCTGGACAAAGGCACAGAAAATCTGCTCTTGACAAGCTTTGATCTCCATTTTGGAATATAATCTCACTGTTAATTGCATATCATCCACACAAATTACATATGATCATGTGACATAGTATACAGTCAACAATATTGATGGATACATTAAGCATACCTTGTGTCTAATTCTGTGGCAAATATGTAAGCAGATGCCTCCACATCGTCCTTAGATAATCCCATATCTTTGGTTGGTCTGAATCTTGATTTTACCTCCTGTATATGGTAGGTGGAATCAATTAGTATTCGGTGTACCTTCGGTATGACATCAATATGTTACTCAAGTTTCATTAATATACCTTGGGTATGACATGTCCATAGGCTTTTGTGTCAGCATGTGGTTGCATTGTATTCGTGGTGTTACCAATCTTTGAGGGTGTCATAGCTTTCGTAGGCTTCTTTGCTACAGCTACTTTACGGCCACCACCCCCCATCCCCTTGCCCCTCAGTGGTATACCTTGTGAAGACATTCCAGACTGTTTTTTATCTCTATGGTTTATTGCCTTACCCTTGATTTGAGATGGATTCGGCTCCTTAGGTGTAGAGAACAAAGACCTTTTACCCCTCACCCACTCATCATTGCCATCTTGTTCATTATGTTCCTGCAGATATTACATACAAGTAAATAAACATGCATACATTGTAGACAAATAAGTTGAGCATGGTAAATGAAACTGAATATGAAATATTCCTAACCTGACTAGTTGATTCATTTGGAATGTTGGAAAAGTTAGACAGGTTTAGCCTGTCCCAACCCCTTGTGGCTTTGTCTGTGAGGGTTTCCATATATGCTTCGGTTCCATACCTAGCCTTCTTGGTGTTGGAAATTTTATTGTTGGGACCAGCTTCATCATCGGATAATTCCATTATGTCTGTGTCGTCAAGCAAAGGATTAAGTGTGTCTGCTATACTTATCCTTCGACTTATGGTTGGGGTGTTGAACCGGGTTTGTTGCATGCATGCAGGACGTTTCCCTTTGTCACCCATTTGGGTAGGGTTTTCAACAACCGATTTCATTGCATGAGTTGAGTTGTTGATCGGGTGATCCTCACATGCATCTGGCCTTGATGTCATACACAATGTCAACTGCAGATCGACCACCGCATTCCGGATACAGTCCATGACAACCAAAATAGCCGCTAACTTGCTGTCCAAGTTCTGGATTATGTATGACAACCAAATTAAGCAGATAATGTTATAGGGTATAGGACATAGTACAGAGATAATTTTGTTAACTTTACAAAAGTGGCATAGGGTTAACCTCCAAGCTGGTTATCATCTTTTCATTTGTGGGTTGTCTTCCCATTGGCCGAATGTACATCAGCTCCTTGCTCACCCTACAGGTGCAGCAACATTTGTACTTAACACAAAAAATACTATTATTTAACAAAAGGAAACACAAAACATTTATAACATTTGATGTTTGGCAATTACGAAAAAAAATGTACCGTATTTGTGTTGACATGTTTGAGGTAGTCTGTGAGATGCTTTGTCATGTGGTTTAACAACTTCATTGTCACCACCTTCATCGTCATTAATTACTTGAACAGAAGCCATTGACTGCATACGACAAGATGAACCACTTATGTTGGTGGAGACAAGGTTAGATAGTTGCATGCGCTAATATGGGTCCCGATATTATCACTGGTTCAAAGGGTTTATATCGCATATCTTGTGGTAGTGGTAGTGGGTTTACACACAACACACTCGCACCTCATTATTTAATTCAAATTGAAAGGACAACCCTCTCGCAAAGAATGATGTTGATTTCAAATTTATTTTATAATTCAACACTTACCCGCCCAGATATACCGCCAAAATGGGTTGCTTGGGCTTTGTTGCATCGATGCCATTAATGACACTGCAACAAATTTACAGGTGCAATGAATAAACCTCTGCTTGATTGTTTGCATTATTATAAAATAAATTTTATTCTTCTTAGTTCTAAGTTAAATATGTCCTATTAGCTTTTGCAAAAGCATCAGCATGTGTAAGTAGAAAGCAATCGTACGAAGCTACCAAAGCTAGCATACTGATGTAGGGTCTCGTTTTCCCATACCTGATCTTTCGAAATTTCCACCATATCTAATCATTAAAGATTATGTCAAACCTACCACTAGTAGTGAACGAAGAAAGTAAACGAAGGAAAAGCCATTAAGTTCCAACATGCTTTCAAACTACAACTCCAAACCATCTTACATTACACAGGATTTGAAACTACAACTACAAGTTCCAACATGCTTTGAAACTACAACTCCACTACATTTTAACCAAAGTTCCATCACTTTCGGATGAAAAATCCATAACACACAAGATTCACGATATGCAGCCATAACATAATCACTGTCAACCACTTCAAATGCTCGCGAATGTGACAGACTTCCCTATTCGTCCGCGTCAAGCTCTCCCCGATCATCGGAAAGTCGAGCATCACGGCTGTTAACCTCAACGCCCCTTCATTTGTGTTCAAGATCTCTGCTGTTATTGGTAAACACCATGCAAAGAAACCACAAGCCTGCCTGTTACATGTATAAAACAGTTTGTTAGGATTCCTATCGGTGTTAGACACCTTGATCTCGGCGATAGCACCACACGTAGCGCACCTTCTGTTCACATACGCTAGCCTTAAGCGTGAACCCACTCCACCTGAGGAAGTTGATGCCATAAAACCCCCTTGTAAATGAAAAAAAACAATGTCTCAATGAGGCCTCAAATAGGAACCTTAGAAAATGAATTCCAGACTGTTCAGAAATTGATTACCTGTTATAAGATCGTTCACGATGTTGCTCGGTGAGTTGTGGAAACGGCAGGGTGATAAAGTCTCACGGGTGATAAAGTCTCACAATCGATGCTACAGACCTTGTCAATGGTGGCTTTAATATATCATGTCGGAGATCGCATCGTATGTAATATAAAATTGTAAACACAAAGAGTTAACAATAAAGATATGTACATACAAATTATGATACTATATTAATATATTCAAACCGTAGCCGCGCCCTATATTTAAACTTATCATGTACATATTTTTGTATTACTATTTTATTGGTTTAATTTTAAAACCTCCATAGCAGATAATGTTATATCGTAATGGCAATCACAGTGACTGTAGCTGACAAGACCAATCCGCATAACCGCCCCAGACAACAAATTTCAAATTTAATGATGCTATCTGCGATCGAATCGACTACAATTCAGATCGTAATTGTGTTGACTAGATTTTCGGAAAAAATGGGTGAAAAAATCGGGAAAGTCGGTTCAAAATCGGTCATAAACGATGGTGAACCGATCGGAATCGGTTTATTAAAAAAATAAATTCATTAGAATATAAGGATTTGGAT
Organism: Sophora flavescens; assembly: GCA_030762895.1. Taxonomy (NCBI): domain Eukaryota; kingdom Viridiplantae; phylum Streptophyta; class Magnoliopsida; order Fabales; family Fabaceae; genus Sophora; species Sophora flavescens. Next base: position 78,505,563 of record CM061068.1, read on the forward strand.
AATCCTAGCCAAAATCCAATTCTTTTATTTTCTAACATATTTGGGCTGGTTGTAGATTTTCGGTTGGTTTTTACTATGAAGATGATTTTAACATATATCTTTATATTTATTTAGTTTAATTTCAAACTAAAAATAATTGTGGTTAATAATTGTAGTTGTTTAGCTGTATTTTGTTTAATATTGTTATAAATATTATTTTAAACATAAAAATACTCTAATTTAAGTATAACCGGTTCAACCACGGTTCAACCAGAGTTGTATCATTGAACCTCGAACCGCTGCCTACATCGGTTCGATGACCAGTCCGGTTTTGTAAGCCTTTGTACTGCTATACTTATACTCTGACTTTCTTTCAGCAGTATAATTTTCTTGTACTGCTACACTGCTACACTTATACTCTGCTACAATTAAACTCTGCATATTTTATATAATTTGTATAAATTATGTTAAAAACGTTATATAATTAATATGTCGGACTTCAAAAGTTATCTTATAATACTAAAATTATTAAACAAAAAAATTGAAAAATTATCAATAATTTATCCCGTCCAGGTACGAGATTAAACTGTAGTTACGAACAAATTGGACCCCTTTTTCCAGTGTCAAAAACAATTTCAACACCTTGTTTAAACGGCCCACCAGCAAAATTCTGATTATTGGGCTTTAGTTTCCTCATGGCCCATGAATACCCTATATTCACCATCTTCCAGCTTGGCGTCGCCTACCCTCATCTTCAATCACACAGACCAGAACTACAGCCGCCATTAATGGATTCAAGTAAGGTCTCGTCCGAGTATCATCAGAATAACACGGCCAACAACTTAACTTAAAATTATAAAAGACTTGCTTCTCATTATCATAATCTCTATCATGATAACAAATCTTCAATCTTAATCAAGGACCTTATCAAATTAACTATTTTAATCAAACAGTAAATATGATAATGAAATAAAGATTTAATATCAAGAAAAAAAAGAAACAAAGAATTAATAAGTTATTAAAACTAATGTTGATTACATGATAGATTGGATCTTGGGCATACATATTTATCCCCAACAATATATATATATATATATATAATGATAAAAAAAAATTAATGATTTTTTTTTCTTTTTTCTTTCTTCTTTCTTCTTTCTTCTTATAATGTAAGGTGACGACTTACAAAGGTATATTTTGGTTGACTAGAACCTCTTATACATCATATACTATAAGTAAATTTAATCTACATTACCTAATATGTCAAAATGATTGCCAAGAATGTTAGTCTTTAAAATGTCATTCATTCAACCAAACTTATCTTAATTCCCGAGATTGAAGAAGCTGAAAGTTTGAAGGATAAAATTGTGGGATTGCCAACAACATTTAGCAATATATTATAATTCTTTTATTTTTTATTTGGTACTAAATAATGTATTTATGTCATAAAAGGGTTCTCAAAATAATGATCTTGGACAAAGAGTTCTAAGTCAAATAAGTTTTTATCCAAAAATTTCTATTGAAGAAGACTTGTTCAATGCAAATTACATCATTAAAAAAATTAGTTTTATCGTAATTATCTTAAAGGCCATTCATATAGTGAAACACCATTGATTGATATTGTGAAAAAATTACAACCAAATGCATAACAATTATACTCTATTGAGAATATATATTAAACTCTATTTATATATATATAAAGATTTTTATACATATATATTTATTATGTAATTATATATTTATTTATGAATCATGTTCAACCATTGGTTGAACCAATTGAACCACTTAAATCAAACTCACGTCTCATTTTATTTTTAGACTTTCATTTTTATGAGACATGGGTTGTGGTGTGTTGTCCAGATAAGAAGCAAAGTTTTTTTTTTTTTATGAAAGGAAAGTTTTTTTATTATAATTTATTTTTTAGCCGAAGATATTTAATGAACTATCTGTTTTGGGTTACCATATTCAAAAACTCTCTAACACTTATTTCAAAACAATACTTTTATTTAAGAGGTAACCAGTTGCATACTTTACCTACTGATAAAGTATCATAACCACCAAATTATATAACTCCGTCGAAGGTGCGTGTAACCTAATGTTATTATAACTTTGGACCACTCCAGCCGGTAACCAGTTGCATACTTTACCTACTGATACTTTTTAAACCGGCTGCCCAACTATGCATCTGGACCGTTCACTTAAAAAATGCTTATATCAACGGTTCTAATTACATGAGTTTCAATCCTCCCTTGCCGAGACCGAGGATTGAAGACTGAGCGCATTACTATTGGCCGAGTCTTCAATCCTCACGTGCGTGAGGTGAGTTTGCATCCCTCGGTGGAAATTTGACCCAAGCATAGAGAGTGACCGGTAAGTAATGGGCCAATATCAATTAAAATGAATATTGAATCAGCCGGTTCCATGCTAAGATATCCGGTTGGTGTACTTTTGGACATATCAAATAAGAATACCATAAATAGCAAATAATATCACAAGAGTTATAAAAAAATAATAGCAATAATAATTTACACCAATAAATATTCGTCAATTATTACAGTAGTAAAAAAAAAATTTCCCTTATAAGAATTAAAAGAAAGTTACCAGCAATTTTAAAGGAACACTGCTAAAAAAATTATACTATAAGTATAGGGAGTAACGATAACATTAATGCTATTACAAGGTAATTTTTTTTTATACTATAATAATTGATGAATATTTATTGGTGTAAATTGTTATTGTTATTATTTTTTTATACCTCTTATTATTGCTATCAATTGTTTTATTTTTATTTTATTTTTAATACTGGTACTGGCGCCTTTGACTTGGAAGGTGCCAGTCTGACTGGCGCCTTTGAAGGAGCCAGTCTGACTGGCGCCTTTGACCCGTCAGAATAAAAAAAAAGGAGCTTAAATAAGCTATTCCAAACGTAACCTAAATTCCTTTGAGAGAAGCCTGTAGGTAGGTAGTAGCTTATTTATATCTTATTTGATAATTGATATATCATTTACATAAAATAATTTTCTTTCAATCTTTAAATCAACAATATTATACTTTCAATCATGTTGAGTGTTCACATTTATTTATTCTAAATAAATAAAAGATGTTTATTTTATATATTATTTATATTCTTAGTGCTAGCATAAATATAATAATATTCCACTTCAATAAAAATTATTAATTGACTAAATTAAATTCTCCAATTTAATTATCAAATAATAAATAATTCTTTAACAAAGATTAGAACACTCGTTTGTGTGTGACCCCATAGGTTCAATATTAAGTTGGTAGTAATTTAATCAAATCAGTTTACTAATCAAGGTAGGCGTCTAGCAACACTCCTTAACGTCCAGATAGTATGAAGTAATGTCTTTTACTTTCAAGAACCAGTAGAAGAATAATATAATATTTTCTTCCATCATTAACAGCTCTGGGTTAACTCTAGAGTATGGTATTACTGTCAAACTCTAGTAAGTTAACATGTTATTTAACGAATGACTTAAGAAACCCATATCTTCATTCATTCAATTGCCCTGGTGAAGGTCTTAATTTTATCATAGAGCTCAAACTCATTACCACAAGTTGATGGATTCCTTATTGATTAATCATTAATTCTACAAGTATTTAATTATATTCAATGTCCATTCAACTAACGCCGTTAGGTCTCCGGGATTAAAATATAATAAATAACTTGTTATTTATTACTATGATAATCTTAGGTCAAAGAAAACTGTTACATTTCTTCTTTAGAAATTCCTATTGACAATTTAAAGGTGATACTAACCATTAAGAATTCTCAATTGAGTCAGTTCAATGATCATATCCACATGTGCATCATCTATATATATGATTTAATAAATGAGATATATTAACCTTTATCCAATAATGACCGTCACATATATATTGATCTATCCGGATTATTGATGTCCCAATCACAATAATCATATGATCAAGAATAATTTAGATTAAAATTATAAAAGACTTGCTTCTCATTATCATAATCTCTATCATGATAACAAATCTCCAATCTTAATCAAGGACCTTATCAAATTAACTATTTTAATTGAACAGTAAATATGATAATGAAATAAAGAATTAATATCTAGAAAAAAAAAGAAACAAATAATTAATAATTTATTAAAACTAAAGTTGATTACATGATAGATTGGATCTTGGGCATACAGACGATGTTGGGACGTCGGCACACGACACAGAGAGGCCACACGGTCATTCAATCAAAGAGAGGCCATCGCAGGTGAGCAAGTCACTTTTAGAAGGGTGATCGATTGAGATTTCACCAGAGTTAATATTCCTGCCATGTCGGCAGATACAAAAGAACTTGACTATGAGTTGACTCGGTCTATGTCTGAGTTGACTGGTTTTTAGACGGGTGAGTTTTTAGAATAGTCTGAAAACCTAGTTGTACTAAAAGATAGACGGGTCATATTTTTAGACGGGTGACCTCAAGTCAGATTTATCAGTATTTCACAAGGTTCAATATCATCATACTTTATCTATTTGGAATCATCAAAATTTAGAGAATTTACACATTGAATGTGTTCCAGACTTACGAGGTCTCAACATTTACTATTAAATGTTTAGAGAAGTACGATACCAAGTTATTGAGAGAAGAAATGATTAGTGTTAATTTATAATTTTAGTTTTAAAGTGGACAATTCAATGAAAAAAAAATTGAAATAGAAGAAAAATCATAATATAATAGATAAAATAAGTTACAAAAAAATTCATATCATTACGAAGATCATTAAGGCATATTTAGTATTAGTGTTTAAATGAATTACACTGAGAAATGATTAATCAGTTTAAAATTCAGTTGTTGCTTTAAAAATATATATTTACTATTAAATATTCAAGAAGTGCAATACTAAGGTAAAAAATTGGTTAATGTTAATATATAATTTTGCCTTAAAAAATTCACATTAAAACATTAATGTTTATTTTCTCTTTTTTTTGGTTGGCATGTCTATTTTCAAATATTGTGCTTTTTTCATATATTCTTTATACATGTCTTATTTTTTAAATTATATTTTTAATACTAAGATTGTGTAGTAGACGGACGGTATATGCTTACTATTTATATTTAAGAGACATTATTTGTATTATAATTATAATATCAATAATTATTATTAAATTAATATTTATTACACTTTATTATAAACAGTTCGGATAAAATATTTTTTTAACAATTTTTTGTATATAATTCATCACAGAAGATTTTAAATCACAAAACATAAAAATTAGCATATTCTTCGTGCATTGCACGGATCCATATACTAGTATTATACATTCAAGAATATTTTTCATATAAAATTTAAAAATATTAATAATATAACGAACACGGTTAACATAACAATATTAAAGTTAAAAACCGATTAAAATATGCAGTTAATTGATATGGTCGATTAAAATATGGAGTTAATTGATATGGATTAATAGTGTAAAGATTTTTACACTGTCAACCAGTTAAAAATCGACATCATTAAAAATATTTGATTCTTATGCTAACTACCTTAAAAGTCATATATACCTTGATTTTTGATAGGTTGACAGTATAAAAAAACTTTACACTAATAGTGTATATCAATTTAGCTCTTAAAATATTATTAAACAAATAATTTTTTTTCTAGAAATTTTTTTATTATTTTGATTTTAATATAATTAATTAAATTGGATATCGAATTTATAATAAAATTATATGTTGAATACCTAGTATGTGATGGTTAGTGTTATGGCTATTTAATATGTATATATAGGTATGAATGTGCATATATTTTTATTCACAATTTTTATCCATGAACATATATATTATTTAACAAAATTTACAAGATATTCTGATTTTCAGATTATTTATTTTGAAAATGATTTTTTATTTATTTATAGTAGAGGGAATGTTTTTATTTTTTTTTTCAGCTTAAAAGAAAAATATGAATACAAACTAAATGCCCACTACAACAAGAACACAATTATTGTTACCAGACTAGGCCCAAACAAAGATTTTTTTTAGAAACATGGCCCAAATGGCCTTCACTCTCACACTTCCTAAACCTAAAATTAGCATAGGATCTTTCTGCAACTTGAAGTGCTGCTCGGAGGAGTTGACGGTGGCTGGACGGCGGGGACGGCATCGTGAAGAAGCAGTGGACGGTGATGCTGTGGGACGACGCATTTGTTGGTTCTTGTCTCTGCGATGGTGGCGACGCGTTATGGTCTCGGTGGGGCGATGGGTGGCAAAGTTATGAAGCATGATGGTTCTAGCTGTGCGGATAGCGGCATCGCGGCGGAGGGGCTGGTTCGTGGTGGTGCGCGGCGAAGGTGGGTTATTATACTGTTTCGTGGTGGTGCGCGGCGGAGGTGGGTTCGGGACGATACGATGACCGCCGTGCCTCAAAATGAATGATCTTGGCCCAAAGGCATCCACCGACTTTCAACTACAAAAGGGGAAACCAGATATATATCTCCACCCTTTCAATCAGTAGCCGGTCACCATAGGTTACCTACATTACAGATTCAACAGGTTTAGCTCCAGCAAATCTGGTCTGTTTAAGTATAATATTAATAAATCAACGGCTGATATCATTAGAGGATCCCTCCTCCCATGTTGGGAGGGAGGATTGAAGACAACGCCGTTTTTTATGCTCAGAGGGAAGTGGTTTTTATGGAGGAATTGTGGTAGCTTGGAAAATTGGTAGTGTGCTCCTTACGCATATCACTACCAATTTCCAATTTATTTACTTAAGAGTTGAATTCCCTAATAGCATGGACTGGTTTTTTACTGCTGTTTATGCTAGTCCTGTGGAGGAGGTTCGAGGAAGGCTTTGGGCCGAGCTTAGAAACATTGCTAACAGTATGCAGGGCCAATGGTTAATTTCCGGTGATTGCAATGACATTCTAGATCAAAGTGAAAAGAAAGGAGGTGCCCCAGTGAATAGAGAAAATGCAATGCTTTCCTTGATAGAATTAATTATTGTAACTTGATGGACTTAGGGGGTTATTGACTCCAAATTTACTTAGAGGGGTCCTCTGATTTCTGGCTATTCCCGTATCTTTGAGGGATTGGATAGGGATTTTTGCAATGGTTCCTGGAGAATAGGGTACCCTAATGTTGTTGTTAAAGTCCAACCTAGAGTTGATTTCTCTTATCACCACCCCATCCTTATTTTGCTTCATAGTAATGCTGGAGGTAGTAGGCAACATCCTTTCCGGTTTGAAAGTGCTTGGATGACTCATCGCTCTTTCAAGGAGACTATAGCTAATGGTTGGAAAGATAATTTTGGTGTTGCCCAGAATTTGTGTAATGTTGAGGAAGTTTTAAAGGAGTGGAATCATTCGGTCTTTGGTAGTATAAAAAACCAAAAAAAGGAGCTGCTAGCCAGAATTGGAGGGATTAAAAAAAATAGTACCAGGGCCGCTGATTGCGTGCGACGCGCGTGTGTTGCGTGCCGCGCTTGCGCTCTGCGATTCCGGCAAGTGTACCGGATTGCCGTCAAGTAATAAAAGATATCGAACCCACAGAGACTGTGTTCCCAAATCGCAATTAATTTCGAATTGAGTGAATCTGGACTTTTTAGAGGGTTTTGAAAAAGGTTTGAATTGAAAGATAAACAAACAGAATCAAATAAAACAGAAAACAAATGTTTTTGGGGTTTTGATCTAAATGGATTCCTAGGGATTTAGGTTACCAACAAGATCGTTTACGTTGTTAAGTCGATTACCCTTGATGATTAGCGAAATTGCCTTGAAGGCGAGTTTATCCTCTGATAGCTTAAGCTCCCTCTCGGGTTACAAAAGCCGTGCCCAATTGACCCGACCCCTACTCTCGTGGTGGTCGATCCCAGATTGGACCCTTTGCGTTCCGTGACAACTCGTTGCTCCTCGAGGGACGGCTTCTAACTCTCGTGATTTCAGTCCCAAGTCTGACTTCTATAGATCCGACACCTAAGTTCACCGCTAGGTTCCTCCTTAAAATGTCTAAGTCATGCAAATAAACTAAGTTCACCGCTAGGTTCCTTCTTAGATCATCCACATCTCACAAACAAACAGCCGCCGAATTTTACGAGTGAAACACCCTAGAAATCCTAAGTTCACCGCTAGGTTCCTCCTTAGAACGTCTACGTCATGCAAATAAGCGGTTGCCGAATTTATGAGTGATTAACACACTAGAAATCAGATCTAAAGCAAAATCGTAATTACAAAGATATTAATCAAATTCAACATTGTAAACAAAACTTGGGCAGAACCCCAATCCCTAGAAACTAAGCTACTACTCCAGTCTTGCCATGGAGATGACAAGCTGGGTTGACAACATAATGAAAATACAAAAAATCAGAGAAGAGAGGAGAAGAGGAGAAGAGAGATCTATGCCTAAGTCCTTGTGTACAAGTCTAGATATCCCCCTACTGCATCTGCCTTGTCCATATTTATAGAAATTGGGAAGTTAGAGTCCCAATCCAACTCAAAATCTGATCTATTTCGATTTCTTCAGGTCCAAGTAATGCGCGTCACGGCCGTGATGGCCATCACGGGCTGGCCGTGACGGTCTCTGTTTCTGGCAGTTCTGCAAAATCCAGTCTTCTCGCGAGGCGAGAATGAGATCGCGTCGCGAGCCTTCATTTTGTGGCCGTGATAAGAATTACGGCTGTGGCCATGATGGGCTCTGACTTGTGGTGGTTTTGGGTCACGGCCGTGATGGCTATCACGGCCAGGCCATGACAGACTCTGACTTCAGCCTTTGTTCCTTTTCAGTTTTGCTCGATCATGGCCGTGATGGGCATCACGGCTAGGCCGTGATGGGCTCTGTTTGGCTCATTTTCTTCACTTTTAAAGCCCTATCTTCATCCAAACTCCATCATGGTTGATCTTGAGCATTTTACCCTTGATATCTGCAAAACAACACACGAAAACCGCCTTACCCATTCCAAAGGAAAATTAACCTAAAATCTAATAAAAATATGCCTAAACTATATGAAAATGCATGCGAAATGATAGACAAATATGATGTGAAATCACACTCATCAAACCACCCCAAGCTTAAGACTTTGCTTGTCCTCAAGCAATTACTCAGGCCATAAGATATAAATCAATCAAAGCATGGATAGTGAACCAAGAACCCTAGAAGCTAATCCAAGTGACAGGCATATTCAATAAGCACTTAAGAGACAATCAATTTCAAATCCAATTAGAAGCTTAGGTTTTTCAAGTTCACATTCTCACTGATTTGGGCACTCATCTCACCTCACTCAAGTGTTTTAGGGTATATGACAATTCACTCCATTTCCTCAAGGAAAGTATTTTACCATAGGCTTGACTATTAACCAAATCTCTACTTTATTTATGAAAACACATAAGAATCAAGAGGTATTTTCCTTTGGTTGTAATGTGGCCATGGGATTTATTGTTAGGTGGGAAAATCAAGAGAAGGGAAATTCAAGAAGGCTAAACAAATTATCAAACATTGCAAAGCATGACACCTTCTAAAATACCTTTTAGGGGCTTTGATTTACTTTTCCACCTTTTTTCTTTCTTTTCTTTTTTTTTTTTTTCATTTCTCACTTTCTTTTGTCATCCCCTTCTCCAATTTTTTTCTTTGTGTTTATTTCATTTTTATTTGTTTGGAGAAGGGGAGATTTATAGCTCAAGAGAAATTATTTTCTAGCTTTTTCATCCCATACCTTTTCAAACTACCATTTACCCTTTTTGTAATACTTTAAAAGGTGCCATACCAAGCATTATTCATCAAAGTAATTCAAGGTACCAAGAAAAGTATTTTATTCTTTTAGGCTCAAAATTGGGCAACTAAGGGGTAGCATTTAAACATTCAAAGCTCGGAAGGCCGGAAAAATACCTAGTGCCTCAATCATTTTCAAAAAATGTTTTCAAAATTTTTTAAGTTTCGAAATGGTTTCAAGTCAAGTTCTAGAAAATACAGTCCAAGAGGAATTACAGCACTCTATCACAAGAAATGGGGTAGATTTAGTGAATACCCCTTTTGGCTCAAAATCTTACATTTAGTAGTTCAAAAATCAGTGAGGTACACAAACTTAAGGAACCACATGCTAATTATCAACTATCAAAAGATTATCTCAAGAAATTTTATTTTTAGCCATATCACAAGAATAATGAAAAATTGGGTTCGAAAATTCACTATCTCAATTCATTTGGCTCCAAGTTCTCACAATTGGATACATGTTCTAAGTGAGGGGCAATCTAGAGAATGTGATCATACCAATCTATGCCTATGAGAATGCAATATGAATGCAACAATGCAAATGCAAAAATAAATACCCCTACCCCAAGCTTGATTACTTACATTGTCTCCAATGTAAATAATCAAGTCGGAGAGAGGAGAAAAATGGAACAACTTACCGAGTCGGTAGCAGGTGTTGGCTCACATTCCAGTCAAAACTTGGGTGGAAATTTCATCACGGCCGTGAGGCGTATCACGGGCAGGCCGTGATCAATTCTGTCCTTGGCACCCTACTCATCATGCCCGTGATGGATATCACGGCCGGGCCGTGTTCCTTTCTGTTCTCCTTTATTAGTTCATCACGGCCAGGGCGTGATGGCTTCTGACTTTATTTTTCTCTGCTCTTCTTCCCTTTCTTAACCTGAAAACACTAGACAAACCTATTAATGATATTTTTGCCTCTTGATCTTCTCAAATTATTCAAGAGGTTAAATCAAAAACAAAAGGAAAAAGGGAAAGAAAACTTGGGTTGCCTCCCAAGAAGCGCTTATTTATGGTCTTAAGCTTGACCATACTTCCTTAAATCAACCGGGGTCGGCTGGGCGTAGAAGTGCAGGAACACTTATCTTCCAAGGAACTCCTTCAAAAAGCCGTTTCTGCTCATACGGCCAATAATACTTCCGCTTCGCTCTTTTCTCTCGGAGCTTCCTAGCCTTCCTCCCTCCCGGCGGAAGTTTTGTTTCAGTATGGACAGCAACTCCAATTCCATCACTGCTGGGTGCATCATTAGACATGCATATCTTCGGAGTTGCTTCCATGTTGAGCTCTTCTTTTACCATTGGAGACGCTAAATCGATCCTGCACACATGGCTCTCAAAAGGAGGGTTGTTATAAGAGTTAGTAAAATGAAAATTGACCCTACCTTCCTCTACATTTAGAGAGAGTTTACCATTCCTTACGTCTATTACTGCTCCAGCGGTTGCCAAGAATGGCCTTCCTAAAATGATGGGGAATTTAGAATTCCCTTTCATATCCGATACCAGGAAGTCGGTAGGGATGAAGAATTTCCCTACCTTTACAGGAACATTCTCTAGTATGCCTAGAGGAGTCCTAGTCGAGCCATCCGCAAATTGTAAGGAGAATTTGAATGGTCTCAACTCTTTGCTTCCCAACCTTTCCATGATAGTGAGGGACATCAAGCTCGCGCTAGCCCCTAAGTCACATAAGGCTTGGTCTATTTGCACCTGTTCGATCGAGCAAGAGATGGAGAAACTACCTGGGTCTTTCAGTTTAGTAGGCATTTTAGTCTCCACATCTACTTGCTTTTTCCTGACCAACCTTTGTGGGAAAGGTATCGGGGGTTGGTACGGTGGTGGAGGGACGTACTTTGGTTCTGGCTCTTCATCTTCGCTCATGTCCTCCTCCGGTTCCACCTCCATTTCAGCTACCCCCACCCCAAGCTTATCATCCCTTAAGTGTATGGCATTGCAATGCTCATTGGGATTTGCTTCGGGTTGCCCCGGGAATGTACCCTTAGGTCTCGAGTACGTGCTGGCTTGTTGGGCAATTTTGGTTTCTAGCATCTTGTTATGAGTTGCTAAGTTGTCTACCTTAGACGCTAGTTCCTTTATTGCCTCACTCACTGCCCTTCCTTTGTTGTCTAAACTCCTCATTCTGTTTTGTCTGAGTTTCAACAAAACTTTCAAATAAAGTCTCGAGTTTAGACAGCTGTACCTGAGGATACCCCGGTGCTACTCTCTTATTACCTTGGCCCTCTTGGAACTCATGGTTGAGCGTATTGCTGTAGTTGCTGTAGGAGAGGTAAGGGTTGTTCTTCCTTTGGTTGTAGGGATTTGGGGGAGCATAATTGGGCAGCTTCGGGTTGGTGTCGTAGAAATTGTGGCAAGAGTTCACTTGCTCCCCCGAAGCGCCGGATCCGTGAGCAATACCTCGTGGGCACTCCATGATGTCGTGTCCCTGCATTCCACAAATCTCACAAACAAGGTTAGTAGCACCTATTGCACTCACATTAGCCCTTTCTAGCCGATCAAAACGTTTATTAAGTGAGTCTATTTTTGACATTATAAGATCAGTGCTATTTACTTCAAACTTACCCCCCGAAATCTTGTTCAGGTTATTACCTCTTTCGGGTCCCCATTGGTGGTAGTTGGTGGCGACATTCTCGATAATGTTGAATGCCTCAATCAGAGGCCTATTCATAAATGCTCCACCGGCTGCAGAATCAAGTGACACCTTCGAAGAGTAATCCAATCCGTTATAGAAGGTGTGCACTATTAACCACCTCTCGAGTCCGTGATGTGGGCACGACTCCAGCAGTCCCTTGTATCGATCCCAAGCTTCCGATAATGATTCTCCGTCTTTTTGGAAGAAGCCGGTGATCTGGGTTCTTATGTAGGCCGTCTTGGATGGAGGGAAGAATTTCTCCAAGAACGCCTGCTCCAGTTGGTCCCAAGTGGACAAAGTGTTAGAGGGGTTTTGCTTAAGCCAGGCCTTCGCCTTTCCAGTGAGAGATGAGGGGAACAATCTCAAACGCACAACATCGACCGAGGCTCCATTAATCCTGATTGCATCGGTGAACTCCAAGAATGTTTCTATATGGTCAGTAGGGTCCTCCGAAGGCAATCCTCCGAATTGATGTTGCCTAATCATGTTGATTAGCATGGGCGGTATGGTATAGTTCTCTGCCTCAATCTCTGGCCTTGCAATCCCAGTTCGTAAGCCTCTCGCATTTGGGGCTGCGTAGTCCTTCAAAGGCTTTGTATCCGGTTGATTCGCCATGAGTGGAATGGGAATCGACCTTTCTCCCTCTCTTTGTAGTCTTCTACGTCTGTGGAAGGTCCTCTCGATCTCCGGATCAACTTCACCAAGGCTCCCAAGACTTAGGGATCTCTGCATAAAACACACAGAGAGATGGATACAATAGAAGGAAAGATATATTTTTGTTTTTTTTTTTGGTTTTTTTTTCTTTTTTCAGAAATAAAAATCAAATAAAAAGAAAAGGGTCCAGAAAAATCAATTTAAAAACTAAATTGAAATTCGAAAAGGCACAGTCCCCGGCAACGACGCCAAAAACTTGATTGCGTGCGACGCGCGTGTATTGCGTGCCGCGCTTGCGCTCTGCGATTCCGGCAAGTGTACCGGATTGCCGTCAAGTAATAAAAGATATCGAACCCACAGTGACTGTGTTCCCGAATCGCAATTAATTTCGAATTGAGTGAATCTGGACTTTTTAGAGGGTTTTGAAAAAGGTTTGAATTGAAAGATAAACAAACAGAATCAAATAAAACAGAAAACAAATGTTTTTGGGGTTTTGATCTAAATGGATTCCTAGGGATTTAGGTTACCAACAAGATCGTTTACGTTGTTAAGTCGATTACCCTTGATGATTAGCGAAATTGCCTTGAAGGCGAGTTTATCCTCTGATAGCTTAAGCTCCCTCTCGGGTTACAAAAGCCGTGCCCAATTGACCCGACCCCTACTCTCGTGGTAGTCAATCCCAGATTGGACCCTTTGCGTTCCGTGACAACTCGTTGCTCCTCGAGGGACGACTTCTAACTCTCGTGATTTCAGTCCCAAGTCTGACTTCTATAGATCCGACACCTAAGTTCACCGCTAGGTTCCTCCTTAAAATGTCTAAGTCATGCAAATAAACTAAGTTCACCGCTAGGTTCCTCCTTAGATCATCCACATCTCACAAACAAACAGCCGCCGAATTTTACGAGTGAAACACCCTAGAAATCCTAAGTTCACCGCTAGGTTCCTCCTTAGAACGTCTATGTCACGCAAATAAGCGGTTGCCGAATTTACGAGTGATTAACACACAAGAAATCAGATCTAAAGCAAAATCGTAATTACAAAGATATTACATCAAATTCAACATTGTAAACAAAACTTGGGCAGAACCCCAATCCCTAGAAACTAAGCTACTACTCCAGTCTTGCCATGGAGATGACAAGCTGGGTTGACAACATAATGAAAATACAAAAAATCAGAGAAGAGAGGAGAAGAGGAGAAGAGAGATCTATGCCTAAGTCCTTGTGTACAAGTCTAGATATCCCCCTACTGCATCTGCCTGGTCCATATTTATAGAAATTGGGAAGTTAGAGTCCCAATCCAACTCAAAATCTGATCTATTTCGGTTTCTTCGGGTCCAAGTAATGCGTGTCACGGCCGTGATGTCCATCACGGGCTGGCCGTGACGGTCTCTGTTTCTGGCAGTTCTGCAAAATCCAGTCTTCTCGCGAGGCGAGAGTGAGATCGCGTCGCGAGCCTTCATTTTGTGGCCGTGATAAGAATTACGGCTGTGGCCGTGATGGGCTCTGACTTGTGGTGGTTTTGGGTCACGGCCGTGATGGCTATCACCGCCAGGCCGTGACAGACTCTGACTTCAGCCTTTGTTCCTTTTCAGTTTTGCTCGATCATGGTCGTGATGGGCATCACGGCTAGGCCGTGATGGGCTCTGTTTGGCTCATTTTCTTCACTTTTAAAGCCCTATCTTCATCCAAACTCCATCATGGTTGATCTTGAGCATTTTACCCTTGATATCTGCAAAACAACACACGAAAACCGCCTTACCCATTCCAAAGGAAAATTAACCTAAAATCTAATAAAAATATGCCTAAACTACATGAAAATGCATGCGAAATGATAGACAAAGATGATGTGAAATCACACTCATCAGCCGCATGAACAATCACTTAGCTCGACGTGAAAAACATCTCCATCAGGAACTTGGCAAGGTGTTATTTCAAGAAGAACTTCTTTGGTTCCAAAAATCAAGATCAAAGTGGATTAGAGATGGAGACCGCAACACCAGATTTTATTACCTAAAAGCCCTTAACATGAGAAGGAAAAACAGGATTCTTATGTTGCATGACCCGCAGGGAATTTGGGTTGAGGATGAAGGACAAATAAAGGAAATTGTGAGCAATTTATTTAAAGAGATTTTCTGGGAAGAAGAAACGTAAGATTCATGGTGGTAATCAAAATATTCCTTCCCTTGGTTAGATCAACAGGTTCTGGAGAAGCTGAGTGTTCCCTTTACCATATAAGAACTTCATCAAACCATTTTTAGTATGAATCCTTGGAAAGTCCCGGGGACCGATGGTTTTCCTGTAGGCTTCTATCAAGGATCTTGGGACATTGTGAAGCATAGATTGATAGACAATGCCACTCACTTATGGAATCATCCGGAAGAGGTTAGCGATCTTAATAGCACTGACATATGTCTTATTCCCAAAGTCACTAAACCTGAATATGTCAATCAGTTTCGGTCGATTTCCTTGTGCAATGTGAATTACAAAATGTTGACTAAAATGGTGGTGAATAGATTGAAGCCTTTCATGCAGGATATCGTCTCTCCTTTCTAAACAGGTTTTGTCCCACATAGAAGCATTCATGAAAATATAGTCATTGCCCAGGAGCTGGCTTATAGCATGCATCGGATGAAAGGGAAGAATGGCTTCATTGCCATAAAAGTTGATTTATGTAAAGCCTATGATCGCTTGAGGTGGACCTTTATCCACCATGTGCTAATGGAAATGGGGTTTCCTACTATTCTGGTTCGGCTTATCATGTATTGCATCACAAGTGTTAAGACTAATGTGATGTGGAATGGAAGCAGGTCTGAGTTCTTTCAGCCAGGAAGGGGAATTAGACAAGGGGATCCTTTGTCCCCTTATATCTTTGTGCTATGTATGGATAAGTTGTCTCATCTTATTTCTCAAGCAGTGGATGAGGGGAACTGGAAGGCGATCAAGGCAGGTAGAAATGGGCCAGAAATTTCACATCTAATGTTTGCAGATGATTTACTCTTGTTTGGGCATGTTAGTGAAAAACCGATGCAAT
Source organism: Sophora flavescens (assembly GCA_030762895.1). Taxonomy (NCBI): domain Eukaryota; kingdom Viridiplantae; phylum Streptophyta; class Magnoliopsida; order Fabales; family Fabaceae; genus Sophora; species Sophora flavescens. The sequence goes on from CM061068.1 coordinate 78,521,608, forward strand.
ATGTTATGCAAGTCATGGAGAATTTTTGCAGCTTATCTGGCCAACAGATCAGTAATTAAAAAACAAACATTATGTTCTCAAAAAATGTTCCAAAAAATACTAAGGAAAATTCTCCACCTCTCATGTTTTAGAAAGGCCACTTCTATGGGGACATATTTAGGAGTTCCGATTCTGAATAGATCTCTTAAAAACCAAGATTTCCGGTATTTGGTTGACAAGGTGAAACTGAAACTTTCGGGATGGAAGCCAAAGCAACTTTCCTTTGCTGGCTTAATTACCTTATCCAAGGCAGTCATAGAGGCGGTGCCCATCTATCCTATGATGTCTTCTGCTATTCCTAAAACGTGCCTTCAGGAAATTCAGAAACTTCATAGAGCCTTCATTTGGGGAGAAGAGGACAATACTCGCAAGGCACACATGATTGGTTGGGATTTGATGACGAAACCAAAAGGTGTGGAAGGCTTGGCAATCAGAAACTTGGAACTGATGAATAAGGCTTGCTTAATGAAACTTGGGTGGCAGCTTAGGCAAGGAGAAGGCAATCTCTGGGGTCAGGTTTTGATTGGCAAATATGGGAGGAATGGCATATAGAAGGAAGTCATTGAGGTGATTGCTTAAGATTCCTCATTGTGGAAAAATTTAGCTAAAATTTGGCCCATTTTGTCAGAGCGTGAAGTCTGGGCGACTGGAGATGGTCAATCAATAAGGGCTTGGCAAGACAGATGGCTTATTCCTGATATGGAATTGGGGAAGCTTTTCTTATTAACTGGCAGAATGGTATGGAGGAATGGAGGGTGTGTGATATTGTAAACAATGTTGGGAATTGGAATTTGGATTTGTTGAGAGGAGTCCTCCCTCAACCAATTTTGGACCGACTTGCATCTACACTGCCACCTCGTCAAAATGGGGGTGCATATGTTAGACTTTGGCCAGGCAACAAATTGGGAGAACTCTCCGTTTCCAGCGCCTATGCTATGCTCCAGGGAGTTTCGGATACTGACTTTTAGAGAGATTGGAAGAAGATTTGGAAATTAAAAGTGCCAAAAAGAATTAGATATTTTATATGGAAATTCAAACATGATAGATTGGTCACTAATCTTCATAGAAGAAAATGAGGTATTAATGAACCATATTGTCCAGTCTGCTTTGTTTGTGTAGAAACAGTTTTTCACATATTAAGAGATTGCCTAGTGACCTCCTTTGTTTGGACGCACCTTGTGGCTTGTACCAACAATATTTAGAAGTGATTTCTTCTATGGTGATTTGCAATACTAGATCACTTATAACCTTTCTCGACGATTTCGCTCGGGTAATACTTAGAATTTGGCCCCCGACGAGATTTTGTGAAAATCTCCATATCCACACAAAACATCCTAAAAACACTAACCGTCTTGTTTACGGGTCAAAATTATGTTTCTGGCTCAGTAAAATTATACTGGTAGAGAAAACGCAGACCGACTTCCGTCTGAATTTTCATAGAAAATTTTCTTGTGAGCTATTATCGTAAGGTAGATCAAGAATATGATTTTTATTTTATTACAAACATTTCCTAAACTTCATATTAAAATATAATTACTTATATTTTAATTTATTAACCGCATACCGAAAATCAGGCTGTTACATTACTACCCCTCTTAAAAGAAAATTCCGTCCTCGGAATTTACGTACCTCGGAAAAGATGTGGATATTGTTGTTGCATATCCGCCTCGCGTTCCCAAGTTGCATCTCCAGTAGCTTCATCCCATAAGATTTTAACCAAAGGAATCTGCCTACCGCGAAGTTCCTTGATCCGTCTATCTGTGATCCTTACAGGTAATACCTCATGCTCCAGGTTCTCTCGCAATTGTATAGACTCAGACTCAATCACATGAGATGGATTAGGGTGGTACTTTATCAATTGAGAAACATGAAAGACGTCATGAACGTTGGAAAGATTAGGTGGCAAGGTAATTTGGTAAGCTACTGGCCCAATTCGTCGAAGAATTTGAAAAGGTCCAATGAAACGAGGAGTAAGTTTTTGGGATTTCATAGCTTTGCCAATTCCAGGTTTTCGAGTAACTCTCAAGAATATGTGATCACCTTCCTGGAATTCTAATGGTCTCCTCCTCTTGTCACTGTAGCTCCTCTGCCTATCTTGTGCTTCCTTCATCTTTTCCCTTATCTTCCTGACTTGTTCCGTAGTCTGTTGTACCACATCCGGACCCAAAACTTGGTTTTCACCAGTCTCATACCAACATAACGGGGTCCTACACTTTCTGCCATACAACGCCTCATATGGTGCCATTCCAATACTGCTGTGGAAACTGTTGTTATAAGTAAATTCAATCAATGGCAAAAACGTATCCCAACTGCCAGTGTGTTCCAACACACAAGCTCTCAATAGGTCCTCCAATGATTGAATTGTCCTCTCTGATTGCCCATCGGTTTGGGGATGATAGGCAGAACTCATTCTCAACTTCGATCCGAAAGCATTTTGCAATTGTCTCCAGAAATTAGAGGTGAATCTAGGATCTCGATGCGAGACAATCTTGTATGGCACACCATGCAACCTAACCACTTCATCGATGTAAATCTGGGTTAACTTCTCTAATTTATCACCTTCTCTAATAGGCAAGAAGTGAGCACACTTCGTCAATCTATCAATGACAACCCAAATTGCATCACGCTTCTTAGGAGTCCGTGGTAATCCAACCACAAAATCCATAGCTATACTATCCCATTTCCATTCTGGGATATCTAGAGATTGCAATAATCTTGCTGGTTTTTGATGTTCGATCTTCGCCTTCTGACACACCAGGCAAGATAAGACATACTCCGCTACTTCTTTCTTCATCCTCTTCCACCGTAACATTTTCTTCAAATCCTGATACATCTTTGTGGATCCAGGATGGAAACTCAACTTACTTTTATGTGCCTCCTCTAAAATCATCTTCCTAAGCTCTGCATCCTCTGGCACACATATTCTATCTCTAAACCTTAATGCACCATCTGTTCCTCTAGTGAACTCAGAAACTTTTCCCTCGTCTATTCCTTTACTTATCTCCTGAAGGTACAAATCTTGAATCTGCTTATCCTTGAGATCCTGCATGAAATCACTACTAATAGTGATCCTACCCAAACAAACTTTATTTTCTCTTAACTCCATTCCTATGTTCAGGTCTCGGAATTGTTCTAACAACTCCAACTCCTTAACCATCATTGTGGATACATGCAAGGACTTACTACTTAAAGCATCTGCTACCACATTGGCCTTCCCAGGATGGTACAGTAACTCAAAATCATAATCTTTGATGAACTCCATCCACCTCCGCTGTCTCATGTTCAATTCCTTCTGATCAAAAAGATACTTTAGGCTCTTGTGGTCACTGAAAACATTAAACCTTGCTCCATACAAAAAGTGTCGCCAAATCTTCAATGCGAACACTATTGCTGCTAACTCCAAGTCATGAGTCGGATAGTTCCTCTCATGAATTCAGAATCGTCGGGAAGCATAAGCCACTTTGCTCTTCCCTCTTGCATCAGAACACAACCTAAACCTTGGTATGACGCATCACAGTATACGTCAAACTGTCCTAGAGGGTCAGGTAAGATCAACACAGGTGATGTAGTCAATCTTTCCTTCAGCTTTTTGGAAACTCTGCTCACACTTGTCCGTCCACACAAAAGCTGTATCCTTTCTCGTTAACTGCGTCATAGACAGTGCAATCTTAGAGAATCCCTCTATGAACCTCCGATAATATCCAGCAAGTCCTAAGAAACTCCGTATTTCACTCACTGACTTGGGTCGTTCCCATTTAAGAACTGCTTCAACCTTAGCTGGATCTACGACTATTCCTTCTTTGTTAGTTACATGCCCTAGAAATTGTACTTCTTCCAGCCAAAACTCACACTTGGAAAGTTTGGCATAAAGCTGCCTATCTTTCAAGACTCGCAGTACCAATCTCAAATGCTCCTCATGCTCTTCCCGCGTACGAGAGTAGATAAGAATATCGTCGATGAACACAACGACAAACTTATCGAGGAACGGTCTGAAAATTTGGTTCATATAATCCATGAACACGACTGGCGCATTAGTTACACCGAAAGGCATAACTAAATACTCATAGTGCCCGTACCTCGTCCTAAAAGCCGTCTTGGGTATATCTTCCTTCTTTACTCTAATCTGGTGATACCCGGACCTCAAATCGATCTTAGAGAATATTGACGCTCCCTTCAACTGATCCATTAGGTCATCGATTCTAGGCAATGAGATACTTGTTTTTAATCGTCACCTTATTCAACTGACTGTAATCCGTGCACAACCTAGCACTTCCATCCTTCTTCTTAACGAACAACACCGGTGCACCCCAAGGTGAAACGCTCGGTCTGATGAACTCTTTCCCCATCATATCGTCCAATTGTTCCTTCAACTCAGCTAGTTCCACTGGTGACATCCGATACGGTGCTATAGATATAGGCCACATCCCTGGTACGAGATCTATAATGAATTCCACTTCTCTTTTCGGTGGCAAACCTGGAACGTGCGGGGAAAACTTCAGGAAACTCCCTCACGATAGGCATAGAATCTATGCTGGGGATCTCATTAGCCTCCATTGCAAAAAGCATCACAAACTCCTGAGAGTTGTTACTCCTCAAAGGTACTCCTTCATTGGCAGATACTATACTAGAAGGCTCAAGAAATGATAAGGTCTTACTAGAACAATCTAGCATTACATGGTTAGCCGAAAGCCAATCCATGCCAAGGATAACATCTATCTGTTGCATAGGCAAACAGATAAGGTCTATAACAAAAGCTCGGTTTTCAAGCACTATAGGACATTTTAAGCAAACAGATATGGTAATCAAAGGTTTACTAGTTGGAGTAGATACCGTAAGGGTATAAGGAAATTTAGACACAGTCAATTTAAAATGATCCACACACTCATGCGATATAAAAGAATGAGTAGCGCCTGAATCAAACAACACATTAGAGAGTTTACCAGCTATCAGGCACAAACCTTGTATAAGATCAGCAGATTGAGTGGATTCATCTCCCCTCACGGTAAACACCCTTCCAGTGGCTTGTGGTCTGGTTGCTGGGTCACCTCTATGATCTCCGACACTTTTTCCAGTAGTTGTTGACTGTTGTTTAACCGGTAGTCTGCAGTCTCGTGCTATGTGGCCTTGTTTCCTGCAGTTGAAACAGTTGGGCCTACTTGGACAGTTGTTGGCATAATGTGGCCCTCCACATCTGAAGCAAACTACATTATGCGACTGCTGACCCGTTCCCGCTGCTGGTCCTGGTCCTTGCTTCTGCCCAGGCTTAGCATATGGTTTCTGTCTCCACTGAGAATTACTTCCTCCACGCCTCTGGAAATTTGACCGATTAGGACCCTCGGTCCTCAGTTGTTTTTGTTCATTAGCCATCCTCCAGTCTATGCTTTCGATGGCACTGCATCTCTCTACTAGCTCTGGGAAGTACTGTATGTCCAGAGACACTACAGCCCGCTGCAGCTCATCCCTGAGTCCCTCTTCAAACCTTCTGCATTGCCAGTCCTCATTAGGGAACCTCTGATAGTATTCTGAAAACTTGATCAGCGCCTCAAACCTCGAGGCATACTCGCCGACAGACATGTTGCCCTGCTTGAGATTCGTGAATTCCTTCTCCTTCTCGCGTCTAACTGTACGCGGAAAATACTTCTCAAAGAAGCAATCAGTGAATAGCTTCCAGTTGATCACACTACCCTCAGCTTCCAATAACCTTCTCTTGCCCTTCCACCAGAATTCTGCCCCCTCGGTCAGCATAAAGGCAGCGTAAGTCACCTTCTTATCCTCTCGGCAGCGCATAGTGTCGAATATTTTTTCAATCTCTTGTATCCACCATTCAGCCCTTTCAGGATCATACTTCCCGTGGAACTGAGGTGGCTTTCCATTCATAAAAGTTGTCAATCCGGCATCCTCAGCTGCTGCTGCCCTCCTCTGATTCTTTATCTCGAGCTGCTCCTTGTTCATTTGCAGCATCTCAGCATTCTGTTGGGTTTGCAATAGCAAAGCAGCCGCTATTGTCTCCATTGTGTTTGGAGTCGAAGATGATCCTCCTCCATTGACAGCTCCGATTACTCTTTCTGGAGTCCTTCCTCCACTGTTTGATGGACGTCCTCTTCCACGTGCCATGATTCTGAGTGAAAGAAACCATTCACTCTAATTAGTATGACATATAATACTACATAAGCAAGTATATAAATACCATATGCCATACTAATATTAACTGTTTCGCATTAGGTTCGGACACTCTACCCCACTTCTAAACATAGTCTAAATCCGATGTGGATTCAACTAGACACGGCCAGTAACAACACCTAAACTTAGCAGTCCTTGATTCTGATCGGACATAACCCACAGTCCGTCTTTAGAACCAAACTGCTCTGATACCATAATGAGACACCCCGTTGTGCCTCGGTGTTTTATTTGGAAATAAAACTTGATTATTATGTTCTTATTCTTAAACTTAACATGAAAATACGGTGGAATTAAAACTTAAATTATTAAGTAAACATATTCATGTAGAACAGGAATAAGAAAACATGACCATATTAAGCATATGTAAGTGAAATCAGAGTTAAACAAAACACTGTTTTGGAGCATCCCGACAATAGGAGCCCTAACAGGTGTACAAGTTATACAAACGTAAAGACGGAAAAGATAAAGCGTCGTGACACAGACGCACTGGCCATAACTAGGACTAGACCCTACTCATCATGGGTCACAGCTCGTCCTCCGGCATCCGGCTCGTAAGGAGTTCCGTCCAGCTCCTCCTCGTTCGGCTCATCAACAGGATCTTCGAACACGAGCCATAAAAGATAGAACAAAGCAGAGAAAAGTACAGGGGATAAGAAACATGCTATCATCAAAAGCGGAAAAAGATTCATAGTAAATGATACACTAATTGCCATAGACAATCAACACACATTTCTAACAAGTCATCCTCAAATTAATATATATCCTCCTCTACCCTTTGTCATGATGCAATGCAATGCAGTATAAATGTTTTGCCACAGCCACGTATCCAAATTTCCATCTCAAGTAAATCAGACTATATTTCAAGTCAACCAGACTATGTTTCAAGCCAACCAGACTATGTTTCAAGCCAAACAGACTATGTTTCAAGTCAAACAGACTATGTTTCAAGCCAACCAGACTATGTTTCAAGTCAACCAGACTATGTTTCAAGTTGATCATATGAAAATATCACAGACCATGTTTCAGGTCACCCCCTAGTGCCGTAACCTCTCATCACTATTTCATGAATAAACCCAACAATAATCACATCTCGGTTAGGCACTTCTAAACTCAGATCTCATGAACACCCGCACACATTACTCTAATTATCATGTATTAATACACATCAAAATCTCTAACCATATATCAAAACATTGTGGAACAAAGCAGTTCAATTATCATTAAGCTATAATACATTCTCACATAAACATATCAATCATCATAAAATATCACAGTAATATCAGCATCAATAAATTCATACATTCCCAATATCATATAAGCAATCCATCACCGATAAACCTACAATCCCCGAATCAACATTGGTTTCACAGAAAAACAACTCCAACGATTTTGGTCTTGTCGATTATTCGATTTTCTAGTAGGGTTTGGGTCGCCCTACACAATTAATATATAATCTACTACTTATCGTTCCCGACGGTAGATTGATTCTTTCCCCCACCTGAGTTCTCACCGAACTTCCGGACTCGAAGCTCCTCGTTGCCACACCACAAGTTACCAACACCACCTTCAACCAAGCAACATAATTAAAAATAAATCAAACAAATTCATCTATGCCCACATTATGCTAGGTTCGGCCATTTAATTCAAATGAGAGCTAGGATTGTTTTCTCAACCTAAGCTTTTGGATACTTATCACTTAGACTCTAGGTAACTTAAATAAATTGGCATAAGTTGAAAATATGGAATAAAAATCATCCAACCACTTAGGGTAGGTTTCGGCCTTGTATAACAAAATAGGCTAGGATTTTCAAATCGACACAACCTCTTAGATCAATGATCTTAGAGTATTAAGGAGTATGAATCAAGTACTAGTTTTCACAAAGCAAATCAAAAACATTTTATTTCCTTTAATATAAGTTTCGGCGAACATAATTGAATTGGCTAGAAATTTCTAAACTTTCCAATCTCTTTAGCTTAGCATCCATACATAGTAAGGAGCTTAAAACCATGATCATTTTGGAAAATGAAAAACAAGGCATCCTAGGTCCATAAACCTTAGGTTTCGGCCATCATAGGATTTTTAAGCTAGAAATCTTTAAATCATCCAATCTTTTAGACATAGCATCCTTTGATATTAAGGAGCTCAATCTATAATCATTTTGGAAGAGAAACAACCTAAAACGTTCCAATCTTTTTAGATATAGCATCCTTTCACATAAGGAGCTTTAATCCATAATCATCTTGGAAAATAAAAACAACACATCCTAGGTCCAAAACAAATGAGTTTCGGCCATCATAGGAAACTCAATGAAAAAGATTTAAACTTTTCCAATCACTTAAACCTAGCATACTTTAGTATAAAGGAGGCCTTGGTCATGATCATCTTAGAATAGAACTCAAATATAAATTCATAAAAGCAAAAGTTGAAACAAAATCCAACCTAAACCATAGGCATGGTTTCGGCCTTGCATGGATAAAGGGGTTCGAAATTTTTGTTTTACACAGTCTTTTAGTATGTTGTAATAGGAGTAAAAAAAAGAACATAGGAAGTGGTTTCAACTCAAACGGAGTTTTCTACCATTTTTAAGAGTTTTTAGAAGTTTGAGAGCTTAAAGAAAACATAAAGCATAAACTATGAAATGAATGCAAGAACTTGAAAAGAAAACTAAATAGGATCATTACCCTCAAGAAGATGAACAACTTTGATGAAGGAATCAAGTTGAAAAGAGAAGTAAAAACCAAAGCTTTAAAGGTTTGAACTTTTTTTTTTTTTTTAAAGAAAGGAAGAAGATGAAGAAGAAGAAAAGTGTGAGTGAAGTGATGAAATGGGTATTTATAGATGGAGGGAAAGGGGCACGGTTTTGGAGAGAAAAGGAGAGGGAAAATGAGAGAAAATTGAAGTGGATTGTTGAGGAAGATTGGAGGTATGGGAGGTATGGTGATAAGGTATGGTGTTGTAAGGTGGAGGTAAGGTAGGAGAGAGAAAAGAGTTGAAAAAGTAAAATTTTGAAAAGGTGAGTGATGGTGGTTACTATTTGTCATCACATCATGTCTCTTCTAGTCCTTTCGTTTCCTTTGTGCTCTGCTCCATTGCGTATCAGATGACTTCCCCGATCGTATTTCTCGACGATTTCGCTCGGGTAATACTTAGAATTTGGCCCCGGACGAGATTTTGTGAAAATCTCCATATCCACACAAAACATCCTAAAAACACTAACCGTCTTGTTTACGGGTCAAAATTATGTTTCCGGCTCAGTAAAATTATACTGGTAGAGAAAACGCAGACCGACTTCCGTCTGAATTTTCAGCCGAAAATTTTACTGTGAGCTATTATCGTAAGGTAGATCAAGAATATGATTTTTATTTTATTACAAACATTTCCTAAACTTCATATTAAAATATAATTACTTATATTTTAATTTATTAACCGCATACCGAAAATCAGGCTGTTACACCACTGGTTATGGAGATGGAGAAATTTAAAGGCCCATGACCCAAACTTCACTTATCCAACTAAGCCATGGATAGTTATTGAGAACTATATGGTCAACTGTAAAAGGGCAAGGGAGAATCACAACCACATAGCTCCCAAGAGACATACTATGGTGCAAATTAGGTGGAACCCGCCCGCTCATGGTTGGGTGGTTATTAATGCCAATGGACCAGCCAGAACAAGATCAAACAAATCTAGATGTGGAGGCTTGATAAGAAGCTCTGAAGGTAGGTGGATTTGCGGTTTTTCAAGAAATCTGGGCAACGCTTCTGCCTATGTGGTTGAACTTTGGGAAGTTTTGGAACGATTAAAACTAGTCAACTCTAGGGGTCATGAGAGGGTGGAGATGCAGGTGGATTCCAAAGTGGTTGCAGAATGTTTGAAGGCAGGAGGCGAGGGGAGTTTTGCTGGTTGGAGTTTAGTCAAGCACATCAAAGAGATTCTCAACTCTGAATGGAGGGTCAAAATTCATCATATATACAATGTAACCCCCAATTTTTCCGCTTTCTAAGATCGGTATAAATATAAATTAATGTTTATATTTTTATCTGAAACTTAGAAAATGATTTTGGGAAAACCAGAGTCATATTCATATCATACTTATTTTTATAAGTATACGGTGAAATTTTTGGTTGAAAATTCAGACGGAATCCGGTCTGCATTTTCGCTGACAGTAAGATTTTACTAATCAGAAAACCTAATTTTGACCCGAGAAAGAAATGAATAGATTTTATATCTCATTTCCAACAATAAAGGTTATTTTGAAAATTTTCAAAATAAATAAGTTATTATACTCGATTTGGGTGTAAAACCCTAAATCGTGTAATCGATGGAGTCGAGAACGGACATGCAGAGACAAAACCCAATGTCGGATGCTGAGACCTCTTGCCACCTAGGATGGTAACTCACATGGATGAGTCACCCATGTCATGATTACTTTTTACAAAATATCTAGATATTTCTATAAACTAGTGAAAAGACCGTTTTGCCCTTGGACGATTTTACCCTTGAACTTTCATTGAAATGCCAAGTTTGTCCCCACAAATTGTGGACAAAAATCAGCCACATCACCAACCACTCCTCACCACATGCTTGTCATGATGGTTTTTTTTGAAAATTACCATTTTGTCCTTAATGTTGGATTTTATCATAAAAGTGCCATTTTGTAAGATTACTCCTTTGTCCCTAAAAATTTATGTTTGGACCCTTATGCCCTTGAAAACCATGACCAAACCCTCCCAAGTGAGCCAATTTCACTTCTATGAAAGACCATCTTCATCTTCTTCATCAACTTTGCCATTTTCCATTAAAACTCCTAAGTTACATAGCTTGATTTTGTGAAGCAAGTCCTTGGATATTCACTTGTTTTTGATCTTCAAGAGGTGAATCCTATTCTCCTTCCCTATTCATGTCTATGTTATTCAATAAGTTTTATGATTCAAAGTCTATTTCATCTATGTTCATCACTTTTAAGTTTATAGATCTAGAACTTTGAAAAATCACCATAAATCATAGAAAAATCCTAAAAATATGAAACCAATTTATATAATCCTATTATTAACTCTATATTCTAGATCTAGAAGCTTACATCAAACAAAGTTTTCGAACATATTTAACCTAAGGAGGCAGAACCTAGGGTTTTGTGGGGAGGAGGATTTTGTTCATTTTATTTACAAGATTCAATCTTATAAGCTATATAGGTATTAGATCTATGTTGTTTGAGTTAAATTAGAGTCTCTAAACCATTTTAATGGTCATGGCCGAAAATCATTTGTTGAAGGATTGGAAGATTTAATTTCAATCTTTATGCCATGATCTTTGATTTAGGGTTTTAAGTGATTATAAATCACTAATCCAAGAGTTTAGAAATTTTAAAGATTTTGAACCCCAAAGTCAGCCCTTGACCGAAACCAACATGTAGGATTTTAGGCTTGATTTAGTTGTTTGTTTGTTGATTGAGTGTTATTTTTTATGAAGGACAAGCTAGATTATCGTGTACGTGCGTTGACGGTTTCCGGATTCACGACAAAGTTTTAAATCGGAAGCTAAGTTCTTCGAGAGGTAAGGTGTAACACCCTGTTTTCCCTACGTTTTCTGTAGCAGTAAATACATATTTAAATGTGTTTATTTTAGATTAAACTCGGAGGTTGATTTTAATTAAACTAAAATTATTTTCTTGTGTTGTTATATCATACGAAGTCACAGTAAAATTTTCAGTTGAAAATTCAGACGGAAGCTGGTCTGCGTTTTTACTACCGGTACAAGTTTACTGTGCAGAAAACCTAATTTTGACCCATGAACGAAACAATTAGTGTTTTTATTTTGTTTCCTTCAACATTGGTTATTTTGAAAATTTTCGTGCAAAAAAATAAAATATAATATTTTATTCGGGTGAAACGTCGGAAAAATTACGATCAGAAATACAACCGTGTACCAAATGGAGCAGATTATGGACCATAAAAGAAGTAAGGAGACATTATGGAAAGGGCTATGACACACTCTAAAAGTACTATCATCACACTTTTCAAATTATAATAGACTAAATAGCCAATTTGGTCCCTGAAACTGTGAGATCGTGTCAATTTGGTCCCTCAAATTAACGAAATTGCAAAAAGGTCCCTGAAACTGTCAAACGTTGATCAAGTTGGTCCCTCCGTTAGGCAGGGTTACTTGACGCCGTTAATGGCGCTGACGTGGCACGTTAAGTGCCCATGTGGCATGACAGCTGTACCACAGTTTCAGGGACCAATCTGACACTAAATTTCAGGGACCAAATTGACACTCAAAAACCTATCTTCTTCTTCCTTCGGCTGTCTTCTTCCTTCAACGTCTCTGGTTGTCTCTCTGCTAGAACTCTTAACAAGCAATCACTCCTTGGTTTCACTGCTGGTGCCGCCTCAGTGTTCTTCTTAGCAAGGACCTTCGGATCCAGAGGCTGAGAATGCATCCAATGTGGAAAATGCCTTACAATAAAGCTCCATGAGTAGAGAAAGCATGCTTCAGAAGAACCTCCCTTCACTGGACTAAAGCCTACAAACATTTCTTTGGCCCCAAATACATTTGAGAAATCAATTGTTTGCCAGAGCAAAGGATCAGATGGCCTTGAATGACCATATTGACTCAACCTAACTTCTAAGCGCCTTGAACTCGCTTCATAATCAATCCAAGCATGCAGTTTTCCCCCATTTCTTAGACCCACATTGACAGAGGAATTATTGCTTATTTTAGCAGGAACTGAATTTCCAACATTAATGGCCACATTACAACTAGCAGAACCTCCATTTTTACCATTCCTTGAAGCACTAAACTCAATACCAATGACCTTAAATTCCCTTTCCCTCAAACCAAAAGAAAACCCAGATGGACTATTATCAAAAACCTCACCTTCAAAACCACTTGGAACCATGACAAAAGCCAACCCATCCCCATCATTCAATGAGATTGAAAATGCAAAGTAAGTTGAAAAGGAGACAGATTCCATTGATTCACCCTCAACAAGCTTGATGGGTTTCTTGCACATCACTTTTCCACCCTCTGAACTACGGACCAGAAAGAAGGATTTCAGACCCACCATTGGTAACCTTTGCATTGCCATAAAGTGCCACACTTGACTTAAATTTTGGATCTTTCTCAAATTCTGTGAAGGAAAAGGATGAAACAGGGTCAAAAGCTTGGGTTTTGAGGAACAAGATGAGGAATGTTAAGGCTGTGAAGTGGTGGGAAATGGAAAATGAGGCCATAATTGAAGTGGGTATGAGCTGAATATTGATGTGGTGTGGCACTAGAGTTGGTGGGTTGATCCCATTTTTTGCATCAAAAGGTGAAATTTCTGTTTCTAGGGTTTGAGAGTAAAGAATGCAGAGGAAGTAAAGAATATTAGGGAAGTTGTTGGAGTTGGAGGGTTATTGAAAATTAAATACGGTTTAAGTGGTTTTCTGCAACTTCGTGGTTCACACTTTCTCTCTGTGGTGGCTGGAAAAGGGAATATTAAGTGGGACCCGGATTCCGTGGAGGCAGGGATTCCTGCTGCAAGGAAGAAGACAGCCGAAGGAAGAAGAAGATAGGTTTTTGAGTGTCAATTTGGTCCCTGAAATTTAGTGTCAGATTGGTCCCTGAAACTGTGGTACAGCTGTCATGCCACATGGGCACTTAACGTGCCACGTCAGCGCCATTAACGGCGTCAAGTAACCCTGCCTAACGGAGGGACCAACTTGATCAACGTTTGACAGTTTCAGGGGCCTTTTTGCAATTTCGTTAATTTGAGGGACCAAATTGACACGATCTCACAGTTTCAGGGACCAAATTGACTATTTACTCAATTATAATACTATTCTAATCCAAAAGTCTTTTCTCTCTCTTCTTCCATCCAATCAAGCATTAAACCACCAAGCTTGCTCAACAAGCTGTCCCTCTCACTCCCTTAACCGTGCAACTCTTCTCCCTCTCCCTATATATACCCCCTTCATTTTCACTTCATCATCTTCCTCCTTCAACCTCCATTAAAGTTCATCTTCTACCTTTCTTCTTAAAGTTCAAGCTCTTAAAGCTTTAGTTTTTATTCATCTTTTCTACTTAAGCTCTTCATTAAAGTTCTTCCTTATACTAAGGGTAATTCTCTCATATAAATCTTTTTGCAAGTTTCATCTTTTATTTCTTAGTTTACTTTATGTGTTCTTTATATGCTTTAAACTTCTAAAATCTCTCTAAAATGGTAGAAAACTCCTTTTGAGTTGAAACCACTTTCTATAGTCTTGTATTAACTTATATTTTCACATACTAAGAGGTTGTGTAAAACAAAAATCTCTATCCATCTCTTCCAATTGTAAATAAAACATGGGTAAAATTATAATTGTTTCTACGACCACAACTTTGGACTGCGGCCGCGGTCTAAGGTGTTGTGATTGAACACTCGGACTGTGTGTCCTGTGTTATTAATTTTTTTTAAGTAATGGAAATTGTGAATAGTCGTTAGCTTTGGGCTTCAACAAGCAGAAAAGAGAGAACACAAAGAAAAGTCTCGGCAATAAAAAGTCTTTTATTCATATGGATTTCCCCTTGGCAGACGTGCTTGAGTTATCCGAATACCCGCTTTAGATGTGGTATTCGATGAGGTATACATCCGAATGGCCGTTATAAGGGATTTGTGAGGATGTTGATCCGGGCGCATGAGGTGATGGAGACAACTTGCCAAACGGGGCGTATGAGCCTGATCAACTCTTTCTTTCTTAATGATAAAACGGTGATGGTATCTCATGAGATTAAGATTAGAGCCTGATGATTGAAGTGTCATGCATTATATTTATAAAATTGATTGTTTCGGGTATGAGACCCACTGAGATAATACTTATTGTTTACCTATGAGTAATGTTTAAAATTTTAATATGTCAAGGTGTTGTATGTATCATGTGTATGGTTGTTGTGCGATATATCCAGTGTCGGTATCTCACTCTTTCATTTCTACTTGTTATTTTCTCTTCCTTTTGGTATCGCCATATGTACATAAGTCCAGATGGATACCAATATCCCGCTGGTGCCGACAACATCGAAGACTGAGGTCTTCGACGATGCAGGGGATGCTGGGGCATGGCAGATACACCAAGGGGAGACATCTGCCACATACCACGGAGCTATCACCACGACCGATCTAAATGCCGACGAAGACCCAATCTGTAGAAGCCACACTGTGGAAACTAGGAGGGTACCTCTGCCTCAGATCTGGTATTACCTTCACACACTGCGAGCTCACGGACTGCTACATGAGCCACCACCTCTAGACGTAGAGCCGGCAGCACCGATTGAGGAGGACCCTGAGGAGGACCCTGAGGAGGATCCTGAGGAGGACCCCGAGGAGGACTTCGATGAGGTCATGGAGGAAGATGAGCCGGAGGATCACGTTATAGATCATGACGATGACGACGATTCTGTTGATGACGGCGGCGACGTTATAGATCCATTACCTGAGGTCTTGTCTCGTGGGAGCCTTCATGGAGACCCTGCTTGCAGCCAGTGTCAGTAACCAGTTTGGAGAATTTTGTGGATTATCTTCCATCGTCTGGCTTTTAGAGTTATCTTTTGGATGTGTTTTCGGAACCTCTTTCCCTGTGTCTTACTTACTCTCTTTTAAGTTGTAACTCCTAGATGTCTACATCTGTTGCAATGGCCATTGATAAGGCCCTACCTTATGTACTGAAACTTGGTTTTCATTGGGACATGTTATATATATATATATATATATATATATATATATATATATATATATATATATATATATGTTGTCTTCAATTCATGTTCTGAGTGTTCATCACCTTTATCCTCCTTCATCTCGAAAAAAAAATTAACTATCATTTTTAGTGTACTCATCCATCGATAAAATGATACTTTCAGAAAGTAACCAGCTTTGTAAATCAGAAATATTTCCGCAATTGGGTAACCATGTGACGCCGAGTATAGGGTGTCACGTTAGTGGTATCAGAGCGAGTCGAGTATTTCGGGATTGTTTGGGTTTAGGTCTGTTGTGTCGATGTTGTGTATTCTCTTATCGAGTCTTGTTTGAATTACTTCTAAGAAGTAATCTATGTTATCCGACGAGTTACCTTTTATTTTCTGGTTACCATCTCACTGATTGTGTCTTACAGGTAAGTATGGAACCAGGAGGAGCGCTCGGACGTGGCGGTCGTGACCGAGGCAATGGCGGGATGGACTTTGCTGCCCAAGCATTGACTGACGTTGCTGCTGGAATAGCTTTCCAGACTGCCAACGCGGCTGCCCAGAATCAACAGGAGCAGCTAAGAGCTGAACAGGCTGCAGAGGGGAAGAATTTGAATGCCTTCCGACGCCAGAATCCGTCGCAGTTTGACGGGGACGTAGACCCGACTAAAGTCGATCTTTGGATCCAAGAGCTGGAAAAGATCTTTGAGCTGGTGCCCACCCCAGAGGAAGCAAAGGTGCCTTACGCAACATTCCAACTGATTGGAGATGCTGAATACTGGTGGAAGGGCACTAGACAACTACTAGTAGCTGAGCATCAGGCAATCACCTGGGGAGTGTTTCGCAACAAATTTCTGAACACATATTTTCCCCAGAGTGCTCGGACAGAGAAAGAGCAGGAATTCCTTAAGCCGAGTCAGCGGGACATGACGGTGGGGGAATATGCGGCAAGGTTTGAGTCCCTTGCAAAATACTTCCGCTTTTTCCAGAACAACCCCGATGAGGAGTGGAAGTGCAAGAAGTTCGAAGTCGTTCTGTGCTTCGAGATCAAGGAATCTGTGATGCCCTTGGAAATCAGGAATTTCCAAGCCCTGGTAGAGAAATGCCGAAAGGTAGAACTGGTGCGCAAGGGGCGAGATAGCAGGGGAAATGTTGGAGGACCCGTTCGTCCCAAGAGTCAATATCAGGGACAGAACCAAAATTGGAAGCAGAACCAGAGGAAGCCATATTACCGGTCACCCAGTAACAATCAGAAACAACAGCAACAACATCACTCTGGTACTTCGGGAACGGGAAGTGGAGGCCAGAGAAATAACAATCAAGGTCAAGAGAGGAAGTGTTGTCGGTGCGGGGATCCCAGTCATCTAGCTAATACATGCCCAAAGAAAGAGATGAAGTGCTTTAACTGCGATCGTATAGGGCACATAGCCAGGGACTGCAGAGCACCGAAAAGAGAACCAGCTACCAATCATGCCCAAGCAAGCAAGCCGACTACTAAAGGGCGAGTGTATACGATGAGTGGAGCTGAAGCATCGAATTCTGCCGATCTGGTGCAAGGTAAGTGTGATTTAGCCGGTAATCTTTTAACTGTACTTTTCGATTCAGGTGCAACTCATTCTTTTATATCGATGAATCGTGTGAGACTTCTAGACTTGCCTATTTCTTCCTTACCATATAACTTGATTGTTTCTACCCCAACTGCTGAGCCAGTAACTGTTAATTCTGTTTGCTTGAATTGTCTTATCATTGTTCAGGATAGGCACTTTCTTGTCGATTTAATATGTTTACCTTTAATACAACTAGATGTAATTCTAGGCATGGATTGGTTATCTTCCAACCATATCCTGATAGACTGTGCTCAAAGACCCTTAGTCTTTAGGGATGAGATTTCTGGATTACTATCTGCTAGTCAGGTAAGAGCTTCTTTCAAAGAGGGAGCTCAAGGTTACATGATGCTGTTTTCCTCAGATGTTAAGAGTGAGTTAGACTTGGAGTCCGTACCAGTCGTCAATGAGTTTTCGGAAGTTTTTCCTGAGGATGTACCTGGTCTACCGCCTGTTCGAGATATCGAGTTTGCGATCGATCTGGTTCCAGGCACTGGACCAATATCCATGGCACCGTATCGCATGTCACCATCGGAGTTAGAAACCCTGAAGGAACAACTTGAAGAGTTGATGAGGAAGGAATTCATCCGACCCAGTGTATCGCCGTGGGGAGCTCCAGTTCTGTTAGTAAAGAAGGATGGGACTTCTCGACTCTGTAGATTTTCGACAATTGAACAAGGTTATGATCAAGAACAGATATCTGCTCCCAAGGATTGATGATCTCGTGGACCAGTTGCGTGGCACGACCGTATTCTCGAAGATAGATTTACGGTCAGGCTACCATCAGATTCGTGTGAAAGCAGAGGATGTCCCAAAGACAGTGTTTCGAACACGCTATGGGCATTACGAGTACCTAGTGATGCCGTTTGGAGTGACGAATGCCCCTGCCATATTCATGGATTACATGAATAGGATTTTTCATCCTTACTTAGATCAGTTTGTTGTCGTCTTCACTGATGATAATCTGATCTATTCTCTAAACAAGGAAAGGCATGCTGAACATCTCAGCATTGTTCTTCAGACCTTGAAAGAGAAGCAACTCTATGCGAAGCTGGAAAAGTGCGAATTCTGGTTGGACCAATTGCAATTCTTAGGTCATGTAATATCATGAGAAGGAATCGCAGTGGATCCGTCAAAAGTTGAGGCTGTTTTAGAATGGAAAAGGCCAACAACGGCAACTGAAATCCGTAGCTTTGTGGGCTTAGCGGGCTACTATAGTAGATTCATTGAGGGATTTTCCAAGATAGTGGGACCCCTTACCCAGTTAACTCGGAAAGACCAAGCATTTGTCTGGACGGAGGCTTGTGAAGGAAGTTTCCAAGAGCTGAAGAGAAGGTTGACAACCTCACCCGTGTTGATCCTACCTGATCCTAAGGAACCTTTTGAGGTTTATTGTGACGCTTCACATCAGGGATTGGGATATGTGCTGATGCAGAACCGAAAGGTCGTAGCATATGCTTCAAGACAGTTGAAGATTCACGAAAGGAATTACCCGACGCATGACTTGGAGTTAGCAGCAGTAGTCTTTGCCCTGAAAATCTGGAGGCATTATTTGTATGGAGCTACTTTTAATGTTTTCAGTGACCACAAGAGTTTGAAGTACCTCTTCGACCAAAAGGAGTTGAACATGCGTCAGAGGCGTTGGTTGGAGTTTTTGAAGGACTATGACTTTCAACTACCGTATCACCCTGGAAAGGCGAATGTGGTGGCGGATGCACTGAGAAGGAAGTCAATACACGCGTCAGTAATGATGGTTAAAGAGCAGGGATTGTTGGAACAATTCTGGGATCTAAGTTTATCGGTTAAGACATTTCCGGGAAGGCTGTGTCTGAATAGGATCACTGTTTCGAACGGATT
This sequence comes from Sophora flavescens, assembly GCA_030762895.1. Classification (NCBI taxonomy): domain Eukaryota; kingdom Viridiplantae; phylum Streptophyta; class Magnoliopsida; order Fabales; family Fabaceae; genus Sophora; species Sophora flavescens. The sequence continues at coordinate 78,540,988 of CM061068.1, forward strand.
GATGGAACAAATAAAAGAGAAACAAGGGAGTGATCAGTATCTGCAGGAAGAAAGGGACTTAGTGCGATAAGGAGAATTATCAGAATTCAGAGAAGGAACGGATAGAATTTTGAGATTCGATGAAAGAATCTGTATACCAGATGACGCCGAGCTTAGGAAGTTGATTTTAGAGTAGGCTCACAGGAGTAAGCTGAGTTTACACTCAGGAGCCACGAAGATGTATCAAGATCTCAAGAAGTTATACTGGTGGTATGGAATGAAAAGAGACGTAATGGAATACGTCGCTTCTTGTCTGATATGTCAAAAGGCTAAGATTGAACACCAGAGGCCAGCAGGAATTTTACAATCATTGGACATCCCAGAATGGAAGTGGGAAGGTATTTCAATGGACTTTGTGACCAGCTTACCAAGAACTCGGAAGGGACATGAGGCTATATAGGTGATTGTGGGTCGACCGACCAAGTCAGCTCACTTTTTACCTATTAGCATGAAGTACCCGATGAAAAGGTTGACTCAGTTGTACATCGACGAGATTGTTAGGTTGCACGGTATACCCTCGAGTATCATTTCGGATCGTGATCCAAGGTTTACGTCAGAATTTTGGAAAGGACTACAAAACTCTTTGGGAACAAAACTCAAATTGAGTTCTGCATACCATCCACAAACTGACGGACAGTCAGAGAGGACAATCCAATCACTCGAAGATTTACTAAGAGCGTGTGTGATGGAAGACATTGGGAGCTGGGACGAGTTCCTACGGTTGATAGAATTCACCTACAACAACAGTTTTCATTCCAGTATTAGGATGGCACCCTATGAGGCTTTGTATGGTCGACGATTCCGAACACCTTTGTGTTGGTACCAGGATGGTGAGAGTTTGCTGTTAGGACCAGAGATCGTACAACAAACGACCGAGAAGGTGAAGATGATCCAGGAGAAAATGAGGACAACCCAAAGTCAACAGAAAAGTTACGCTGACAAGAGACGACGACCTCTTGAATTTGAGGAAGGCGAGCATGTGTTCTTGAGAGTCACACCAACAACTGGGATTGGCAGAGTGACAAAATCCAGAAAGCTTACTCCCAGAGTGATTAGTATCTGCAGGAAGAAAGGGACTTAGTGCCACAAGGAGAATTATCAGAATTTAGAGAAGGAACTGATGGAATTTTCAGATTCGATGAAAGCAACCAGCAAATTAAGTTTCATTTCTGCAAACGGGTAACCATGTGATGACCCGAGTTAGGGTGTCACATTAGTGGTATCAGAGCTGGTCGAGTCTTTCGGGAACCTTGGGGAATAGGTCTGTTATGATTTTGTTGTGTGATCTTTGGTAGGACCTTGTTTGAATTGTTTCTTTGTCGAAACAATGTGTGATTCTGATAGGTTTTGAGTTAGTCAAGACCTTGTAAGAATTTATGAACAATAGATGGTATATTGACCGAATTACATCTTAGAAGTAAGGCGTTTTAGACACATGAGAATAAAGGTTTCTTGAAGGAAATTTATTCCCATCCTTTTTCTTTTGATTGAAGTGATTAGTCTAGATTTTTGGGGTCAGATCATTTTTTTCCCAACAGTTGTGAATTGTTTTCAAACTATAATTGTTGAATCAATTTTATGGAATTTTATTTTGTGAACTATCCTATTATTGTTCGGGATAGATACTTTCGTGATGAAATAATTTTCTTGAAGAGACTTAGTTTAGTCACTTTTAATTTTGGTAAGAGTGATTTAGTCTGAATTTTTAATTGGACTGTTGTTATTTTTAAATTGTTGTTTAATAAATTCCTTGTTCAAATAATAAATTCTCTTCAGAGTGGGAACTAGTCGTTTTGTGAGTTCCTAATCCACTAGGTGTTCTCGTGAAAGAAGGAACTTTATTAGAGTCCTGGTTGTAAATATGTATTAGCTATGCAGTTTTACACTCATGAACCTATTAAAGAATCTTTTTGTATATTGGACAATCTTGTGTTCTTTTCGGATTAATAAAGTTCTTCTATGATTACTTACCTTCTTGTGAAAGTAAGACCTTGGGATTGAGGAAATCCTATCTAGTTTTGAGTCCCGAATTTCTAGTACGAAATTCTTTTTTGTGGGGTAGTATTGTAACACCCCAATTTTTTCGCTTTCTAAGATCGGTATAAATATAAATAAATGTTTATATTTTTATCTGAAACTTAGAAAATGATTTTGGGAAAACCAAAGTCACATTCATATCATACTTATTTTTATAAGTATACGGTGAATTTTTTGGTTGAAAATTGAGATTTAACCCGATCTGCGTTTTTACTTGTGAGAAGATTTTACTGATCAGAAAACCTAATTTTGACCCGAGAACGAAATGAATAGATTTTATATCTCATTTCCAACAATAAAGGTTATTTTGAAAATTTTCAAAATAAATAAGTTATTATACTCGATTTGGGCGTAAAACCCTAAATCGCGTAATCGACGGAGTTGATAATGGACGTGCAGAGACAAAACCCAACGTCGGATGCTGAGACCTCTTGCCACCTAGGATGGTGAGTCACATGGATGAGTCACCCATGTCATGATTACTTTTTATAAAATATCTAGATATTTCTTTAAACTAGTGAAAAGACCGTTTTGCCCTTGGACGATTTTACCCTTGAACTTTCATTGAGATGTCAAGTTTGTCCCCACAAATTGTGGACACAAATCAGACACATCACCAAACACTCCTCACCACATGTTTGTCATGATGGTTTTTTTTGGAAATTACCATTTTGTCCTTAATGTTGGATTTTATCACAAAAGTGTCATTTTGTAAGATTACTCCTTTGTCCCTAAAAATTTATGTTTGGACCCTTATTCCCTTGAAAACCACGACCAAACCCTCCCAAGTGAGCCCATTTCACTTCTATAAAAGACCATCTTCATCTTCTTCATCAACTTTGCCATTTTCTATTAAAACTCCTAAGTTACATAGCTTGATTCTGTGAAGCAAGTCTTTGGATCTTCACTTGTTTTTGATCTTCAAGAGGTGAATCCTATTATCCTTCCCTAATCATGCCTATTTTCTTCAATAAGTTTCATGATTCAAAGTCTATTTCATCTATGTTCATCACTTTTAAGTTTCTAGATCTAGAACTTTGAAAAATCACCATAAATCATAGAAAAATCCTAAAAATATGAAACCAATTTCTATAATCCTATTATTACCTCTATATTCTAGATCTAGAAGCTTGAATCAAACAGAGTTTTAGAACCTATTTAACCTAAGGAGGCAGAACCTAGAGTTTTGTGGGGAGGAGGATTTTGTTCATTTTCTTTATAAGATTCAATCTTATAAGCTATATAGGTATTAGATCTATGTTGTTTGAGTTAAATTAGAGTCTCTAAACCATTTTAATGGTCATGGCCGAAAATCATTTGTTGAAGGATTGGAAGATTTAATTTCAATCTTTATGCCATGATCATAGATTTAGGGTTTTAAGTGATTATAAATCACTAATCCAAGAGTTTAGAAATTTTAAGGATTTTGATCCCCAAAGTCAGCCCTTGGCCGAAACCAACATGTAGGATTTTAGGCTTGATTTAGTTGTTTGTTGATTGAGTGTTATTTTTGATGAAGGACAAGCTAGATTATCGTATACGTGCGTTGACGGTTTCCGGATTCATGACAAAGTTTTAAATCGGAAGCTAAGTTCTTCGAGAGGTAAGGGGAGCTTACCTGAGAGATTTTTCCCAATAACTATTTGTGATTGGTGTGTGGTCTGTATGATTTATCTGTGGTTGTGGTGCTTGGTTGTGATTGTGGTATTTGATTAGAGTTGTGTTAATTGTTTGTGTTTGGTTATCTGTATTTAATTATTTATTCGCAGTTATATATTATGATATTGTGATGCATGATCTGCCTGTGAATATTGTTATGATGTTGTTGATTGTTGTTTGAGAAGCCTGACAGTGGTCAATGCCCAATCAATTAATCAGATAAAAGCTTTAAGAAGACTTTACGAGGAATATTCAATAGTTAATTGAGAAATATTGGAATATATTATGATTTAAATAATTATTTGATAAAATAAGGAATTATTTTAAAATATTATTATTTTAATGATTTATTAGTGTAAAAGCAATTTATGAGTCACGGTGAGGGCGTAACCGTGAAATTATTTTTGTATTGCTAATTTTTATGTAAGAAATTCCGTAATACTATAAAATTATATTTTATGAAATTAATCTACGAAAATAACTTAATTATGATATTAGAAAAATTATTTAAGTGGAAAAAGCTAAGATTTGGCTTAAATGCCTTTAAAAATGCTTAACGACGGTAATTTGAAAAGGTATCGACGGCAAGTGTTTCTAAAATGGCAGTACGTATTTTAAACTAAATTTGAGCCTCAAGTGACTCCCTTTTTGAAACATGAAGTGTTTAGAAAAGATTTTAGTAACTGATGATTTTACGAAAGAATTTTCCCTTTGAGATGATTTTCCCTGTTGAGTTATATTATGTTTTGAGAATAAACTAAACTGATAATGATCTAGGTGTGAAAACATATGAGGCAATATAGTTGTATGACTTATATACATTATGTATTTAAGTGTGATTTGATTACGTTGTTGTTGTTATGAGGTTAAAAAGAAGAAAAAAATTTATAACCATATTTTGAAAAGATAAACGTTGAGAAAACATTATTTTCCGAAAGCAACCAGCAAATTAAGTTTTATTTCCGTAAACGGGTAACCATGTGATGACTCGAGTTAGGGTGTCACATACAGGGCGGCCAATAGATGTGCAGACATATTGGCAAACATTGGTTATGATCAAGAAGCCCAACATGTGGAGCATGAGGTTCCACCTATAGCAATTTCTCAGGTTTTGATTTCTGATGTAATGGAAGTTTCTACTCCCCGTATTATTTCTTTGCAATCTGTTTCCTTGGGCTTTTGCCCCTTTTATCACCCAAAAAAAAAAGAAAAAGAAAGAAGGATTTTCATGCCTTATGGCACTAATGGCATATGAGAATTATTTTTTGCACCACTCCTTTTTTAAGTTTTCTTTCCCAAAAATACCTCTTTCTTGAACAGTCCTTTGTATTTTATTTTTGGAACTCTCCTTTCCCCATTTCTTTCGACAAAGAAAAGCAGGGTTCAGGGGCGAAGAATCTCCGACGAAAATCCCCAACCAAAACCATCGTAAACCGGTGATCCAACCACCGAAAGGCGTGTTCTTATTCCTCTGTCTTTGTCTCTGGTGATCCTTTGTCTCTGGTGTTCTTATTCCTCCGTTTTTGTCTAAAACATACCGAATATTAATTTTGGAATTGCAATTGTTAACTTTCATAAACTTAATTCAATGATAGAAATATTATTTACTTATAGCACCACCACATGTTGCCATATCAATTGCCCACATCATCACTTAACTACCACGTTGGGGAGAGATTGATGTCATCAATAACGTATATGACAACTTTGATACTTAAGACACTAAAATGGATCTTTTTAAAGATAAGAGACCAAAATGAATCTAATAAATAAAATAAGGAATCAAAAGTCTAATTTAACTTAAAAATATGTCAAAATTAAATTCATAATTAAAACACATCTTTTACTAGATTTTTATATTATTTATCTTGTTGTTTTCCGAATCATAAAGTTGTTGACAATCATACAAATTTGTTTAATTTGAAAAATAAAATTTTATTAGTATTTAAAAACCATAATAGCTCATTAAATATTTCTTTTTTTCCATTATCTTTTTAATCCAAGGGGAGGCGCATGCATGAGGAAGGGGAGAAGGGAATAGATAATGAGCTGAACGTATTATAGGAGTATAAACTCGTGCAATCATAATTTATGTCTCCTAACTTAATCAATTGAGTTTATTGAATAAAAATAGTATATTATTTTTGTCATCTGGTTGGTAATTTTCAGAACTGTGTTACAAAATGAATTGTTTATATTGAGGTCATTGATAAGTTTAATTGGATAAATAGTACCAACACTTCAATTTATTTATTCATATTCTCCAATAAATAACTATAAGTTTGCAAATTATAATTAATTAAAAATAAATATAAATAAATAATTAAAAATGGCAATAATGTTGTGATTTAATTAACTAGACTGTGAAGGTTTATTGGTGCTTCATGGGAATGTACCACCAAATAGTCAGAAAATAATTTATTTTAGGATGTATCGAAGTGAGTTTTGTCTCTCTCAACAAAATATTTTCCATATGCACAACTTGAATCAAACTCGTGACAACATGCTTAAAGAAATCAGTTATCTACAATGCGGGTGTGCGTCAAATTTTGGATAGGAAAAGAGCTTATCATGCTCATATCATATCTTACTCTTATCCTGTTTTCTCTTATTATATCATTTCTTATCTTATCTTGACCACCAAACGGAGTCAGTGTTGTTGTTGGTGACATGTTGTAGTTTATATCTTGAAGTCCTTTAGACAATAAAAATAAAAAATAATCCCTAAAGACAACCTTAACAAGAGGTAGCCATGGTTCGGGGTGGGTTGGGTTCAGCGGGTTTTAGCATCCAACCTAGTCAACAGTGAATGGGTTGTGTTGTGTTGGGTTTGTATAAAAAAACAATTATGAAACCCGAACCAACCCAACCCGACCACTTACGAGTTAGGTTGGGTGGTTGGGTCTGGCATGAACTCACACGGATTTCACATTTGGGTCGGGTTGGGTCGGGTCCGCAGGTGTTAGGAGTGAATTTTTAAATTTGAGCTTTCGTAAGACAGACAAAAAGAGGCTACATAAAAATTGATAAAGAAGTCCCAAAATTGATATATACTGTTTTGACTAAAAGAAAGTTGACAAGTGCTAAGTCGCCAGACGGAAAGTTGACAGAAAAAATTGACATAAAGAAGAACGTCGAATTCAGAAGATTATAGAATAATTGACAAGTGTGGAGTTGACAAGAAGTTCTTCAGTTGACATGTCAGACAAACAAGGCCGTCGAAAAGCAAAATTTGGGGGCATCTGTTAGGGGTGAAATTTCTGATTATTGATGGATGCATTTCGACAGGCTGACGAAGGAATCAGAGTAATGACTAATATTTTCTAAGTATTGAAAATATTTAGTTGACAAGAAAATACTGGTCGACGGAAAGGATAAATTGACAACCAAGCTTTTTGACAAAGTATTAAGAAGAGTTGTCAAACGTACAGAGAAGTGTGAAAATGGCTATGTCCTCAAGACTGAGAAGGCATTAGCAAGATAAGCTGTCAAGCAGCCAGACCATCGAAGACAATCAAGTTGACGTGGAGGGGTTCAAGAAATTGAGCAGTTATCAGAGTTGTTTGGCAAGCAGTTTAAATTTGAAATTTAGAGAACTTCCAAGATACGTGACAGTCATTAAGATAGGAAATTAATAATAGGTAGTTACTTTATTTGCCTATAAAAACTAGTAAGCACAATGTAAATGAGGTTGGAAACTTGAAACATCCTACACGTCTCGATCACACGACAGACTGACGGATTAACTCAAGTATTCCTTCCACCCTTTTATCATCAATACAATGTTCAATTTCAATACAATATTAGTTCATTTCCTTCAAGTTCTTCATACACTTTCCAGTTTATTCATCACATTCTTCATATTCTTTATGTAACTTTCGTAACTTTTCTGCACTTCATGCTTGTTTAATCAAGTCTTCCTTTACTCTAATATTATAAGTAGTTCCTAGATTTTGACATCTTTTACTTAAATTAACATTTTCATTTGTTTCTATTCAATTTTCCAGATATTGTTCTTCGCCAACTTTAATAAATAACTATATTTTCTATATTAATTCATTTGTAGTGTTCTAACATTTCAAATCTAAGTTTTACTTCTTGTCAAGTATTCATACTTGATTACTTAGTATTTTAGAAACTATTTCCATTATCTGGGTCGGTTACTTGATACACATCCTACACATCTCGATCACACAACATATTGACGGATTACATTAAAGTATTCCCTCCATCCTTCTTATTTCAATACTATGGCAAAATTCAATGTCATTTTCATCTCTTTTGTTCAAGTTCTTTACTTGTTCATTTTAATTTCCAGTATTTCTCTCAAGTTCGTCTTTTAAGTTTATTTTAGTTCTTGCAAGTAGTGTCATTTAGATCTTTCTTTACTTAACTTTCCTTTCAAACTCCAGTTTTCTTTTCATTATAAACTCAGTACGATTAGGAAGTTATTTTCTATTAAATAACCGTCCTTATTTTTAAACTTCAAACTTATCTTTTCAAACTCAAGCAGTTTTATTGTCAACTTTCATTATTGACAATATTCTGCACATCTCTTTCAAACTTACATATTTGTTTTAACAATAAGTCTTTGCCAGTAATTCCTAATTTGACTAATTGTCAAATTTGTACTTGGCAGACAATTCACATACATATTTTTGATGAGATTATAACATAACTCGTAGATCCCACACTCGTCTGATCTTCAATTATTTGTCATGAAGGAATTTTGGTCAAACCAAAAAACCATGTTAGCAAATTGGCATGCCCAGTGGGACGAGTATAGAGTAACTCGTTACGTGTCTTTATTTTTTACATATAGAGTTTGTATGCGTCTGAGAAGCGGGAAACTGATAGAAAATTCGTCAATTTCCCACACTTCCGAGAATATGAGTAGTGCAACAAATGTTGCCATAAACAGTACAAATGCGACTGCGTTGTCAATAGACGCACCCCCTGTGTCTTCTGCGGCCACTACAAATCCTGAAAATAATCAAATTGTTGCAAGAGGAATGCCATTGACGCAAGCAGACAACCGTCGTGACTATGTTCCTCCCGTCTCTCTATCGGCACCACATTCGCCGCCTTTGCAAACAGTTGCTATGCAGGGTACAGGATTATCCCCAAACAATATTGTCAACTCGACAAATCCAAGGGGAACCATCCAACATTTGCAACAACCTGCGTATGGGATGCCTTTTGGGGTCATCGTCTGTACAACCCAAACATACATCCACAATTTTATATGCCATATCCAAATGGGATGATACAGTATCCCAATGGAACAGTCGCTGGTTCGTCTGGCCAGCATGGCCCTTTGGTGATTGGAGGGAAAGCCCCTACTCAGGGTCTTGGAGTAACAGGGTCCATGGTCATGACACCCGTTCGACAAGAGCGTCCAACGCTCCAGCCCCCAGTGTCACCGGCAAGACATGCTCCATCACATATTGTCGGTTTAACATAAGCCTCATTGGCAAATGTAAGACATTAGATGGACCTTAGCAACATAGATATGATACACCATATGACTCAACAGATAGGAATTGTGATTACCCCGGCGATGAACAATACCAGTAATGTGTGTAACGCATTGGCATTGGAAATTGGAAGGTTGAACAAAGCCTTGGGCGTTATAACCCCGGAGGACAACTAGAATCCTAATTGGGGTAGAAGGGGTGACAACCAGCCACTCCAGAATGAACAACCGAATGTCCAATAGGAAATGATAGATGTGGATGATGAGGAACCTCCTCGACAACCACGATGTCGAGTCCCTTTAAGACATGACAACGTCCATATTCTCCAACCAGGAGAGGACGAACATATGATTGCCAACCAAGGTCCTTGATGACCAATAAGGCAAGACGTTTTGAATCAAAACGTGAACCAGGTAGTGGAACAAGCATTGAATCGGTTTGGCTTCAATATTGGCTATGCCAATCAGCCATACTTCACTTCTGCGTTTCTAGATTGGGTACAACAGGCATAAATGCCTATAGGCGTGAAAATACCAAAGTTGTCAAAATTCTCAGGAGAGAGCGGTGAGTCGACAGTGAAACACATTGCTCGATACACTATTGAAATATGTGATTTGGCATTGGAAAAAGGCCTCAAAATGAGATTCTTCCCAAGTTTCTTGACAAAAAATGCTTTCTCTTGATTTTCAACTTTAAGACCAAATTCATACATTCCTAGAATCAATTAGAGAGGAGTTTTCATGATCAATTCTTTAGAGGTGACCTAAAGGTTGGGTTAACAGATTTGTTTGGCATCAAGAGAATGAATAACGAATCTGTCGATGACTACCTTGCCCGATTCCGTCAGATGAGGAGTCATTGCTTCACCCCTACCCCTGAAGCAGAAATAGTAAAGATTGCCGCCGGTGGTCTAGATTATCATACTAGAAATAAATTGGTCGACCAACATCTAATTGATCTCACCCAACTAGGTGATAAAGTTCGACAGATTGAACAACTGAAGGCCGAAAAGGTTTTCAAGCAAAGAAAGATCCTCAAAAGGGAAAAGATTAATTTTGTTGGATGCGATGATTCCAACGAAGAAGATAATAATTATAAGGAATATGAGGTAGATTATGTCGAATTAAAAAACGACCCACCTTATACATGCCAAGCCTTGAGGCCCACAAGGGCCAGAGAAAGGATTCATTTTGTCAATAAGAAAGTGTATACGTTTGACATGACCAAAGTCGACCAAATATTTGACATATTACTTAAGGATAAGCAATTAAAATTGTCAGATGATCATAGGCTATTGGAAGCCCATGAAATAAAGGATCGGAAATATTGTAAATTTCATAACACTTTTGGTCATGTGACTAACGACTATATGCATTTCAGGGACATCATTCAGAAAGGTTTAGCAGAAGGAAGGCTGAAATTTTCAGACAAGAAACCGAACATGAAGATTGACACAACCATTTGGTCCTAAAGTTAACAAGGCTGACCGCCAAGTACCTTTGGGAATAGGCATGGTCAATATAAGAGCTGGACAAAATATCCATATGGATCTGACGGATTCATTCAATATCTATCCAAAGCCAGGGGAACTGCTTGTCGATTTCATAACACGGAAAAAATATGGTGGCATATTTAAAGTTTGCCCAAGATGTGAAGAATTTTATGACGATGCTGTTGCCAAGAAAGCCATGGGGAAAGAACTCCATCATATCACCCACAAGACAGAACTGAGTCCTGTGATGGTAATAGTCAAGGTAAGTTTTCGCACCCGAGGAGCCATACTGGGTCTAACAATATACACAATACTGTTGGGCATGTTGTCGACAGGCAGAGAGATAGTCATCAACAAAATATATATCAAGCAAGACCCAGACAACATAACACTGGAGGTTGACTCGAAGAGCTAGTCAGAGAATCAGTGGGAAGTAACAAGTCTGTCGGCGGAGGCTTCAATTCCGTCAGGACCAGGAAACCCCCGTCCAATGTAATGGTGGATCGATGGGTAAGAAATTCTGCCATGGCTCGTTATCCAGAACTGCATAAGCAGAAATGGGCCAAAAAGAATAAGTTCAGTGATAGGAATCCTCCCTTATGGAATGAGGATTACCGAAAGGGGCGGTTAGCTCGAAATACTCAGATGGCAGGGCCTGGTTTGTCAGGATGGTCAAGTCAGCCGGTCATATCTAAGAGTCAAAAGAGGAGGCGACAGAGGCTCCGACAAGCTCAAAAGAAGAAGCTTGTCAAGCAAGGGGGCATCACCATAAAAGAATTGCCTTCACAAGACACTGGTTGTTTGGTTACAGTGGCTGACAACATAGCTGACAAGAGTGGCGATGCCAAAATGAAAAGCGTGATAGAGGCTCATCCAATGGAAGTTGACACGAGGGTGCCTGTTAATCAAGTCAGGTAGAGTAAGCCTATGTCACAGGTTTATGTAGAGAAGAAGAAGGCCTTAGAGCTGGCATTACCACCAACAAAATTCACAGGCAAATGGCCTGTCGGTCTGGTATACATAGAAAGGGTTGCAGGACTCGAGAAGGAGTTTGAGGCAAGAATGGAAGAACAACAGTTGGCAACGTTCAAGCCTGAATGAAACCTAACCAAGGAAGATTTGTCTTTCGATGCTGTCATCAAAGCATTGAATGATCCAAATGATGACATAAACATCAGTAAAGACATGGATATGGATAGCCATAATGAAGATCTAGCTGATATCATCGAGGCACTGGATAACTGCGGTACATGAATAACCCGACCTCTGTCAGATAGGTCAGGATCAGATGATGAGAATGATTTAAAAAGAAATCATGGCAGAATGGTTGGAGGTGCATTCTTGGATGAGGATCCAGAGAATGAACTCATACTGGAACCAGGGATAAAAATGAAGATAGGATTGATTTCATTCATTCCAGCAGAATATGACGGATATCTCGAAGTTGATTTCTCTGACGGCGAAGATGTTGTCAACAATGATAGAGATCCAGGTGATTTTTGGATGTATGTTCAAGAAAACTTGGTGATTGTTTGATAATGTGGCCCAATTGGAGAAACCTACAGATGAGCAGAGGAACCATTTAAGGCCACTGCATGTAAAGGTCATAATAGAGGGAAGACCCGCCAATAGGGTTTTAAATGACGGAGGAGCCGCTGTGAATCTGATGTCAAGAGCAATGTTCAAAAAGCTCGGGAAGGATCAATCAGATTTAATCCCAACAGATATGGTTGTCACTGATTTCAGTGACAAGACTTCTTCGTCAGATGGCATCATCCTCTTGAATATTCAAGTTGGCACCGTTGAAAGGATGACACTGTTTGTGATAATCCCCGCCAAGTCAAGATACAATTTATTACTTGGCAGGGATTGGATTCATGTAGTAGGAGCAATCCCATCAACGGTGCATCATAAGGTAATTTTGTGGAATGCACAAGATCTGGTGGAAATAGTTGAAGCCGATGACAGCGCTTGCTATGCTCGGCAATTACATGTCGATTTCAAAGGACACGTGGTCGCGCTGTCGCGCACGCGCCAAAAAGGACGAGCGGGTTTAAAACTGTAGTTTAGTGCGACAACTCGGATGTCGTCTCTCAAGGACTCTGAAAATGTTACCTTTCACAAAAATCAGTTTTTTTTTTGGGGGGGGGGGGGGTTTGGATTGGAGTGCAAATAAGAAACAAACAAAACAGAGCAATCAAAAATAGGGCAGTTGAAAAGAGATTATCAATTATCAAACAACGATTAATCTACTGTCGAGAATTCCCAACTATCCTTGGTTAATGTAATCCCAAGCCCTAAGCAGATTCTAATCCCCTTTCGATTCTGATAAGAACAACTAACAACGTAATTGCTACTATGGATGCAAATTCCTATTCCCGAAATAACAAACGGGATTAAGCTCTCATGATCAAACGATCATGAATGAACACACGCGAATTAACAAACGCGATTATGTATAGGAAAATAGCATCACTGAAACAAATCAATACAATACTACACACTCCTGAAATAACAAACAGAATTGCATAATATGGTATTGAAAAGGGAAAAGCAATTAAAATAGGGATTTACATAACCTCAAGTATATAGGATCCTCAAACAGTAGACTAATCCTAGGACTTAGTTCTCCATGGCAAAAACGAAATCACAGAGAAAAGTGTAAAACAGAAAATTGGAGAAGCAAAAGTCTTTACAAATTGTTCAGAACAGCCTTTTATACAAATTCAGAATTCAGATGGCTCGCGAGGCGAGCACACATTCGCGAGGCGAATTTCATGAAGAGTCAGCAACCTTTGGCATTCTCGCGAGGTGAAATACTTGCTCGCGAGGCGAGGATATGAAGAGTTTTCTCCTTACGCCCGTTATGGCCATCAGGGCCTAACCGTGATGCTCTCTGACTTCCAGACTCGCGAGGCGAGACTCTTCAACTTCAAAACTGCCACGGCCATGACCTTCAACACGGGCAAGCCGTGATCGTCTCTGACTTTTTCAGGTTTGCAATACTCGCGGGGCGAGACCTTCTTCGCGAGGCGAACCAGAGACTTGGCAATTTCTTGGAACAGTCAGGCTTCGGGGTCGCGTGGCGAGCGTGTCCTTCGCGGGGCGAATCCCCTGTTCTTTATTTTCTCAGCTTCTACTTAACCTGAAAACAAGGAAATAACCATAAGTGTATTATTTTGACTTAAAACTAGCTAAATTAACTTAAAACTACTCTAGAGACTCAAAACCTTGCTTGAGGACAATCTAATCTAATTTGGGTGAAAATACAATATAATTTGCACAAAACCCTGGTCATACTAGCTATAAAACTAGATGAGCCAGAGGCTTATCAAAATACCCCAAACTTAAACTTTGCTTGTCCCCAAGCAAACTAAGACTCAAAAATCAAAAAGACTCAAGACCTGGCAAGCTCAAAGGATTCAATCAACATTGCACACATTCAAGCAATACATCAAAAACAATCTTTCTTCATTGTTTCCCCCTTTTCAAACAGAGCAATCCCCACATTCATTTATTCCAAACATTTGAGAGTTTCATCATGAAAACAATCAGAAATCTAAGCAGGGGATCTAAGTTACACACAATAGGGAGATCACCAAATCCAAACAACTGCCTTCCTCACAAGGGCATTATTTATTCACTCAGTCACTCAGTTTATGTCAGGCTAACAACTTGCACTCAGTTTCACTTTTCAAATACACTTCCCAAAAATTTGCTTTTCATCTCAAAATGGCTCCCACAGAAAACATGCAAGCAACATCAGAAGGTCTTTTATGGGTTGTAATGGGGCCTGGCTAAGGGTAGGATATACAAAGGGAACTAAGCTGAAGACCCTAGGAACTAAGAGAGCATGAACTATATTTACACTTTGAAATTCACTCAAGTTCCTTTCTTTATTTTTTCTTTACACTTCTAGGTGGCTACAGCCCTTTCTATTTCTTTTTGGCATTTTTGTATTTATATATATATATATATATATATATATATATATATTTTTTTTTTTTCTCAATCCCAACAACATATTACACCTTGCAGCCACCCCAAACTTAGTTTCTTGCACCCATTCTAAGATTACATGCTCTCCTAATCCTAAGATCGGGTTAACATGGTTTTCCAGATTTTTGGGCTTATAACATTAGGTTATCAAGAACTAACAGGCTAATAGGCTCAAAAGGGCTAACTAGGGAACATGCATTGGGAATTGGTTTATTCAGGCCAAGTAGCTATTTACAAAGAAACTGCCTAAATCATTTGCTACACACATATAATCATGCAAACCAAAAAGAGATTCAATCAAATCCAGGGAAGTGCAACTTGAAAGTGATTTTCACACAGTTTAAAACATGCTGAAGGCTCAAAACCTCACCTGGATATTCATGCAAATTGTTTGAAAGAGATTCTATCCCTAGTGTGTGCTTCCTATCACCCCAAACTTATCATTCATCATTCCATCATAACAAAATCCCAAAGTTCAGTTTTCAATTTCACATGGGAATCACTTTTCAAAAAACAAAAAATTTTCAGCCTAGGGGGAATCATCACATATCAATCATGCAAGCAATCTGTGCAACATCAATCAAAATCTAGCAAACTTGCCAACAAAAGACTCAACACACAATTGCTCCTGAGCTTCTCAAATTATTCAGGAGCTTTATTCAAAGAAAAGAAAACTTTATTCAAAGAAAATAAAAACTACAACTAGTTCCCTCCCCCACACTTAAAACATGCATTGTCCCCAATGAACAACAGAATTATACAATCAGAGTGAGGGGAAAAGGAAAAGAAACTCCCTGATCAAGTATCAGTGTAGGTTGGAGCATCCAAAGAGAGCTCCTCAACATTAGCATCCGCAGGAACAACAGCATCCACACCATGGAATGGCTTCAACCTCTGCCCGTTAACCTTGAAGGGCTTGTGTGTACCTGCACGTGTAATCTCTACTGCACCATAAGGGAACACATTAGTAATGACAAAGGGGCCATCCCATTTGGACCTAAGTTTCCAAACCATCGCTCAAAGTGAGTTAAACAATAATACTAGCTGGCCCACAAAAAATTCTTTCCTAACAATCATTCTATCATGAAATTGTTTTGTCTTTTCTTTATAAATCTTGGAGCTTTCATAGGCTTCAAGCCTAAGCTCCTCAAGTTGCTGCAACTGCAGCTTTCTTTCAACACCAGATTTATTCATGTCCATATTACAACACTTTACTGCCCAATATGCTCTATGCTCAACCTCCACCGGGAGGTGACATGCCTTACCAAAAACTAGCCGAAATGGGGACATTCCTATAGGGGTCTTGAAAGCAGTCCTTTGTGCCCACAATGCGTCTTCCAGATGGCGGCTCCATTCCTTTCTATTAGGCTGCACCATCTTCTCCAGAATTTGCTTGATCTCCCTGTTGGATATTTCAGCTTGGCCATTGGTTTGGGGGTGGTAAGCAGTGGACACTCTATGTACAACCCCATATTTCCTGAGTAAGGCCTCCATGGTTCTGTTGCAAAAGTGTGTGCCCTGGTCACTGATGATGGCCTTGGGTATGCCAAACCTGCAAAAAATGTTGGACCTAACAAATTTTGAAACAATCTGAGCATCGTTAGTCCTAGTGGGGATTGCTTCCACCCACTTTGAAACATAATCTACAGCCAACAAGATATATACAAAACCAAAAGAAGGAGGGAAAGGACCCATGAAGTCCATCCCCCACACATCAAAAACTTCACAAAATAGCATGGGCTGTTGGGGCATCTCACTCCTACGAGTGATTTCAGGGCCTGTTATTTGACATTCTTTACAACTCTTATATACCTCATATGAATCCCTAAAAATTGTGGGCCAATAAAATCCAGAATCCAGGACTTTCCTTGCTGTCCTCTGAGGTCCAAAGTGTCCTCCAACTGGAGAGGCATGTGAGAAATGCAGGATGGACTCCGTCTCATGATCGAGTACACATCTCCGAATAACCTCGGTCACCGCAAAACTTCCACAGATAGGGGTCATCCCACACATAATACTTTGCATCGCTCTTGACTTGTGGAACTTATGTCTTCTTGTACTGCGCGGAACAACACCAAAGAACTAGAAAATTTACAATGTCAAGCAAACCAGGGGGTTACCCCATACATATGTAACAGCTCTCATCAGGGAAATCATCTTGGATGGGAAAAGTATCCTCATCCCTTGCTATCCTGCTCAAATGATCTGCTACCAAATTTTCAGCTCCACTTTTATCCTTTATCTCCACATTGAATTCCTGGAGCAAAAGCATCCACCTGATCAGTCTTGGCTTAGCTTCTGGCTTCTTCAACAGATATTTCAAAGCTGCATGGTCAGTAAAAACAGTTACCCTAGAACCTAGCAAATAAGACCTAAACATGTCAAGTGCGAATACAATAGCTAGCAGCTCTTTCTCAGTGGTGGTGTAATTTGCCTGAGCGGCATCTAGGGTCCTAGAAGCATAGTGAATTACATGGGCAACCTTGCCCACCCTTTGTGCCCATCACACATCAGTTCAAAAGGGAGTGTCCAGTCTGGGGGCTGGATGACAGGGGTAGAAGTCAATGCCTTCTTCAGATAGTCAAATGACTCTTTGCACTTTTCATCAAACTGGAACAGGGCATCATTTTTCAGCAGATTTGACAATGGCAGTGCTATCTTGCTGAAGTCCTTTATAAAGCGCCTGTAGAAACCTGCATGTCCAAGAAAGGAACGGATCTCGCGTACGCAAGATGGGTAAGGCAATGAAGAAATCACATTTATTTTTGCAGGATCCACGAAATACCCTCTTTGGAAATTACATGACCCAATACTATCCCCTGTTCTACCATGAAATGACATTTCTCATAATTCAGAATCAAATCAGTATCAATGCATCTTTGAAGAACTAGACCTAGACTATGCAAACAAGCATCAAAAGAGGAGCCATACACAGTAAAATCATCCATAAACACCTCTATGCAATTTTCAATAAAATCAGAGAAAATACTAAGCATGCATCTTTGAAAGGTGCCAGGAGCATTACAGAGGCCAAATGGCATCCTCCTATAAGCAAACGTACCGAAGGGGCACGTGAAGGTGGTCTTTTCCTGATCCTCAGGGGCAATATGAATCTGGAAATACCCGGAAAAGCCATCTAGAAAACAATAATGGGACTGACCAGCCAGCCGATCTAGCATCTGATCTATGAACGGCAAAGGAAAATGATCCTTTCTGGTGGCCTGGTTTAGCTTCTTATTGTCTATACAAAATCTTCACTATTCTCGACTCTAGTAGGCACAAGTTCATTATTTTCATTCCTAACTCTGTTAGACCGGACTTCTTTGGTACAACCCGAACCGGACTTACCCAAGAACTATCGGAGATGGGATAGATAATACCACTGTAGAAGCTTAGTCACCTCTTTCTTTACCACATCCGGAATCGGTGGGTTAAGTCGCCTTTGGGCCTGCTCGATCGGCTTAGCCCCATCCTCCAATAAAATTCTGTGCATGCATCCGGAGGGGCTAATTCCTGGAATATCGGCCAATGTCCACCCAATGGCCTTCTTGTTCTTCCTCGAACTTCTAAAAGCTTGGCTTCCGATCGAGTTGAGGTGGAGGAAATGATGACTGGCAATGTTGCATCCCTCCCCAAGTAGGCATACTTCAGGTTCTCAGGAAGTGGTTTGAGTTCCAAAGAAGATGGCTGCTCAACAGATGGTGCATTGGGAGTAGCCATAGGGTCAAGGACTTCTGCTGAATAAATAGCTTCACTCTCACTATCACTTTCACTATCATCCTCACCCTGCAAGGTTGAATCCAAAAACTCAGAACAAACAGAACATGGGTTAGTGTTAGTGCAGTTAGTACAAGTATATACATCATCAAAACCAGAAATAACAGGAAAATCAGAAATAAGGTCATCATGAGTGTCCTCAATAAGCTCAAACAGCAACTCTAAGTGGAATACAGAGTGCTCCTCTACTGGGTGCTTCATAGCATCAAAGATCTTGAATTTGGCCACAATACCACCAAACTCCATAGACATAGTCCCATCATAAACATCAATCTTGGTCTTGGATGTCATCATGAATGGTCTCCCCAAGATTATGGGTGATCTACTTGACTGAGTCTCTCCTGCCATGTCTAGGATATAGAAGTCTGCAGGGAATATCAAATCATCAACTTGCACTAGGACATCCTCTACCATCCCCATGGGTCGGGCACTGGTCCTGTTAGCCAACTGGATGGTAAGACCTGTGTACTGCAATGGCCCCAAATCAAGGTTATTAAAGATGGAGGTAGGCATGACATTGATTGATGCTCCCAAGTCCAACATGCAGTTCTCAAACTTCTTGTCCCCAATAGTGCATGGAATAGTGAAAGTGTCTGGATCCTTGCACTTCTGTGGTAGTGCTTGAGTAGGGGCTATAGAAGCAACTCTCTCTATCTTAGACTGGATAAGTGCTGAGACATTCATTCCCAAGTCAACCCTCTCATTAGTCTTCATCTTCCTCTTGTTAGTGCATAGGTCCTTCAGAAATTTGGCATATCTGGGCACTTGCTTGATCACATCCAACAGTGGAATATTAACAGCTACCTTTCTGAAAACATCAAGAATCTCCTTCTCCTTATTTTCACCACCAATCCTCAAATTTTTCTGAATTCTGTGTTGGAATGGAATGGGTGGTCTATACACTCTTTCAGTTTCAACTTCAACCACAGGTTCAGGAGTAGCCTCAACAGTAGGCTCAGGAGTAGCCTTCATGGTTTCTTCATCCTTTCCAGAAGTGGCCTCAACAACCTTTCCAGATCTCAGAGAGATGACACTCACATTAGGGTTGGAGGCATTAGGATTTATCACTGGCTGTGCAGGCAGCTGGTTTGTCCCTTGACCTTGTTGTATACTATTCATGGATGTGGCCAGCTGTCCAATCTATGTCCTCAAATCTTGAATACTAGCATCTGTCCGCTGCTGAAACTGTACACTAGATGCAGCCATTTGCTTTACCAAGTCTTCTAATGATGGTCCAGAAGGTGCAGAAGTGGTCACTGGAGGATGATTCCCGAGGTGCCATCGCTGTTGTTGTTGGGAAGAGTTCCCATACCGCAGATTAGGGTGATTTCTCCAGCTAGGATGGTACCTATTAGTAGAGAGGTCCGGAATGCTTGACCGATTCTCGATCGCCTCCTTGATTATAGGGGTTCACTGCATAAGCTTGAGGTACTTCACTGACGAACTCTTCTCTCTGGATCGGGCATGGATCAAATGGGTGCTCAGGTGAATTGCACATGCTACATAACTTTGCAGGCTGAACCTTGTCTATTGCCAATTGCCTTACAAAGGAAGTCAGCTCATCCAGTCTATTCTCAAGGGCGGCCTGGTTTGAAGATGAACTATGAATCTCATGCACACCTCTTGGCTCAACTGAATTTCTTCTTGTAGAAAACTGCTGGGAATTCAATGACATGTTCTCAATAAGTTGCTTAGCAGCAGCTGGGGTCTTATCAACTAATGCTCCCCCCACAAAGATCCAATGATTCCTATCCATCGGCAACAATCCTTCATAAAAGTATTGGATCAGGAGTTGTTCGGAAATTTGATGCTGGGGGCAACTAGATACCAAATGTTTGAACCTTTCCCAGTATTCAGCTAGTGACTCGTTCCCTTGCCTGATGCCACATATCTCTTTCCTTATTGAAGCAGCTCTTGAAGCAGGAAAATACCTTTCTAGGAACACCCTCTTCAAATCATTCCAAGTGGTGATGGAGTTAGACTCAAGATACAATAGCCAATCCTTTGCAGCTCCCTGGAGTGAAAATGGAAAAGCCTTCAGTTTGATACTATCCTCAGTGACTCCCTCTGCTCTCGAGGTTGTGGAGCATACAACTTGGAATTCTTTCAAGTGCTTGTGTGGATCCTCACCTGCAAGACCATTAAACTTGGGCAACAGGTGAATAAAACCAGATTTCAGTTCAAAAGGAGTGTCAGCACCAGGATAAGAAATACATAATCCATTATAGTTGACATCAGGGGCAGCAAGCTGCCTTAATGTCCTCTGGTCTCCCATGTTTTCAAAAGCAGTTTTAAAATTGGAATCACTACTAGTGCTAGCCCGAAATTCCCTACGGAGTGTGTGCAATGTTCTTTCAATTTCCGGGTCAAAATCACACAGTTCAGGGCAATGAGACCTAGTATCTAGACCAATTCAAAACAAAATAGAAAATAAAAGAAAGAAAAGAAAAATAAAATAAAACAAATTGCGAAAAATAACAACTCAGAGTCCCCGGCAACGGCGCCAATTTTTGGTCGCGCTGTCGCGCACGCGCCAAAAAGGACGAGCGGGTTTAAAACTGTAGTTTAGTGCGACAACTCGGATGTCGTCTCTCAAGGACTCTGAAAATGTTACCTTTCACAAAAATCAGTTTTTTTGGGGGGGTTTGGATCGGAGTGCAAATAAGAAACAAAAACAAAACAGAGCAATCAAAAACAGGGCAGTTGAAAAGAGATTATCAATTATCAAACAATGATTAATCTACTGTCGAGAATTCCCAACTATCCTTGGTTAATGTAATCCCAAGCCCTAAGCAGATTCTAATCCCCTTTCGATTCATAAGAATAACTAACAACGTAATTGCTACTATGGATGCAAATTCCTATTCCCGAAATAACAAACGGGATTAAGCTCTCATGATCAAACGATCATGAATGAACACACGCGAATTAACAAACGCGATTATGTATAGGAAAATAACATCACTGAAACAAATCAATACAATACTACACACTCCTGAAATAACAAACAGAATTGCATAATATGGTATTGAAAAGGGAAAAGCAATTAAAATAGGGATTTACATAACCTCAAGTATATAGGATCCTCAAACAGTAGACTAATCCTAGGACTTAGTTCTCCATGGCAAAAACGAAATCACAGAGAAAAGTGTAAAACAGAAAATTGGAGAAGCAAAAGTCTTTACAAATTGTTCAGAACAGCCTTTTATACAAATTCAGAATTCAGATGGCTCGCGAGGCGAGCACACATTCGCGAGGCGAATTTCATGAAGAGTCAGCAACCTTTGGCATTCTCGCAAGGCGAAATACTTGCTCGCGAGGCGAGGATATGAAGAGTTTTCTCCTTACGCCCGTTATGGCCATCAGGGCCTAACCGTGATGCTCTCTGACTTCCAGACTCGCGAGGCGAATGCATGCTCGCGAGGCGAGACTCTTCAACTTCAAAACTACCACGGCCATGACCTTCAACACGGGCAAGCCGTGATCGTCTCTGACTTTTTCAGGTTTGCAATACTCGCGGGGCGAGACCTTCTTCGCGAGGCGAACCAGAGACTTGGCAATTTCTTGGAACAGTCAGGCTTCGGGGTCGTGTGGCGAGTGTGTCCTTCGCGGGGCGAATCCCCTGTTCTTTATTTTCTCAGCTTTTACTTAACCTGAAAACAAGGAAATAACCATAAGTGTATTATTTTGACTTAAAACTAGCTAAATTAACTTAAAACTACTCTAGAGACTCAAAACCTTGCTTGAGGACAATCTAATCTAATTTGGGTGAAAATACAATATAATTTGCACAAAACCCTGGTCATACTAGCTATAAAACTAGATGAGCCAGAGGCTTATCAGCACGCACCAAATGTCAAACCGATAACTGCAAACGAAGGGGTTATTGACAAGGATTCTTTGGAAGCAAGCCTTCTCAACCAATTCGGTGTTAAGATAAAGGACGAGGCCGGCAAAACTCGGTCAAATTTAGACAAGGAGTCTTGAAATACAACTGAGGAGAGTGTGTTAGCAGATTGTATAATTGACGACGACCCTTTAGGCATTGAAAAGGGAGCCGAAATGAAACAAACGTGGAAGTTGAGGATCCCCTGGAGGAGATAAACTTAGGAACTGAGGCCAAAAAAAGGCCTATCATTGTGAGTACATTACTGCCAGAGGATTACAAACAAAAACTTGTCAGATTAATCACATAATACAAAGATTGCTTCACATGGGACTATGATGAAATGCTTGGGTTGAGCAGGGATCTCGTCGAACATCGATTACCACTCAGGGAGGATTGTAAACCTGTCAAACAGGCAAGCAGAAGATTTGCCCCAGAGGTGGTACATAAAATCAAAGATGAAGTAGAGAGACTGCTTAAGGTAAAGTTCATTCGAACAACCAGGTATGTCGACTGGCTTTCTAATGTAGTTCCTGATATTAAGAAAAATGGCAAAATAAAGGTATGTATAGATTTTAGAAATCTTAATAGTGCTACCCCTAAAGATGAATATTCGATGCCAATAGCTGACATGCTTATCGACTCGGCATCAGAAAATGAAATTTTAAGTTGTATGGATGGCCATGCAGGTTATAATCAAATCTTTATAGTCGAAGAAGATGTGTCAAAGGCACTGCCTTCAAGTGTCCAGGAGCAATTGGGACATATGAATGGATTGTCATGCCTTTAGGTTTAAAGAATACAGGAGCCACCTATCAACGAGCAATGAATACCATTTTTCACGATGTAATTGGGAAATTCATAGAGGTATACATTGATGATGTGATTGTCAAATCCACAACTAAGGATGACCACTTAGAGCATCTGAAGCAAGGGTTTGAAATAATGAGAAGACACAATCTCAAAATGAACCTAGAAAAGTGTAGCTTCGGAGTATTGGCTGCCAAATTCTTGGGCTTTTTAGTTCATAAGAAAGGAGTTGAGGTGGACAAAAATAAAGCCAAAGCAGTTATGGAAGTCGCAGCATGGGCAAATAAGAAGGAATTACAGTCCTTCCTAGGAAAGGTTAACTTTCTGCGGATGTTCATATCAAATTTGTCGGGAAGAACAAGAATAATTACACCATTGGTCAAGTTGAAAGCAGAACAGAGCTTCATAAGGGAACCATGTCATCAAGAAGCTTTTGACCAGATCAAGCAATACTTAGTCAATCTGTCGGTCATGATGCCTGCTATGCCTCGTCGACCGTTGAAGTTGTACATATCGGCATCTGAAAACACTATAGGATGTCTTTTGGCCCAGGATGATAATGACAATATCGAAAGTGTTGTGTATTATCTAAGCATAGTCCTCAATGATGCTGAAAGAAGATATAGTGCTATAGAAAAATTATGTTTAGCATTGAATTTTTCATGTACCAAACTTAAATATTTCATGATGCCTTGTAATGTATTGGTAATTTCTAAGATTGGTGTAATAAAGTATATGTTGTCAAAACCAGTCCTTAATAGGCGTATTGGTAAATGGACCATTGCTTTGTCGGGATATTCTTTACAATACGTGCCAGCCAAAGCTGTCAAAGGTCAGGCAGTTGCCTACTTCTTGGTAGAACATCCAGGATTGGATGTACCAGAAATAAACTTTGTCAGTTTACAACCCTGGAAACTTTACTTTGATGGGTCAAGGCATCAAGGAGGTAGTGGAGTAGGAGTCTTGATCATGACTCCACAAGGAACTCCTACTAAGTTCATGTTTGAACTTAAGTGTCCATGTTCTAACAGTGAAGCTGAATATGAGGCTTTGATGGTCGGAGTAGTGATACTAGTAGAAATGAAACCACGAAATATGCATATCTTTGGGGATTCTCAGTTGGTTATTAAACAACTTACCCAAGAATACAAGTGTGTCAGTTATAACTTGACAAAATATTGTATTATAGCAAGTAAGTTAATGAGAAAATTCGATGACGTAGTTGTCAAGAATATCCCTAGAGAATTAAATCAAGAGGTTGACGAGTTGGCTCAAATAGCTTCGGGATACAGGATATCTCAAAAGACTTTGTCAGGTCTGATGGAAATCAGAGAGTTATTATATCCATTGAAAGAAAGAGATGTCTTGGTCAATGATGTAATCCTGCCAATTGACTGGAGATTGCCAATAATTGAGTATTTGGAAAATCCAAGTCAAAATGAAGATATAAGGATAAAATATAAAGCATTGAATTATACAATGCAGGGTGGACTATTACATATAAGATATATTGACGGAACTTTACACAAGTGCTCAAGTGAGCAAGATGCTTATTTAGCTTTGTCAGAGGTTCATGAGGGTATATGCGGAGCCCACCAAGCAGGATATAAAATGAAATGGGCACTTCGACGTAGTTTGTATTATTGGCCAATTATGGTAAAAGATTGCATTTTGTTTGCTAAGTCTTATGAGCAATGTCAGAAACATGGCCACATACAAAATGTTCCGGCCAGCGAATTACATTCTATTGTCAAACCTTGGCCATTCAGGATGTGCCTTGGATTTAATTGGCCAAATACATCCTTCTTCGTCGAAAGGACACCAATTCATTCAAGTTGGAGTGGATTATTTTACCAAGTGGGTAGAAGTAGTTTGCTTTAAAGCAGTCACCGAACAAGACGCACGTGATCGATTTTATTGAAAATCACATTGTTTGTCGGTTTGGTATACCACAAACCTTGACAACTGATCAAGGGTTAGTTTTTACTGGTAAGAAAATTATAGAATACACTAGTTCTAGGCATATAAAGATGCTCACATCTACTCCATACTATGTACAGGCTAATGACCATGTCGAGGCTGTAAATAAAATTATTATTGGCCTTATTAAAAAGCATGTGGGTCGACAGCCTAGAAATTGGCATAACACTCTTGACCAAATACTATGGGCATATAGGACTTCACCTAGACAGTTGACAGGGATGTCACCGTATAGGTTAGTATACAGACATGATCCTGTATTACCTGTGGAAATCAATCTTCAATCAACTCGCATTCAAAGGCAAGATGATTTACCTGTCGACCAATATTGGAATGCAATGTTGGACGAATTAGACGAGTTAAATGATGAAAGGATGGTTTCTTTAGAAAAATTGATTCAACAGAAAGAAAGAATTGCCAAATTCAATGACGGACGAGTCAAGTTTAAGGCATTTAAAGTTGACGATCAAGTGTGGAAAGTCATTTTGCCCATGGACAAAAGCTATCGAGAATATGGCAAATGTTCCCCAAAATGGAAAGGACCATTTAAAATTACTAAAATTTTTACTGGGAATGCTTATGCACTCGTCGACATTAATACTGGCTTAAGAATAAAGTCAATTAATGGCAAGTATTTGAAAAATTATAAGCCGACGATGCTAGAAGTAAAAATTGACAGTAAATGAGATAGAACATAAGTTTTATTCACTGATTTGCTAATACAATTTTACATTGTCAAAAGTACATCCTGTCAGTTTAAGCTAACTTATTCCTAAGAGAGCGGGCTGGTAACTGACGGTTGGCATACACAGATGTGTGTTGAATTATGAGCATTCAAAAAGATAAGTTAAAAAGATGTTCAGTTGACATACACATAAAAAAAATGCCAACTAAACTAAGATTGAGAATTTCTGATTTCTTCCCAAGCCTTCTCCAGAGCCTCTCTCGTCCCCTTGGTCGCTAGATATTCAGATTGCATGGCTATTAGCATGTTGACAATAGTCCTGGAAGTCACCCCTAACTTTTTAGATTAATCGTCAATTTGATTGACCTTTTCTTTGCTGGCCGACAGAGTTTGCGCAAGTTGAGGTTTTTTCTCTTTAGCTTGAGTTAAAGCAACTTCTAAGTCAGCAATCTCTTTGTCTACTGCCAAGTCAGCTTTGACGTTGTCAGCAATGACATGAATCTCTTGTTCTCTTGTGGCCTTCATGGTGCGTAGAGTGCCCAACATATTTTCCCTGCTGATTTCTTGGGCTTCAAAAGGGGACATAACATCATTGATGGTTGACAATTTGTCTATCAAACCATCAAAGTAGTCTTGGACAGAAGCCAAAGTGCCCCTGCTTGAAGTTGGCTGATTGTTCTTGATTGGATTAAGTTGTTGGAGAAGATTGGCCATGGTAGAACGGACGACTGAATCTGAACATAGGATGTTGAAGTTGAAACAGGTAAACACAAGAATGGGGGGTTGAATTGTGTTTGTTAGTAATTTTCGAAAAAAGCATTTTAAAACAATTTTTGCACTCAAGGAGATTAGAAACAGAAGCAAGCACAAAGACAAAAATCTTTTTTTTTTAAAAAGACTTTAACAAAAGCAATATCAAAACCCCACAGTTAGTATAATCAAATAAAACTGAAGAGTTTAGGTATATAAGATTCACGCAAGAGATTTTATCCTGGTTCACTCTCTTCCAACCAAGATCTACGTCCAGTCCCTTTGACTTGAAGGATTTATCCACTATTTCTCCAAATAGATTACAACCAAGTATTCAACACCTCTCCAGGTTACAAGTATTTCTTTCTTACCAAGCCTCTTCAGGCTCTAACTCTAACAAAGAGATTTAAAGATTAATCTTCTTAACTCACTATGTGTGAGGATGACAGTTTAAGATCAGTTGAATATTACAACAATATTCAAACTAAAAACTACAGACTCTTGCTCTTGAAAGAATATTAGAATGAGTGATTATCGATTGACAAAAGTTATTCTTCAGAACTTGAGGTCTTTTATTTATAGTGACCTTCTTTTTCACTGTATTTTTTCAACGGTTACTTTGAATAATCCCGTTTATAGATAGCATTTAATGCATGATATCCGTTGTGACTGAGAGCTTGATTGTGACAATACTGAATAGTACTCTTGGTTATCGAGATAGCATGAAATTGGAGGTTCACTCCTCTAAGTATTGCAGCTTGAGCACTTGTTGTTCCTCCTTTGTGTATATTCCAACTTTTTTAGTCATAAAGTTGTCATCATACAAATCGTTTTGTAGTATCTCATTGTACGATTCTGGTTTTTGCATTTCTTGATGGTACTATGTTTCTTTTACAACAAGGTGAAACATTAAAGCAGATAAAACAAATGTGAAGAACAAATATTCTATTGAAATAAATATCAATCATTTGAAATAAATTCAAGAGATTCAGATTGCATTTAATTCATTTCAAGGATGGAGCTCGTCTAAAAAGAACTTCGTCTACTTAGTTATATGAGAGACTAAATCTATTAAAAATTTTACTTTACTCGTCTGATAACGTGGCATATCCTCTTGCCTATCAAGTATTCGGACTTGCTATTCCTTAATGAGTTATAAAGATCTCCGTCTGATGACGTGGCGGTTAGAGCTCGTCTACTAGATTACTTTATTTTTTCAGTTCATTTACTTCTACTAATTACTTCTGTCTGCTTAAGTGGCAAGATGGACGCGCTTATTATCAAGTCTTTGGACTTGCTGTATCTAGCAAGTTATTTTGGTATTCATCTTGCAAATACTTAGAGCCTCATCTACTTAAGAAAGTTAGTCTACTTAATTAAATAACTAAGTAACTTTACCAAAGTATTTGAACAGCCCGTCTACAGGGGTGGACGTGTATTTTTCAATTAGAACTTATCCCATGTTTCTTTTACTTATATGTAAATATTCCTGCATAACTGAAAGCACATGTTAGATCTCAACTAACACTTTGCCAAGCAAATTTAATCCTTTTGTTAGCATCAAAACTTAGAGATTATTAAATACAAAACCACTTTGGTTCCAACAATCTCCCTTTTTATGATGATGACAAAACTAATTAAATTTGAAAAGCAAAGTCTAAGAGAGCTTGCAGGGCTCCCCCTAAGACCAAGCATTCAAAAGATTAAGTAGAAAAAGCATATGAAAAACAACTGCATGTAAGCTAACAATTAAGTGCAACAGCTTATCATACTTAGAATATATATAAGGGAATAAACATAAGTATCAGAGCAGCAGATACCAAAGCAAATACGCAAACATAAGTATATCAAAGCATTTTAGTAAGTAGGAGAGAATATTCAAATGCAAACAAATAAGAGCTTTTCAAAAACTGACTTTATATTTATATAAATCTCTTTTCTTTCCTTTCTCCCCCTTTTTGTCATCAGCCAAAAAGGTAAAAGGAGAGGACCATCATTGTCAGCATAAGAAAAAAAATTAAGTAAAGGTTAAGCAGGAGGAGGTGGTGGGGAGGAGGGTTCTGAGCTTGACTGTTCTTGAAGTCCATGAGGAATTCCAGCATTTTATTTACAACCTCTAAGGTTGGAGCCATTGAAGTTTGAACTTGCTGATGGACATCCTCTTTAATCTTCTCAGTTATATTTTTAACCTTCTCATCAACTATCTTGCCAACCCTTTCATCAACTATTTTTCCAAGAACCTATTCAATATTAGATGGCAGAGCCTGTGGCCTTGAGCTTTCTGCAAACTCTTGAAACGTGCTTAGTGTTCTTGATTGATCTGAAGGGTGCATCACAACCCGAGATAAAGGTTGAGAAGATTGTCTTTCTGATGAGCTCTGTTGGTGAATGGATTCAGCTATATCTTCTAAACCAACAACAGTGGCAATTTGACCATGTTCTTCAGTAACAGGTTCATCTGTGATAGACTCTGGAGGAGGTGGAGGGATCACTGAAACTTCCTTTGCCCATCTAATGGGGTAGATGAATTCCACATTCCTACTGTTTATAAGAAGTCCCCAGAGGTCTTTATAGATCATATATCTAAAGTGTGAAAAACCACACTTCCCTCTGGCCTTGGGAATATCCTTCTTCTCTTCTTCAAACAGACCAGAGGAAGATGCCTCTCTGGTGCCGTGGATAATGTGAGATTTCCAGAATTCAACAGCTCTATGTTCATTGATCAACTCAATGGATTCAGTATGCAAAAGGAAATCTAGTATTGAGTAGTCAAAGGTTTCTTGGTCAAGATCAAGCATAGCTGATTCAGCTTCAGGCATCACTCCCTTGAATCTTCTGTTTTTCATGTCCTCGTCCTTATTTAGATCTAACATTGGTAATCTTGGACAGATCCTGTAGGGCTTGATTCCAATTATGGTTGCTTCATTGTGTCTCAGCCAGGATGGAGGGACAAAATGCGCGACTCTATCAGCTCTGATTTGACTGAATTCCCACTTCAGCATTTCATAGTAGAGCTAATCCAGAAAGAAGTCAGAGGCCCTCCCATAGACTCTGGGATGCTCAAAAGACACCCATTTAGTGTCCCTTGGCATGATCATAGGAACATGCTTTGAATATCTTGCTCTTCTCTCAGGGATGGTAGGAAGATTTTTCCTTTTGGGGTCAGTCTCCCAGACAGGTATGATATGTCTCTCAACTCCATCAGTGAGGGGTTTGAAAGGAGGAGTTTTGACAAGGTTATGGTAAATTTTTCTATGGGGGAATTTGTTTAGAGGTAGGTGAGTGACTAATGGCCCTAAATTGTTGTTCAATTGAGAAGGCACATTTTTATTCATTTACACTCAGGATGAGGTAGCTAAAGGGGTTCAACATATGGGTTGATTTCTTCCTCATACTCAGGTAGAGGATACCATCTGGTTGGAATGTGTCTGGTTCAGGTTGGTGAGAATGAAACAGAACTTTCCATTCCCTTTTTACCTTGGCCCAATCCTCAGATTTGCCATTATAAAGGACAGAAGTTGGGGTGAAGGGAAATAAGGTTCTCAAGGGTTTGGGGAAAGGAGCACCAGGGGAAATGCCATCATCTGGTTGATTTAACCAGTGATCATCGTCATGGATAATAGGTTGAAATTGTGAAGTGGCTATTTGTGTTGGTTGGGGTGAAAGGGGTGAGGGAATGTACACATCATTTGGAGTGGAGACAGGCACATCATCAATCATAGTTTCTAAACTAGACACTAGGGCATCTACTGCTATTTGAACATGATCACTAGCAGAGATGGTTACCTTAGAAGTCTTAGTTGATCTAGATTTTCTTGCTGGTTGCCTTCTAGGTTTTGTTGGAACAGGCACAACGGCCTCAACAGCAGCAACAGAGGTCTTCCGCTTCTTTAGAATTGAACTGATAGGAATATTGTTCGCATCATCTTCCTCATCTTCATTGTGAGAGAAGATAACTCTTCTTTGCTTCTTTGTAGCAGGGGCATCAGAAGGTTCCCTGATAACAATGCCATCTGCGGGTCTCTAGGACTTCAGCATTGTTTTGTTCCACCATCTCTTCTTTAGCCTTCATTAACTCCTCAATCTTGGCCATTGCAGCAGCAGCATAGGTACTGAGGTTCATGTTGGCTATATTCATTTTTCCAAAGTCTGCAGCCGACATTGGTTTTTCAGTCAATATCCTAGCTTGCTCCTCAGGATTCTTTGCAGGAAGAATCTCGTGAATTCCTTGAGCCTTGAAAATCTTGGAAAGAAGATGGCAAAAAGGAAGTGCAGAGAGTCTTTTCTTATTCATCACAGCGTCTCTGAATCTTCCATACAAAATTCTTGGAAGATTGATCTTTGTTTCGGTGAGAAGATGGCAAAGACAGAATTTGTGCATAAAGGAGAGGTTGTCGGTGGATCCAACCTTGTGAAGAACCACCGTGTTGAGAAGCTGATGAAGGATACGAACAATGTCCTTCATTTCAACAGCCTTCCAGGTGTGAGTTCAGACTGTATCTTCTTTCATGAGACAGACTTCAATAGTCTCAGAGCCACCCAAGTCCTCTTCCCATGACTCAGTGAAAACTAAACCCACCTGAGCACAAAGAATTGCATCAGCAATAGTCTTCTCCAATATTACAATCTTCTTTCCTAACACCATGGAGAAAAAGTCAGTGTCAGTCACTTGGACGTTTCTCCAGAAATCCCTGATCAGGTTGGGAAAGACAGAGACCTTCTCTGTGAAGAGTCCTCCCCACCCGACTGCATTGACATATTTGCTTATGTCTAGATTGTAGTCTTGAAGCACTCCAAGGTTGAAATGATGCTCTATAGCCAAGTTGAGCTTGTCCTTGTTAAAGGTTGAAGAAGAAGCCATTTTAGGTGATCAAAGAGCTTAGAGTTTGAAAGCAGAGAGAGGTAGAGAGAGATAGCTCGAGAGGTTATGGAAGCGTAAAGTTTTTCTCATAGGGAAAAGATTACTTTTAAAGGAATTTTGAATATCAAAGGTTAAAAAAAAACTTTTGACATGACATGTCATTATGATAAAACGGTGTTGGTAACTTGGAACCATAAAAAGGTCTTGATGGGATTGATGGAAGTACTGACTCAGCAAAGAGAATAAAGGATAAATTTGTCTTGAGACAAAATAAATGCATTTATTAACACACAAAAAAAATGCTTAAGCATAGGCAGATGTGAACTCGTCTGAAACTATTCAATGGACGCGATAACCAGTATCAGTGGACACGTCATATGGACGTGCAATACAATATGCAATAGACGCACAACTTCAAATATGTATTAGATGAGCATAGGTAATAGACACAGGATTAACAAAACAAATTTTTCTCAAGGCTGGACGCCTGAATTAATCCACACATATCATATTAAGATGCTTCCTAATAAAGATAAATCTGTCCTCTACAAGAGGTTTAGTAAAGATATCTGCCCATTGATGGTCAGTATCTACAAATTAAATATCAATCACACCGTTTTGCACATAATCCCTAATAAAATTATGTTTAATCTCTAGGTGCTTAGCTCTAAAATGCAAAATTGGATTCTTAGAGAGATTTATTGCAGCAGTAATATCACACATAAGCGGAATACTACTTACAAATATATTGTAGTCCTCCAATTGATGTTTGATACAGAGAAGTTGTGAGCATCAATTTGCAGCTGATATATACTCAGCTTCAGCAGTTGATAAAGCAATGGTACTTTGTCTTTTGCTTGACCATGAGACAAGATTAGCTCCAATGAAGTGACATCCTCCACTAGTGCTTTTTCTTTCAATTCTATCTCCAGCATAGTCAGCATCACAGAAACCAACTAATCTGTAATCTTCATTTTTCTTAAAGCACAAACCAAGATTAGTAGTACCTTTTAAATATCTAAAAATTCTCTTAACTGCTGATAAATGAGATTCTCTAGGATCAGATTGAAATCGAGCACATAAACATACACTGAACATAATATCAGGCCTAGACGCAGTAAGAAATAAGAGGGATACTATCATACCTCTGTATACCTTTTGGTCTACCTGTTGGTTTACAATCATCTATCTTAAAATTCTTCTGAAGTTCTTTTGTATACTTAGTTTGGTGGATGAGCACCTCATCCATAGTTTGTTTTACTTGAAGTCCAAGGAAGAATTTGAGTTCTCCCGTCATACTCATTTCAAACTCTTTCTACATTAACTTAGAGAATTCTTTCCATAGAGACTCATTAGTACCACCAAAAATAATATCATCAACATATATCTGTACAACTATGAAATTAGACTTAATGGATTTTCTAAATAAGGTTGTGTCAACCTTTCCTCTATTGAATCCATTTTCCATAAGAAAGGAACTTAGTCTGCCATACCAAGCTCTAGGAGCTTGCTTAAGACCGTACAGAGCTTTCTTAAGCTTATATACATGTTCAGGATGAGTTTCACACTCAAAACCCGGAGGTTGCATAACATAGACTTCTTCATTGATAAAGCCATTTAAAAAAGAACTTTTAACATCCATCTGAAAAAGCATAATACTATGATGTGCAGCAAATGAAAGTAGAATTCTGATAGCTTCTAATCTAGCAATAGGTGCAAAAGTTTCAGTATAATCTATACCTTCTTCTTGAGAGAAACCTTAAGCAACAAGTCTTGCTTTGTTTCTGATTACCTTACCAGTTTCATCAAGTTTGTTTCTGTAAACCCACTTTGTTCCAATCACTGATTTGTCTTTGGGCAGTGGAACCAAAGTCCAAACATCACTTCTTTCAAACTGATTGAGTTCTTCTTGCATAGCTAGAATCCAACCATCGTCCAGCAGAGGCTCGTCTACTGTCTTTGGTTCCAACTCAGAGACTAGTGCAGAATTGTCTTGTTCTCTGAAGGTTGATCTGGTTCTTAGCTTGTCATTGGGGTTTCCAATGATCTGATCTTGTGGATGATAATTCTTGAAGTACCAAGATTTTTGAACCGTACCATGTTGAGAAGTGGAAGTTTCTGGTTGTTGAGTGGGGTCATCTTCTTGATCATCAACTTTTATCTCAGACGAGTCTCCTGGAATGCTTAGATCAAGATCTGCAAAAGCTTCATCTAGCTCTGATAATTTCTTATCAGGCTGTTTGTCATCAAACTTGACATGAATACTTTCCTCTACCATCAGAGTCCTAGAATTGTAAACTATAAAGCCTTTAGATGTTTCGGAATATCCTAAAAGTATTCCACTATCTGTTTTAGCATCAAACTTACCAAGTTGATCTTTAGTATTCAGTATAAAGCATTTACAACCAAAAGTGTGAAAATAAGATATGTTGGGTTTTCGTCCTTTCCACAGTTCATAAGGAGTCTTATTCAGGATAGGTCTAATGTATATTCTGTTCTGAATGTAACAGGCAGTATTAACAGCTTCAACACAGAAGTGTCTAGGGACAAAGTTGTTATTGAGCATAGTCCTAGCCATCTCTTGAAGAGATCTGTTCTTTCTCTCTACCACACCATTTTGTTGTGGTGTTCTAGGTATTGAGAAGTTGTGAAGGATACCACTTTCTTCACAGAACTCATGAAATAGCTCATTTTCAAACTCTCCCCCGTGGTCACTTCTGATTGAAGTGATACACATGCCTTTTTCATTCTGTACACGTTTGCAGAATACAGAAAAGATCTTAAAAGACTCATCCTTGTGAGTTAGGAACATAACCCATGTCCATCTAGTGTAATCGTCTACTATGACAAGACCATATTTCTTACCACTGACAGAGGCAGTCCTTGTTGGACCAAAAAGATCAAGATGTAGCAACTCTAGTGGTCTATTGGTACTAACAACATTCTTAGATTCAAAAGAACCTTTGACTTGTTTTCCCTTTTGACATGCATCACAGAGAGCATCAGATTTGAACTTAAGGTTCGGTAATCCTCTCACGAAGTTATGTTTGTTTATCTTTGAAATTAATTTCAAGCTTGCATGACCTAACCTTTTGTGCCAAATCCATCGCTCATCTTCAATGGACACTAGATATTAGACACTTTGATTTGAGAGATCCTCCAAGTCAATCTTATAGAGATTGTTTTGCCTTTTTGCAGTGAATAAAAGTGATCCATCATCTTTCTTGACAGTACACATGTTATTATCAAAAGACACTGCATATCCACTGTCACATAATTGACTTATGCTCAGTAGATTGTGCTTCAAGCCATTTACTAAAAGAACATTATCAATGGAGGGAAAATGATGTTTACCAATTTTACCTATACCAATGATTTCCTCCAAATGTGACCCAGCCACCATCTTTGGGCTTAAGGTTTTGGAACATAGACCTTTCTCCTGTCATGTGTCGTGACCAGCCACTGTCCAAGTACCAAGACATTTGTTTTCTTCCTGTTGTTAAGCAAATCTACAACAGGTATTATCTTATCTTTAGGTACCCAAACTGACTTGGGTCCTTTCTTATTAGTTGTCACTGGACGAGTATGCTTACCATGTTTATTGTGTATGCATCTAGATGTAATATGCCCACTTTTTCCACACACTTTACAAAAGGTGTTGGACGAGCTAGACTTAGATTTGGTATATTTACTTGAAACTTTTGAAGCTCTATGCTATTTAAGTGGTTTTGACTTTTTGTGAGATGCGTCTTGCTTCTCTTTGTCATAACCAAGACCAGATTTATCATAAGGTGACCTAGAATACCTTAAAATGAGACTAATCTTATCTGAGCCACCTACGAGCTTTGACAGAGAATCAGTTAGATATGTTATATCTTGCTTCAGTTTTGCAACTTCACAAGAGACATCAGGTTCACACACCACTTTGTCAGTTTAGAAAACTTCTTTTTGAAACTCTTATATTCTCGTGATAGTATAGACGACTCATACAACTATTCATCAAAAGCATTTTGAAGAGTGGATGGGTCAGAGTCCATTACCTCAGCATCAGTGTATTCACTTTCTGATGCAGTGTCTGCCATAAGACAGATATTTGCTTCTTCCTTTGCTTCATTTTCTTCATCTGAAGAAGACAGATCAAGATCCTCCCATGTAGCCATTAAGCCTTTCTTCTTTTTGAAATTTTTTTTTGTCCTTTAGCTCAGGACAGTCAGCTTTGAAATGACCAGGTTTCTTGCATTCAAAGCACAAGGGTGGACCTTTTTCCTTGGAGTCTGACTTCTCCTTGGAAAACTTTTTGTTGAGTTACTTCCTTCTGAAACCACCTTTCTTTCTCCACATATGTTGAATCTTCCTGGAGATAAAGGATAATTCATCCTCATCTGATTCTTCATTATCATTAGAAGATTCAGACTCATCAGATGACTCAGCAGCTTTGATAACTTTTGATGAACTTGCTTTCTTTGCCTTTAGGGCAATAGATTTTCCTTTTCTAGAATTTTCTTCATCATTAAGTTCAAGTGCATGAACCTTGAGAGATCCAAGAAGCTCTTCCAGAGAGAGTGTATTCAGGTTTTTGGCTTCCTGAATAGCGGTTACTTTGGGTTTCCATTGCTTGGATAGATGTTGATGAATCTGGGCAAGTATACCCAGTCATGCAAGTAATACGGTGATGAGACCGATATCGTTCCCATGAGGACTGTGAGAAGTACTAGCACGTACCGAATAAATTACTAACTAAGCGGATATTTGGATTGAAGGGAGCTCGATAATAAATACCAAGCCCAAATAAGATTTAAACCTAAAACAAACAAAATAAAGAGAAGAGTTCTTTGTGTTATTTTGTCGAACACTTGGGAGGCAGATAAAAGGATTCTTCAAATGTATGAACGATGCTGGGATTAGGTTCACTAAACTTCATCCCCATGCAATGAAATGACTAATAAACAGTTTCTACTTCATATATGACAATCAATCCACTAAATTACTCAAGCCCTGATTCCTCAGATGATGAGAGCCTAAATCCACTAATAGACCCTAATTCCTTAGGTGGCCTAGATTAATGAATTTGAATTAAGATTAGGGATTATGCGATTACTAGTAAACCAAACTCTATTCCTAGATGCAAGGGTTACTAGGTGATTAATTCCAGTTCCGATTTTAATATGAATTTTCCAATTGCATATCAAAACACTAATCAAGTCATGGGGGTGCTAGCCACAACAAGCATTAAGCATAGAAATCAATCACTCAATAAAGAAGTAAAAACTGTATTACAAGATCAAGTCAGATACATGAGAATTCAGAAATAGCTACACCTAACCCCAACAATGGAGGTTTAGCTACTCATGATCATAGCCATTACAAAATAAATAGAGGTGAGAAGGAAGAGAAACTCCATGGAATCCTTGTGCCACTGCCCCTGGTTCAGAGAGAGTATTTTTGGGTTGAAAAACTGTTTTTCTCTGTTCTTCCCGTGTCCCTTTATAGATCAGGATTCGCGTCACGACCATGATGGCCATCACGGCCAGGCCGTGACGCTTTCTGCCTTGGCGCGCTTTCAAATATTGGAGCATCACGGCCGTGATGCTCATCACGGGCAGGCCGTGATAGCTTCTGCCTTCACCAAATGATCTGTCACGGCCATGATAGCCATCACGGCTTGACCGTGACAGATTCTGCCAAGAGGGGGTATGGCTCCATTAACATGTCACGGCCGTGATGGGTATCACGGCTAGGCCGTGACAGATTCTGACTTTTGCCTTCTTTCTTCTCAATTATTGCTCGATCACGGTCGTGAGGGTCATCACGACCAGGCCGTGATGGGCTCTGCCTGGGTCATTTTCTTCACTTTTCAAGCTCTGTCTTCATCCAAGCTCCATCATGGCTAATCTTGAGCATTTTTCCTTAAATTCCTGTAAAACAACACCAAGAAACCGCCTCACCCGATCCAAGGTAAAAACTAATAAAATCCAATCAAATATGCCTAAACTATATGAGAAATGCATGCAAAAATGTACAGGAATTATGATGTGAAATCACACTATCAAATCACCCCAAGCTTATTTGATTGCTTGTCCTCAAGCAATCACTACGGCCAGAAGATATAGACAATCAGATTACGGATAGTGAACCAAGAACCCAAGTAAATAATCCAAGTAACAGGCATCTCAAATAATTCAGCAAGAGACAGTCAGTTTCAAGTCCAATTAGAGGCTTAGGTTTCTTAGACTCATATCCCCACTGATTAGGGCACTCTTTCTCACCTGAAGATCACCCCAAGCTTGTTCATTTGCTTGGCTCGCTTTCTCACCTCACTCAAGTGTTAGGGAAATAAGACAATTCGCTCCACTTTTCTCAAGGAATGAATTCTACCATAGGCTTAACTATCAACCAAATCTCTACTTTATTAATGAAAACAATTAAGAATCAAGAGGTCTTTTGCTTTGGTTGTAACGGGGCCATGGGATTTATCATTAGGTGGGGAAGTCAAGAAAAGGAAATTTCAAAAGGGCTAAACACAATCAAGCATTGCAAAGCATGACCTTCTAAAATACCTTTTTGGGTTTTGATTCCTTTTTCCACCTTTCTTTCTTTATTTTCATTTCATTTCTCACTTTCTTTTGTCATCCCCTTCTCCATAGATTTTTCTTTTTCTTTTATTTGGAGAAGGGGAGATTTTCAGCTCAAGAGAAATATTTTTCTGATTTTTTCATCCCAAACTTTTTCAACTACCTTTTTACCCTTTTGTAATACTTTAGAAGGTCACCTATCAAGCATTATTCATCCAAGTAATTCAAGGTACCAAGAAAAATATTTTATTCTTTCAGGCTCAAAATTGGGCAACTAAGGGGTAGCATTTAGTCATTCAAAGCTCAGAAGGCCGGAAAAATACCTAGTGCCTCAATCATTTTCAAAAATGTTTTCAAAAATTTTTAAGCTTCAAAACGGTTTCAAGTCAAGTTCTAGAGAAATGCAATCCAAGAGGAATAACACTCTAACACAATGAATGGGATAAATTTAGTGAGTACCCCTTTTTGGCTCAAATTCTCACATTTTTAGTAGTTCAAAAATCAATGAGAATTACAAATCTACGGAACCACATGCTAATTATCAACTATCCAAAGATCATCTCGAGCATTTTTATTTGTTGCCTTATCACAAGAATAAAAAATTGGGTTCAAAAATTCACTATCTCCATTTATTTGGCACTTAGTTCTCACAATTGGATGCAAAATTTAGGTAAGGGGCAATCTAATCATGTGAACATGCAAAGCTATCATGCAAAACTATATGAATGCAACATGAAAAATGCAAAAATACCCCTACCCCAAGCTTAAGAACTTACATTGTCCCTAATGTAAATAATCAAGTTGGAGAGAGTAAAGAAAAATTGGAACGACTTACCGAGGCGGCAGCGGTTGCTGGTTCACATGCTAGTCAGAAGGAATTGCATGAAAATTGGGTCACGGCCGTGATGCTTATCACGGGCAGGCCGTGATGCATTCTGGTCCATAGGGGTAGCCTGTCACGGCCGTGACCTCCACCACAGCTAGGCCGTGATGCTCTCTGATCTGCAGGGTTCTTCCATCACGCCCGTGATGCCGTGATCCTTTCTGATCTTCAATTCTGGCTCATCACGGCCGTGACCAGTGTCATGGCCTGGGCGTGATGGTTGCTGACTTTGTTGTCTCTGCCATTTTTTTCTTCTTCCTTCCTCCTTTGCCTGAAAACACTTAACAAACCTATTAATCTATGATATTTTCCTCTTGATCTTCTCAAATTATTCAAGAGGGTAAAATCAAAAACAAAAGGAAAAATGAAAAGAAAACTTGGGTTGCCTCCCAATAAGCGCTTCTTTAACGTCACTAGCTTGACGGGTAGGTGACCTCAAGGATCATGAAGGCGCACAGCTGAGATCAATCTCTCGATGTCACCACCCAAGTAGACCTTAAGTCTTTGGCCATTGACTTTGAAGGTCCTTTTTGAAGTAGGATCCTCCACCTCTACCGCTCCATGAGATGAGACTTCCTTGATAATGAACGGTCCCGACCACTTAGACTTCAACTTGCCCGGAAACAATCTCAGCCGGGAATTGAACAGTAAAACTTGCTGTCCCGGCCAAAATGTTTTCATCACGATCTTCTTGTCGTGGTAGGTCTTGACTCGCTGCTTGTAAATGGATGCATTCTCATATGCATTAAGGTACATCACCTCTAATTCGTGCAGCTGATTGACCCTTTTCTCACCCGCCAGAGTGGTATCAAAATTCAAGAAATTTAGTGCCCAAAACGCTCGATGCTCCAACTCTACGGGTAGATGACATGCCCTTCCATAGACCATCTGAAACGGTGATAACCCCACAGAAGTTTTCAGTGCAGTCCGGTAGGCCCACAAGGCATCGTCAAGCTTCTTTGCCCAATCTCTTATTGAAGCGACCACAGTCTTTTCCAGAATTCTCTTAATCTCTCGGTTAGAGACCTCCGCTTGCCCATTTGTTTGCGGATGATAGGGAGATGCCACCTTGTGCCTCACATCATACTTGGCCAATACATTTCTCAGTTGTGAGTTGCAAAAGTATGATCCCCCATCACTTATAAGAACCCTTGGGACATCGAACCGGGCAAAGATGTTCTTCTTGATGAATTTAATCACTGTCTGGGCATCATTCTGCGGTGTTGCAATGGCCTCCGCCCATTTGGAGACATAGTCCACCGCCACCAAGATATATTGATTGGAGAATGAAGGTGGAAGTGGACCCATAAAGTCTATGCCCCAGCAGTCAAATACCTCAACCTCCAATATATTCTGCAGTGGCA
Source organism: Sophora flavescens (assembly GCA_030762895.1). NCBI lineage: Eukaryota > Viridiplantae > Streptophyta > Magnoliopsida > Fabales > Fabaceae > Sophora > Sophora flavescens. Next base: position 78,581,259 of record CM061068.1, read on the forward strand.
TCTCATCCCTTTTTGAGATGTTCCCGGTCCTTTGGCACTTGTCACAGCTCTTCACATGATTGTAAGAGTCCTTGAAGATTGAAGGCCAAAAGAACCCAGATTGAAGGACCTTTGCAGTTGTCCTATCCCCATTATAATGTCCACCATATGGAGAGTTATGACAATGCCATAAAACTTTCCTTGCTTCCTCTTGACTAACGCACCTCCTCCACAAGCCATCCGGTCCAACCTTGAATAGAAATGGATCATCCCACATGAAATGGTTGGCATCCCGGAAGAACTTCTTCTTTTGTTGCCAAGTGAGGTGCTCTGGAACAATGTTGGCTGTTTTGAAATTTTCCATGTCGGCAAACCATGGTCTCTCATGTACCAGCAATAAAGCCTCATCCGGGAACTCATCCCGAATGTCCTTTTCTTTTGCAGCCACCTCTTCATTCACCAACCGGGACAAGTGGTCAGCCACCACATTCTCGCTGGCCTTTTTGTCCTTAATGACTAAGTCAAATTCCTGCAACAATAGAATCCACCTTATGAGTCTTGGTTTAGAATCTAACTTAGTCAACAAATATTTAATTGCAGCATGATCAGTAAAAACAGTGACTTATGACCCTATTAAGTAGGAACGAAATTTTTCCAGTGCAAACACTATGGCTAGCAACTCTTTTTCAGTTGTTGCATAATTTACTTGGTTCTCATTGAGAACCTTGCTAGCATAGTGAATGGCATGGAAAAATTTGTCCCTCCGCTATCCCAGAACTGCCCCAACTGCGTAGTCACTGGCATCACACATTAATTCAAATGGTGACTCCCAGTTGGGTGCAACAAGAATGGAAGCAATAATCAACTTGTCTTTCAAAATCTGAAAAGAGGTAAGACAAGCAGTATCAAACACAAATGGAGTGTCCTTATTCAAAAGGCTACACAATAGCTTGGCTATCTTGGAAAAGTCCTTGATGAACCACCGGTAAAAGCCTGCATGCCCAAGGAAACTCCTCACACCCTTGACATTTACTGGTGGAGGTAGTTTCTCAATCACATCAATCTTGGATTTGTCCACTTCAATCCCCTTAGATGAAATTTTGTGCCCAAGCACAATGCCTTCCTGCACCATAAAATGACACTTCTCCCAATTTAAGACTAAATTGGTGTCCATGCACCTCTTTAACACAACATCAAGGTTAGACAAACAGTTATCATAAGAGGAACCGAAAACAGAAAAATCATCCATGAAACCTCAAGGTATTTTTCTACCATATCAGAAAAGATGGAAAGCATGCACCTTTGAAATGTCGCAGGCGCATTGCAAAGACCGAAGGGCATCTTCCAATAGGCAAAAACTCCAAACGGGCATGTGAAAGCAGTTTTCTCTTGGTCTTCCGGGTTAACCGCAATTTGGTTATAACCCGAATAACCATCCAAGAAACAATAGTAAGCTTGCCCGGCCAACCTCTCCAACATCTGGTCCATGAATGGAAGTGGGAAGTGATCCTTCCTAGTAGCTTGATTTAGCTTCCGGTAATCTATACACATTCGCCAACCAGTGACCATTCTAGTTGGGATTAACTCATTCTTCTGTTTGTGCACGACGGTCATGCCACCCTTCTTTGGAACCACTTGTACCGGACTCACCCAAGCACTATCGGAAATCGGATAGATCATTCCAACTTCAAGGAGTTTTAGCACCTCCTTCTTCACCACTTCTTTCATTGTAGGATTGAGCCTCCTCTGCGGTTGGACCACCGGTTTAAATTCAGTCTCCATCATGATCTTGTGCATACAAAACGTGGGGCTAATACCTTTCAAATCTGAGATGGACCATCCAATAGCTGTCTTATGCTCTCGAAGCACCCTTACAAGTTTCTCCTCTTCTAATTTGGACAGTACATTGCTCACTATGACAGGGTCTTCAAAATTCTCACCAAGAAAGACATACTTCAAGTGGGGAGGTAGAGGTTTAAGCTCTAACTAGAGCTTCTCTTGGGCTTCATCCTTCTTGAGCTCTTCTTTCTGAGTGTTCACAGCAAGCTGCTTGGGTTGAGCTTCCAAATCACACAAACAGTCTTCTAATTCCTTCTCCTCTTCTTCATCAAGATTTTCAATAGAGTTCATAATTACCTTCTCAAGGGTGGAGGAATGATGCTGCTGTGCAAAGACTTCATTGGCCACTACATCCACAATATCCATGAGGAAGCAATTTTCTTCATCACTCGGGCGATGCATAGCTTCAAACACATTGAAAGTAACCTCTTCATCTTGCACTCTGAGTCGAAGCTTGCCCTTTTGTACGTCTATCAAAGCACGACCGGTTGCAAGAAAGGGTTTCCCCAATATAAGTGGAACTTCTGCATCCTCCTCCATGTCTAATATCACAAAATCCGCTGGGAAGATAAACTTGTCCACTTTAAGCAAGACGTCTTCCAGAATACCATAAGGACGCTTGATTGATCTATCAGCTAGTTGCAATGCCATTCTTGTTGGTTTCACCTCACCACCTCCAAGCTTGTTCAAAATTGAAAGCGGCATCAAGTTGATACTCGCTCCCAAGTCACATAAGGCCTTCCCAATAGCAACACTCCCAATAGTGCAAGGGATTGTAAAACTACCAGGATCTTTAAGCTTTGGAGGTAGCTTCCTCTGAAGTATTGCACTACACTCTTCTATCAAGGCAACAGTCTCACCTTCTCTGAACTTTCTTTTCTTCATGAGCAGCTCCTTCATGAACCTTGCATAGGGTGGCATCTGCTCTAGTGCTTCAGCAAAGGGTATATTAATCTGTAATCTCTTGAAAATGTCAAGAAACTTGGCAAACTGTTCTTCCTTCTCCCTTTTCTTGCTCAAATGAGGATACGACAACTTCACATAAGAGGGGATCTCTTGAGGCTTGTCTCCATCTTTCAAAATCTGACTTTTACTCCTCCTCAAAATTGAATTCTCATCCACTAGCTTCTCCCTCTTGTCTTTTTCATTGTCTTTTTCTTCCTCCTCTACTACAACCTCTTTGCCTTTTTCCTTATTCAAATAAGTTTTTTCAGCATTCACCTCTGTTTTTTCATCAACTCTCTGATTTTTCACCAAGGGCTCACCACTCTCTTCCTCAAGGCTTTTACCACTCCTCAACACAATAGCCTTGCAATGCTCTTTAGGATTAGTTTGAGTATTACCTGAAAAACTGCTGCTAGATTGCTCTGCTAGTTGCTTTGCAATCTGTCCAACTTGAACCTCCAAGTTCTTTATAGAAGCATCAGTGTTTTTCTGGTTTGACATGGACATCTGCATGAACTGATTGAGGGTGTTCTCCAAGATAGAAGTCCGGTCTTGAGGCGGTGGTGTGGGTTGAGGCTTGCTTGCTTGTCCGGCATCTTGTTTCCAACCAAAACTCGGTTGATTCCTCCATCCTTGGTTGTAGTTGTTGGAGTATTGGTTGTTGCCTGGCCACCCATAGTTCCCCATATAATTATCTTCCTCATGGGAACTAGGCGGTGCATCACATCTTCCATTGTCATGATCTCCTCCACAAAAATCACATCGCATTACCTGTTGAGGTGGCATGGTTGTCTCTTGAACAGTTTGGAGTTGTTGTGGGAGTTGAGCTAGTTACTTGGTAATGGACTCCAGTTGTTGTGTCATGAGTTTATTCTGAGCCAAAAGTGCAGTTTGTGTATCTAACTCTAACACTCCCCTTCTTGATGTGGGACCCCGATCATGATGCATCAAATAGTCATTAGATGCCATAGCCTCTATCAAAATCAGTGCTTCCTCTGCTGTCTTTGTGTTCATGGAACCTCCAGCTGAGGCATCCAACATATACCTGGTTGACGGCCTCAATCCATTACAAAATGTTTTGCATTTGGGTATGATCATCAAACCCATGATTTGGACATCTTCGGAGCAATTCCTTGAACCTTTCCCAGGCGTCATGCAGAGTCTCACCTTCTTGTTGAGCAAAGCTTATGATGTCACCCCTTGTCTTGACAAATCTTGAGGTGGGGAAGAACCTTGCCAGAAATTTTTCCTCTAAGTCATCCCATGTAGTGATGCTCCCCCTTGGTTGAGATTGGATCAAAGCCTTGGCCCTATCTCTTAAAGAGAAGGGAAACGCCCTTAGGCGGATTGCATCCTTAGAGGCACCATTGTGCTTCATCGTATCACATATCTCAATGAAGTTGGAGATATGACTATTAGGATCTTCCTTTTCCAACCCGACAAACTGATTTTGTGCAACCAATTTCAAAAGAGCTGGCTTGATTTCAAAATTGTTGCAGTTAATTGGGGGCCTCACTATGCTAGTGACATGCCGATTGACATTTGTATTGATGTAGTCACCAAGTGTCCTCCGTGGTGGAGCACCTTCACCATTGCCTGCCATTCTGAGTTTTTCTTGATGAACTTGAGAGGTGGAAGTCTCTTGTTCTTCTTATTGCTGTTCTAACAGTTTCTGCTCTCTTGCTTGCCTTCGATTCTTCCTAGTTGTTCTTTCAATCTCAGGATCATGAAGGAGTTGGTCAGCTGGGACAGTACCTTGCATACACAAACAGTTTGGCAAACAAGAGTGTTAGCAGTAAAAGTCAGCACACAAACAACAAATATACCAGAAAATATGACAGCAAACCAAAACACAGAAAAATGACAGCAAACAGATCACCACAAATTTTTTTTTTTTTTGCTTTTGCTTAAATTAGTAACCGAAATGGGTATGCTAATATTGAAACACAGTCCCCGACAACGGCGCCAATAACTTGTTGACGAATCTGGGCAAGTATACCCAGTCGTGTAAGTAATACGGTGGTGAGACCGATATTGTTCCCACGAGGACTGTGAGAAGTACTAGCACGTACCGAATCAATTACTATCTAAGCGGATATTTGGATTGAAGGGAGATCGATAGTAAATACCAAGCCCAAATAAGATTTAAACCTAAAACAAACAAAATAAAGAGAAGAGTTCTTTGTGGGATTTTGTCGAACACTTGGGAGGCAGTTAAAAGGATTCTTCAAATGTATGAACGATGCTGGGATTAGGTTCACTAAACTTCATCCCCATGTAATGAAATGACTAATAAACAGTTTCTACTTCATATATGACAATCGATCCACTAAATTACTCAAGCCATGATTCCTCAGATGACGAGAGCCTAAATCCACTAATAGACCCTAATTCCTTAGGTGGCCTAGATTAATGAATTTGCATTAAGATTAGGGATTACGCGATTACTAGTAAACCAAACTCTATTCCTAGATGCAAGGGTTACTAGGTGATTAATTCCAGTTCCGGTTTTAATATGAATTTTCCAATTGCATATCAAAACACTAATCAAGCCATAGGGGTGCTAGCCACAACAAGCATTAAGCATAGAAATCAATCACTCAATAAAGAAGTAAAAACCGTATTACAAGATCAAGTCAGATACATGAGAATTCAGAAATATCTACACCTAACCCCAACAATGGAGGTTTAGCTACTCATGATCATAGCCATTACAAAAGAAATAGAGGTGAGAAGGAAGAGAAACTCCATGGAATCCTGGCCCGCCCCTGGTTGAGAGAGTATTTTGGGTTGAAAAACGTTTTCTCTTCTCGTGTCCCTTTATAGATCGATTCGCGTCCGACCATGATGGCCATCACGCCACGGCCACGCCCGCCTGGCGGCAAATATTGGAGCACCCGTGATGCTCATCCGGGCCGTGATAGCTCGCCTCACCAAATGATCCTCACGGTGATGGCCACCGCAGCCATGACAGATTCTACCAAGAGGGGGTCTGGCTCCATTAACATGTCACGGTCGTGATGGGTATCACGGCTAGGCCGTGACAGATTCTGACTTTTGCCTTCTTTCTTCTCAATTATTGCTCGATCACGACCGTGAGGGTCATCACGGCCAGGCCGTGATGGGCTCTGCCTGGGTCATTTTCTTCATTTTTCAAGCTCTGTCTTCATCCAAGCTCCATCATGGCTAATCTTGAGCATTTTTCCTTAAATTCCTGCAAAACAACACCAAGAAACCGCCTCACCCGATCCAAGGTAAAAACTAATAAAATCCAATCAAATATGCCTAAACTATATGAGAAATGCATGCAAAAACGTACATGAATTATGATGTGAAATCACACTATCAATAGACTTCTCAGGATTTTTCTGACATGATCTCTATTTTCATAAATTTTTCCAAGAGATCTGAGACTGTTGGTGATGGTTTGGAATCTTCCAAACATTTGGTCTATTGTTTCATGTTCACCCATCTTGAACAGCTCATACGGATGAACCAGCATGCTGATCTTGGATTCCTTAACTTGTGAGGAACCCTCATGAGCTAAGGCTAGAGTATCCCAGATTTCTTTAGCAGTATTGCAGCTGCGAACTTTGTCATGTTCAGATCAGGTGATGGCACACATCAAATAATGCTTAGCTTTAAGATTGAGTTGATGCTTTGCCTTTTGATCTGCTGTCCAGTCTACTCTAGCAACAGTAGCTCCATTTTCATTTCTGGGTTCGGTATAACCAGTTTCTATGAGCTCCCAGATGTCCAGACTTTGTGCATCCAAAAAGGCCATCATCCTCTTCTTCCAGTAGTCATAATCAGAACCATCATAGAGAGGAGGTCTGTTGATAGCTTGTCCTTCTGCATCCATGGTTGTTGGATCGTACTCCCTCAGCACTTGTTAGATGCTCAACCCTTTCGAGACTGAGCTTTGATACCAACTGAAGTTGACACGGGCAAACACAAGAAGGGGGGTTGAATTGTGTTTGTTAATAATTTTCGAAAACAACCTTTTAAAACAATTTTTGCACTCAAGGAGGTTAGAAACAGAAGCAAGCACAAAGACAAAGATCCTTTTTTTTAAAGACTTTAGCAAAAGCAATGTCAAAACCCCACAGTTAGTATAATCAAATAAAACTGAAGAGTTTAGGGATAGAAGATTCACGCAAGAGATTTTATCCTGGTTCACTCTCTTCCAACCAAGAGCTATGTCTAGTGTAACATCCCTGGCTGCTTTATGGATTGACGACTGTCCCCACAAACCAACACGGGTCTTTTCAGCGTGCTTTATCCTCACTCACACACTTCCCGGGAAAACTTCCCAGGAGGTCACCCATCCAAGAATTGCTCCATGTCAAGCTCGCTTAACTGTGGAGTTCTTAAGTGATGGGCTACCGAAAAGAAGATGCATCTTATTAGTATAGGTAGTACCAATCAATTCATATAAGCCTTCCTCAACTGTATAGTCCCATACCTACACAGTCTCAGGATCCCTCTCATTCGGGTGTGTTATCGGTTCATTCATGTGTCCCTCCGCGTAGAAGCCTGCCAGGAGCCGCTCCTTGTCCGTGCCTTCTTACACCGGCGACCACTCCCCGCCCTCGTTGGCACCCGAGTGTTACATCAAGTCCCTTCGACTTGAAGAATTTATCCACTATTTCTCCAAATAGATTACAACCAAGTATTCAACACCTCTCCAGGCTACAAGTGTTTATTTCTTACCAAGCCTCTTCAGGCTCTAACTTTAACAAAGAGATTTAATGTTTGATCTTCTGAACTCACTATGTGTGAGGATATGATAGTTTAAGATCAGTTGAATATTACAACAATATTCAAACTAAAGAATACGGACTCTTGCTCTTGAAAGAATATTAGAATGAGTGATTATCGATTAGCAAAAGTTATTCTTCAGAACTTGAGGTCTTCTATTTATAGTGACCTTCTTCTTCACTGTATTTCTTCAATGGTTACTTTGAATAATCCCGTTTAGAGATAGCATTTAATGCATGATATCCGTTGTGACTGAGAGCTTGATTGTGGCAATGCTGAATAGTACTCTTGGTTATCAAGGTAGCATGAAATTGGAGGTTTACTCCTCTGAGTATTGCAGCTTGAGCACTTGTTGTTCCTCCTTTGTGTATAATCCATCCTTTTCAGTCATAAAGTTGTCATCGTACAGATCGTTTTGCAGTATCTTATTGTACGATTCTGCTTTTTGTATTTCTTGATGGTACTATGTTTCTTTTACAACAAGGTGAAACATTAAAGCTGATAAAACAAATGTGAAGAACAAATGTTCTATTGAAATAAATATCGATCATTTGAAATAAATTCAAGAGATTCAGATTGCATTTAATTCATTTCAAGGATGGAGCTCATCTAAAAAGAACTCCATCTACTTAGTTATATGAGAGACTAAATCTGTTCAAAATTTTACTTTGCTCGTCTGATGATGTGGCATATCCTCTTGCCTATCAAGTCTTTGGACTTGCTATTCCTTAATGAGTTATAAAGATCTCCGTCTGATGACATGGTGGTTACAGCTCGTCTACTAGATTACTTTATTTTTCAGTTCATTTACTTATACTAATTACTTCCGTCTGCTTACGTGGTAAGATGGACGCGCTTATTATCAAGTCTTTGGACTTGTTGTATCTAACAAGTTATTTTGGTATTCATCTAGCAAACACTTAGAGCCTCGCTACTTAAGAAAGCTAGTCTACTTAATTAAATAACTAAGTAACTTTACCAAAGTATTTGAGCAGCCCGTCTACATGGGTGGACACGTATTTTTCAATTAGAACTTATCCCATGTTTCTTTTACTTATATGTAAATATTCCTGCATAACTGAAAGTACATGTTAGATCTCAACTAACACTTTGCCAAGCAAATTTAATCCTTTTGTTAGCCTCAAAAGTTAGAGATTATTAAATCCAAAACCACTTTGGTTCCAACAGATGTCAGGTGGATGCTTGAAAAGGGATTTCAGCTCTTGTATAAACTTGACAGCTTGATAATCACTCGAATCTTTCCCTGTCAAATTTGAAAAATGGGCAGATCTTGATGAATTACGATGACCAGCTTCTGACAAAAAATCAATTAAGTCTTCAAGTTTAGAGGCAGGAACTTTTACTGGTTTGACGACAGTAGACAAGGTGTCTGCCGAAAGAGGTGGAAGATGTGACTGAGAATTAGAGTTTGTTGAGGAGTTGGTGAAGAATGAATTGGTTGTTCAGGAGGATTGATGGCATCAAGATTGGCGAGTGTTGAAGTTTTGCTTCTCTCCCTAAGCCGTCGAAAGACAAAACTTCGGGGGCATCTGTTAGGAGTGAATTTTTAAATTTGAGCTTTCGTTAGACAGAAAGAGGCTACATAAAAATTGAGAAAGAAGTCCCAAAATTGATATATACTATTTTGACTAAAAGAAAGTTGACAAGTGCTAAGTCGACAGATGGAAAGTTGACAGAAAAAATTGATATAAAGAAGAACGTCGAATTCAGAAGATTATAGAAAAATTGACAAGTGTGGAGTTGACAAGAAGTTCTTTAGTTGACATGTCAGACAAACAAGGCCATCGAAAAGCAAAACTTGGGGGGCATCTGTTAGGGGTAAATTTTATGATTATTGACGGATGCATTTCAACAGGCTGGCGAAGGAATCAGAGTGATGACTAATATTTTCTAAGTATTGAAAATATTTAGTTGACAAGAAAATACAGGTCGACGGAAAGAATAAATTGACAATCAAGCTTTTTGACAAAGTATTAAGAAGAGTTGTCAAACGTACAGAGAAATGTGAAAATGACCAGGTCCTCAAGACTGACAAGGCATTAGCAAGATAAGCTGCCAAGCAGCCAGACCGTCGAAGACAATCAAGTTGACGTGGAGCGGTTCAAGAAATTGAGCAGTTATCAGAGTTGTTTGACAAGCAGTTTAAATTTGAAATTTAGAGAACTGCCAAGATACGTGACAGTCATTAAGATAGGAAGTTAGTAATAGGTAGTTACTTTATTTGCCTATAAATACTAGTAAGCACAATGTAAATGAGGTTGGAAACTTGAAACATCCTACACGTCTCGATCACACAGCAGACTGATGGATTAACTCAAGTATTCCTTCCACCCTTTTATCATCAATACAATGTTCAATTTCAATACAATATTGGTTCATTTCCTTCAAGTTCTTCATACACTTTCCACTTTATTCATCATGTTCGTCATATTCTTTATGTAACTTTCGTTACTTTTCTGCACTTCATGTTTGTTTAATCAAGTCTTCATTTACTCAAATATTATAATTAGTTCCTAGATTTTGACATCTTTTACTTAAATTAACATTTTCATTTGTTTCTATTCAATTTTCTAGAGATTGTTCTTCGTCAACTTTAATAAATAACTACATTTTCCATATTAATTCATTTGTAGTGTTCTTACATTTCAAATCTAAGTTTTACTTCATGTCAAGTATTCATACTTGATTACTTAGTATTTTAGAAACTATTTCCATTATCTAGGTCGGTTACTTGATACATATCCTACACATCTCGATCACACAGCAGATTGACGGATTACATTCAAGTATTCCCTCCATCCTTCTTATTTCAATACTATGGCAAAATTCAATGCCATTTTAATCTCTTTTGTTCAAGTTCTTTACTTGTTCCTTTTAATTTCAAGTATTTCTCCCAAGTTCGTCTTTTAAGTTTATTTTACTTCTTGCAAGTAGTGTCATTTAGATCTTTCTTTACTTAACTTTCCTTTCAAACTTCAGTTTTCTTTTCATTATAAACTCGGTACGAGTAGGAAGTTATTTTCTATTAAATAATTGTCCTTCTTTTTAAATTTCAAACTTATCTTTTCAAACTCAAGCAGTTTTATTGTCAACTTTCATTATTGACAATATTCTGCACATCTCTTTCAAACTTAAATATTTGTTTTAACAATAAGTCTTTGCCAGTAATTCCTAATTTGGCTAATTGTCAAATTTGTACTTGGCAGACAATTCATATACATATTTTTGACGAGATTACCGCATAACTCGTAGGTCTCACACTCGTTTGATCTTCAATTATTTGTCACGAAGGAATTTTGGTCAGAAACCAAAAAAACCACGTTAACAGCAGGACTGTTAAGTAAAATCATAAAAATGACATAAAATCACAAATAAATTTGTTCTCCAACTGAAACCGAGTTAAAATGTTACAATGAAGTCATCAAAGTTTACCAAACTACATTCTAAAACAATCAACCAAAATATTATACTGAAATCATCGACAACTATCAACTAAAAGTCTAAATTATTATGATAAAAGAGGTAAAATCATCAACATTCAACAATCATCAGTAGTCAACACAAAATTAAGTCTCAATGTTGAGTTTGGTTCAATGAGTTTGGAATTATAAAACCCGATATTCAACCCATGTTCTATGAGTTTTATGTGTTCTTACCTAATACAACCCAATCGTTCCAATCAACCCACAAAATCTGGATTGGATTGGTTAGGGTTCGAGAGTCTAACAAGACGGATGACCACCCTACTTAACATTGTGGACTTTGGACAGTCCATGGTAAAGCTGCACAGATGTTGCTGTTGTCTTGATAAACGGAAAGGGAAAATAAACGTAAGCATAAAGTAGCATCAGAAGAATGGAGAGTCCAATTTAGGAACAAAATATTATTATTTAAGAAAAAAAAAAGTCAAAAGAAAATAAATGAAATGGATGTGGTAACGTTCGGAATCATAGTAGGCATTATAATCCTCTTCTTAATAATAGTTTGCTACATCACCATCGAAGGCACCTGCAAATCACGCTCCTAGTAGAGTAGTAGTACACTACTCCTAAATTCAATTCAATTCAATTCAACTTCATGGCATTGTTTAGAAAGCACGTTCATTCAGCATTGCTTCTTCTAGCTTTGGTTCTTCTTGGGTTGTGTTTGGATCTGAGTTTTGGTCACGAAGGTCACTCTCATTCTGAGTTCTGTAATCACGGCCATCATCATCATCATTCTCACGATGCCAACCACAAACCGAAGCTTCCAGAAGAGTTAGCCGAGGAAGAAGATATGAAATTATATGGGTTTGATTATCCTCATGACCATGATCATGCCCATCATCACTATATCGAGGCTACAGAACTATCGGGTTTAGGTATTTTTTAATTTCTACTTTTTTAATCAATTTTCTGCACCTATGCGTTTTTGGGTATCCGAATCCTTTGTTATTTTTCTTTGCTTTTGGTGTTTGTGTTGCAAATTTAACTCTTTTATGTTGATTTGAAGCATTTTAGTGATTTTACTGTTCACTTGCAACTCATATGAGATGGGTATTGAGTAATGAGTAATGACTTGATTTGTGGATTTTAATGATGTGTTTGAATTAACCTATTTTGTATTCGGAATAACTTATAATCAACTTTCTGGAAGAAAAAATATATATTTTTCCCTAAAAATTAAACTCTTCAACTCGGGGAATCAGGTGAATATAAGTGATTTCTTCAGTGGCTTAATGAATGGAAGATTGTTGAAGTGAATAATAATCTTTAGATGGTAAAAATGCCGTTGGAAGTGAATATTAAAGGATTGAAATGGTTCGGTTCTATAGTTGAAGTAGGGTTGTGAGTGCCAAGTATCTCAAGCATTTCTATAGACAGAAGATGAGAAGCAGGATGCTTACTCAATTGGGGACCCGAGCATATTTGCTTGCTGAACTTGTAATCGTTGTAGACTTGAAATTTGAAGTCCTGTATCTAGTGCATGTTGTTCATGAATCATGAGTTGATTGAGAGATACTTGTAAAATTCTACATTTTCAATTTCGTAACTTTTTACCCTCTTGGATAATTTCTAATGTTATTTATTTATTTTATTATAGGCCTTTGGTTGAATGCATTGGGCTGTTCATTTCTGGTGAGCATGGCTTCCCTTATCTGCCTGATTATCCTGCCTGTAATACTTGGTAAGTAAATACAAATTGTTCATTTCTCAATGGAAAGGCCTATCTATAGTGTACTGAACTGAATACTCTGTTATTCACCTATTTCAGCACAAGGGAAACCATCAAAGGCCGTTGTTGATTCATTGGCTTTATTTGGGGTCAGGTTTCTTCTGACTCCTTTCTTTGGCTTGACTATCTCAAATTCTTCTTTTGGCCACTTTTCTTTCACTATGTCTATCATTAAGAATACTAATGTTTTATCACCCCATCTGTTATTTCCATTAAATTATATGATTACTGTTTTTTTATGAATTGAGTTTAAAACATGTACAGTAATTACTAGTCACTTTATATTGAGTGTTAGTTTGTGAATTCTATTTGCATTACTTTTCATTTAAAATATGCTAGTTAGTGATCTCTAAGCAGCCACAGCCAATGCCCTGTTTTATGGAGATCAATGGCATGAATTCTTTGATGCTTAAGCGATGTCATCTTAATTAATATCTCTTCTTTTTTTGGAGACTTTGTGAAAACGGAAGAGCCTCAGTGCTTCCAACATGTTGGCTTTTCCTATTAAACTGAAATTTGAAAGTCTTTTTTAATGCAAGGGTGACTGGTGGCGGTTCTAGTGATGCTCTTCCATCACCTAAGTTTTTTGTTTCTCCTATAGTCACATGAGCAGTTTGCAATCATTAGGTCACTTTTAAAGGATACTCTGAAGTTCATTTTAAAATAAATCAACAAATAGGACCTGAATTCATTTGAAAATAAAGGACCTGAATTACTATAATGGGTGGATGATTGATAGTTCTCTAATTTGATTGGAAATAAACATAAAATTACAACATGCTCAAGATCTGTCACCGCCTGTGGGCAACACTATCTGGCAGTGTGCAATGCATGCTGTTAAAATGCTGATCACACATAGAGGAATATCACAGTCATTAAGGATAAGATTTTGCAGCTCTATTTTGAGGAATAACATAGTGATCTTCATACTTTGTATATGGGGATCAGCATTTGGCTATTTTAGAGGGTCTTTTTTGTTAGACACCAGAGAGACTAACAAGCTTTGCTTAGCTGGATGTGCTTTTCTTGTCTGCACGGAATTTTTTAGTTTTTTATTTATCCTAGGCGGATATCTTATTTTCTGCTCTATACTACTTTCCTTCTCTTTCCTAACATTTCATATCCGATCTAAAGAAAGGACTAAATATACAGTACCAATCCATAGAAGTTGTCTTAATTCTTGGAAGCTTTAGTATGTTGTGCCCCAGTTAAACTCTTTTTTCATAATTTTACCTTGACACAATTCCTAATGTTTTTACATATTGTCATTGATTTACAAGGAGCCTTGTAGCCGAATTCATCACATGGAACAAGGATTGTGCCAGACCTTCGGAGACATTTGAGTTTTCTCTCTTCTTTTTCACATTGATAGCGATGTTTACCTCTTCCACAAAACAAATGCAAAATAATTATGACCTCATTAAGTGCCTCCAAACTAAGTTTGTTCCACACAGTTCTTATCATCCTGAAGAATTTGCCGTGTCATGCATTCTTATTTTCACTTTAGAGATACATTCTTACGTAATCGCCTACAATGTTAAAGGATCTCCTAGCATGTTATGGTTTTCAGTATTGATGATGACATTTCTTCTAAATACCATTCTGTCTCTAAATGCATGAAATGTGGTTGCTTTATGATGTAGATTCATTTATATTTGAAATTTGGAAACTCATCTTTGCCGTATGACACTTTTAAGTTGTTTTTTATTTAAATTCTTTAGTAGAATTTAGTAAAAATCTGTGTATGGCTAAAATCTGTAGCTCATGAGTCGCTGGCATGTTGCTAACTAGGAAAACTTACTAAGTTACTTTCTGTCAATAAATACCTAAGATATCTTATTTTTCTTACTTCTTTTATTTCTGTTTCACATTTTTTGCTCCATTATCATTGACCATGCCTTTTGCAGGCAGGAGCTATGCTGGGGGATGCTTTTCTTCACCAATTACCACATGCTTTTGGTATGAAAAGCATCAGAACCTGTCTTCAGTGCAGTTAATGCCTTTGTTAGTTAATTTTGTTATCAATGGTTACATGCTGAGCAATTTTCATAAAATAAGTTTACTGGTTAAGTGATTCTGTGCTGTGCATGCTTTGAAATGCGATGCTCAACATCCTCCACTTCCTTAAAAAAAAAAACTAGAAAGAAATTTTATTTCACTATCAATGTATCTCTTAACATCATTTAGATTTTGGTGCTTAAGGGTTCTTACTGTGCTTTTGTACATTTCAATTATTTTAATTGCTAGTTTTCCATTACTTGATATCATTGGAGGAACTAAGGTCCCTCCCTCTACTCCCCACTCCTCTTGCTTATACGTTTGTCGTGTGTGCATTTCTCTTCTTTAAAAAAAAATGGTGTTGACCCTAGAGTGTTGACAGTTGTCTCAGTTTGATTCTGTGCTGTGCATGCTTTGAAATGCAATGCTCAACATCCTCCACTCCCTTAAAAAAACTAGAAAGAAATTTTATTTCACTCTCAATGTATCTCTTAACATCATTTAGATTTTGGTGCTTAAGAGTTCTTACTGTGCTTATGTACAGTTGAATTATTTTAATTGCTAGTTTTCCATTACTTGATATCATTGGAGGAACTAAGGTCCCTCCCTCTACTCCCCTCTCCTCTTGCTAATACGTTCTTCGTGTGTACATTTCTCTTCTTTAAAAAAAAATGGTGTTGACCTTGGAGTGTTGACAGTTGTCTCAGTTTGATCACTAATGCTTTTTGAAAATGTACAAAATCTGAAGTTTGCCAGTTAACCCTAGAATGAAGCACAAGTGAAGTGTTAGCGAGCAGAAGGATTAAAAGTAGGGTGCAGTGTATATGTGTGTTTGTGTGTGAGCGTGTGTGTGATATTTCCTAATTTGTCTTGGTATTTTTACTTTTGAACAAAGTTGAATGATTGGGAGACTTTTCAGTCTTTTCTCATTTTAGTTGATTCTTCTCTTTTTTTCCCTCAATAAAGATGGGAGAATTTCAGACATTGTTTCTTCTGGTGTGTTTTCTTGTAATACCTTTTGTGTTTTTGTTACTTATTTTCTTAATAGTGACAAGTTTCTTCTTGACCAGCCAATTTGGAAATCTGCAATTCACTTAAGGTCAAGTCGTTTGTCTAGATAGCAATAATAGATAGTAGGATTAGTAGTAACGGCATGTTGTAGATTCATAAGTCCTGTTCAGCTCTTTATCCTGTTATTAGTGTTTTGTGCAGATGAAGTTCAGAAACAGTGACCCATCTATTTTTACATTGTCAGGCAGTTGCTTTCCTTTGGAAAAGATCTTTTTGTTGTGTTTAAACTTTGAAGGATCTTAGGTGTTCTCTTTAATTTAGAGCAATTTCTCACGCTCTTTTTTAAATGTTTTGGAAGAAACAAGGATTAAGCGTTTGGGTATAGGCTGTAATTTGGTGTGCACTTCACTTTAGAAGCAAGTTTCTGTTTCTGATTTGCAGATATTGGACAACCTTGCTGTATTCTTGATTGAGTTGATTCTCTCTCTTTCCTTGTTTTCTTCTTTTTCTGTTAGAGAGGATGTCTTATCCTTCCCCTAGTTTTATTATCCCTCTTTTTTTTTTTCTATGAATATTTATTATTCTATATAAAAATATGTGTTATTTTGTTACATTAATATGATTCTCTTTTACTGCAGGTGGTGAACACTCCCATTCTCATGATAACCATGCAGACCATGATCATGATGCTAGTTCTGGACATGGGCATTCACACTCTTTATCAGATCTTTCTACAGGGATGTCCATCCTAGGTTAGTAGTGATGTGCTTGATATTTCTTACTGACTGTTGGTTATTCACCTTGCACAGATATAATTATTGGCTTTTCTTCTACTGATTAATTGCATGGAATAAGTTTGTGACATATTTTTATTCCGCTTATTAAGTATTTTAGCCTGGGTGAAAGGAAGTGTATTATATTTTATTGTGTTCGTTATGCTAGGATAGAATATTCTTTCTTTATTAGAAATAAGTCTCTGTTTGTGTTCTGGGCTTGAGCAGGCCCAGTAGGTGCTGCCTGCCTTGTAACTGTTAGCTAGTTGTACGGCTGTCATAGTTAGTTTAGAGTTAGTTAACTATCAGTTTTCTGTTACAACTGTTCTCTGCTACCTAACAGCATATATACTGTTAGCTTCTTGTATGATCAATTGAGATGAATAATACAATTTTCTCAGTTTCGGAAATTACGTTTTCTTTCTCTTTCTCTCCCTTTCTCTATTTCTAACATCCTTGAAGAGTAGACAGCGGTGATCTTCTTTCAGTGTGTGGAATACATCCATGTCTTGTATCAAATTTTTAGCACTTCCTATTTCTAATTCTACTACTTAATTTTTTTACATACTTCTCTGATATGTATTGGTGATGTATCAGAGTATATCGGTATTGGATACGTATCCAATTCGGATATGGGGAGGAGAAGCACGTTTTGGTGCTTCAGATAATCTGATCCACCAGCAGTGAAACTCTCTGCATTATCAGTAAACTTGAACATGCCACATAATGGTAATTACTTTTTTTTTCACTGGCCGTAAAAACTTTTGACAATTTCAAATAGGTGCCATCACATGGTTAGTATAACTTTTGGCATCAACTTATTCGGAGCAAACATGGTTTTCAGCAGAATGAATGGGATGTGAGGGCTGCAGTCTGTGCAAATTATGCAACTTGCTCAAGTCGTTGGAAATGTCATTATTGTTTATCTTTGCATCATCAACTCATTGGCAGCTTCTATTTCTTCCAAAATCAGTCCTTTTCTTGGACGCCCTGGTTCTCAGCAGAATGGATGGGATGTGAGGGCTGCAGTCTGTGCAAGTTATGCAACTTGCTCAAGTAGTTGGAAATGTCATTATTGTTTATCTTCTTTGCATCATCAACTCATTGGCAGCTTCTATTTCTTCCAAAATCAGTCCTTGGACGCCCGTTTTCTGTGAAACGCTAATTGTAGAGAAACTGTCAAGTTGGCAGCACTTCTTGGTTTGGTTATCTCTATATCCCGATCTTCTTTGCTGGATTGGAGGATGTGGTCTTTAGACTCCTTTGGAGTCTTTACTTTAAGTCTTCCGTCCAATTTTCCATCCATTCTCCAAACCGGGCAGTTTTCTTCTTGGACAAGATCCCTTCAGACTTGCCATTGATCAAATGTATAGAAGCTTTAGGGTGCGTTTGAGTATATAACTTGATTTAAAGCTTATTCAATAAGCTTTTTTAAAATAAGCTAAAAGTGCTTATTTTCATAAGCTTCTCTCGTATGCTTATTGAAATAAGCTAAAAAGAGCTTAGAGGAAAGTCGAAAACTATTTTAATAAACTATTAGACTTATTTTCTTAAGTATTTTTATAAGTCCAAATAAGTTCTTTATAAGCTTTTCCAAACGCTCCCTTAACATTTACTTTTCTTATGAATTTCAGATTTTAAGCCCATCTTTTCTGTAAGAAACTATCAAGACAACCATCTTTTCATAAAAGTGAGAAAAGAATTAGAAGAAAAGAAACAAAATGTCAAGGCTGAATTTTTTCTGCTGTTGGTCTGCTTAATGCCATGCTTGTAGCTGTGATTGATATTTTAATTTTATTAGTCTATATATTGTTTTCTGTCAATTTTATTTCCTGCCTAGGTCTCTCTAGTTAGTTTTTAATCTTCAGAAATCTAGGTTATACAGATGGGTTCTTTGCAGCACTAATTCTTACCATGTTTGCTGATTCTTGCAGCTGGAATTGTACTCTTTCTTCTCGTGGAGAAGGTAGTGAGATATGTTGAGGAAAACTCTGGAGAAGCTAGTTCATGGACGCATGGACACCACCACCATACCCACAACAGCAAGAAAAAACTGAAAGATGATAACAATTCTAATCTCAACTTGCAGTCAAAGTCTTTAAATGCAAAAGAAGAGAAATCGCTAGATGAGGGAAAAGAACATGATCGGGCATCACATGACTCTTTGAAGGGAGATAATCCTGCTCAATCTGAATCCTCACTTAGAAAGGTAAGATGAGCGCTAGTATGTTGATACAGCTTACTGAGGTTGGAACACGCTGCTCTTTATCGTGATGTTGCTGGCCTAGCCATTTGTTGGGTTTGAACCATAGTTGATGTTATGCTTATAACTTTTACCAGTGGACGTTGTTGTTCAGACTTCACATGTTTGGCCAGCTGTGCTGACAATAACTAAAGACAAATAAGATAGTAGTATAGGGCATAAAAGCAAAACCTGAACAGCAGAATAGGTTGGTCACACAGGTTATATAGAATGCTGTATTGGATTGCTTCTCCTTATTTGTAGTACAGTATTAGAGGCAAAATCTGAACAGTTTATTTAGCTTGAATGGAATATTGGAAGTGATGTGAAAAATTTATCTGATATATGATATATCCTTGTATTACAGAGAATTGGTAGCAATGCCACCAAAGGTGATAATCTGGATACTAGTGCTGTAAATAGCTCCACAGATAACACTGAATCCTCAAATGTTAAGGAACCAATTAGATCATCAAGTCTTGTGTTTGGTTATCTCAATCTTTTCTCTGATGGAGTTGTAAGTTATATTGACTTCTTATTGATTGAATTGAAGGAAAGCTTTCCCTGTATTCATTCAAAATGTGTTAATATTGCAGCATAATTTCACTGATGGAATGGCATTAGGTAGCGCATTTTTGCTTTATGGATCTGTTGGCGGCTGGTCAAGAACTCTGTTTTTGCTCGCACATGAGCTTCCTCAAGAGGTTCAACTTAATCGTTATTCTATCTGTTTTGCCTGTTTTCAGTATCCCAATTATTCAGCCATAACTTAAATTGTAGCAGATACTTGAGAGATTTGATAGGACTTTAGGTAAAATGAATTTATGAAAATTCTTGAGTGCTATTCGCTAAGTACATGAATGATACAACCTAGGTACATAAATATACAGGTACATGAAAATTTGTATGTTTAATTTGACGTGTCGCAAGTACGTCTTTGTCTGTCCCTAAATTTTGTGCTAAACTTCATAAAAAGCTTAGATCTTTTACGACAAAGTTAACACTAATTTGTTAGATAGATATTTGCAAAACTTTGATGTCGGAATAGCCAAAACATGTCATTCATCCGAGGACACTAATGTAAATGCTCAATGTAATCATTGTTATGTTACTATAATCTTGACAAGCATAAGGGACAATAAAACTTCATGCACGACATTAAACATATATCATCTGGTGACTTTTATGCAAATATATGTTCATATAAACATACATTGAAGGTTCTTGATTGATTTGAAATAGTTATTAGATTATATTACCTATAATCCTTGTCACATCATCTGGTGAGTTATATGAAAATATATTTCTAGATATATTTTCTCTCATTGACATGGCCACAAGAAATTGCCATTATCCTCTACCTTTTCTATTTTATCTCTTTAGAGCTGTTAAATAACTTGGACCGATTAGCTTCCTAATTGGCTGTTCACTCTTTTTGATCTTATGCTAACTCAATCTTCTTCAACTTTGTTCACATCAGCTTCCTTGTCTTGTCTTTCCCACCAAAAGTTTATGTTATTTGTGTTAGGAACCTCTCTTCCTGATATGAAGAACAGAGCCTAACCCTCAAGAAAGAAACTCACGGCAGCAAAAAAGAAAGACTAAAACACTTCTTTATTGATAGTAAAAATGAAAACAACACAGAACAAGGTATTCAAGTATACCCCAGAAGGAGCACTCTCCTTTCACACTAGGATTAACCCAGTCACAAATCAATGATTACAAAGACTCATTTCCTACCCTATTAGTAGCCTTATTTATAGGCAAACCCCCTAACAATTAGCTAACTGATTTCTCTAACAAATCCTATCAGCAAATCAATTATTCCTAACTTCTACTAAGGCCTCCTAACTTCTACTAAGGCCCATCCATACTAAGGCCTAACAATTTGTTTCTTTCACGTACAGGTTGGCGATTTTGGTATTCTGATAAGATCTGGTTTCAGCATACCAAAAGCTCTGTTCTTCAACTTTCTTTCAGCACTTGTGGCACTTGCAGGAACTGCTTTGGTGAGTGTTGTCTTCATTCAATGTATTTAGTTGTTTAGTGGATCCACAATCAGCAGATATGCACCCAGAAACATTTTCGAAAAAAATGGAAAGGTTAATATTGGCAGTACTGTGTTCACATTTTTCCTTGTTAAGACACTATGGATTTGATATTGATTACAGAATCGGTGACTGGAAGAGCGTAATTAAGTAAATGAGCATAGGAGAAAGAAAAGGGAAACCAGCATTTACATTACTCATTTCAGAATGAGTATACAATTAATCTATTTTTCCTTCCTAAAGTAAAAGGAATAAAGATGAAAAGAGAGACTCATTATATCTAGGGAATTTACTGATTAAGTTAGGACAATTGTAAGTATCACATTCGAGTTCATTTCCATGTCCCCCTTCCCCTGAATAGAAGCGGGGCTTGCCCATCTTTCCCCTTTGTTGATTTGCTACCCATCACTATTAGTATGTCCAAAAGTGAATAATAATGAAATAATAAATAATTGTTTTTCGTGTAGGCTCTACTTTGGGGGAAAGATCCTGGACAGTCATCTGTGATTGAGGTGAGTAATTTTCCATAATGAATATGTTGGTGGAGTTTTAAGTTGATTTTAGCAATGACACATTTTCCTTTTGACAGGGATTTACAGCAGGTGGATTTATATACATTGCAATTGCAGGAGTGCTTGCAGAAATGAATAACAATGGGAAGACGACGTTGAGAAGTACAGCCGTCCAAATAGTCTCACTGACAATGGGCATGGCTATTGCCCTTGGTATTTCCCTTGTAGAATGAATGAAATGTGGTATTTCCCTTGTAGAATGAATGGCATGTGCTCTGTTAGGACATGCATATCTTGATTCTTGTTGTGCCAATTATTTCACAAAAAAGTATGCAGCCTTGTCTAAAATCATTTCATTAATGTGCTTTCTGCTAAATGGTGGACCCAGAAAAGCTTGTAGGGGAACTGGTAGAAAATGATAGATCAAACAGAATGGCCAGAATTAAACTTGCAATCATTCGTTACTCCCCCAACAGAGCGAACTTTGTATAGTACATGCTCCTTTAAAGTCGTTAATACTGGCCTAGCACAAGCAGGTCTTTGTCAGATTATTTTTATTTCTTTTGAGCTGTATAGCAGCCAATGCTTTTCTCTTTCTGATGCACGTGAGATGAAAACATTGATTATGTCTGATATTGTACATTTTTTCTTCCTTTGTTTTTTAATTGTTAGTTTTTGTTTTGATTCCAATGGAAATTGAGCCCACACTCCTGCATTTGTAGCTATCAATGTGAGCCTAAACCCATGAGTCAATCCAGCTCACAATGAGTATTTTTCTGGTTCCCCAAAATCCAAGTTGTAGCCAACTTAGCTCACTTAACTCATGGCTCATCCTGGTTCAACCCGAGTTGACTCGCTGGGTTGGATATTTTTAGAAGGAAAAAAAAACTCTTTAACACATTATGGGTACAAAAGTTCATCACTCGTCGTCCTCCCAAATTGAAACCCTAGCATACTCCCTCTCCCTCTCACTTTCTAATCTCTTGTCACCGCGGTCACCATTGACTACTACACCAGCCATTGTTGGTGAACTATCTTTTGTTGGTTTTATGCACAAATACCACCCAACTATGAACATTAAAATGCACCATGTTGAACAATCCACGCGTGCCCATTATTGAACAACCTATGACCATTGTCATATTAATCGAAGCACTGCATCTCGCGACCATCCTCGAAGAATTCTTTACCACTTCAGCTTCAAATTTGTACCCTTTTATATTCCTACAGCTAGAAGAATCAGAGGCCAGATCTTTTGGTTCTTGGAAGGATTTTGTCTTGTGTTGAGAGATGAACCGAGTTGATGCATTTTGACAGCTCAACCTACTTTTGGACAAAGGTGGTTTATCTATAGTATATATAGAATCTTTTGATGAAGGTTGGAGAAGAACAGAATCTTTTCTCTTTTTGGCTCTTTCTACCCCCTTTAAATTATTTTAATGAGCCAACTCGTTTAAACTTTCAACCTAGTTGGTTGATCAACTATTAGCTTCTCACTAAACTGTAGTGAACAAACCCGTGAGTTATGTTGGATCTACGGCATATGTAGATCTCATTTCATATATTTTGGTGAGACTAGGTTTTGATTTTGAAGTTTCAGTTAGAGCATTTAGCCTGCAATCATTGACGTGCCTAGTTAGGGATATAAATTTTTAACTTCACAAGTATTATTCTTGAAATAGACAAAAGTAAATGGCAGAAGGGAGTTAAATTAAATCATTATACAAATGCTTGGTTCATCAAAACTTAGGGTAAAAAGTCTATCATACGCTTGAATACTACTACACTTTCAACATGTTTATGCTTGATGAATTAATTGTGTAACATGCTCATTTGATACTATAAAGTACAATAATGCCTGGATTTAATAGAAAACATGAGATACAATTTTTAACGATATATGATGAATACTTGGGGTTCTTGCTGCACCTATGCTTTTCATCTTGCTCTATTGAAGCAAACCCAGCTTATAATCAAAATGCCATTCATCATTACATATAATGTTGTGGTGGAATTTATTCCTTTGTTACGACTCATCAAACTTGTCCAACTGCTGAAGCATTTGGAAGATGGTGATATTCTGTGCTGGTAGGGGAGGAGGGAGAGGCGGCATTCTCATTAATGGAGTCATCACAAGGTCTCCTCCGTGTGTGAGGGTGTGATGCCGCTTTCGTACTCCTCTAGCCGGAGGCTCTGTGTCTCTGGTGGCTGCTCTTTCTCTATTCTCCATGGCTCCAGATATTTCTACTCTCTTCCTTAAGCTTTCTGCAAACCTTTTATCATGTATTCCTCCATCCTGCAAAGGAGGGTTGCATGTGCCATGATAAGAAATATATTAGTGGTGTTATTTTTGCAAATGTCTCCCTTATATATGTTAATAATACTAAATTATTTAATAATAGACTGATATTGTGAAATACAAACTAGTAGTCTATAGTTGATTAATCAATTGATACACATTAACAAATAATTAACTCGTGATTGACAGGTGTGAGTCGTGGGAGATGTCAAACATAAAAGAACTCATGATTAACCGGTGTATGAAAGGCCAGCATTTGAAGTGTACAAATAACAAAACACGAGTGTATAGCAGAATTTATTTTACTTTTTTTTTTGCATGCTCCTTTTTACACTTATTTTATGACCATTTATCTATCTATTATTGTTTTTAAAAGCAAAAAACTTTAGATGAATGATTATTCATATATTTGTGTAAAAAAAAGGCAAGAGTATCATTTTTCTGTCGCGTATAGTATCCTATTCTTTGGAAGGCTTCCGTCCTATTCTATGTGATTTTCTGTGCTGTACATACAGTATCCTAAAATGTCACCTTCCACACCAGTTATTCAAAAGCTAGAAATAGAATCCCCCGGTCCAACATGAGTTTGCATATTTGGATAATTGGATCTATTGGTTGCTCAGGACTCAGGAGGATTTAAAGGGGAGCTCAAATATGAGATTTGATTTGGCTAGCCAAAAAATTTTATCTTCAAAATCTTAGACACCTTATAAAAGCTTAATCCACTCCTTTTAGTGTTGTTATTCAAGAATATGAGAAAATCCTTATCCATATTTTACATAAAGCACACCACCTAAACATTTTTAATTAATCCTGCACCTTAGCTCTATTATGTGAGCACAGCTACAATACAAATGCATAAATAGTCATATCAAACAATATCATTGGCATAAAACAGTAAACAAACATTAAAAACGAAGCTGCATTATTTTTGCTAAGCCATGCAAAACCAGGTTTCAATTCACATCATAAGTTAAGTAGAAAACTGATATATATATAAATAGCATATATGCTTACATTGATAACAGAAGATTCAGGCATTGGACATTTCACTGGACGATCTTCATCTGGTGGCTCCATAGGGTGTTCAACTGGGCAGAAATCGTTGTTTTTCTCAACCCCTTGATGATGATGATGATGCACTTCCATGATAATACCCCCTTGTTGTGTCCCACTAGTCTCATAAATTAAGTGAAACTCGCTCTCTTTTTCGTCCTAGAATGAACCAAAGAAGTTGGCACATCTTTATAAACACACTAGAACCAGATGCTGCTATATAAACTACTCAAGTTTCACAACTAACAAGAATAGAAGAAGGAAAAAAACAATACAGCAATAGTTCTTCACAATTATTAATACATTTTCCAGTTACCCATTTTGTCAAAAGGAATAACTTGGGGAGAGACAGACAGAGAAAAACAAGGTTCAAGAGAGGACTTACAAAATGATCCCCGCATGAAAATCCCATCAGCATATAAGCTCATGCCAGAGAAGCTGAGAAAATGTTGGTTTGTCTCTTGTGTCTTTGAGAGAGAAAGAGAGAGAGGGGAAAAGATATCTAAAGAGAAAGACAGCATAAAAAGAAGGGATAGAGCAGGCTGAAAGAGGAGAGGAAGGAAGGTGGCAATGTGGGATCACCCTACAGTTTAACTGTTGAAGAGGAAGAAAGAGAATAATTTTTATCCATATCATGAACAGTGAACACTCGTATTTTTCACATTTATATGTCAAGTTATAAAACTATATATGTTACAAATACAAGTTAATTTTAAAAGAAGGAAAACTCTTTTAAGACAACAGTTGGCCAATGTGATGAATGGAGATATACACAGCAAAAAAAATACTGATATTGAAAATAAATTTTGCCAAATATATTCTCTATATAAATAATCGAACCATTAAAAAAAACAGCTGAAGATCAAGAAGGAGAATACTCTTAGAATGTGTTTGGAAAAACTTATTATTAAAATCGTTATAATCAGAATCTATTTTTATTTGGGTATATTTACTGAAAAATAATTTTAATATAATTTATTTTGTTTGGATGATGAAAAAAATACATTTGCATGATAAATTACGAAAAAGAGCGTGATGTGTTATATCGAGATAGGGAATACTGATATGCAAAGTCTTACTTTTGGGGTAAGATAGGGACATGAGGTGAGATGCAAAAATAATCTCCCCTAAACAATCTACTAGTCCTAAGTGAGATATGGCATAAAAGTAGCATTTTTTTCCTAAAAAAAAGTTTTTAAAAAAATTTAGGTTAATAAGTAAAAACTCAAGCACCCTGATTTTATTTGAAACAACTTTTTTAAGAGAAAAACAGTTGAAATCCCAACAATTAATCTTTCCAAAACACACACTTATTATTACTTTACATCTATATAATTGTTCCTTATCTTTAAATTTTTTCTACACATGTAGCAAGGTAATTAAAATACGCAAGAAAAGATGTGATAAACAACGTATAGGATGGAAGATTCCCATTGGCATTTTGCTACTAGTGCTTTTAGAATTTTATCGTTTTGCTTTCTTTATTTTTTAGCTGGGTCCTTGTCACTTGGCGAATCAGAGGCATGGCTTTTATGCTGCTTTGCTGCTTTTTAAGAAGGGTAGCAGTGTAGTTTGGTTGAAAATGTTAGCATCTCTCTCTCTCTCTCTATCCCAATTCCCACACACACACTTTCTGCTTTTCTTGGATTTTGCAGGAGAGGGAAATGCCCAACAGATTTTGTGCTTGCTGCTAAGTTACATACATGATACACTCATCGTAAAGAGAGAATTAAATAAAAAACAAAAGCTTAGAAAATGAGGTGTGGCGAAAGAGAAAGCGAGAGCCGAAAGCAAAAATATAGCGTCATTGGCAATGGCATGGCTTTAGTCTTCACACTTTTGAATGAAGTACCCCTTCATTTATATCGATGTAATATTCGTAAAGTAGGCCAATATGATACGTAATAGTATATATATAATGTAGCAGTTTCAATATCAAAGCTATATATATATATTATGGTCCACCATCCAAAATTTACACCACTCATATGACAAGAGCTGAATCAATCATTTTGACACATGAACATTTAACTTTAATACACGATGAAGGTTTGAAAATCTGACCCAACCATATAGCTATTTGATTGATCAACAATTTGCCATGTGAATAATACAATGGGTGGTGTAAAAGTTTGGGCGGTGCAACTTAGTACAAGCCATATATATATATATATAAGGCATGCGCATTAACACTTTTTTCTTAGTTGTGCATATGTACATGGTAGAAATTAGGATGATGAATCATTTGATGATTATGTAAATTCTTGCAATATGTTATATAAGTAGTTCTCGTTACAATCTTCTTGTAAACTTATTCTGATATCGAGGATATAATGCAAATGTAAGGGAACTCCTAAGAGATCTGTAACAGTTCCAAATTAATACAACCTTTTCATATTATGATTCATTTATTTACGATTATTAAATTTTTTCATGTGTGTGGAATTTTTCTTAACTTTTTCCAAATAAAAATTTCTTTTGTGCTACAGAAAACGATGATATTATTGTGGAAGAACATATCAACAATGTTATTGTTGTTATTTTGCTGGTTGCTTTTACGGTGGAATAGGAGGTTAATTGATCCACCCATGCATGAACCATCATTTTTATTGGGCATAAGAGGTTAATACCGTCTCATGTGTATCCACGCACGTGTTTAAACTAGTTAACGGTTCCCTAAGAATGTTACCACGCGCTTGCATCATATTCAAGTTTCTCGGCCGAATGGATTAAA
The DNA here is from genome assembly GCA_030762895.1 of Sophora flavescens. Lineage (NCBI taxonomy): Eukaryota > Viridiplantae > Streptophyta > Magnoliopsida > Fabales > Fabaceae > Sophora > Sophora flavescens. The sequence goes on from CM061068.1 coordinate 78,608,691, forward strand.
ATTGCATTTATGAATCGATTATATGAGCTAATTGATTCATGGAACAAACATTTTTAATTGTTATTGATAATAGATTTACTAATCAATTCATGGAATAATCATTGGTTTCTAGTAATTGATGTCCAAGTTTCTAGCTGAACACATCACATGTGATAATCTATTAAAATTGTGTTTATGAAAGAATTATGTGGGCTAATCGATACATGGAATAAACATTAGTCATTATTAACCGATTCACCTAAACTTACTTCCTAATTCCATTTTTTTTAGTTAATTTGGTTTGGCTCAAACTGACCTTTCAGTAAAATATATATATATATATATATATATATGATTTTCCATTCATTTTAACTAAATAAATGAATTTAGGAAAAATAAACTTTTAAATATATCTCAAAAATAGATTATTTTAAGAAATATTCTTGGAATGTTACCAACATATTAATCATCCAAACTTTTTTTATTATTATTTAAGTAAAAATGATAACTAATATTGTTTAAGGAACCAAATATATTTGTCAAAAAAAATCAAATATACAAATTTTATACCGAAAATTGATATATTCAATATTGAATACTTTAACATAAGAGGAGAAAAATTGAATAAAACAAAAAGAGAGGAAGAATGGGGTGGGCCACATGTCATTGATCAGTGAATCCCATTGCTTTGAGAAAAATCAAGGGAGTGAGAGTGAATGCTTAAATAAACACGTACATCCCTCATGTCTCATTTTTATTTAAAGATATTTATGTTATTTTATTCATAATTATTTTTAGTTTTTTTTTTTTTGGTGTTAAAAGAAAAGAAAAGATTTATTTATTTTCTCTACTATCAAACTATTAAACAACCAACATGTGGTTGGTCCAATTGATAAGGAACTTGAATACTTTAAGTAAGTGGTCAGGGGTTCGAATCCTACCTCTTGTGTATAGAGAAAACTGGTTGAGAGGAGGAATCCACCTTGTGTGCCCGACAGGTTCCTCAACAGAAATTAGTTACTATTAAGATGGTGGAGACTTCGTTTCCATAACATGATTAAAAAAAAACTATCAAACAATGATATCATTTTTTAATAATTTTCTCTAATCTTTTCTTTCCTCATACTTTCTTTTCTTAATCAAACAAAGTATAAAATTTTAAAATTATAATTCTGAATAAAAAAAATTCATCTGAGTATTAGTTAGCAACACGCTTTAGTAAGAAAAGCCAAAAATTAATATTGGTTAAAGGAATACTTTCGTTTCTATACGTTACATGAATTCTCGATTTGATCATTATACATAAAAAATTATTAAAATGATCCTTATACGTATAAAAAGTCTACATTTAGTCAGTGCAATACAAAATGTTAGGGACTGATTTAATAATTTTTTGCTCGTATAGGGATCAAATGGGTAATGTGTAGGGACCAAATTGAGACTTTTTGTACGTATAGGGACCATTTTAATAATTTTTTATGTATAAGAACCAAATCAAGAATTCGTGTCACGTATAGGGACCAAAGTACTACCTCCGGACTCAATTATAAGCAAAAATAACTAATTTCATACTTATTAAGGAAGTTAGTTAATTTAGTTTAATTGTCTTGATTTATATAAAAAAAAATGAGTTATGATTATTAAACTACATTTTAATTGTCTCAGGAAGATACAATGCTATTGAAAAAATAAAGGGAGATTTGGTTTGATTGATTAATTTTCTTGATTTTTGAAATACTTATATTAAATAGAGTTAAGTTAATTGGATTTTATTTATATTTGAGTAAAAAAATATAAATATTTTGTTTCCTTATAATTGAGTCCAGAAGGAGTATTACTTTACCCATTAATATACCACAGTCTTACACCTCTCCAATTTTATTTTATTTTGAATATAATACACCTCTCCTTTTTTCTTAAAAGGAAAATGTTTACATATATGACGTACGAATAGCATTTTACGAGGAAACATGTTCTTCAATGTCTGGCTCCTTTATGTCGGCCTGCATATCATTATTATTATACTTTTATTTGTTCATCATATCATTATTTTAATTTTTCGTCTAGTGAGTGATAGGACGTTTATGATAAATGAAAAATGTTCCTTTAAATAATTTTTCTTCAAATAAATACATTTTTATTTTGATATCAAAATGCATAAATATTTTAACTTATTAAATAGTTTATTATTGATATACTATTCTTTAATTATTTATTCACTTTAAAATTAAAGTTATTTAAAAATATATATTATAAATAGACAAATAATAGTCGGTGTCTAAGAAATAAAAAATTATTTTTGTATTAAAAAATAATATATAATATATATAATATATATAAAAAATGATAGGGCTTTTTTTTGGTGGATTAAAAATTGATAGTGTTAATTTCACAACAAAAACTTTCTTCTTTCGTCCACACGTCATATGTTTACGGCATTCTACTACTAGTATACGGTTGAGAGCGTCGTGACATATATCTTACCACAATGTGTGATACTAGGATTCAACGATTTAGGGAAGTTCATGATTATAACATTTCAAAAACTTGATATTAAATTTTAAATTGATGTTAAATGAGTGATGAGTTGGAAAAGAGAAACATTAAATCATAATAGGTTTAAATAAGTTTTTGGTCCCTATAAATATGGTGATATTTGGTTTTAGTTCCTCCAATTTTTTTTTCTTAGGAAATGATTCCTTAATGTTTTAAAACTTTGAAAATGAACCCTCCTATTAAGTCAACTATGCTAAGTGATGACGTGGCAAACGGTCCACCACATCATCAATGTCACATGTACTAAAATAATATTATTTAATTCCATATTGGATTTTTAATTATTTAAATAATCTTAAATAATTAAGTAATATTTAATTTTTAATAATTATAATTATTTCAAGATATTAAAAAGTTATTAAATTAATTAAAAATTCATAATTAATTAAAATTAAATAATTAAAAAATAATTATTCAGTAAAAAAAATTAAATTACTTAATTTTTAATAGGATTTAGTTGGCACGCACTACGTGAAGCTTTTTACACTGTCGACCAATTAGAAATTGACACCTCACTAAAAATCTTTGACTTTTATCCTAACTTCATTAAAAGTTATATATACTTTGATGTCTGATTGGTTGACGGTGTAAAAAAACTCTACACTGACAGTATATAACAATTAAACTCTTTTTAATAATTATACTTTAAAATAATTAAATAGCTATACTTTATAATAATTATAATTTTTAAATAAATAATTATCTCAATTTTTAAAATTAATAAATAATTATAATTTTTAAAAAATTAAATAATTATAATTGAATAATTAAAATAAATAAGTAATTATTAAATTATTAAATAGTATAATTATTTGATATCCTGAAATAATTATAATTATGAAAAGTTAAAAATTTAAAATTACTTAAGATTATTTAAATAATTTAAAATCCAATATAGAATTAAATAATATTATTTTGGTACATGTGGCATTGATGACGCGACGGTCTGTTTATCACGTCATCACTTAGCAATATAGTTAATTTAACGGGAGGGGTCATTTTCAAAGTTTTAAAACGTTAAGGAACCATTTCCTAAGAAAAATTTTTGGAGGGACTATAACAAAATCTCTCCATATTTATAGTGACCAAAAACTTATTTAAACCGATCATAATACTTGCCTGTCGTACCTTTGTTGAGCTGCAGTTGTTGTTGGGGCTTTTGAGCAAAATTAAGATTATATAGAATACTTATGAAGCAAAAAACTGTGAAAATTCTCTTAAATTCAACCTAAATGCCCTCTAATCTTGCTCGTTGAAGCAATAGTTTTCTTGTTGAAATTGAAGGTGTCTAGTCGGAAGCATCTAGAGTAAAGTTATCCGAAAGAAAATAATAAATAAATGCTTTATTTGATTTTTTTTAATACAAATCCAACATAATTGTCAAGAGTGTATTGGATTGAGATTTTAAAAGATTGTTTTGATTATAAAAAGTCTTGTGGATTTTTAAAGATTATGTAAGAATGTAATGACTTATAAGACTTTTTTTTAAAAGATTGTTATAATCAGGATTCTAATGTTTGGATTTTAAAGGATTTATATCATAAGACTTTATAAGATTTGAATAGACTATATGGATTTATAAGATTTGAAAGGAATACATGATTTTTAGCAAAGATTCAAAGTTACAAAAATCAATGGAAAACATAACAAAGAAATGAATAATTTTTAATTAAAAAAAAGTAAAATCCAATACAAATTTTCTAATCTTTTAATAGACAATTCGATGTAGCTTTATGTCCTCCTAAGTCTCCAAGATTCATAATTTTCTTTGTCATTTCCTTTATTATTTCCTTGTTGTGAATCCCCCATTTAAATTACTACTACATGTGTAAAAAAATTATTAGTTATTTCACAAGGATACCTATTATACCAATCAACAAAATCACAATTAGGAAAGCAACAACTCTTGGTCAGGATTTACTAACCGTGCGGCCGACTAAGATATTAGTCCCATAGCGGGTCCAAAGGATCTAAGCCGTGGGGATACTTCAAGGGCTCACTCGGTCCCAAAAACTAATTAGGGTGAGTACCAAAAAAAAAATCACAATTAGTAATGAGTGTACCAGTAAAAAATACAAACTGGATTCAACTATTGTTTTATATATATATATACCAGAGGGATAACGGGTTTACAGGAAGGGAGAAAGGGAAATAGAGAGCAGCATGAAAGAAGTATGAGAACAGGTGGAGATTTACATATAATAAAACAAAATAATTAAAATATGCAGGTTAAAACATGAAAACAGTAAAAACAGATACTATAGAAAGGTGGTAGAATTGACCAAGATCTGAAAATATTAAAAAGAAACCGGAGCGGAGGCAGAGCCTCACCAAGACCGGTGGAGGGAGATGAGAAGATTTCTAAACCATGTGCTTATAAATTGAACGATTGAAAACTACAAGATTGAAAGAAAGAAAATAGGAAGAAGAAGAACTGAGGAACTCACAAGATGAGAACTCTCAGAGCAGTCAAAGCTTCTCTCTCTAAAATTCTCTCTAAAATTTCGGATGCCTAACAACTGAGCCTAGCATTCAATTTATAGAAGATTGAAAATTTACTATTACAACAGTATCGGTAATGTTGACCTATATTATTGCAACTATTGATGAGCAGTTCCGGTAACTTGACTGGGACTGTACTGTCGGTAATGAATAGTGTCGGTGATGAACAATGTCGGTATCTTGACTAGAACTGTGACTGTCGGTAATGAACATTACTCGAAGGCGACTGGAACTATTCATACCAGAAAATTGTTTGAGATTGTCGGTTGAGTGACCGGAATTATTCATCTTCGCTCAAGTTGACTGTTGTGTCAATTCCATAGCAGTCATCTTCATTTTGATGGAAAGGATCTGAACATTGGCTTATATCCTCCTGGTCTTCATCTTCATCAGACTGGAGGAGCTTCTGTTGGGATGATTTTGATGAAGAGGCTATCTCTTCCTTTGCCAGTTTTAAGATAGTCCCCATATTCTGAAGAAAACTTTCTTTTGATTTGGACCCTGCCAAAACTGAAACTATTTGTGATCTTTGATTCAGAAACACACATATTTCTGGATTGACTGTTTTTATCCATTTAGGATTTTGTTGGAATCATGTCTTGACACTGTCACTGGTGGCTGCCGCATAGTTGAACTAAGCCCACCACTTGACATAAGCCGATCTTTACAAAATGGGTAATATGCCAAGATAATGATCTTGCTTCTGGTATTTGTATTGCCAGCTGAACACCCATGCAAGGGATAATTTTGAGAAAAATTTTAGATTGATAGGAAAAGGGCTTTCCTTGATATCAAAATATTTTTCAAATGTTTGATATCCTTCTAAGACTTCTGCAGGAAGGATCTGTTTGATAGGACCAAGAATTCTCCACCAATGGACGAACCAGTGTGAAAACTTGTAACTAACATTCTTTTTGAAATAAATCAATCAAGAATGTTTTTGATTGTTTTGGCACCAGAAAACATTGTACCAAGCTTGTTAATAATCCCAGTAATTAAAACCAATGGGATCAAAAGTTTGAGAATTTTTTTTTTGCAAACGTTTAAGTTCTTTCCAAATTGCTCAGGTGTTAAAAGCTTTAAAATCTGGAAAGTTGAATGAGTGTATGTTGATGGATCCTTAGAGTCTCGATAATGTTTAATCATGACTGAATCGGTATCAATCAATATAAACTCATAAAAAATTCTACTTTTATTTGATTGTGTTTGTTGAAAATGAGAACCATTTTGAAAGAGTTTGGCTAGAACTTTGTTAGGGTTATTATCCCAAAATCCTGGTTCCATTTGAACAACAAATTGGGTTTGGTTTTTAGTAACATAGTGAGTTGCTAGGGTTTTGGTGTTGTCAGCTGATAATCTTGTATCAGGTTTGGCAACATTCAAAGGGATAGTTGTTTGGGCTAAGTCTTTGATTAGGTCTTTGAGAGGGGGTGGAGAACCTGATTCTTCCACCACTCTATCACCCCAAGCTCCTTTAGGGAGTTTGGTTAGGCCATGATTTTGAAAGGCTAACAATGTTTGAATTGGGATGCCATAGTCTTCTTTTGACTGTTTTGTTGTTTGCTGGGTTGATGATCCAGATTGAGTTGTTGGTTTCTGGGTTGCTGACCCAGATTTGGTCGATGACCTTGATTGTTTGGACGCACCTTGGCGTTGGAGTCCTGTAAGGACCAGTTTACCCTTCCCCTTCCCTTTTTCAAAGGAAGTTGTTGTTTTTGGTATTTATGCCACTCACACTCTTACCTACCTTGTAAATATTCACGAGTAAGGAAGTCAGGAAGAGAATTAGAAGAGCCTTTGAGAAATTCAATTTGAAAATTAAAAGCACTTAAAATTGCTTGTCATCTGGAAAAAATTTATTTTGATGCCAAGTTTTTGACATCTTTTTGTAAAATATCTTTTGCAGATTTATAATCTGCTCTAACCAAAATTTTTTGATTAAGTAAATCATATTAAAATTTTGAAATACATAAAACCGTTGCCAATATCTCTTTTTTGACAGTAGAATAATTTTGCTGAGCATAATTCCAATGTTTAGAAGTATATGCAATGATATGCTCTTTTTCTGAAATTCTTTGTTTCAAAATACTGCCATAACCAATGTCAGAGGCATCGATTTCAACAATTTTGAGGGCAGAAGGATTTGGGAGATGAAGACATGGAAGATTCTTTATCTGAGATTTGATAATTTTGACAACCTTTGTATGTTCCTCTGTCCAAGGAGGAGGTTCCTTCTTTAGACAGTTGTGCAAAGGTTTGATTATATTACTAAGATTTGGAACAAAGTCAGCAACATAATTGAGACATCCTAAAAATCTCTGAAGCTGAGTTTTGTCAATTATTTGATCCGAAAATTTATCCACGAAATCTATTGCTCTGTTGATTGGAATAATAGGTCCTTGGTAAATATTATGACCAAGAAATCTAATTTTTGTTCGAAAAAGGTTGACTTCGGTTTTAGACACAACTAAACCATTTCTTTTAATCACTCCTATGAAGATTTTCACATGTTTGAAGTGTTGATCAATAGATTGAGAAAAGACTAAAACATCATCAATGTAGACGAGTGTAAAATCTGAATATGGATTGAAGATCTCATTCATAATTTTCTGGAATTCTGAAGGAGCATTTTTGAGTCCAAAGGGCGTAACATTCCATTCACAATGCCCAAAAGGAACGATGAACGTTGTTTTGTAACGGTCACTTTCTTTGACTGCTATCTGATAATAACCAGATTTCATGTCAAATTTGGAAAATATATTTTTGTCGAGTTTAGACGGTTAAGCAAATCATTTTTATTAGTAATTGGATATCTTATCCATCTAAGAGCTTGATTTAAAGGTTTGTAATTGATCACTAAGTGGGGTGTACCTCACTCAATTTCTGCTTGCTTATTAACATAGAAAGCAGAACATGACCAAGTAGATTTACTTTCCCTAATCAAACCTTTCTTTAAGAAATCATTGATTTTCTTTGACAATACCTAATAAGTTCATGATTCATTTGGATTGGTCTAGACTTAGTAGGGATTTGCCTTTCATTGAAATATTGTTCATAAGGCAAGTCTACGACATATTTCTTTCCATTCCAAAATGCTGTTGGCAAATCAGAACAGATAGAATTCTGAATTTCATCAGAGAGGATTTGGATCCTATTTTTTATGCTCAGTTGTTGTAATTGTAACTCAATATTCTTAAAAGAAATTTCTTCTTTCAAGAAATTGATTTGGTTAGTTTTACAATCTAGAAAATTTAAATATCGAATGATTGGTTTCCTGATGAAGAGAAATACTATATCTTTTTCTCAAATGTTGAGTTGTGATTCCATCATGTGTAATGGAAAGAGGGAAAAGTGATCTTATGAACGGTGTTCCAAGAATCACTTCATTCTTAAGATTTCTCACTAAAAGAAAAGGGGTCTCAACTTGAAGACCTTGATTTTCTATTAAGGTTTTAGACAACTTATAATTGATCCTAAGTTTAGAGCCATTAGCTGTACTTAACTTTTCAGAAGTTTTCTCAAAGTATTTGATAGGAATTAATCCTTCCTGGATACAATTTGAATCAGCACCTGTATCAAAAAGTGTTGTAGTATCAAGAACAAATTCCCCAATAATAATTTTGATCTTGATATGGAATTTTTGAATCTTTAATTGATTTACTAGATTCAAGAATGCCTAATCTTCTTCCGGATCTTTGCTTTCTTGACTAATAGTAGGATTATCACGCTCATCATTTCTAATGATACTTGATTCATATTTTTCTTCCAAATTAGAATCATCAGATTGGCCTTTTGCCAATTGAGACAGAATTACTTTGTGAGCAGATTGTTCTTGCTTGATCTCTTTAACCTTTTGTTTCAAATTCCTAATCTCTTACTGGAGATCTTTAATTGTGGCGGGTTTTGTTTGTTGAGCAGCATCCAGCTGCTTAAGTGTAACATCCCTGGCTGCTCTATGGATTGACGACTGTCCCCACAGACAAATATGGGTCTTTTCAGCGTGCTTTGTCATCACTCACATGCTTCCTGGGAAGTTTTCCCAGGAGGTCACCCATCCCAGAATTGCTCCAAGTCAAGCACGCTTAACTGTGGAGTTCTTAAGTGATGGGCTCTCGAAAAGAAGATGCATCTTGTTAGTATAGGTAGTACCAATCAATTTATATAAGCATTCCTCAACTGTATAGTCTCATACATACACAGTCTCAGGATCCCTCTCATTCGGGTGTGTTATCAGTTCATTCATGTGTCCCTCCACCTATAAGCCTGCCAGGAGCCTCTCCTTGTCCATGCCTTCTTGCACCGACGACCACTCCCCGCCCTCGTCGGCACCTGGGTGTTACATGCCCACCAGCTTCCGCTTGGTTCGTCCCCGAACCACACCGTACTGGGAGAGGTGCCGCTCTGATACCATTTGTAATATCCCTGGCTGCTCTATGGATTGACGACTGTCCCCACATACCAACATGGGTCTTTTCAGCATGCTTTGTCCTCTGCTTCCTGGGAAAACTTCCCAAGAGGTCACCCATCCCAGAATTGCTCCAAGTCAAGCACGCTTAACTGTGGAGTTCTTAAGTGATGGGCTCTCGAAAAGAAGATGCATCTTGTTAGTATAGGTAGTACCAACCAATTTATATAAGCATTCCTCAATTGTATAGTCCCATACCTACACAGTCTCAGGATCCCTCTCATTCGGGTGTGTTATCGGTTCATTCATGTGTCCTTCCGCCTAGAAGCCTGCCAGGAGCCACTCCTTGTCCATGCCTTCTTGCACTGGCGACCACTCCCTGCCCTCGTCGGCACCCGGGTGTTACATTAAGAATATGTTTGAAGTCAAAATGATCTTTGACTACAACTTTGCCTTTGCTTTTGAAATCCTTTTCCGTTGAGGACTCCATTGAAGATTTAAGCTTATCCAGATATTTCCGTCTTTCTTATGGATCAGAAATTGAATTAATGACCTGAAAAAGGAGATCTTGCTCCTTTGTTAGGACATTAATCTCACGAGATGAATTGAAACTAAGGCTTCCAATATCATCTTGTTGGATTTGATTGAGATCTTCAGAAAAATCACCATCTGATTCGTCTGAAGTATCTGATTGGATCAAAAGATTATTCAGTTGTTCCTCAACTGATGGTTCAAGATTTAACTCTTTTTTCTTCAGCCTACAATATTTACTGATGTGGCTAGGTTTGCTGCAGTTATAACAGATAACTGCTTTCTTGGAAAACCTATCACCAGTTGCTGGCTTAGGTTTGAATTCTGGTTTAGGCTTGTTATAACGTTTGTTTTTCTTATACTTAGTATACTTGGTATACTTAGCCTTCTGGGGTTTGCTTTCATATGTTTTGGAAGATTTAGACTTATCTTTAGGACAAGGGGGTATACCAAACTGTTCGCAAAAAGACCATAAATCCTTCTTAGCGGCCTTTTCTTTTATGAACTGATCTCGGACTTTGTCATCCTTACAAAGTCTTGCCCCTATTTTTTGAGTGACTACAATGAGTTGTCCATAACTCAATTGCTCATATGGAATATTTCCATCTGGAGATTGGGCTATAAGCTCATCTTTTACAAGATTACCTAAAGATGTTGGGAGACCTGCAATGAACTTTTCTTTCCATAATCTATTTTAGCAATCCTCTCTAGTGTAAACCCTAGTTAGGAAAGTATCTTTATACTACCTAAAACTGGATAACGATCTACACTTAAGATTGGACAATAAATCAGCAGATCTATCCTTCCAAGTGGAAGGATTGCCCATAAAGTGCCCGCATATTGAGAAGATTAAGGTGTTGACAGCATCTAGAATTGTTTCGTCGTCATTATCAAAGATTGGCTTTCCATCTGCGTCAGTTTTGATTGTTTTAAACATCTGTTCTTTCTGTATTTCAGAGAAAGAGTAATCCCACCAACCTTTTAGTTGGCCCGTGTATCCAACAGTCAAAATATTGCAAATCGCTTCTTATGAGTAATCATTCGCAGTTTGATATGCTGTAGCCATTATCGTCATGTGCTGCATTGTTTGAAGGATTTGATATTCTGCTTGGTCATCTATGTTCCATTCGTAGATGTTGTTAGCATTGAAGCTTTTGAAAGTTGGAGACTTTTCCTCATGAAGTAGATCTGGAGGAGTTGCCTTAGAATAGTAAAGTTTTGATGGTCTTTTCCAGGATTGGCTACTGGATTAAGAATGATTGGAGATTTTTCAAAAGATTTTGATTTAGAAGTACTGGCCTCAGACTCTGTTTCTGAGCCATCTTCATTAATGACATTTATGGTTGGATCCTTGTTCCTAATTAAGGGTCGTCATTCTTGGTTAATAGTGGTAGATGGAGACTCTGGAACACTTAACTGTTTTAATTTTTCTTTGATTTTCTCGATTAATTCTTGTTTTTCCTTTTTTATTTCAGGGTTAAGAAGAAGTTGTAAACTTTCTTTGACCTTCTTATTAACCTTAAAAGGTTTAAACGGGGGTTTTTCTAAGGGAATATCTTTTTTAGTTCCCGAAGTAGATGCCTGGGTGGATGCATCCTTTTTAACCAAATGTTCCCCTAGAACTTGAAGATACTTATTTGTATAGTTTGATTGCTCCATGAGTTTGTTGATATCATGAGCTGAGACTGCCTCATCAGTATTTTTTGATTTGAACGGAGCAACCATAATTGGTTTGTTGGTGCTAGGTTCTTTAACACCAGGGAGTTGGAAATAGTTATTTCGTAGTAACTCTGTTTTGACTAACTCGCCATTTTTCAAATATCATACTGTAATGACATTACTGGTTTTATCAACATCTATCTTTGTTTTCCAGGGATAGATAATTTGATTTTTGACTGCATAAGCATGAAACCAGTCAAAAAATAAAACATTTGTCTTAAGAATTATTCTCTTTGAGGTTTCCGTTCCTCAGAGTAAAAGTCATTTCTCAGGGATTCCTTACCAATAATGAACTTACAAATCATTATAAGATTCATTAATAGAGGAAAAAGTTGGAGACTGAATTGATCTTTGATCATCTTCTGTCTGATAAATTGGTCTAAGGATAGTAGATGATATATCTAATCCCTGAAGATTAATGTCTTGAGGGAACAGATCTGAAGTCTTCTGATCTAAGACTAGAAGATCCAATAGAACTGAAAGAATTTCTCCTTTCGAAGACTAATTCAACTTGTCCTGATGGATTTTAAACAATTCTATTGAAACCTAACGTTTCCCTTGGTAAAGTTGGTGTAGCTTTATCCAACACCCATCTCTCTAGTAAGACTACGTCCTTCCAGAGGATTGTTTTTGGGACAATTACGTTTGCTTTAGTAACATCAGTAAGAAACAGGGTTGTCACTCCAGATGTTCTAGTTTTGAGAACTTTAGAATTACAAGAATTCATAACCTTGTCCTGAATTCTGTAAAGCAATGCTGCTGGGATAGATCCAGGCTTCATGTCTAAGCCACAGATATTAATGTTTAAAAACAAGGAGTCCATAATATTTCTATCCTGTAGGCTCAACGTCCTATTTGGATAGCAATTGAAATAGATCGGACCATGACTTAGGCTAGTTTCTATCGTACCTAAGAGGGAATCTTGGAATTTATTGTGCCTAATACCTCTTAAGCACATCAAGATTGAAGCATTTAATCCTTCGCGGATTAAAGGTTTAACAGCTACCCGCACACATCCTATGTGTAGGTATCTTATTTTTGCTTATGATTTTTTATTGTATCCATTGAGAGAAGATAAATTCCTCACTCCTTGGATTGATAGGAATATTTTTTCTACCATTTTGATAACATAATCAGAAGTAGCAAAAAACTTATCTTATGGTTTGTATAATTCTTTTGTGGGTGTTTTTGGAATTACCCAATTATCAATATCTTGATTGATATTTTCAAAACAGATCTCCTGTTGGAAAATACTGTTTGGATTGGTAGGAATATTAGATTCCTGTAGAGAAGAAGACGAAGGTTGAGAAGAACGAAAAGAAAGCTTAGAAAGGGAGAGAGATAACATAATTTTCATTAAGGGGGGGAACAAGTGTCAAGGATAAGGTATCTTCAAAAATAACCTGCAATACCCAAATAAACTCAACCAATAATTTTTCTAAATTCTAATCGAAACAAGCACTAAGAACGAGGAGCTATAGTAGTGCTATACACACAATCCTATATTCCTATATACCAAGGCAGATTCAAGGGCAAGACACCCTTAAAGATGAATGCATTATGTTCCAATCAGATACACCAAATAAGGAATACTACACAATACCACAAAATTGTGACCTTGCATTTACCGAATCCTTTTGTTGTTTTTTGTAAAGTTGCAGCAGAAAACTCAGAAAACTTTGAAGGAAGGAATAGAAGTTTTTTGGAGGAAAGAGAGAACTTCTTTTTCATTGAAGGCAGTACATACATTTAAAGACTTGAAAAATAACTAACCACTAAGCATCATGTCATAACTAACCACTAAGCATCATGTCCTATAAATTAGGCTAACTACTTAGATCATGCCCCATAAGCAGGCCACTATTAGACACAAAAAAACAGAAAAAAAAAATAACATGCTGAAAAGTGCAGCAGTCCTAAACACAATAACTAACACTCCTTGCTTTAGAGACTGCAAACACCAAGCTTCATTCTCAGGAACTCGAACTTGCTAGATGGCAAGGGTTTTGTAAAAACATCAGCTATTTGATCTTTTGTTTTGCAATAAACAAGAGTTACAGCACCATCCTTCTGCACATCTATCAAGAAAAACAGCTTGATGTTGAAATATTTGGTTTTCCCGTGAAAAACTGGATTGTGAGAAATAGCTATTGCAGCTTGATTATCAACAAAAATATTAGTGTCTTCTTTCTGCTAAAGATGAAGATCGCTGAATATCTTCCTCAGCCACAATGCTTGATTTACAGCAGAAGTTGCAGAAACCACTGCGCTTCAAGAAAGTGGATCGAGCCATTGCTTTCTTGTTTTTTCGAACTCCATGAAAAAACTCCTGATCCAAGACTAAAGCAGTATCCTGAGGTACTTTTCATGTCATCAGTAGATCCTGCCCAGTCACTGTCAGAGAAATCAAACAACTTGAACTCCTTGCTTTTCTTGAACTTGATGCCAAAGTTGATTGTGCCTTTGATGTATCTAACCACTCTCTTAGCAGCCTTCAAGTGTATTTCACTTGAACAGTGCATGAACCGAGATAAAATACTTACAGCAACCAAGATGTCAGGTCTTGTTGCTGTAAGGTACATCAGGCACCTAATCAAACTCCTAAAGTGTGCCTCATCCACTTTTTCGGATTCATCTTCCCTGCTCAACTTTTCCTTTTGATTCATAGGAGTGCTCATTGACTTGCAATCTTCCATATGAAACTTCTTGAGAATTTCTTTTGCATACTTCTTTTGACAAATGAAAACTTCTTCTTGACTTTGCTTAATCTCTATTCCGAGAAAACAAGTCATCAGTCCAAGATCAGTCATCTCAAATACTTTCATCATTTCCAGCTTAAATTCATCAATTAAAGCTGCATTATTTCCAGTCACCAAAAGATCATCAACATAAAGAGAAATAATAAGAATATCAGACTCACATTACTTGATGTAAAGAGTGAACTCAGATAGGCTTCTCACAAAGCCCAAACTTAGCAGATGACTGTCAATTCTGTTGTACCAAGCTCTTGGAGCTTGCTTCAATCCATAGAGGGCCTTCTTGAGGAGATAGACTTTGCCTTCTTCTCCTTTCTTCACAAAGCTTTCAGGTTGCTCAACATAGATCTCTTCTTGCAAGAAACCATTTAGAAATGCTGATTTAACATCTAACCGGTACACTTTCCAGTCCTTTTGTGCACCAACAGCAAGTAGCAACCTGATGGTGTCTAGCCTGGCCACTGGTGCAAATGTATCTGAGTAGTCCACTCCAAAAATCTGAGCATAGACTTTAACCACAAGCCTCGCCTTGTGCTTGTTGATGGAGTCATCAGCATTGAGCTTGGTTCTGAACACCCATTTGACCCCAATAACTTTTCTATCACGAGGTCTGTCAACAAGTAAGATCAGTCATCTCAAATACTTTCATCATTTCCAGCTTAAATTCATCAATTAAAGCTGTATTATTTCCAATCACCAAAAGATCATCAACATATAGAGAAATAACAAGAATATCAGACTCACAGTGCTTGATGTTAAGAGTGGACTCAGATAGGCTTTTCACAAAGCCCAAACTTAGCAGATGACTGTCAATTCTGTTGTACCAAGCTCTTGGAGCTTGCTTCAATCCATAGAGGGCCTTCTTGAGGAGATAGACTTTGTCTTCTTCTCCTTTCTTCATAAAGCCTTCAGGTTGCTCAACATAGATCTCTTCTTGCAAGAAACCATTTTGAAATTCTGATTTAACATCTAACCGGTACACTTTCCAGTCCTTTTGGGCAGCAACAGCAAGTAGCAACCTGATGGTGTCTAGCCTGGCCACTGGTGCAAATGTATCTGAGTAGTCCACTCCAAAAATCTGAGCATAGCCTTTAACCACAAGCCTCGCCTTGTGCTTTTTGATGGAGCCATCAGCATTGAGCTTGGTTCTGAACACCCATTTGACCCCAATAACTTTTCTATCACGAGGTCTGTCAACAAGCTGCCATGTCTTGTTTTTCTCGATCATGTACAGCTCCTCCTTCATTGCAACCATCCAGTTTTGATCAAGCTTTGCTTCTTCAAAACCTGCAGGCTCACAAACAGCAATGTTACATCTCTGATAAACATCAGAAAGTAATCTAGTGCCTCTGATTGGAATGTCATCCACCATCTCATTTTGCCAATCTTCATTTCTCTGCCCCTCGACATGTATGACAGGAAGATTTAGCTTTAGTTGATTTGAGGCTTGGTTTGAGTCCTTTAAAGTCTCCCAGTTCCATTATTCATTTTCCACAAAGTGAACATCTCTACTTACGACAATATTCCCTGTTTGTGGCTGAAAGACTTTGTAAGCCTTGGATGATGTGATGTAGCCTATGAAGATGCCCTGTATTGCCTTCTTGTCTAGTTTATCACGCTTAACCTGAGGAACATAGGTGAAGCACAAACAACCAAACACTTTGAGGAAGTTTAGAGATGGTTTATATCCATACCAAGCTTCGAATGGTGTCTGATTCTTCATTGCCTTTGTGGGAAGCCTATTCTGAAGGAAAACTGCTGTATTTGTCGCCTCAGCCCAGAATTGATTTGGTAGGTTTTTCTCGTGTAGCATGCATCTTGTCATCTCCAGTATGTATCTATTTCTTCTCTCACTAACTCCATTTTGTTGTGGAGTGTAGGGAGCAGTAAGCTGGTGTTCAATGCCCGCTTCCTCGCAAAATAGATTGAATACTTCTGAGGTATATTCTTTTCCATTATCTGACCTTAGAACTTGAATGTTGCAGCCACTTTGGTTTTCCACCATTTTCTTGAACTTCCAAAACACTCCAGCCACTTCTGATTTGAATTTTAAGAAAAAAATCCAGCAAAATCTTGTAAAATCATCAATGAAGGCAATATAGTAAAGGCTACCTTTGAGAGAGGGTGTTCTTTGTGGTCCTGCTAAATCAGTGTGGATCAATTGAAGCTTCTGTGTTGCTCTCCAAGCTGTTTTTGGAAATGGTTTCCTGTGTTGCTTTCCATATTGACATGCTTGGCAGTGAGGAAGATGATCTTCTAAAACAGGTAAATCTCTCACTAATTTCTTTGTTTGAAGCAGTAGTAATCCTTGATGATGATAATGACCGAGCATCTTGTGCCATATCTCTGTGACACTGTCTTTGGTAGGAAAGGCAGCTTGCTCCTCCTCTAATGGATTAAGTGTGAAACTCTTTCCTCTCATCTTGACTTTGAACATCTCTTGACCAGATGCATCCTTTATCAAGCAGTATTTGTCTTCAAAATGTACTTTGAAACCTTTCTCTATCAACTGACCAACACTTAACAGATTTTGGTCAATTTCTGGAACATAAAGAACATCAGAGATCAGTTTTGTACCTGAGCAACTTGCAATTGCAATGGTGCCTTTTCCCTTGACTGCTATATGTTGTCCATTACCAATTCTGACTTTTGAAGTTTCTGTGGTTCTTAGTTCTTCGAACAGCTCCTTGTCATAAGTCATATGGTTAGTTGTTGATGAATCTGGGCAAGTATACCCAGTCGTGCAAGTAATACGGTGGTGAGACCGGTTATCGTATCCACGGGGATTGGATGTCAATTAACAATTCACAAACTCAGCAACTATCTAGACTGTGAAGAGAAATTAAAATAAACAAAACAGAAGGAATAAAATCTTTTTGGTCTTTTTGGGGACTTTTGGCAAACACTTGAAGTGTAGAAAGAGGTGTTGGGATCAGATTTCACCAAACCTATGCCTCATGTACTACCAGGACTAGATACCTCCCATTCATGCTTCAAATATTAAAATCAATCCACTAGATTACTCAAGCCCCGATTCCTCGGATGGCAAGAGCCTAAATCCACTAATAGACCCTAATTCCTTAGGTGGCCTAGATTAATGAATTTGCAATAAGATTAAGGATTACGCGATTACTAGTAAACCAAACTCCATTCCTAGATGCAAGGATTACTAGGTGATTAATTTCAGTTCCAGTTTTAATACGAATTTCCCAATTGCATACCAAAACACTAATCGAGTCATGGGGGTGCTAGCCACAACAAGCATTAAGCATGGAAAATCAATCACTAATATGAAGACATGAACACAGAATAATCAGTCAAGGCAAATACATAATAATCAGTTTGATTACATCTAATCCCAACAAACGGGATTTAGCTACTCATAAAAGAGAAAACCAAACCAGAAAAGCAATAGAGAAAGGAAGAAAGGGAGAACTCCATTGAAGCTTCCCACTGTCGTCACAACAACCCCCTAACTCAGCTCCCTTTTAGGGTTGGAACCCTAGTCCAGCCGCAGCCTCCAAGTTCCTCCAAGTGCCCCTCTCCAAAAAAACTCCACTCACTTCTGCCTTAAAACAGCAACTTATACCAATCAGACTCTGCGCGCACTCGCGAGGCGAGACCTGGCTCCCTAGCGAATGTTAAAAATATGGTCTTCAGAGATTGGATCTCTCGCGAGGCGAGATAGTAAGGTTCTTCTCAAATATGCCCGTGATGAGTATCAGGGCCTGGGCGTGATGGCTTCTAGTCTTCAGTCTCGCGTGGCGAGCATTTCCCTTGACAGCTTCTGACTTTTGCCTTCAATCTTCTCAATTTTCTTGATCATGGCCGTGATGGGCTCTGCTTGGCTCATTTTCTTTACTTTTCAAGCTCTATTTCATCCAAGCTCCATCTTGGCTAATTCTGAGCATTAAATCACTAATTCCTGCAAAACAACACCAAGAAACCGCTTCACCCGTTCCAAGGGAAAAACTAACTAAAATCAAATAAAGAATGCCTAATCTATATGAAAAATGCATGCAAAAGTGTACATGAAACATCATGTAAAATCACACTATCAAATCACCCCAAGCTTATTCAATTGCTTGTCCTCAAGCAATCATTAAGGCTAGAAGAGAAAAATGATCAGAACATGGATAGTGAACCAAGAACCCGAGTAAATGATCCAAGTAACAGGCATTTCAAATAATTCAGCAAGAGACAATCAATTCAAGTCCAATTAGAAGCTTAGGTTTCTAAATTCATATTCTCACTGATTCGGGCACTCTTTCTCACCTGAAGATCACACCAAGCTTATTCATTTGCTTGGCTCTCTTTCTCACCTCACTCAAGTGTTAGGGACATATGACAATTTGCTCCATTTTCCTCAAGGAATGAGTTCTACCATAGGCTTGACTATCAACCAAATCTCTACTTTATTAATGAAAACAATTAAAAATCAAGAGGTCTTTTACTTGGTTGTAACGGGGCCATGGGATTAATCGTTAGGTGGGGAAATCAAGAAAAGGAAATTTCAAAAGACTAAACAAAATATCAAGCATTTCAAACCATGACACCTTCTAAAATACCTTTTTGGGTTTCGATTCCTTTTTCCACCTTCCTTTCTTTCTTTTCATTTATTTCTCACTTTTCTTTTTGTCATCCCCTTCTCTATTTATATTTCTTTCTTTTATTTTTTTTTTCTTTTACTTGGAGAAGGGGAGATTTTTCAACTCAAGAGAAATATTTTTCTGATTATTTCATCCCAACTTTTTTCAACTACCTTTTTACCCTTTTGTAATACTTTAGAAGGTATCCTACCAAGCATATTTATCAAAATATTTCAGGGTACCAAGAAAAGTATTTTATTCTTTCAGGCTCAAAATTGGGCAACTAAGGGGTAGCATTTAGTCATTCAAAGCTCAGAAGGCCGGAAAAATACCTAGTGCCTCAATCCTTTTCAAAAATATTTTCAAAAATTTTTAAGTTCAAAACGGTTTCAAGTCAAGTTCTAGAGAAATACAATCCAAGAGGAATAACACTCTAACACAAAGAATGGGGTAGATTTAGTGAGTACCCCTTTTTGGCTCAAAATCTCACATTTTAGTAGTTCAACCATCAATTAGAAACACAAATCTACTGAACCATATGCTAATTATCAACTATCACAGATCATCTCAAGCATTTACATTTGCAGCCTTATCACAAGAATGAAAAAATTGGGTTCAAAAATTCACTATCATAATTTATTTGGCACTTAGTTCTCACAATTGGATGCAACATCTAAACAAGGGCAATCTAATTGTGTGATCATGCAAACTACGCCTAAATGAATGCAACATGCAAAATGCAAATGCAAAATACCCCTACCCCAAGCTTAAGAATTTACATTGTCCCCATTATAAACAATCAAGTCGGAGAGAGGAGAAAAATAATAAAAAATAATAAAAATCTTGGAACAACTTACTGAGGCAGTAGCGGGTGCTGGCTCACATTCCAGTCAGAAACTTGTTGGGAAATGCGTCACGGCCGTGAGCCTCATCACGGCTAGGCCGTGATCAATTCTGGTCCTCAGGGCTGGCCTGTCACGGCCGTGACCTCCATCACGGCTAGGCCGTGATGCTCTCTGCTCTTTCTTGCTCTTCCTTCCTTCCCTGAAATAGCTTGGCAAACTTATTAGCAAAAGAGAACTCTTGATCTTCTCAAATTATTCAAGAGTTAAAATCAAAAACAAAAACTACTAAAAAAAAATGAAAATCCTAAAGAGAAGGGTTAAGAAACTTGGGTTGCCTCCCAATAAGCGCTTCTTTAACGTCACTAGCTTGACGTCCTAGGACCCTCCTCCCGGATCCCATGGTCTGTGGAGTGGAGATTGCAGAAGTAATATGACTTTATCCTCAACTCCACCCAGCCAGTGTGTGAAAACTCCATTGACCTTTGCAATTATGAACTCACTTCCTCTCGGGTCAAGTGGAATTTTTAAGAGGAAGTTTACCAGACAAGTGGAAGGGGCTAACTTACTAGTGTCCACACATGCATGCAAGCTAACATATTTATCCAATGCAGAAAAATCAGATTGCTCAGCAAACATGGTGGATTGAATGCTTTCCAAATGCCTTGCCTTCTCACTTGTTCCTCCCCAAGGATGCGTGAAAGGTAATTCCTCTTCTTGTGATTCGCTTACCACCCCCACTTCATCTTCAATTTGATCCATTCCCACAACCATATTCTGTTCAAACTCTGCTTCATGTGGCTCTATGGGAATCATACATGGTGGTGGAGGTGGTAAATATGAACAGAGGGTTTCCCATTCCTCCTTGGAGCAACTATATACAAGCCTACCCGTCACAGAATCAATTTGTGCTGGGATATCAAAATTTATTATTCTGGGTAATCTTCCCAACACCAGTTGTCCTCCCAAGTGTGACTTGAGACTTCCTCATCAGATGGATAATGATAGTTGTCCATGAATTTCATCCACCTGGCACAAACAAAGCTCAAAACAAAAAGATCAAATATATACAAAAAAAAATGTCTAAATTAGTTGCCTTCTTTGTTACTACTCATATTGGTAAAACCAATCCCCGTCAACGGCGTCAAAAACTTGTTGGACTGAAATATAGGCAAGTATACCCATTCGTGCAAGTAATACGGTGGTGAGACCGGTTATCGTATCCACGGGGATTGGATGTCAATTACCAATTCACAAACTCAGTAACTATCTAGACTAAACTAAAAATCAATAGAAATCAAAATAGAAAAATAAAGCAACAAAAGCAATAAAATGTTTTTTGGTCTTTTGGGGGACTTTTGACAAACACTTGGAGTGTAGAAAGAGGTGTTGGGATCAGATTTCACCAAACCTCTGCCTCATGTACTACCAGGACTAGATACCTCCCATTCATGCTTCAAATATTAAAATCAATCCACTAAATTACTCAAGCCCCGATTCCTCGGATGGCAAGAGCCTAAATCCACTAATAGACCCTAATTCCTTAGGTGGCCTAGATTAATGAATTTGCATTAAGATTAAGGATTACGCGATTACTAGTAAACCAAACTCCATTCCTAGATGCAAGGATTACTAGGTGATTGATTCCAATTCCGGTTCTAATACGAATTTCCCAATTGCATACCAAAACACTAATCGAGTCATGGGGGTGCTAGCCACAACAAGCATTAAGCATGGAAAATCAATCACTAATATGAAGACATGAACACAGAATAATCAGTCAAGGCAAATACATAATAATCAGTTTGATTACATCTAATCCCAACAAACTGGGATTAGCTACTCATTATTACAGAGAAAGCCAAACCAGAGAAATAGGAGAAGAGGAGAGAAGAGGCTCCATGGGAGCTTTCCACCATTGTCACAGCAGCCCCTCTCAGCAACTCCTTTCTAGGGTTGAAACCCTCTTCACAGCCTCCAAGAGCCTCCAAGTGCGCCCCCCCTCCAAAAAACTCCCCTCACTTCTGCCCTAAAACATCAACTTATACCAATCAGACTCTGCGCGCACTCGCGAGGCGAAACCTGGCTCGCGAGGCGAATGTTAAAAATATGGTCTTCAGAGATTGGATCTCTCGCGAGGTGAGAGTGGCTCGCAAGGCGAGACAGTAAGGTTCTTCTCAAATACGCCCGTGATGAGTATCAGGGTCTGGGCGTGATGGCTTCTGGTCTTCAGTCTCGCGTGGCGAGACATGGTTCGCGTGGCGAGTATTTCCCTTGACAGCTTCTGACTTTTGCCTTCAATCTTCTCAGTTTTCTTGATCATGGCTGTGATGGCCATCACGGCTAGGCCGTGATGGGCTTTGCTTGGCTCATTTTCTTTACTTTTCAAGCTCTATTTCATCCAAGCTCCATCTTGGCTAATTCTGAGCATTAAATCACTAATTCCTGCAAAACAACACCAAGAAACCGTTTCACCCGTTCCAAGGGAAAAACTAACTAAAATCAAATAAAGAATGCATAATCTATATGAAAAATGCATGCAAAAGTGTACATGAAACATCATGTAAAATCACACTATCATTAGTGCAACCACTGTCAATTAACCAACTCTCACTTGAATCATTGCCTGAGAAGCAAGTGCCAACAAAGAGTTGATCCTCCTCCTCTTGATCGGCAACTTGAGCATCTGCTTCTTGATGCTGAATTTTACTTTTGCAAATTACAGCCTCATGCCCAAGTTGGTTACACTTGCTGCATTTTGCATCAGGTCTCCTCCAACATTTGAAAGGAGGATGACCCTTTTTTCCACAATGTTGGAATGGAGGATAATTTCCCTTTGAACCTCCGGTCTTGTTCTTGTTATTGTTCATTGTAGCATTGCTACTGGATGTATGTTAATAGAATAATTTCAAATTCTTGACAGAAATAATTCTGACAGGATGACAGAAGAAGTGAAGAAGGAATTGTCAAGATAACCACCATAAAGGAGAGTCGAATTCAGCAGAATTGACGATTTGGAAAATTGACAAGAGTTGGTATGTCAGACAGACAAGGCCGTCGAGAAAGCAAAATGAGGGACACATTTGTCAAAAGTAAAATTTCTGACGGGTATATTTAGCTGACTGACGAAGGAATCGAAGTAATGACAGGTAAATTAAAAATCCAGCTTCTGACAAGAGTGGTAACAAGAATTGTCGAACGTACAAAAGGTGGAAATGGCTAAGTCTTCAAGGATGACAGCATCAGTAAGATAAGCCGTCAAACGACCAAACCGTGGACAACAAGCAAGTTGGCATAAAGTGGTTCAAAGAAATAAGCAGTTAGGAAAGTTTGCTTGTCAAATAGTTTGAATTTGAACATAGCAAAACTGCCATACAGGTGGCAATCTTAAGAATATGAAGTTATCTTTAGGTAGTTATTTTATTTTCTTATAAATACTATTAATCACGATGTAATAGAGGAGGTTACTTGATACAATATACTACATATCGCAATCACATAGCAGATTGAAGGATTATACTCAAGTATTTCCTCCATCCTTTTTTCATTTCCCGTTCAATTTACAATACAGTATTGGTTATTTCATTTCTTTTTACATGTTCTTCATTACTTTCAGCATTTCTTTCATGTTCTTCATTTAAGTTCTTTTATTGCAGAATTTACTTAAGTCTTTTTACATGTTCTTCTTTACTTTCAGCCTTTCTTTCATGTTCTTTATTCAATTTCTGTTATTTTATTGCATTCAGTAATCATTTAATCACGCTTTTTACAAATTACCCTTTTAAATTACTTTTATTCCTGTCTTTAAATTATTTCTTTTCGTAGAGTCATGCAACTACAAAGTATCTTTTGTTTAAGAAACTGATGTCTTCCTTTCAAACCAGAAATTCATTCATACTTCTATCACAAAACCAAGTCCTTGCCAGTATTTACTAGATTTGACTAATTTGTCAAATTGGTACTTGGCAGACAAACACACAAATCCTGACAAGATTACCGCATAACTCGTTCGTCCTCACACTCGTCTGATTCTTTAAATTATTTGTAACAAGGATTTTGGACACCAACCAAAAACCAGCGTTAACAAATTGGCACGCCCGATGGGACGAGTTTAGAGTAACTCGTATAGTGTCAGGAATTTGCCATACAAATTTATTTGTATGCGTTTACGGAGCGGAAAGGTGGTTCAAACATCATCTATTTCCCAGAACTTTGTAAATATGAGCAGTCCAAGTGATGCAGGTGTAGTAGACACTAACGCCGCTGTGTCAACAGTGGATGCTATTGCACCAGTTGACAACATTCCTGCAAACGGGGCTAATGCTACTAATGCAGAGGTAAATGATACTAATGGTCTAGGTGCAAGAAGAGGCGTTTCTTACGCCCAAGTAGTCAATAGATTTGACGAAGTTGGTCAAGGAACACTCCCGTCACCAACTTCCCCAGTTTTACAAGTAAATACATTAACTACTGGATTGTCGTCACGAAGTGTTGTGAATTCAAACCCAAGAGGGACTACGCAGCCTCTCTCACAACCTCTGTATGGAATGCCTTATGGTTCTACAGCCGTCAACCCAAATACCCCATTTGCATACATACCATATCCAAATGGAATGACGATGGCTGCCCATACATCTGGACAGGCAGGGCCATCGACTGGGGGGCAAATTCCCAGTCATGCGAATGGGATAACGGGGGTCAATGATGATTACCCATTCTCGACAAGAACAACCTGTAGAAAGGCCACATATATCTCCATTGAGACAACTCCCACAAAGTATTGTTGGTCTGTCGGAGGCTACATTAGCCAATGTCCGACAACATATTGATTCTAGTAACCATGACATGGTGAATACATTTACTCAACAAATGAATACAGTAATTACGCCATTAATGGAATGCACAAACAATGCATGTTTGGCATTGACAAATGAGATATGTAGGTTAAATAAAGTCTTAGGTGTTGTAACCCCAGGTGAAAACCAAAATACTGGTAGAAATCTCAATACCAATGTCAACAGGAATAATCAACCACAGGTTGAACCACAAGTTATACAACTTGACGGATTTGAACAAGATGACGAGCGGCAACAGCCCCATCGTCGAATTCCTTTGAGACGTGGAAATGTACATATTCTACGACCAGAGGAAGACGAAGATTTGGTTATAAACCAGGGTGCTTTTGGAGCGTTTCGTCAAAACGTTTTAAATCAAAACGTTAATCAAGTTGTTGAGCAAGCATTAAATAGGTTTGGCTTTACCATAGGTTATGCCAATCAACCATTTTTTACATCAGCATTTCCTGATTGGGTCCAACAGGCAGAAATGCCTCGAGGATATAAAATACCCAAATTGTCAAAATTCTCAGGAGAGAGTGGAGAATCGACAGTCGAGCATATTGCCTGATATACCATCGAGTTGGGAGATTTGGCTTTAGAGGAGGGATTAAAAATGAAGTTCTTCCCTAGCTCGTTAACTAAGAATGCTTTTTCTTGGTTTTCAACCCTAAGGCCTAATTCTATCCACTATTGGAATCAATTAGAAAGAAGTTTTCATGACCAATTCTTCAGGGGTGATTTGAAAATAGGGTTGACAGATTTATTTGGAATTAAAAGAATGAATAACGAATCTGTTGACGACTACCTTGCTCGATTCTGTCAAATGAGGAGTCGGTGCTTCACCCCTATCCCAGAGGCAGAAATTGTAAAAATTGTTGCCGGAGGTTTAGACTACCATATTAGAAAGAAATTGGTCAATCAACATTTGATAGATCTTGCCCAGTTAGGGGATAAGGTCCGTCAAATTGAACAATTAAAAACTGAAAAAGTTTTCAAGCAAAAGAGATTCATTAAGAGAGAGAGGATTAACTTTGTCGGATGCAATGAATCCGACGAAGAAAATAATGATTCTGAGGAGTATGAGGTAGATTATGTCGAACTAAAAAATGGTCCATCTTATATATGCGAAGCCTGCGAGGGCCAAAGAAAGAATCCTTTTTATTAATAAGAAAGTGTATACATTTGATGTGACTAAGGCCGATCAAATATTTGACATATTACTTAAAGATAAGCAATTAAAATTGTCAGATGATCATAGGCTTTTGAAAGCCCATGAGATTAAATATCGGAAATACTGTAAGTATCATAATACTTTTGGTCATGTGACAAACGATTGTATGCATTTCAGGGATATCATTCAAAAAGGTTTGACGGACGGAAGATTGAAGTTTTTAGACAAGAAATCAGAAATGAAGATTGACACAGAACCCTTTGGTCCTGAAACTAACAAGGTAGACCGCCAAGTCCCTATGGGAGTAGGCATGGTCAACATCACGGCCGGACAAAATATCCAAATGGATTTGTCAGATCCATTTGATATTTATCCGAAGCCAGGAGAACCACTTGTCGACTACATGGCACGCAAGAAATCTGAGGGCATAATTAAAGTTTGCCCAAGATGTGAAGCGTTTTACGATGAAGTAGCCGCCAAGAAAGCCAGGGGGCAGAAACCACCACCGTATCATCCACGAGGCAGGACTGAGCCTCGCGATGGTGGTAACCAAGGCAGGTTTTCACACTCAAATAGCCATGCTAGGTCCAACAGTATACATAGAAGTGTTGCATCCAATAGCCATCAACAACACGTGTACCAGGCAAGACCCGGACAACACCATACTGGAGGTTGGCTTGAAGAGCCAATCAGAAGATCAGCAGTAGGTAACTCTGCCAGTGGCCGATTTAATCCTGTCAAGACCCGGACACCCCCGTCCAACGTAATGGTGGATCAGTGGGTGAGGAATTCGGCCATGGCACAGTACCCAGAATTGCAAAAACAGACATGGACCAGGAGAAACAAGTTCAGTGATCGTGGACCACCCTTTTGGAATGAAAATTACCGAAAGGGCCAATTGGCTCAAAATGCTCAAATGGCAGGGCCTGGTCTGTCAGGGCCTTCGACTCAATTGGCTATCTCTAAGAGCCAAAAGAGGAGGCTGCAGAGGATCTGACAGGCTCAGAAAAAGAAGCTTGCCAGACAAGGAGGTGTCATCATAAAAGAAATGCCTTCCCATGATACTGGTTGCTTGGTTGTAGCAGCTGACAACAAAGTCGACAAGAGAGGAGATACCAAGATGAAGAGCGTAATAGTCAACCACCCCATGGAAACTGATGTGAAGAAACCCAGTAATCAAATCAGGCAAAATAAACCTGCATCCCAGGTTTTCATAGAAAAGAAGAAGGTTTCAGGCCAAGCATCCTCACCAGTAAAGCCCACTGGCAAATGGCCTGTCGGGCTAACAGAAGTGGAGAAGGTTGCAGGACTCGAGAAAAAGGTTGAGGCCAGAATAGGAAAACAACAACTGACAACGTTCAAGCCAGAATGCAATTTAACCAAAGAGGAAATGTCATTCGATGCTGTCATTGAAGCACTGAATGATCCGAATGATGATATGAACATCAGCGGAGCCATGGACACAGACGGCCAGAATGAAGATTGGGCCGACATCATAGAGGGACTAGACAAGCGTGGGCGCGAGGATTGCCCGACCTCTGTCAGATAGGTCAGGGTCAGATGACGAAAGTGATTTAAAAAGAAATCGCGGCAGAACGGTCGAAGGTGCATTCTTGGATGAGGATCCTGACAATGAAGTGATATTAGAGCCTGGGATGAGAATGAAGATAGGATTGATTTCATTTATTCCGGCATAATACGAGGGATATCTTGAAATTAATGTCCCTGACGGTGAGGATGATGTCGTCAGTAATACAGGAGACTTAGGTGATTGTTGGATGTGTGTTCAGGAGAATTTTGTTACCGTATTTGACAATGTAGCTCAGTTGGAGAAGCCTACTGATGAGCAGAAAAACCATTTAAGGCCTCTACATGTGAAGGCCATAATAGATGGAAGACCTACCAACAGAGTCTTAATTGATGGAGGCGTTGCTGTAAACCTGATGCCGAGAGCGATGTTCAAAAAATTAGGAAAGGACCGGTCAGATCTAATTCCAACAGATGTGGTTGTCACTGACTTCAGTGGCAAAATTTATCCGTCATATGGCGTCACTTTATTGAACATACAAGTTGGCACTGCTGAAAGGATGACACTGTTCGTAATAATTCCAGCTAAGTCAAGCTACAACATTCTGCTTGGCAGGGATTGGATTCACGCTGTAGGAGCAGTTCCGTCAACAGTGCATCAAAAGGTGATTTTATGGAATGAACAGGATCAAGTAGAAATTGTGGAGGCAGATGACAGTGCTTGCTATGCACAGCAATCACATGTTGACTTCCGGGTGTATTCTCCAAATGTCAGGCCTATAACTGCCAATGAAGGGGTCATTGACAAGGACACTTTGGAAGCAAGCCTTCTCAGCCAATTTGGAGTTAAGATAAAGGGCGAGGCCGATAAAACTCGGCCAGAAACTGACAATGAGCCTTGAAACCCACTTGAGAAGACTGTCGGCTCATCTGGCCGACAGAGAAGTACACACTCAAGAAAGTGTGTTGACGGATTGTATAATTGATGACGGCCCTTTGGGTTTTGAAAAAGGAGCCGAAGCCAAGCAAAACGTGGAAGTAGAGGATCCTCTAGAAGAGATAAATTTGGGGACGGAAGAAAAGAAAAGGCCCATTTTTATCAGTGCTTTTCTGTCAGAGGATTATAAACAAAAACTTGTCGGATTAATAGCAGAGTACAAAGATTGCTTTGCATGGGACTATGATGAAATGCCTGGTTTAAGCAGGGATCTTGTCGAACACTGATTGCCACTTAGGGAGGATTGCAAACCTGTCAAGCAAGCCAGTAGAAGGTTTGCTCCAGAAGTGGTACGTAAAATCAAGGAGGAAGTACAAAGACTGCTTAAAGCAAAGTTCATTCGAACGACCAGGTATGTCGATTGGCTTTCTAATGTAGTCCCTGTCATGAAAAAGAATGGTAAAATGAGGGTATGCATAGACTTCAGAAATTTAAATATGGCTACCCCCAAAGATGAATATCCGATGCCAATAGCCGACATGCTTGTCGACTCAGCATCAGCAAATGAGATTTTAAGTTGTATGGATGGCCATGCAGGGTATAATCAAATATTTATAGCCGAAGAAGATGTGTCAAAGACTGCCTTCAAATGTCCAAGAGCAATTGGGACGTATGAATGGATTGTCATGCCTTTTGGTTTAAAGAATGCAGGGGCCACCTATCAACGAGCAATGAATACAATTTTCCATGATGTTATTGGAAAATTTATAGAAGTATATATTGATGATGTGGTAGTTAAGTCCAAAACCAAAGATGACCATTTGGAGCATCTGAAGCAAGGATTTTAGAGAATGAGAAAGCATAACCTCAAAATGAACCCAGAGAAGTGTAGCTTCGGAGTGTCGGCTGCCAAATTCCTAGGATTCTTGGTCCACAAAAAAGGAATTGAGGTAGACAAGAATAAATCCAAAGCAGTCATGGAAGCCTCGGCACCGACGAATAAGAAAGAACTACAATCCTTTTTAGGGAAGGTTAACTTTCTAAGAAGATTCATATCAAATCTGTCAGGGAGGACAAGAGTATTTGCACCATTGGTCAAGTTGAAATCAGAACAAAGCTTCACATGGGAGCCTTGTCACCAAGAGGCTTTTGACCAAATCAAGCAGTATCTAGTTAATCCACCGGTCATGATGCCTGCAGTGCCTCGTCGACCGTTGAAGTTGTACATATCGGCATCTGAGGACACTATAGGGTGTTTATTAGCCCAGGATGATGATGACAATGTTGAAAGGGCTGTGTATTATCTAAGTAGAGTCCTAA
Organism: Sophora flavescens; assembly: GCA_030762895.1. NCBI lineage: Eukaryota > Viridiplantae > Streptophyta > Magnoliopsida > Fabales > Fabaceae > Sophora > Sophora flavescens. Next base: position 78,638,363 of record CM061068.1, read on the forward strand.
ATGATGCTGAAACAAGATATAGTGCAATAGAGAAGTTATGTCTAGCATTATATTTTTCTTGTACAAAACTTAAATATTATATGATGCCATGTCATGTATTAGTTATTTCCAAAACTGATGTGATAAAGTATATGTTGTCAAAACCAGTCCTTAATGGACGTATTGGTAAATGGACCATTGCTTTATCAGAGTATTCTTTATAATACGTACCAGCTAAAGCTGTCAAAGGACAGGCAGTGGCTGATTTTTTTTATAGAACATCCAGGACTGGATGTGCCGGAAATAAATGTTGTCAATTTACAACCCTGGAAACTCTATTTTGACGGATCAAGGCATCAAGGAGGTAGTGGAGTAGGAGTTTTAATCGTGACTCCACAAGGAACTCCTACTAAGTTCATGTTTGGACTTAAGTATCCATGTTCCAACAATGAAGCTGAATACGAAGCTTTGATTGTCGGATTGGAAATTTTGACAGAGTTAAAAGCACGAAACATGCATATTTTTGGGGATTCTCAATTAGTCATCAAACAACTTACACAAGAATACAAGTGTGTCAGCTACAATTTGACAAAGTATTGTATCGTGGCTAGCAAGTTGATGAACAAATTTGATGACGTAATTGTTGAATATATTCCCAGAAATTTAAATCAAGAGGCTAATGAGTTGGCTCAGATAGCCTCAGGATATAAAATATCTCAAAATACTTTGTCGACACTAATGGAAATCAGAGAATTGTTGTATCCATTAGAAGAAAGAGATATTTTAGTTAATGATGTAATTCTACCTAATGATTGGAGATTGCCAATAATTGAATATTTGGAAAATCCAAGTCAGAATGTAGATAAAAAAAACAAAATATAAAGCATTGAATTACACGATGCAAGGAGGACTGTTATACAGAAAATCTGTTGACGGGACTCTACACAAGTGCCTGAGTGAGCAAGATGCTTATTTGGCTCTATCAGAAGTCCATGAGGGCATATGTGGAGCTCATCAGGCAGGTGATAAAATGAAATGGGTTCTACGAAGAAGTTTGTATTATTGGCCAACTATGGTAACAGATTGTATTTTATTTGACAAGTCTTGTGAACAATGTCAGAAACATGGCCATATACAAAACGTGCCGGCTGGCGAGTTACATTCTATTGTCAAGCCTTGGCCATTTAGAGGATGGGCTCTAGATTTAATTGGCCAGATACATCCCTCTTCGTCAAAATGACATCAGTTCATTTTAGTTGGAGTTGACTATTTTACCAAATGGGTAGAGGCAATTTGCCTCAAAGCAGTCACCCAACAAGACGTAATTGATTTTTTTGAAAACCACATCATCTGTCGGTTCGGCATACCCCAGACTCTGACAACAGATCAAGGATTAGTATTTGTCTGCAAGAAAGTTGTGGAATATGCTAGTTCTAGGCATATAAAAATGCTCACATCTACACCATATTATGCGCAAGTAAATGGTCAAGTTGAGGCCATAAATAAGATTATTATTAATCTTATTAAAAAGCATGTGGGCAGACAACCTAAGAGTTGGCATAATACCCTTGATCAAATATTATGGGCATATAGAAATTCACCCAGACAGTCGACAGGAACTTCTCCATATCGGCTAACTTATGGGCACAATCATGTACTACCTGTTGAAATCAATCTCCAATCCACTCGCATTCAGAGGCAAGATGACTTGCCTATTGACCAGTATTGGAATGCAATGTTAGACGAATTGGATGAATTGAGTGATGAAAGATTGATTGCGTTGGAAAATTTGATTCGGAAAAAAGAAAGAATTGCAAGATTTTATGATAGCCGGGTTAAGTTCAAAGCATTTAAGGTAGATGATTTAGTGTGGAAAGTCATATTGCCCATGGATAAAAGTTGTCGAGAATATGGAAAATGGTCACCTAAATGGGAAGGGCCATTTAGAATTAAGTATTTTCTGGAAATGCCTATGCGCTTGTCAATATTAATACTGGCTTGATAGTCAAGTCAATTAATGGCAAGTACTTGAAAGAATATAAACCGACAATGTTGGAAGTAAGAATTGACAACAAATGAAGGGAATAAGCATATTCACTAAACTGGTAATACAATGAAATATTGTCATTTGCTAGTAGAAATCAAGTTGTCGAGTAAAGTTAATCTAATCCTAGAATACAAGGCAGTGCATCGGTAACTTTATTTTCCTTCAACAATGTAGAGGTAAAACTCAATTTGTTGAAACTTCATTTCCCATTTGATGAAGTTTCAGTTGCCTCATTTGTCGAGAATGCATCAAGAAAGGGATGAGCACGAGCAGATCTCACCATCATTTCACTTAGAAGGTGGTTGTTGCTATGGTGTAGTAAAGATGACACCAGAGAAAAACCACTACCTTCCAGGATGAAGATGATGGAACTAGAGCGAGATGCACTCGTTCTGTATCAAGATCAGCTTTTCCCCAGATGTGCAGTAAGGTCAGTTTTGAATGTTACATTGGTTACTGACCTTCACTACATGTTTTACATTGGTTATTGACCTTCACTGAGGATATGACCATTAAGACAGAAACCTTGGTGTGAAATTTTAAGATGAATAAAGTCAGATTCCCATGAAGGAAGAAAGAAGAATAGGTGGAGGCCTTTTGTAAGAAAAAGCATGTTATGTGAAAGGTTCAACTATGAAATCGTGGAGTTATAGATCTCATAATTTATAGTTGATTTCGAAAAGGCATTTATTGTGGTATGGTTTATCGAAGTCTCGAGATTTATCATGACATATATGTTGATTTGATAAAGCATAAGTTACGAGGCTGGTTGGAAACATACAGTCAAATCAAATAGATAAACGTGCAAAAGGAAACATTTATTATTATTCAATGACTATCTTTAAAGGTTGACAAGGACAAGAGTTACAATTGTCAGTTTTGGCTTAAATTGTAGATAATTGATCCCATGCAAGGGACAGGTTAGTTTTGTCGGCAATAGCAGCTTCATAATCAGGTTGCAATGCACGAAGTTTGCTGACTACGCTTTCAGCTTTCTGACCAAGTTGGACAGATTCATTGTCAATAGCTTTGACTTTATCCTTGCTCTTTTCTAACGCTTTTTCAAACTTGGCACATTTTTGGTCCGTCAATTCAACTTCAGCCAACAGTTTCTTCCGATACTCCAGTAAGCTCTCTTTAGTTTGAGTCCCGATGGAGATAAGATCAAGTTCCTTTTGTTTAGAGGATTCAAGATCTTGAAATCGAACTAAGAGATCATCCTTGGTTTTTTCTTCCTCTTCGTAAGAAGGAATGACAGAAGTCATCCTTTCAAACTTATTGGAGAGCCGTTCCTAAAATGTCTGAATAGAAATAAAAAGCGTACGGCTCGATAAGGGAAGATTAGAATGAAGAGGAGCGATTTCCTTGATAAGTCGAGACAGTTCTTTTTGAATCCTGACATCAGACAAAAGTTCATTAAAAGGATTGACAAGAAGAGCTTGGAGAACATGCATGAGGGTGATGACTCGAGAATCACTGGAGTCATGTTGAGTTGATGAAGAGGTGGCAGAAAGGGATGACTCTTTCCGGCTTATTTTTGACAGCATATTAATCCACGCGTTGAAGTGTAGGGTCGGTTTGGGGTGAGGAGACTTCATAGTAGGAGGTCTGATAGCAGGTGGAGAAGGAATGACAGGAGTTGTTTCAGCCAGTAGGGCCTCCATGTCAATATCTTCATCTGGAATTTCAATCATGACAGCAGTTCCTACTGGTTTATCAGCTATTGGAATTGGAGTGATTGAAGTCGGGTGATGAGGGCTAGGAGGCATTTCCGGATAAGATTCAAGAACCTAAAGATCACCTGTCAAACTCCTAGTGTCGACAAGAATACCTCCTGAATTTCTGTCAATATGCAACTCTGAATCAGATACATTCACTGGCTCGACAATTGTGAGAATCTCCTGAATGGTCATCGAATCATCAAACTGAGGAGATTTTTCCTGACATGAAAAAATAAATAAGATATATACATGTATATAAAAGAAAATGACAAGGTCAATAGAAGTACCATATTAGAATCTGAAGACATCAAGTCGACATCAACACTTGTCTTCTCGGTAACCAGAATAGTCTCGATGGGTTTGTTTTTCTGTTAAGAATAGAAGACATGTGAGCAAAAGGATGTAACTTGTCAGATTAAATTAAATTGTTACCTTGGATTGGTTGGAGGGCGAAGTGTTGGAAGAACTAGTCATAACGTCTTGGACTTTAGAGTCAGTGGAGACTTTGGCGACATCAGATGCTGTCACAATTGAAAGACTCTTGGTAGATTTTGATTTCTTGGAGAGGGGGTCAGAAGGAGCCGTTTTCTCTTTTCTTTTTCTGGATCCTTTTGACTGAGGATCAGAAACAGAAGCTTTGGCTGGCCGTGAGCTCTTTTTGACAGTTTTGGCCACCAAAGGGATTACGGGTTCATCTTCAGGAGCTTCTCCCGACAGTACATCAGACTTAGACTTACCAGGGAGAGGTTTGTCAAGAGGAATAGCTGTCAATAGCGACGTAAATAAGTTGATTGTCAGACAAAATAAAAAGAAAAAATAAGTTATTTGATAAATGAAAATCTGAATTACAAGTTAGAATTCTTGAATGGAATCCAAAGTCGTCATCAGATTGAAGAAACCGACGAGTGAAGGTAACTGGATTTGGTTTTTCAAAAGGGTCAACGTAAGCACTCACACTGTCCAAAAAGAAAAAGTTACCTCCTTTCGATGGTTTTCCTGGATGTGAATCAGCTAAACCAAAAGGGGCACAAGGAATAGGCACTGGCTTAGGAAAAGGGGCCTTTAAACTGTCAAAGTATTCCCTGGTCATATTGGGAATACTCCTATACATGGCAAGCCTTTCAGATTCCTTATTATCATGCTTCCTTTTGGCTTCAGCTAAAACACTATTGACATGACGAACCATATCAAATGATCTCAAGGGATTCCACTTGATTTTATAAAAATTTTCAAAGGATTGAATTTCCTTTTGAAGTTCACCTCGAGTTTTGGTTGCCGGATCCTGTTCCTGCAGGGGAGAATCATCACTATTACCCACGGTGTCTCCAATACAACTCAAGCAAATCTTTAAACTTAGACGGTGGTTGGAGTAGTATTCATCCCACCAGTCAAGAAAGCTTTGAGTAACTCCGTGGAAGGCAGAAAATGAAATAGGTTGTAAGAAAGTCCCACGAACTTTGTCCTCATCACTGATGGCGACAATATGCTCATATGTTGGGGCTTTGGCACCAATAAAATTCTCGCCAGGATCTAACGAATAAGGAGCAGGGATAGCTTGGCAAAAGCCGAGCTGACAAGCAACGGTGTTGGGCAAATGGAGATAGATCCTATGAGTTTTGAAACTAGGACCATCAACAAAAAAAAATTCTGGCAAAGAAATTTGGTCCAAATGGATTTATTGGATTTAGAGATGGTAGTGCTTAGTTTCGTAAACCATTCTGGACCATATTTCCGGTCGGAAAAAGGAGAAAAGTTGATCTTTGAAGATGTAGATGAAAGCGAATGAAAAATTTTGAAGTAAAACTTGAAGTTCGCAGTTTCATCTCTTGACAAAGACTCGGCAGACACATAACAGAGATAGGAGCCATAAGTGTCAATTGACAAATCTGCAGGAGCTTTGTATGAAAATTGACGCTCCAAGACAGCATTTAACCATAGTTGGAGAATCCAAAGAGGCCCTCCTATATTGGTTTTCTTTTTAGACTTGACAGTATCAACTAGCATGCTCATATTGTCATAAAGATTGGCTAAAACACATTGTCCCAATGCTACTCTTTTACCAGTTGACAAAAGATTGGCTAGAGGAACATACGAAGCAATCAAAGAAGCAGATTTGCTACAAAAGACATAAGCACATAGCCAAAGAAACAAAAAGGCTACGTGCTCGTGATCCAAATCACAGGATCATGAGCTCCTCCTCTAAAATCTGCTATGTATTTAGAGAAAGAACACTTTGGCACATAGACATCAATTTGATTTTCAATTTCTACATCAGAATGCATGGTGGGGCCATCTGGACGAAGACCAGTAATAGCCGACATGTCAAACAAAGTCGGACCCATCATCCCATAAGGAAAGTGAAAATTAGTTGTTGTTTTATTCCAAAAGAAAACGGATGCTCCTATTAAAGAAAAATCTACCAGTTTAACGTGACGAGAAAGTTGAATGAACTCAAAGATTCCAGCTTCCTCCCACACACTGCGTTTTTCAGCCTGAACTCGGTCAAGCCAACTAATGTAAGCATCGAACCGAGTGGTAGGGGGCATTCTGAAAATCCTATTGCTCTTTTTAAAATTATGGATGGGGATAGGAGTAAAAGAAGATAAAATAGCTTCATTTGAATTAGCAGAAGGAAAGGAACAACGTAAACCCTCAGAAATTTCATTTTTGGCTACAAAAGGACCCAAGAAAGCAGCAGGAGGACTTAAAGCAACAGAAGAATCAGGAATAGGGTAAATTACCTTGGATTCTTGCCATAACTCAGATTCCTCCAGAAGTGGGTCTTGGACCACTGCTCTAGGAGGAACGACTGTAGAATGAGGTACTGAGGTCGGCATCCTGGAAGATGTGGCCATAGAGACTAAATGAAGTGAGGAAGAAAGGATTTTTTTCCTTCAGAAAGGGTTTTTGCGAGGGGAGAGGAAAAGATTTTCTCTAGAAAAGGTTTTGTTAGGGGAGAAGGAAAGATAAAGAGAAAAAAGTCAATACTGATGTGATAGCAATTTAAAGAAGAATGAAAGCTTTTTGTTCGAATTCCAAGAAACCTGCGGCGTTATGATTATCCCTATTAAGTAGGGATGAAATTAAAGCAAGGTTTAATTAACGGATAAGAACACAAAATTAAGATAATTTGGTAGCAATTCGAAATTCAAATTTTGCTATTCTTTCGGGCAAAGCCGTCGAAAAGTAAAATTTGGGGGGCATCTGTTAATAGAATAATTTCAAATTCTTGACAAATAATTCTGACAGGATGACAGAAGAAGTGAAGAAGGAATTGTCAAGATAACCACCATAAAGGAGAGTCGAATTCAGCAGAATCGACGATTTGGAAAATTGACAAGAGTTGGTATGTCAGACAGACAAGGCCGTCAAGAAAGCAAAATGAGGGACACATTTGTCAAAAGTAAAATTTCTGACGGGTATATTTAGCTGACTGACGAAGGAATTGAAGTAATGACAGGTAAATTAAAAATCCAGCTTCTGACAAGAGTGGTAACAAGAATTGTCGAACGTACAAAATGTGGAAATGGCTAAGTCTTCAAGGATGACAGCATCAGTAAGATAAGCCGTCAAACGACCAAACCGTGGACAACAAGCAAGTTGGCATAAAGTGGTTCAAAGAAATAAGCAGTTAGGAAAGTTTTCTTGTCAAATAGTTTGAATTTGAACATAGCAAAACTGCCATACAGGTGGCAATCTTAAGAATAGGAAGTTATCTTTAGGTAGTTATTTTATTTGCTTATAAATACTATTAATCACGATGTAATAGAGGAGGTTACTTGATACAATATCCTACATATCGCGATCACATAGCAGATTGAAGTATTATACTCAAGTATTCCCTCCATCCTTTTTTCATTTCCAGTTCAATTTACAATACAGTACTGGTTATTTCATTTCTTTTTACATGTTCTTCATTACTTTCAGCATTTCTTTCATGTTCTTCATTTAAGTTCTTTTATTGCAGAATTTACTTAAGTCTTTTTACATGTTCTTCTTTACTTTCAGCCTTTCTTTCATGTTCTTTATTCAAGTTCTGTTATTTTATTGCATTCAGTAATCATTTAATCACGCTTTTTACAAATTTCCCTTTTAAATTACTTTTATTCATGTCTTTAAATTATTGCTTTTCGTAGAGTCATGCAACTACAAAGTATCTTTTGTTTAAGAAACTGATGTCTTCCTTTCAAATTAGAAATTCATTCATACTTCTATCACAAAACCAAGTCATTGCCAGTATTTACTAGATTTGACTAATTTGTCAAATTCGTACTTGACAGACAAACACACAAATCCTGACGAGATTATCGCATAACTCGTTCGTCCCCACACTCGTCTGATTCTTTAAATTATTTGTAACAAGGATTTTGGACACCAACCAAAAACCAGCGTTAACAATGTAGCATCGCCACTTGTAGCAAAATTCTTCTTGTTCTTCTTTTTCCTCATTTTCCCTCATTCGTGATGTTTAGCTGGCAATGCTCCTTCAACAACTCCTCCTTGCCTCATGACCCTTCTCTGCTCTTGTGCCTGGAAAGCATTCACGAGCTCTGCCAAAGTAATATTGGACAGATCCTTGGTGTTCTCCAAGGTTGTAATGGTTGCCTCAAACTTTTCAGGCACCGTTACTAGGATTTTTTGAACAATCCTTGAGTCGGGTAGATCTGAACCGAGCAGCCTTACCTTATTGGCAATGCTTAGAAGTTTCTCAGAATACTCTTTTATGGTTTCTGACTCCTTCATTTTCTGCAGTTCAAAATCTCTTATCAAATTCAGCACTTGCATCCCTCTGATCCTATCATCTCCTTCATACTCTGTTTTGAGATAGTCCCAGATTGCTTTTGCTGATTTGAGCGACATGATTCGGATGAGGATAGTTGATGAAACAGCAGCAAACAAACACGCCTTAGCTTTTGATTTCCTCGTTTTTCTGTCCTTGTGATTCTTGATCTGCGCCATTGTGGGATTGGCTGGCAAAGGAGGAACTTCGTAATCCTCTTCTACAGCTTCCCAAAGATCAAGTGCATCCAAGTAGGTCTCCATTCTCACAGCCCAAAAGTGATAATTTTCTCCATCAAACACCGGAGGAGCAATTGGTGAAAAACTAGTTGTTGCATCCATCTCAGACTCCCACAGGTTCCTTAAGAAGAAAGCTCTAGATGCCAATTTGTTGTTTTTTGTAAAGTTGCAGCAGAAAACTCAGAAAACTTTGAAGGAACGAATAGAAGTTTTTTGGGGAAAGAGAGAACTTCTTTTTCATTGAAGGCGGTACATACATTTAAAGACTTGAAAAATAACTAACCACTAAGCATCATGTCATAACTAACCACTAAGCATCATGTCATAACTAACCACTAAGCATAATGTCCTATAAATTAGGCTAACTACTTAGATCATGTCCCATAAGTAGGCCACTATTAGACACACAAAAACAGAAAAAAAAAAATAACATGCTGAAAAGTGCAGCAGTCCTAAACACAATGACTAACACCTTTAAAACAGACCAAGTAGTACCAACATAAATTGCACCAAGAAGAAGGACAAACACAAATTCAGAGTTGCTAAGACAGAACACAAATTGCAAGAAGAGTCATACGTACATATCGTGAAAGAACAGAGAATGGCTGGCTTAGAGGAGAAAGTCTGAAAGAGAAGGAATTAGGAAATAAAATATTTGAGAGATTTGGGTAGGATTTTGGAATAGGTTTGTTATTTATATCTCTCACTAAAAAGTTATTTAAAATCCATTATATAAAAGAATCCATTGAAATTAGTAAACTTTTGAATACCGGAAGATTTTTAGTAACTTATAAAAAATTTTGATTGAATGCAAGTGGATTTGGAATCCTTAAAATAAAAATCCTAATAATCATGATTGAATACCACGGGACTTATTTATATTATATAGAAGTTTTGATTGAATACCACAAGACTCTTTTATCATAAAAAAGTCCATTAAAATCATTTGAAATCACAATCCAATACACCCTCCTAAACCTATCACCTCCTATAAACTATCCAAAATATGGAAATAAAATTGTTAAAACTTTTTTTTTTACTAAAAAAGATATCCATTCATTCAAATTGGTAAAATATATTGAAAACAACACAAATTCAACATCGCTAAAAACCGAAAAAGATGAATCTGCGAATAAACTCACAGCACCCATGTTAATAGCATAAAATGGTAAGATGCCTACGAATGTGACAAAATCAAAGTGACCGGAATACCCATGCATCCGAATCTGTAACGTTGATGCCGCCCAAGTCTTGTTTGAATCTGTAATGGATCGAAGCTGATCTGTCAATCTGAACCAAACGAATACCGCAACAAGAGGAAAACCAAACAACACCGCACCAAGACGACGAACAAAACAACACCGCACTCAGACGACGAAATCGCAGAAAAAACACGAAAGAAAAACCAGATCTATGTGGAAAAACCACTTATTTAGATAAAAGGAGAGAAAAACGATGTAGAGAGGTGATTCAGACCAAAATATGGCCCAAAACTACCCCCTCCGATGGATGAGGAAGAAAAAAGAGAGGAGTAGAAGGAAAGTTAAGAGAGAAAGAGGCAACTTACCTTCTATAAAATATATCAATATTATGTATATTTATTTTGTGAGGAGAAGGGGGCTTGGCCCAAAAAGTAAAAGAAAAGCAAGACTAGACTATCAATCTCATTATCTATAGATTCACTTCAATTTGGTCTTTAGAAAATCTGACATTAAATTAATTTTTTAAAAACTTAAAATACAATCAAAATAATCTGTTCTTAATTCACACATAACATGATTAAAAGACTATTTTATATTATTTTAAATGTTTGAACAACTAATTGAAAGTTTAATTTTTTTTATTAGATCAAGTTTATGTCAAGTAGTGGTGTTCATCAACCGATCCAAACCGATTCAAACCGTAAAAACCGAACCGAAAAACCGAAAACCGAACAAATCGAAAATCGAAAAAACCGAAAACCGAAAAAACCGCAATTTTTTATTGGATTGGATCGGATTTTGGATCCTATAGTGAAATCCAATCCAATCCAATCCAGTCCAAACCGATCTATTATATACATATAATATTCTTTTTGAAATTATAGTATTACTCATACTTAAACATTATTCTACATACTTTTATATCCCTCATTCTCTTTAATATTTTTATTGGAATGACATATATAAGACTATTTAGAATAAATATTAATGTCTTGAAGTTATATTTTACTAAAAGTTTTGATGCATAGCATATATATATTTGATTGAGTAATCATGAAAAATAGGAAAACAATTAAGTAAATTTGAAAAATAATTAGCTACAATTTATTTGTAGCTGATTCAAGGAAAAAAAATAGGATAAGTGAGAGTAGATATAGAGAATTAATATAAAAGAACGTGTTAAAAAATATCAATAATTTTTTTCTTCTCAAACTCCCAAATTTAAACAAAGATTATCTTTTACCACTATTAAATAAGTAGAAAGGACACTTGACATTAAGGAAAAAAATAAAGTATGATAAAAACCGAATTATCCAATCCAATCCAAACCGTATTTGATTGGATTGGATCTGATCGGATTTTTTAAATGAAGCAAATCAATCCAATCCAAACCGCATGATATTTTTATCATTGGATCGAATGACTTTTTAACTCAAAATCGATCCAATCCAATCCGCGAACACCCCTAATGTCAAGTGAATATTGAGATGGCCGAGTTGATAGTTTAGTCCAAAATGAAACTTAGTGGGCACATGAGGAAACAGAGCCCCACTTATATATGAGCAAACAAAACTGGCAACACAGGATAGGGCCCCGTAGCTGCGGAAGGAGAGACTCAGGTTCACGCGACATATTGACCCTTCCAAAGCCCATTTGCCGTGCCACTTTGAGGCCATTTGAAAACCCCAAAGGAGGATTAGAGGACCACATTATGTTCATACCCACACACCCAATTGCAATGTTCAATACATAGAATACGTTTGATTTGTAAAAAAAAAATTAAAAAATTAAGATATTGAACAACACAAAAATAAGAATTTTTATCTTTTTTATATATATGTTTTTCGAAAATACATTCCAAAAGTAAAGGGGACATTTTATGATGCCCTCATATTGTATATAAAAAATATTCCTCCAAAAATAATTGTTCCATATTTGATTTGAAAACCCACTGAGGACAGACAGACAAAAACGACGCGAAGACTGCAGAAAACCCAAATTTTATCGTCTCTATCTCTTAAATTAAATTGTTCCATGTTTATGTTTATATATATATATATATATATAGTTTATAATATTATATTAAATTATAATATATATTATATAAATAGTCTTATATATTATATTAATAATATTCTTACATATTATATAATATTATAATTTATAATAATATATTATATTACACTATAATAAATAATATATAAAATAAATTTCTATATTATATATATATATATATATACAGGGACATTATCAATTGACACCAGGTGTCAAAGCTTAGTTTGATATCAAATCATGTCCATCCATTTTGATTTAATCAACCGCTCACAATTACTCATTTAAAGAGACATGTCCTCCTCCTCTCTGGTCACCGCTCTCTCACTGTCGTTTGCCCACTGAGTTTAACAACAGCATTGATCCAAATAAAAATCCAAGAACCCCATCAACAAGCATGTGTCCATCATAAAAATTAAAACTCCCAGACCATATTCTCCACATCAATCGATGAACTTTCCAGAAACTTAATAAACAAATATGAATGAAACTAAAATGTTGATTTTCTCTATTTCTGCTGTCTGGGTATAGAAATTATATGACTTGCTTATACTTTTTTCTTTATGTCCTCCAACTCTGAAAATAAAAGGTAAGCTAATCCAACACCAAAAGGCAATAGCATATCCGGTTATTTTTCAATATTGTATTCCCTAATTGTTTTGATTTGTAGGTAGTGATAGCGCAAAAGACAAATTAAGACCGCCATTCCAATCCATATGGTTTGTGACTGATAATACTTCCGTGAAATCGAGAAGGAAAACAATCCTGTTATGTATTTATTACAAGGCTAAAATATACTTTTCATCCTTTATTTTTTTTTTATAAAAATTCATTTTGATTCTTTATCTTATAAGTGTGTGTTTGGTTTCATTTTTGGAGGCACCAGAAGTGCTTCTGTATATATCAAACGTGATTCTTGTAAAAAAAGAGGTGTTTGAGAACATATTTGTGGAAGCAATTTTGCATCCAGAATTGATTCTACCAGAAGCAGCTTAGTGTGTGTTTGGATAAGCGTTTGACAAACTTGATTTTGGAAAGAATTGATTTTGTAGAATTGATTTTGTTTAAAAGTGAATTGAAAGTAAAGTGATTTATGTTTGAATGCCTTTATGAAAAAGTGATTTTTATCAATTCTTGTTGTTTGGATAGTTGCATCAAAATTGCTTTTGGATGTGCAATAGAAGAGGTCATAAATCATTGACCCAAGATTATCTCTCAGAATCAATTTTCTTCCAACGTGGAAGCTACAAAATTTAGTGTGTGTTTGGTTTCACTTTTGGAGGCACCAGAAGTGCTTCTGTATATGTCAAACGTGATTCTTGTAAAAAAAGAGGTGTTTGAGAACATGTTTGTGGAAGTAATTTTGCATCCAGAATTGATTCTACCAGAAGCAGCTTAGTGTGTATTTGGATAAGCGTTTGACAAACTTGATTTTGGAAAGAATTGATTTTGTAAAATTGATTTTGTTTAAAAGTGAATTGAAAGTAAAGTGATTTATGTTTGAATGCCTTTATGAAAAAGTGATTTTTATCAATTCTTGTTGTTTGAATAGTTGCATCAAAATTGCTTTTGGATGTGCAATAGAAGAGGTCATAAATCATTGACCCAAGATTATCTCTCAGAATCAATTTTCTTCCAACGTGGAAGCTACAAAATTTAGCTTCAAGAAAAACTTGATTTTGGGATTAAAATCACTTTTCAACTTAGGAGCCAAACATCAGCAATATTTGGTCAAACCACGTTTGATATGGTCAAACGCACTTCTATTGGTACAAACCATCAAACCAAACACACACTTAGAGTAGCTTCTGCTTTTGGATTGAAAAATTATACTAAGTTTTACATCAAACTTGCTTTCAAAGTAAAAACATCCAAACATAAATCAATTTACTTTAAACTCAATTGTATTGAAATCAATTCTACAAAATCAATTTCATCCAAAATCACGTTTGTCAAATGCTCATCCAAACACACACTAAAAGATTCATTTTGTTCATTTATCGTTAAAAAGTTACTCAAAATGGTTCTTTTCGTCATCTCCCTTCCATCTGTTGACATAAATAGCTGATGTGGCAACTAACACCGTTTACTCATCGTATGTGGCGGATTAACTTAAACTACATCGTTTAAGGACCATTATAAATGGGTCCTTTAATTGATTACCAAAAAAATGGTCTTTTTTTGTTAAAAAAATGTTCTTTTATCAATACCCAAGAGTCCAAATGCAAAAATAGTAAGGACAAACCAAAAGGTGCCTACACCACCGGAGCTGAAGAACATATACAATTTCACTACATTAAAAGAATCAAAAGCCGTACTGCTACTTCTACTACTAACACCAACATTGCAACAACACTGGCCTTCAATCAATGGTTCTCTCCAATTCTTCCATTGGACCCATCAATCTTTCACCACCATGAAGAATAGTTACACCATCCCATTTCAACTTGCTATGTTTCCTCACCCAGCAACGATGAAGAATGCAACTTTACCCCCCAAAAAAAACTTTCTGGCACCTTCCATAAAGATAAACAAATCGGAAACCTAATTTCATAAAAGGATGAAAAATTAGGGGTTTTGAGGGGAAATGAGGGAAGAGAAAGCGATACCCTTATGAGAAACCCTTTCATTGTGTGGGTGGGGGCTTGGTTCCGTTGGTGGGTTTACCGCCTTTAAGGTCATTGATGTTGACAAACTTGAGGTTTTTTCGACGATTCCGGTGGTTTGGAAGAGGGTGGTGGTGAGGGTGGTGCCATTTGAGTTCTGGTGGAGTTTTGTTGGCGAGGGTGGTGGCATTTGAGATCTGGCTGAGTTCCGATGGTTTGAAAGAGGGTGGTGGTGAGAGTGAGAGAAGAAGATTTTTTTTTTTTAATTTGGAAGGAATCTGATGTAACTTCCACGTGTCATCACTAGAATGGAAGAGTTGTCATGTCAACAGCCACATAAGTCACAGGTAACGACGTCACTAACAACTGACGGAAAGGACGAGTTTGAGTAACATTTAAGAGATAAAAGATCAAAATGAATCTTTTAAAAGATAAAGGACCGAAACGAATTTTCACCAAAAGATAAAAGACCAAAAGTATATTTTAGCCTATTTATAATTATCAATACACATCGTCAAATTCTCCAGCGTCGAAGAGAAGAGCAAAAATCCGACACCGCACCAAGAGTCGAGGAAGGAGAACACGTGATCATTTTAAATGGGTAATTGCAAGCCGTTGACTGAATTGAAATAGATGGATAGGATTTGGTGTCAAAGTTAACTTTGACACCTCGTGTCAATTGATCCCAACCCATATATATATATATATATATATATATAGATATATATATATATATATATATATATATTATTCCAAAGGGTATTGCAATAATGAACGTTATTTTGTTTGTCCATTCCATTGTTCACAAAACATCATACAAAATAAAATGTTATCCAATAACTTATAGATTTGTTCTGTATTGTTCTCCTTATCCTATATCTTAATGTGAATCAAACGCACCCATATTAACCCTTCAACCCCTAAGAACTTGCATTGCATTGCCTTGTGAAGGGACATTTGTTGATATTCACCCTGTAACTGAAGGGGACCGCCCAAAATGTAGAAGGCTACTTGTGGGGAATCTGCAATACCCTCCTTAGTCCGAATAAAAGCACGAATTCAAATTATGTATACAAAAATGTTATTTGTACTTCCTAAAATCCACACACTTCACTATATGCCTAATATTTTTGAGAAAAAATGAGTGAGAGAGAAGACAGTAGGAAGTGAGAACAATAATGATATTTGGACACAAATTTTGATATCATGTATAAATACCATATAGTTGATGGGATGTTTTGAGAGTGATGAAATATATAATGAGATGAAAGAAATAAATGATAGTGAATATTTTTATACGGTGTTGAACATTATTTTTATGTCCAAATATTATTATTAAAATGAGAGAGATTTAATTTTTTTCTTCTGAAACTAGTAAGTGTAGGGCGTGTGTAAGTATCTTAGTACCCACCCATTTAGTAAGTGGATGGCAAAATCAATAAACGGAGAAAGATTCCAGCTCCCTTATTACCAACCTACTTTCAATGCTAGAGATCCTTCATAAGGAATCCAGGAATAGTAGATAATGATATAGACCAACATTCCACCTTAAGTTTTGAATCATCATACACCATAGTCTAGTCACGGTCGCTCAAGGTGAAGCTACTAAAGTTCTAGTTTTAAGCTCACCGATAAAAAAAATAAATAATTTACTCTTGATTTTTATAAAGTAAAAAGACCACACATGTCAACAAAATGATCCAATATAAAATACAACGTAATTCAAATAGTATCTCTCACTTAAAATAAAAGGTCTCAATGAAAATTTGTTTTAGGCCTCATTTGTTCTTGGGTCGGCTCTTAATCTAGCAATATTTTTCCTCAGGACATTAATCAGTAGGCTTTGCTAGTGTTACATATAAAAATTCATCCTTAGGAAATTTCATTCCTTGCATGTCAAATTTTGATTAAAATTTGGCTAACGTTACATGTCCTCCCAATGAGAGGCAACCAGATTTGCCGGTCACTAAGCTTTAAAGCAATATTATCGATATCATTTATATAAGTCTTCTAGAAGCATGACCTTGAAATTCTCTGCATTTCAAAAATGCACGTTCACGCATTCAAGTATTAATGTACCTTTGGTAGATCAATTATCGATTAAGTTTAAGAAAATCTAGAATTGATCTAACAATGCATTAATATGTAAACGTGTGAATGTGTGGTTCATTGAATGCATGAAATACAATTTTTATTAAAAAAATCTTCTAGACAGCTTCAAACGTTTGTGGTTGGAGAGAAACCACAGTAACATTAACAACGTTTGAACTTATAGCAACTTCATACATTCACATAATCAAACTGGCAATGCCTTGAACACAAGTATAGAACAGTCTCATCATGCTCATGGCGGAATAATGCTACTCATATAAACTTAACAAATATCACTTTATGTTTCATAGATTTTTATCATCTAACTATAATTGGTTATATCTCATTTTTAACACACAAGTGTTCTGATTTTATCACTTCATGTATATGTGCCTACTACTAACGTGCACTAAACATTATTTGCCATGACAATAGGCAAAGAAAAACCAATTCCTAGTGGCTCAACTAAAATTAGTGAGTAACCTATCTTTAGTCATAACTCATCAACCCCAAAAATGTTTGACCCGATTCAGGTCATGTTCCTTCCAAATTCCAAATAACATTTGCAAATAGAATCTTATTTATACGTTTGACAACTCATCTGATTAAGAAAAGGAAAAAATAAAGCGTGTTTTTGGCTGACACGTCACTAAGATAGCACGTTAACAACCTTGACAAATTCCACCACATGAAGACCAAAAATACATGATGATGAGAACACCAACAAGTACAGCACATTGTCATTGAACAAACAACAAACAAAGCCTTTCTGTTTCTTGTCCCCATTATCCACACGTCCAAACCATATACCATTATTCACAAGAGTTAATTTCAACTACTTACAAAATCTCAAAATAAAAATTCAACAAAAGAAAGAAAGAAAACAAGGGAAGGTTGGTGGGAATAGGGGGAAATCCACCCCTTATTTTCACAAACTGGTGCCTTTGTTTTTGCAAAGAAAGTTATAATTATAAGCAGAAGATGAGGCTATGGAAAAGGGCCAGCGGGGTTCTGAAGGATAGGAACAGCATTTGGGCTGCAAAGTTTTCAGCCAATGGTCCATGCCGCAACCCTGATCTTGAAACTGTGATCATCAAAGCCACAAGCCATGATGAACACAAAATAGATTGCAAGAATGTTCAGAGAGTTTTCCAATGGATACGTACCTCACCATTGTACCTGAAACCTCTTGTGGTGGCTCTTTCCATACGCATGCAAAAGACTAGAAGTTGGGTTGTTGCCCTCAAAGGCTTGATGCTAATGCATGGTGTTTTCTCTGTTGACATCCCTGTGGTGCAAAGAATGGGAAGGTTGCCCTTTGATCTTTCAAACTTCACTGATGGCCACATGAACCCTGCAAAAGCATGGGGTTTCAATGCTTTTGTGAGAGGATATTTTGCATATTTGGATCATAGGTCAGCTTTTGTTTCCTCTGAGGCTAAAAAGATGAACAACAAGAACAAGCAGAAGAATAATAAGGATGTTGAGGTTGAAGAAACATTGATGGAAGAGCTTGAGAAGTTGCAAAAGCTTCAGGCTATGATTGACATGCTTATGCAGATCAAGCCAAGGAATATGAACATGAATGTTGGTCTTATTCTTGAAGCCATGGATTGTGTTATAGTTGAGGTTTTTGATGTGTATAGCAAGTTTTGCAAGCAGATTGCAAAGGTGTTGTTGAGGATATATGATATTGGTGGAAAAGTTGAAGCTGGTATTGGACTCAAGGTTCTGCAGAAAGCAACAACTCAAGGGGATGAACTCTCATTGTTCTTTGAGTATTGTAGAGATATTGGTGTCCTTAATGCATCTCAGTGCCCGAGGATTCAGAGAATCCCTGAAGAAGACATTCAAGATCTTGAAAGAATCATTAGTGGTGCCTCTGAGAAGAAAAATTTGGAGGGTGATGGTGGTGTTGTTGCAAATGAGGACAAGGCCATTGTGGTATATTGTTCTCCACAGTCTAAGGAATCAGAGAATGGTTTAACAACAGTGATCACTCATCAGTGGGAGGTGTTTGATGATGATGATATAATGGTTGATGATGTTAAAGGAAATAATGTCTCCAATGGTGTGAGGCCTATTGGCACAACAATCAACCCTTTTGAGGAATCATCATCATATAGCATTGTACCTTATCAACCTGTTCACAATCAAGTTGTTCTTCCTGATCTAATTAGTTTATAGTATAGTAGCCCCAAGGGTTATATATGGTTCCCTTCTCACTTCACTAGATTCATTATGATCATATACATATATTCATTCTTTTGGGGCGAAAAAAAAGGAAATATAGAAAAGTGGAAACCAAAAGGGTAAAGTTCTTCTGATGTCTTCTCCTCTCCACATTAGCAGAAGAATTCGTGATATATTCCCCTTTCTTGAGTATTAGGAAAATTTTAAAACATGTAAAATTATGTTCTTATTGTTATTGATGTTATATCATAATTAGATATTGAAGTTACAGCACTTGTCTTGCCATCCTTGATTATTTTTTTCTTACTAGGATGTTAACTTGTTTTGAACATTAAATTTATAAGATTAGTTATATGTAGATAATGGACATAAGATCATTTTTTTGTATTTTCTGTAAAATGTGATTGATATTCTTAGTGTGGAAGTATAGTAGAGGCAGGGGGTGCATCTATACCAATTCAATTGGAAATTTTCCAAACTGGAAGGGATAGTCTTTAGCAACAAAAAAACAAAATTGATCATTGTAGCTCACAAGAGTTTTTAAGAGTTAAGACACATGAGGTTTGAGTAACCAGTTATAGACTTATAGAACTTTGAAAAATAACTAGCAGTAGCAGCATTGCTATTAAGTATAGGAAGAATTCATGTACGAATTTTGAGGAACTAGAAGTTCTCTATTTAATTCTGGTTGCATAAATTTCGCATCATTTTCCTGATGTCAACAAACCAATAATGTTTAACTGTTTAACAAATTTGATCAGGACTACAAGACTATAATAATTATTTTCTAAAGAAGCATAAAGCTTTTTAACCATTTTAGTTGTTTATCAGCAGTTTATTTTCTTTGAAGTCAAATGAAACCTTGCTATTTATGTCTTAAAAATTCGACAACTTTTTTTTGGGCTTTTACCTCCAATCCTCATCTTGTTTTGTTGTAAAAGTCTCTCATTTTGAGTTCTTTTGTATGTGGCGCTTCCATACAGATTTTTCGTTCACTTTTGTGTTTGTCATCATGTTGTATGTTCTCTAGTATTGAAAAGCTAGAGAGAGTTTCAAACCCATGGGAACCCTGCTCTGTGTTTTCAGATGGTTTATTTTAGCAGCTGAACTTTCCCATGTTTGCATCTCATTTTTACTGTGCTCTAATTTTGATATATTGTTGCTATAAAGTTTTTTATACTATCAATTAATTATAGTTCATCATATCTATGACTTATTCTTGACAACATAACAACAACTAATTGTTGCTGTGGATTAAATTATATAACAAACATAACCTAATTTGATTAACATTGAATCTTTCAAAAATAAAAAAATTACAAGCAATATTGTAGCCCTTCAATCAATTCAAGTTGAAAACATTAAAATGTTTACGCGGCAATGTTTTTTTGACAACCAAAGACCCAACACCGTATGAGAGGATGCTTTGAAACTTTGAAATACTTGTGGGGATAAGTAAAATAATATATAAGTATAAAAAAATACAAATATATGATGTTGGATGTTGATTTTGAATGTATAAATATCACAACTCTGTAATAATATGTATAATTTAACCCCAGTCTCGAAACTCGTATTCTTTTTGCACATGCATTAACTAATGAAAAAGTTAACACATCTCTCTTCAACAATATATTCAAACACATTTACTATCATTGAATAAATTTCACACAAGACCTACTAAATTATATAGATTCATTCTCTATTTAACATTTTTCCGCATGAATTTCATCAAATAATAACGTGTAAAAGAGTATATTGCTAGTATTACTCATTGTGGTCAATGTAATATTAGGTTTTCCTAATTACAGAATGGATCCAACTTACGAAAAACCAAATTCCTATTCTTGAACCTGGAACAGCTAACTTAATGCCAACCCTCTGCCTCACAACAGCCAAATAAAACCGAGGGAGCTAATGACATTCTATTAACAGGGCAAAAGATCATTGGGATCTAATCACGTCTCCCTTGCCTTCTATTTCTTCAATTCACTGTGCTATAGTACAATTGAGGCATAGAAAATTTACTAGACTACATACTAGACATCAAAAAAACTTCAAGCCATCCCAGAGATGATTACCTCATTTGTTACTTGGGGGGAAAACCTTTTAAAAATATACATTTTTCCCGTAAAGAAAATATAGCTCAACCGGATTTGGGGTAGAAAACATTGTTCATTCAATTAATTCTCATTGTGACTCTAGATTATTCATAACTTGACTGAGGAATAGATAATACAAAGGCACTATATATGGTATACAATCATGGAGATACACAAAGATAGCATGTTCGGTTCTCAGTTTCGACCCCCCAAAACCATAGTTTGGCAAAAAGCTATAGAAGATAAGCTTTTTCCCAAATCATGGGGTTTTCCAAATGAAAACTAACAATGAACTAGACCATTGAATTCATATTAACAAACATCATAGCTCATCAAAATGGGCTGGGATTATAGGAAATAGGTATGCTCTTACCCCTATTGTACAGCCTCAAACTCCAAAGGACCCGAAAAAGGAAATCTCAGGTTAAACCATGGTCTGCTATAACTCCAACTGAAACATGATGTACACCGAACGAACCACATTTCAAGCAGCATCCACTTGTAGCATTTGTTATCAACCCTATTATACAACTAAAAAACTGAATATTTAAATCAAAGAAACAAATCAGCATATAGTTGATGAACGTTAAAGCCAAACGAACGATGAAACACATAGCATTGGCTTAACCTGAGATCATAGCAACACATCTATCAGCGTATAACTCACTCTACTAATAGAAATACATCTAAAATAATGATCATACCATCGGGAAATCTTGACAAAATTAAATTAAATGTGAATGAGCATTATCCAAAAATAGTCTATCTAGTAATAACTCATCTACATAAATGTTGATGCCATACAACAAGCATCCCTTATCGTGTAAGCCGAAAAGGGAAAAAGAACAAAAGAACTGGAACGTCCAAATTTCAGGCAGAAGTACCGCGACAGACAATTCTTGAATAACAGATAACTCATATATCTATGTGAAAGCCACACAGGTGAATATACAAGTGAAACAGACCAAATGTCCTGTGTCTCAGCAGCACCTATCTACCTGATAGTGACAAACTTGTTGGTCCCATGTCTAGCCCAATGAGTCCTCAAATCAATAGGGTTAGCAAAATTATAACCTTCGGCTGCAAGTTTCTCCAAAACCTTTTTAAAAGCACCTTGACTCATTTTCCGCCCAGCTATCCTTGCACCGCGCCTTTTTACGCTCATTGGCAAAGGATATATTGAAATATTTGTGGTACAACAAGCTGATTGCCAACCTCCACAGCCCCAGCGATAACACTGCTGAGGTGTACCAGTGCATGAACAAACTGGAATAGGTAGACCAGAAATGTCCATATCAATGCCATTTATCACAAACTCCATAGTCTTCTTAATTGGCTTCACACGTTGACCAGAAACATTGCTATTATCCTTTGGCTTCCTAGGTTTCTTAGCTTTTGGAGTCGTTAGAGCACCCCTACCTTGCCTTTTCTTTGATTGGCCACTTTCCTTGTTAACAACCGATTCTTCAATCCCATCCACCTTCTCACCTCTTGAAGTATCAGGTGGCTGTATGATTTGCAAGGAGGGAGCAGCTGGTGTTTCCGGAAGAACAGCATAACTAGGATTTGCCGGCTGCATATTAAAATACCTATCCCTCTGGCTTATCCAGTTATCTCTGACGTAGTTCATCGGAATTGGAGCCTCCGAAGCAAAATCTCTAGGGTGAAAGTTTCCATTCACACCAACAAACATAGATGGATCACGACCAGGCAAAAATGATTTTGTGTCACGATCTGTCATGCCAGGCATGAGCTGCAGACCAAGATGCCCCCCTTTGAAGGCTTCATAATAACCCCAATTGGTCATGTTCAACACATCATCATCCATGTGAACTACATAACAACAGGAAGAAGAAAAAAGATCATAAAGTTTCAAAATTTGTCATATGGTTCTTCTTTCAGTGCCATCATAAAATCGAAACACCATTAGAAGGAAACGCATTCATGGAGCAATAAAAGTACATAAACTGAATCAGAGAAAATAATTAAACCAATACTGAAAAC
Organism: Sophora flavescens; assembly: GCA_030762895.1. Taxonomy (NCBI): domain Eukaryota; kingdom Viridiplantae; phylum Streptophyta; class Magnoliopsida; order Fabales; family Fabaceae; genus Sophora; species Sophora flavescens. The sequence continues at coordinate 78,661,379 of CM061068.1, forward strand.
CACAAAACAGTTACAGATTGATGAACCAAATAGATCTTCACAAGCAAATGAAACACCATACAGCATACAATTTGATTGGATAATGAGAAAATATTAAAAATAAACAACCAAAAAAAATTCAAAATTTCAGATATTATCAAAGTCAAATTATCAAATCAGGCTCAAATAAATCTAGATTTACAATTACCAGGTAAAAAAAGAATGGAACTTCCTCGATCTAATCACCACAAAGTTTTCACCTGCAATCTGAATGTCATTGTGATTCCTACATTTTCCAAGGAACCAAACAGAAGAACACAGACAAAAGGGGTGCATGGCGTTTAGATCCCAAATTCCCATTTTAGGGTTTCAAAATTTGAGAACTTTAATGGGGGATCTTGCTTATAATGGTGAAATTAAAACAAAAATTCATATAACAAATTATTTATTTATAATAAGGATGCATATGAGAGAGGTTCAACGGTAGAAGGACCCATCAATTCAAATTTTAAAGGGAGAGAGAGAAACAGAGAGAGAGAGAGAAAGAGAGAGAGAGAGGTAGGAGAGAGAAAACTTACTTGGTGGGTGCAAACGGCTCTTTAGGGTTTGGCTCCTCTGGAGAGAGAAAGATGAGAGAGACAGAAAGCTGAAAGAGAGAGAGAAAGGGAAAGAGAGAGGAGAGAGAGAACGATGTAGCAATGTGAAAGTGAATGTAAGGGATATAAATGGGACTAAAAAAAAAAGGATACGTAAGGCCATATATACTTGGCACATTCATTCTTAAATAATACATAGATAATAGAAAATTCATAGGATATCTAGCTTTTTGGATTTTGGAAGGTGTGGTTGGCACATATATAGAAAGAGGTTTAAAAAATGACAAATGTTTTCTTTTGGCTTTAAAAATTTAGTGTAATTTTGATACAATGTTATCGTAAAATTATTTATATTAATTAATTATATATATAGAATAATTTGAAATTATTTTAAATATGATATATTGAATAATTACAAATTATTCTATATATGATATTTAAGGTAATTATGATAACTAGCGGCACGTGCCTGTCTGGCCGCATTTCTAATGCTTTTACTCGTCTTTATTGTATGGATTTATCCTACTTTACAATGTATCGTAATAATATAAACACACATTATATACATCACTGCGTTAATAATATAATGTTACAAATAATTGTAAAAATAAATAAGATACATATTCTAATAAAAAACAAATCCAAGGTACCAAATATAATTTAGTTACAACTATTATTTGACCTCGACATCGCAGCATTTAGATCTATAAGAAGATTATGTATGGATCGATTTTCAGGAGCTTTTTTCATTTCCCTGTATTACAAACAAAATAAATTTATAATACATTGCTTTATGTTAGATAAAAAGTAACAAAGGATATAAAATAAAATAAAAGAAATACATAATTTACTTCTAATGGTTGCTTACCTTGTCACGATTGTCAAAAAATCTTCATACTTTTTATCATCTTTAATGTTTTTTTGTTTAATAAACTACAAAATAAATAAAAAATGTAAGACAAAAATTCGGAACATTCGTTATCAAAATCATTCATAACAAATATAATGTATTATTAAAAGAACACATATTACATTGTCAAGTAAGACCATTTTTGGTTCCAAATGCATTGAGCAATCACGACTTCTTGTGTTTGGTAATGTAGCCTCAAGTTTCCTAATAATTTTTGTTAAAAAAAGATAGTATTTTAATAAATTGTTGAAATAATAAAACATAGTATATAGTAAAAAATATGTATATTATCATATAGAATACAATACATAATACATTACCTTTCTAACCTTTGAGCCCACAATTCTCTTTTACCATATTCCATAGCTGAGTCTTATCTGATGTTACTGTGACACCCCACCCAAAAGAGTATATCTTTAGATGATGTATCTGATTATCTAAAGATTAGAATATCGGTTTTTATACAACGTCATAATATGAAGTATTCTAACAAAATTTTATAAATCACCTTGTTGTCAACTGGGCTTAAAGATGAGATTGACCGCTCAGCCTTGAATATATTCCATAGTTTTCCAAAGTCGTGATCCTATCATTTTTTTATTCGAATTGGTAAGAGATTGATATGGAAAAATGTTTAAATAAAAGTTGTTCACATGAACCTACCGCTTGTCACAAAGACATGCCTGAAATATTTGTCAAGATCTCTTGCAATAAATCGGTAGCTCTCCTTGAACTCTAGTTCAACTGTACAATTTAAATATATAAGATGATTTTTGGTTGTTCTGGGTAATATTAGTGTAATGCATTATATGTATAGACGATTTAATAAATTTAAAAATACAATACCGGAGTCCGAGATAACAAAATATCCTTGAAGACAACATTTCTGGTGAAGTGGCCATCTTCCCCTTCAATTTTTCCTTCTTTTATCAGGATTTTTGTGTCATTTTGAGATACGCCTCTTGATAAAGCCACATATAGTTGACCATGACTGAACACGTGTCGTGGAAGATAAATACCAACATTGGGAATAGTTTGTCCCTGTGCCTTATTTATAGTTATTGCAAAACTCAGTTTAACTGGAAATTGCTTCCTAATAAGAACAAAGGGAAGTCCCGCGCTCTCAGTTGTCTTTAGTTTAATCCTGGGCAAGAAGGCTCTCCTTCCAGCATGGTTGCCTGTTATGATTTCTACATCCAACAGGTTCATAGATACACCACGACATAGTAATCGTGAACCATTACAGAGGCCATATTTAGGGTCAATGTTTCGTAACAACATCAGCGGTGCTCCTTTTTTTACCTTCAGAATATGCGGTGGCAAACCACCTGGAGCAATGGAATTTAAGTATTCCTGTTGATATAAGTTTCTTGTGTCCCCTTCGACCTCATCAAAAGACAACAAACTTTGGTCTTCACCTGGGAATTGTTCAATAATAATGTCATTTAGTTTCTGAACATCCTCATTTTTTGGTGTTAGTATTGCTCTTTCAACCATATAAGATGCATCCCAACCATGATCTTCTAATTTGGGGAATGTTTGTTGTATAAGTAAACGTATCGAACTTTCACCTTCCCATGGAATTGCTATTTGTTGGGGTACCTTCACCATATCATTATCCTTTGTAGGTTCAACACCATCTCCTATCCGCATAAGATAGTCGGCAAAATCTCGATCTTGTAATGCACGCATGTTTTGGCGTAGATGCAATACCTTTGTATTAGCCCATAGATGAGATTTAACGATACATGCAGAAAGCGTTTGTGCCTTAGTCCCTTTTGGAACAACAGGAAGTACTTGGCGGAAATCCCCTCCCATAATCATCACTTTCCCCCCGAATGGAGCATCACAGTCAAGAATATCCTTTAAGGTGCGGTCTAATGCTTCTATAGCATATCTACTTGTCATGGGTGCCTCGTCCCAAATGATTGCTGTTGTTTCTCTTATTAGCTTTGCGAGATCAGATTGTTTACTTATTGAGCAAAAGGACCCTTCCTCTGTATTTATGGGTATCTTAAATCGGGAATGTGCCGTCCTACCACCGGGTAATAATGTAGTCGCTATACTGGATGAGGCTGTCGCCAAGACAATTTGACCCAAATGTCTTAATTTTCCAATTAAGGTGCGATAAAGGAATGTCTTACCCGTTCCTCCTGGCCCATCCACAAAGAAAACCCGACTTTTCTTACGGTGGATAACATCCATAATGGTATTGTAAGCAAACAACTGGTCATCATTTAACTTCTCAACGAAACTCAAATCTTTAATAGGAACTTGGACCGATAGCTCTTCCTGTATAACTCTTGGAACAGGATTACCTTCAGTGGTTTCCAATGATAATTCAGGCAAAGCATAATCTGTGATTTGTTTTCCATGTTGAAGTAATAGGTCATTCAAATCCCTTAATAGCATGTTAGTTAATGATGGCCCATTCACAGAGGATGTTGAAGGATAGTCGTCTACCATGTGGGTGTAAAACTCATCCCATAGGCTTCTTACATCTGTTGGTTCACAATAGACCAATATAGTAGCAAACAATCTCCGTAAAGCATATGGCATTCGTAGACTTGATGCTTCAACTAAACATTCGCGAATACTGTTGTCTTGTTCTAAAAAGCCCCATTGCTCGGCTGCTTTTTGGAATGTGGTGTAGCATGTGTTGTTTACTGTGAGCAAGTAATCCCAACTGGTTGGTCCTCTTATATGAGATAATAATACACGCAAATAGAATTTCTCCCTGTCTGAAGGTGACACTGTATATATTAGTCCAATAACTTTCCTTTGTATTCTTCGCCTCGACCCATTCTTTATTTCCTTTATTCCACAAATAGTGTTCTGGAATCTCCCTATGACAGATAACACCTTGCTTGTGGATCTTTCTCGGTTCAGGGCAAAGAATTGTGTGAGCATTGTTAGGGAGTTACGCACATCATTTAGTACATCGTCGATTCTTTGATTTGTACGGTATCGCACTTGATGTTGATTTGGTAGGTGGATTTGTAATCTTTCAACACTTGGATACATTCGGTACATGGTGAATGAAAATATTCTCCATAACGCCTCTGGAGCACAAATCCATCTTGCATCAATATACTGCTTGACCTCATCCATATGAACCTCTATGGCAACTCGATCAGGACCTTTGTAGACATATTTATAGAGGTACTTGATACTCTTGATACTACTGCACACTTCAACATTTATATGACAGTCATACTTTAACAGCAACCATGGGTTATAAGGGACCACCCAGCTATTATCTATAGACATATGCCTATTCAAAGGTACTGGACCATCATTCCGTCTTCTATACCGTGGATATGAGTCAATACCTTGTCGTGTCTCTTGGATGAACTCTTTTGGGAACCCCTTCTTACATTGGCCATCCTTCATACATGGTGATCTTGGATTCAGACTACCGCACGGTCCATGAATCACGTGTTTTAGTACTGCGGCATGTAATTGTGGTTCTTCTTCAAATTTTGGTATTTCCGCTCTAACAACGCTATCATATTCTTCTGGGTTACGTAATCTGTCATTAGGTTCCATGATTAGTAGCATATGCACGTGAGGCAATCCTCGTTTTTGGAATTCAGTTACATACATATAACTTTTGACCTTTCCTAAGACGCCTTTTTTAATTAGGTCATGCTTCAATTGTTCGAACTTTGAACGGAAGATTCTTGTCAGCAAGTCTGGACGATCTTGTGGAGTTTGATATGGGCCAAGTTCAGATGATATTTCAATCCATGAAGGATTGCATGTCATGGTAAGAAAAATATCAGGTTTGCCGTCGTGAAGCACAATAGCCATACCATCTTCATACCGTTGTGTCATGTCTCGACGGCTACCAATAAATGATGAAGGCAATATGGTTCTTCGTCCGATATTTTCTACAAATAGTAATTGTACGTGTTTATGGTGTTTGATGTATTCGACATATATTTCTGTATAAATAATTTTGATATATGTTATAAAGAGTACCTGTAGCATTTTCTCCCACATGCAAAGCATCTTGCAAGCCTTGATACAATTCAGAGCGAATTTTAATTTGGTGAGTTTGGACCCACCTTAACCTTGCTGCTTCGATCTTGACATAGTTGTCTACTACATATTGTTGTAGTAGTCGTCCCGATTTTAGCAATATGGAATAATCATTGGAACGAATCTACAATCCATGAAACAATGAACGACTAATATAAATGTATTTTTTGTAAATTAGTATTATATAATTTATAAATCAAAATATTTTAGAAATTACATTATGTACCTGAAGCATGTAACTGTAATATTCTAGACATGTTATAGGTTGTCCTTCATCATTTTTGGTTTCGCGGTCCCATCCAAACGTTCCGTAAGGGAATAATAGAGGATATTGTAATGGATCATAATATCCCGTAGTTTCTTTAACATTTATTAGATTCCCAACATGACTCATCACGATGATATCCCTTTCAGTTGAGATTGATACCGTGTCTCGACCAACAACAATTGCTGCGACTTGGGATGCAGTTGGCATATTATACTGTGGTTGATTAGCAGGGCGCTCCTTGATGAGTAGACTACAATCATGTACATCTGGACGCTGTGCAAGTTGCCTTAATGCGTGCACGTATGGATTGCAACCATGTAGAATTTGTTGCAACTTTTGAACAATATTTTGTTGAAGTTGAGGGTTTTCAAGCATCCTGTTTTGTAACTCATGCTCTGTATCGTAGATGTACAGTTGCAAGAATCGTGGTCTTGAACCCTCACTTGGATAGAATCCTCCTATCTTATGATAAATTGCACCTTGAGCACGAAAACTATATATGCCACGTCCAGTTGCAGCGACATTCTCATCAATATGTACATCCATTGAAGTGAATGAGAGCACATGATTGTAACTCCTAATGTGTTGTCTAAAATGTCTTCCTTCGGCTGAACTGTCTGAAAATATTTCTAGCAACTCTGGAGGTGCATCTACTTGTTCTAACGATATCTTCCCACCAGAGCAGCACATGTCACGTGATCCATGATAAAATAATCGTGCATTGCAACGTGTAAAAATTCGGAACATTCGTTATCAAAATCATTCATAACAAATATAATGTATTATTAAAAAAACACATATTACATTGTCAAGTAAGACCATTTTTGGTTCCAAATGCATTGAGCAATCACGACTTCTTGTGTTTGGTAATGTAGCCTCAAGTTTCCTAATAATTTTTGTTAAAAAAAGATAGTATTTTAATAAATTGTTGAAATAATAAAACATAGTATATAGTAAAAAATATGTATATTATCATATAGAATACAATACATAATACATTACCTTTCTAACCTTTGAGCCCACAATTCTCATTTTACCATATTCCATAGCTGGGTCTTATCTGATGTTACTGTGGCACCCCACCCAAAAGAGTATATCTTTAGATGATGTATCTGATTATCTAAAGATTAGAATATCGGTTTTTTATACAACGTCATAATATGAAGTATTCTAATAAAATTTTATAAATCACCTTGTTGTCAACTGGGCTTAAAGATGAGATTGACCGCTCAGCCTTGAATATATTCCATAGTTTTCCAAAGTCGTGATCCTATCATTTTTTTATTCGAATTGGTAAGAGATTGATATGGAAAAATGTTTAAATAAAAGTTGTTCACATGAACCTACCTGCTTGTCACAGCACATGCCGGAAATATTTGTCAGCATCTCTTGCAATAAACGGTAGCTCTCCTTGAACTCTAGTTCAACTGTACAATTTAAATATATAAGATGATTTTTGGTTGTTCTGGGTAATATTAGTGTAATGCATTATATGTATAGACGATTTAATAAATTTAAAAATACAATACCGGAGTCCGAGATAACAAAATATCCTTGAAGACAACATTTCGGTGAAGTGGCCATCTTCCCCTTCAATTTTTCCTTCTTTTATCGTGGATTTTTGTGTCATTTTGAGATACGCCTCTTGATAAAGCCACATATAGTTGACCATGACTGAACACGTGTCGTGGAAGATAAATACCAACATTGGGAATAGTTTGTCCCTGTGCCTTATTTATAGTTATTGCAAAACTCAGTTTAACTGGAAATTGCTTCCTAATAAGAACAAAGGGAAGTCCCGCGCTCTCAGTTGTCTTTAGTTTAATCCTGGGCAAGAAGGCTCTCCTTCCAGCATGGTTGCCTGTTATGATTTCTACATCCAACAGGTTCATAGATACACCACGACATAGTAATCGTGAACCATTACAGAGGCCATATTTAGGGTCAATGTTTCGTAACAACATCAGCGGTGCTCCTTTTTTTACCTTCAGAATATGCGGTGGCAAACCACCTGGAGCAATGGAATTTAAGTATTCCTGTTGATATAAGTTTCTTGTGTCCCCTTCGACCTCATCAAAAGACAACAAACTTTGGTCTTCACCTGGGAAATGTTCAATAATAATGTCATTTAGTTTCTGAACATCCTCATTTTTTGGTGTTAGTATTGCTCTTTCAACCATATAAGATGCATCCCAACCATGATCATTTAATTTGGGGAATATTTGCTGTATAAGTAAACGTATCGAACTTTCACCTTCCCATGGAATTGCTATTTGTTGGGGTACCCTCACCATATCATTATCCTTTGTAGGTTCAACACCATCTCCTATCCGCATAAGATAGTCGGCAAAATCTCGATCTTGTAATGCACGCATGTTTTGGCGTAGATGCAATACCTTTGTATTAGCCCATAGATGAGATTTAACGATACATGCAGAAATCGTTTGTGCCTTTGTCCCTTTTGGAACAACAGGAAGTACTTGGCGGAAATCCCCTCCCATAATCATCACTTTCCCCCCGAATGGAGCATCACAGTCAAGAATATCCTTTAAGGTGCGGTCTAATGCTTCTATAGCATATCTACTTGTCATGGGTGCCTCGTCCCAAATGATTGCTGTTGTTTCTCTTATTTGGTGAGTTTGTAAATAAACTTCATAATAATAGAAGTGGTATTCCGTAATGCCCAGTTACAAACAAAAAACGTGAGAGAAATGAAGCAGTTACCTTGAAAACAAACTTCATAATCATTGCTTAAAGTCCATGAGTGGACAACCGTTCTCTATCTAAGTCCCTGACAGTTAATGAAATTAAAACTGCATAATAGTACACCATACCATGTCATCTATTCTTATAATATTCGTTACTTATAGTTGGGAAGGGTATTTTAGGGGTATAATTGTCATATTAAAAATATGACACCAAATAACCGTTTTTTTAGCAACTTTGCCATTATAGTATTGTATAGATAATTAAATATTTTTAATAACATAATAATTTGATTGATTCACAATTAAAAAAATTACATAAATAGTATATGCAAATTAAATCCCTAAAAAAACTATTTTTGGATAATATTATGTTTGATGTGAATGTAACAAAATATTACCTTATGTTATATGTAAGAGTTCAATTCGCATTTACTATTAATATAAGGTCAACCGATCAAAATTCATGATATGAGTCTTTACCAAAAAAAAAATCATGATATGAGTGAATTTTAAGGTAGCTAGTATAAGAGTCAAATATTTTTAATGAGGTGTTAATTTATGATTGGTTGATAGTGTGAAAATCTTTACATTGATAGTGTATACTGTAACACCCCCTTGGGAATTACTTTGTAACACGTGCGGAAATAAATTAAAAATTCGATTTGCTGGTTGCTTTCGAAAAATAAATTTATTATAAGACATAAAACTCAGGTATAAAAATTTTCTTCCGCGAATAACTCTAGAACACCTCAATACATACAATAAATAGTAATGTCGTATTCTTAAAGAAGTCACCACGGCATACTGTTTTTATTTTCAAAAGGTCTCAATTTCCAAAAAGAGAAACTTAAAACCAAGAATATATTACAACATCACAGTTACTGACCTTTTCAACATAAAACCCAAAACAAGACTCCTAAGCTGGTCGCTCTACAAGACATTATTGGAAAGATCCTCGTGTCTTTCCCACGAACATATACATCTTCAAGCATCTAGAATCTAAGTCCTCGAATGACTTAGTGAAGTCCTTTGCTTCATCCTTGCTAATGTACCAAGTACTACAGTAGTCTAGAATAAACCCGATATATTTGTAAGGGTGAGATGTCAATATATGGATTTAACACAATAACCGCATGCGCGACACAAAAGAAAACATATACACATGTACATTTCCATAAATAAACAAATAGTCTATTACTGGGTTTCATACCTGATCACAGTTTTTTTGAAAAAAAATGCATGAACGTACTTCAATATTCAGGCTCTAATCTAATACATAATCTCCGGAGACCCCGCCAACACCAAATAAATGAGTTGATTATGCTCAATTGTCAGATATATTAAGCACAACGTGGCATGGAATACCATTCGGGACCATACATAACAACGTAGCCCGAATACCCTATCATTAAGATATCAAACATAGGACGTAGCATGAATACCCTATCATTAAGGCATCATACAAAACAACGTAGCCCGAATACCCTATCATTAAGGTATCAGACATAGGACGTTGGCACGTCTGCTAATGCATGCATATAAAATATTTTGTTCTCGTTATTTTTCTTTGCGTTCATTCTTCTTTTGTCGAAGCTCAAGATGGCTTACAACTATTCGTAATTTTTAACGTGATAGATTTCTCAACACTAACACAGGACACGAAGTCCGAATGCTCAATCACAAAACCTGACACCTTGCAATCAGTCTTAGGTTCGTGGTGATGAAATAAAAAACAATATTCTCTATTAACAACGTTCATCACAACGTGTAACAACGGTACAACGTGTAACAATGTAACACGGATCAAAGATCTTCGTGCTTGTAATTGAGAACGCCAGTATCACGATGTCTCAGATACTAGGTTTACGTTAACACTATTTTCATTCGGTGAAACACAAAATCAAAACAAAACTTTCGAAACTTATCCAACTTGTCGGAAATAACCCGGTGTATAAAACTATTTTGCGAAAACTACATTTACGTTGAAAATTCGTTTTACAAATATTGCTTTGATACAGATTCTCTGTTTTAACTAATATTACCGTTTTTAGTAATCCTATCGTAAATATTATCGGAATTGTCCGACGTTTGACGTTTTTAAAAACGTTTTAAGCCCAATTATGACTTTTCTAGTAAAATAATTTTTCCAACCCCTTAATAAAATTATTTTTGAAACTTATTTTCTTAAAATAACATTTTCTAATATTTAAAAATTTCTTATATATAAACTAGCAGTGCATAAATATTTTTACGGTTACGTCCTCACTATGACTCATAAAGCACTCTTACACTGTTAAATCATTAAAATAATAATATTTTCTAACATTTGTTATTTTTCCCAAATACTATTTTTCATTAATATTATATTCCAATATTTTACCATTAAAACATTGAATATAATTTATAAAGATTTTTAAAGCTTTTATCTGATTAATTGATTGGATACTGATTACTGTCAGGCTTCTCAAACAACAATCAACAACAATATCACAGAAATATCCACAGGCAGATCATGCATCACAACACATTATAATATAATTGCAGATAAACAATTTAATGCAAATCAACCATCACTTAAACAACTTGAAACAAATTAAATAAGCACCACAACCATAGATAAATAATACAAAGCACACACTAATCACATATAGTTATTAGGAAAAATCCCTCAGGTAAGCTCCCCTTACCTCTTGAAGATTCAAGCTTTGGTTTCACGAACAGCTTTCCGATTCGAATCCGGTTTCCTCCGCACAACTCAGGATAATCCACTAAGATTTATCCTTCAACAAATCACAACTCAACCAATCAAAATCAAACAAACATAATCACCTAAACACTAAGGTTAGGTCATGGCCTCAATAGAGTTTTGTGATTAAAAATTTCTAAAATTCTTAAGTCCTTGAACTAATGATCCTAAGTACTTGAAACACATGATTATGAACCAAAACACAACAAGTGAAACAAAATCCCCTAACTCCACAAAGAGTGGGGTTTCGGCCATGACATGAAATTATGAGCAAGGGATTTGATTTTGAAACAAAACTTTGGATTCAACATATACATGGTATGAAAAGATGAAATCCAAGTTCACTTACCAAAGAAATCCAACAAAATCTCCTCCACCCACTTCTACATAGGTTCGGCCTTCAATGGAAAAGTGAGGAGGAAATGTTTGTTTGATTCAAACTCTTGGATCTCCAAAATAGACATGAATAAAATATCATAGAAATTGGTTTCACATTTTTAGGATTTTTCTATGATTTTCTATGGATTTTCAAACTTCTAGATCTAAGAATTGAAAAAATTGAATAAGACATTGAATCATGAAAATATATGAAAAACATATAGTTAAATGATGATGAGGATCATGGATTACCTTTTGGAATTGAAGAAAAGTGCAAGAATCACTAAGTTGCTTCACAAAGTAAGCTTATGGAACTTAAGAGTTTTTGTAAAAATGGTGAAAGCTTCATGAAGAAGACCTTGGCCTTAAATAGAACTGAAAATGGGCTCCTTGGGGTGCTTGGGTCGTGGGGTTTGAGGGACAAAAAGGTCCAAAGCTTAAAGCTTAATTTTCTAAGAACAAAATTGTAATCTTGTACAATGACATTTTTGTAGTTAAAACCAACCTTAAGGACATAATTGTAAAATCCACCTATATGACTCTCCCCTTGTGAGTCACCACTTGTCTCCATCCATTGAGTGTTGGATTTTGTCTTGGTACGTCCGTTCTCGACTCCGTCGATTACTCGATTAGGGTTTCTGTCTGTTTTTTGATCGAAAATTCTCAAAATATTAACCAACCTCGTTGGAAATATGTTTTAAACATAATTCATTTCATTCACGAGTCAAAATTAGGTTTTCTAATCATTGAAATCTTACTGTCAGTGAAAACACCAACTGTTTTTCGTGTGAACTTTTACCAAAATTCGTCCGATTAAACATAATATTTCATTTCTGATCAAAAATTTGGAAAGTAAAATTCCTCATGGACAAAATATAAAAAAGCTACAAATTTCAGTTTCGGGTCAAATTAGGGACTGTCAGAAAAAATGCAGACCGGTTTACGTCTGAGTTTTAAACCCAAAATTTCATCGTATACTTATAAAAAGAAGTCTAATTTGAGTATGACTTTGGTTTTCCCAAAATCAATTTCTAAGTCTCGAATAAAAATATAAACAAATTTATATAATTTCCAATATTAGAAAGTAACGAAAAAAGTCGGAGTGTTAATTATACTAATTAAATCCTATATGTAAAATTTAGTAATTTAATTATAATTTATTATCGATATAAAGATTTTTTTTTAATGTCAAGCAATCATGCAATATTGACACGTGATTAAAAATGGTTCACTTTTACGATAACGACCTTAAAAGTCACATGTGGGGAATTGTGCAGGAAGCTACGTAAAGCTTCAAGGGAGTTTATCATGAAAAATGTTAACGGATCGATCTCTGGAAAACGAAGTCTGTTGAGGGAGTAAATATTAACGAGATCAATGAAGCATTTGAGATTCCTGGAAGTTCAGCCATCCAGCCAACTGACAGGTTTTTAGTGGTTATTATTGGAGATATAGTTAGTTAGTTGCTAGATCTATGGTTAGTTAGTTGCTAGATCATTAGCCTATATAAAGGCTTAATCTCTTTGTAATCAATTAACAGATTCTATCAATTTCACATTCATACTTTCTCTCAAATTCTTTTCTCCTCCAATGAATGCCATATTTCCTAATATGGTATCAGAGCGATATCAACCATCATGAGAGAAAATTTTCCGCTGCTATTTCTTAATATTATTCATTTTTCTTCCTTTTCTTTTCCCCTTTTCTTTCATCCTCCACGTTGTATCTAGTCACCATTCGTAAAGAAACAATCATTCATACACTTTTTTTTTTAATTTCAACTCTCAGAGGTTATTTCTCTAATATTCAAGCTTCAAGACCATGAATATTGCTCATTTCTTGTTCGGTATATTCGGAGATGCTTCTGGTCTATTCCTCTTCTTGGCACCAACAATCACATTCAAGAGGATTATTGCCAACAAATCCACAGAGAAATTCTCGGATGAAGATACTTCAGGTGGAAAACATAGAAAATTTCGAAATGATGAAGATGCTGTTCTGGGAAAGATCAGTGATGAGTATGAATCTTGGGAACAGCAAGATCAACACGTTTTTACCTGGCTATTGGCATCGATGTCTCAGGACCTGCATGCAAGAATGGTGGACAGTGAATTCTCGTTTTTTTCTGAGAGCCCAGAGCCATTGCAAAGAATCACCAAGTCAGAAAATTACCGGGCCAACAAGGTTTCTAGCCATGGCAGTGCAGCGGCAAAGCATAAACAACACACTGCTGCAGTGCCGCCTTTGACTGAGGATCACTTTCTTTAGAATTCCAAGTTTTCAAGATCCTTCACAATCATATCGAGAATTGCTTGAATTCTCGTTTCAGATTTGGAAGAAACTGTTGGTGTATTTTGCATCACAAACTCGGGCTAAGTCTCAGTTTCAACAGTATGGCAGAGGTTCAAGAGCACCAAATTATGGTGCAAATCGTGGCAGATTTGGGAACAACAATTTTAGGGGTTCCTACAGAGGCAGAGGTGGTGGCAGGTTCAACAATGGTAACTAGTATGGTGAGGAAATCTCAACACCCAAATTTCAATAAAGAATTTAAAGAACGGTGAGGAAATCCCAACATCCGATTTCAAAGACATTTCATGAGATCCCTATTAAAAGAATGGTGATGAAAAACTAACACCCTTTTTCAAACAAAATTCATGAGGCCTATCAAGCCCAATTTTAGAGCGATTTTTGACTGATGTTATTTCCAGCAAATTGACCCATTTCATATAAAAATTCATTTTTGCCAATGTTCATTCTGGCAAGATCCATTCATTTTTGGAACAAGAGCGTAGAGACGACAAAAGAAGATCGAAAAGGCCAAAAAAAAGGTCCAAGAATCATTGTTAGACTTTTCTTGATTAGCCAATGTAATTAGGCTTATACATTTGTAATTTTCATTCATTGTTCTTTCTTTTTCTTGCATTATGTTGTACACCCCAAGCTGGATTTGCTAATCCGCACTTCCAGCTTGCGGGGGGCTATTGGAGATATAGTTAGTTGGAGATATAGTTAGTTAGTTGCTAGATCTATGGTTAGTTAGTTGCTAGATCTATGGTTAGTTAGTTGCTAGATCATTAGCCTATATAAAGGCTTAATCTCTTTGTAATCAATCAACAGATTCTATCAATTTCACATTCATACTTTCTCTCAAATTCTTTTCTCCTCCAATGAATGCCATATTTCCTAATAGTTATGATGAAGATGAAGATGATGTAGATGGGAATGAATCTGACTTTTCTTATAATTCAGAAGCAGAGAGTGAACTGGAATGATTCAACGATGATGATAATCTTGAGCATTGAGAATGATCCTCACTCTTATTAGAAATACAAGACATGTTCATAGATTTAATCCAATTAGTCTGCTTCTGGCATATGCTGCTGCTGCTGCATTGAGCTTGTCAAATCCTTTTCTAATGCAATATCAAGGAAATGATAGCCATAGAGATTCAGAGATGTACGAGAAATTTGACATGGGAGACAGTGGCAAAGACATTATTGATAAAAAAGAAAAGACTAGGAGAAAGAAACTGCTAAAGTTGCACGTGAGTGATGCCCTAACCATAGCTTATGCTTTGCAGTGTTTTGAACATTCAATTAAAGAACTCTGTGGAATTCTGTGATGACAATGCTTTGCACTTCAAAACCATGGAGGAAATGTGTCCATGTTTTTTTGCCTATGCTTTGCTTGAAGGCCAGGTGTGTCCATGCATGTTTAAAGTCTGTTTGGAAATACATGTCAGCCCCACCTGAAAGTATTTATTTTGAAGAGAGAAGCATTAGGTCAAAAAAGGGTGGGAAATCTTATTAGCAAGTTAAAGAGCAGGCTGATAGATAGTTCTGCTATGATAAGAATGGTGTACTGTGGAAGGGAATTACTTTGAAGAGTTATGGTTACAAATGCTTAGTGAAGAAGGTAAACAACTGCATGCCAGTGGTGACATCGATCTCCATCACTGCAATCATCCTAAAGTGCTACCTCACTACACTAATCTCTACCTACCTGAAAACTTATTTATTTGCAAGAGAGATGCTTCAGAAAATCTCAGATGCGCAGAATCTTTGGTTTACTTAGTTATTGTCAAATTGAATTCTGGAACAGTGGAACTACATTTTGAAAATAAAAAAAAAATTGAAAAACGCCCACCGTGGGGCTCGAACCCACGACCACAAGGTTAAGAGCCTTGCGCTCTACCAACTGAGCTAGACGGGCACTTGTTTGGTTGCTACCGTGTTTACTTATAAAACCATTATCACGATTTGTATTAATCAATTCCAGACAATATGACCGACACTTTATTATAAACAATTTTATATAAATGTAATGTATCTTTTTATAAGGATTTAATTAACATGCACTAGCGGTGTAAAGAACTTTTATAATGTCGACTTATGAAAAATTAAAAAATATTAAAAATAATTGACTTTCATCCTGACTCATCGGTGTCCATAAGCTCCTAAACATGTTTGGGATAAGCAATCATACAGAGCCCCATTTTTAAGGGCACTGAATAGTATGAAAAAAAAATTAATTAGTATATATAAATATTAAAAAAAATTATTTTTTAGCAAATTGTTCAAAAAATTGATAATAGCTTGATAGAAGATAATATGGCAACTTGTTAAGTGTTTATCCGAATATATCTTGAAAGTAATATTCTTTCTAGAATTAATTACACTCCTATTTGATTTCGACATTTTCTCTTCCCCTCTTTCTTTCTTTCTTTTTTTCTCTCTCTCTTTGACTTTTTGCCTCCGTCTGATAAACGATCTCACACATACCTGCAAACACTCCACGCTAATTCCCTATTGCATGTTATTGAATCTTGATCTTCAATCCCTCGTCAGTCGTCACCCCTATTTTGTTCCTTTACTTCTTCGGCACAACAAGTCAGTGATTTGAAATCAGTGAAACACACTGATTATGAACGATTAATTAATGATTTGGCTTCAAAAAAAATGCAACAAGGATAATACTCAAATGATTATGAGGGCATCAATTTCTTAGTTCGGTTCGCACAGAGCATCCAAAATCTCAGGGCCGCCCCAGTCCTAAGTACCTTAAAAGTCCATGATTTCTAATTGGTTGACAATATAAAGATCTTTACACCGATAACACATATCAATTAAACTCCTTATTTTTATTATAGTAATATCTTTTATTATAAAACAAGGAATTAATTGTTATGAACAGTGGTTTAAATTATTTTTATACTATCAATCATTCATTAATTATCACATTATTCAAAATGTTTGATCATTATATTAATTACTTTAAAAAAAATCATACATAAAATGACTTGTGATTGATTAAGAATGTAATAAACTTTACATTGAGTGGTGACAATGTATCAAAATAAAACTCATAAATTTAAAACTAAGTAAAAATTTATTTATTATATAAATAAAATATTTAGTTATAAGTAAATATGTTGATTCAAACATAATTTATTTTATAATTTTGAAATATTTAAATATTTGAATTTGGATTCGAATTATAACAGAAAAAATTATTTTGTAATTTTAATTCAAGTATATACAACTTTATAGTATCTATATATATCTTAAAACATATGATACGAAATTAAATTTTTTACATATGTGAATATATATCTTAATATTTCAAATCGAAAAAAATTATTATATTATTGCAGTTACTTTCGATGACAATATTAACATATTCGTACGATGTTGTGGGTTCTATCCCCATCTCCCCATGTTTCTTTTGTTAAAAAAAAAAAAAAAACTGAAAATCATGATTAACGATATTCAAATCGTGATTAATTATGTTCAGTTGATGATTAATAAGTTACAACACCTTGTTATTTTCATTAATCGTCCAGTGAATGTAATTAACAACGATTTTGAACGTCATTAACCATGAAATTGTTATCGAAAATTGTTTTTCATTTTTGTGTTCAAAAATCATTTGAGGTAAAATACCACCATAAAAATAACAACTCTATTATTTAAACACCCAAGGAACGTCGTCATTCACATATGCATGTAATATATTTATGTTACCTCAAAATACTGCTCATCTACACTCACATCAGCATACAATGGCTAATATCCCAACCAGCAATAAAAAAAACATTTTTCAAAAAATAATAACATGATTTTAAGTTATGCACCATGCATAAAATCTGAGCTACACATTAAACTACGTAGAAAAAGACCGATATTTGAGGGTCAATAAGCACACACTGCCATTGGGGTAAATAACATCAGTTCATGAAAATTGGGAAATACAAGTTAACATTCATCATACAACTACATGTTCGATTTGGCAGTTTTTTTTTTCTACTTCTACTCATGATACAACATAGCCTGCGAAACTGTAAGAACATGAGGGACACCCGCTGTCTGGCTTTGACATATCACATATCCTAAAGTGCTTAAGCATGTATGTCTGCAGAATTCTAATGTCTCACAAATGAAATCAGGTAACAGAACCTTAGGTGAGTACAGATAATATTTACAATGTGTATTCCTATATTTTACCAAAAACAGTTGTGTTTACACGATATCTAATCATTAAGCTCTCAGATATTTCAGCACATCTAGTGAATGAATCACTCAACTTTTGTTTCAGGTTTAACTAGGAAATCTCTTGCTTCGTCATCAGTAACCTCACTGAAAAGTGAAACCAAATAACAAATTATGACCTGATAATGAAGAAAGAAACACTTATTGAATTGAATCAAACAACCAAAGAAAGAGATAAAGCAAAAACCTGTCTACAGCTTCTGCTTTGGAGATCAAGGCGAGACCCTTGGAAGCAAGATAATCACAGAAACTACGAAGGTTTTTCTCTTGACAGAAATTGCAAAGATGCCTAAGGAAATCGTTGAACTGTTTTGGTTCCTGCAGATAAAAAGTTTGTGAATTTCATGTTATTAATTATCATGGATCTAAAATGTAACTGATGCACGGACATGAGGAGGCCCAAGAAGACCTTAGTGTATGAAAGAGATAAATGGAAGCCCATTATGTGGCTCCAAGGGTGCAATGCACCAGATTACTCCCAGGAGAGAGAAACTTGTAATTAACTGCTGCCTAGTGGCAGCAGCAGAGTGGGCTGGAGCGAGTGAGGAGGGATTTCTGTTAAGTGAGGTGGGAAATATATCTAGGAGGGAGGGAAAGAGTGAGGGTAGGCTGGAATTGGATTGGAACTTTGGGAGAGACTAGGCACTCTCGAATTGTCTAGGATATCTTTTTTCTCTTTGCTTGTAACCTTTTTCTTCCATTTTCCCATATCCAAGCACTGTTATCATCTTGATACAGGCTTGAGAACAGCAATAATACAGTTACTTCTTCTATATTCCTGCTTTAAATCCTTGGTTCGTAACAATGGTATCAAAGCTCACGATTCCTGGAGCTTATGATTATCATTACACAAACTGCAAAATGGAGTCAAGAGTGGAGAATTGGGAGAAAAGCTTGCTGGAACAGAGGATAATAAATCAAACCCGGTTGGACAAGATCAGGCAGCTCTGGAAAAAAAGGAAAGGAATCTACTTCAGACGTCGATCTCGACGTGATCACGCTCCAAGTCGCCGTCGAAGTACTTTGGTAATGTACACAGAAGAGGAAGGCTATGGAAGTCTTGCGAGTGGAAGTCGACATTTCGGAACACCTTTACCACAAAGCGACCTTGCGATTAGGAAGCTGGAATTTGCAGAAGAGAAGGATACCGAGGAGGATGACGATGGTAGAGGAGGTGATGGGTCCATTAACAGTATTTCTTTTACTGTTACAGAGGTCGAATCGCAGAAAGAGGAGAAACTTCGATCTATGCATGTGGAGGAGATCAAGATGGAAGATGTTGGTGGTGGTTGGGTTCTGAGAATGGGTGATGTCTCAGATCTTTCTGAGATGATAACGAAAGAACGAAGTGGTGGCCCGAGCAGAAACGACGGCGACCGCTGTGTTGGTGGTGGAGGTAGTTTGATGGAGATAAAGAACGGGGGTGGGCGTGTAACGCCGCCGCCGGAGCCGCCGGATATGGGCGTAACCAAGGCGGTGGTGGAGTCGTCATCTGGCATGGATGAGCTGCCGCTGCCAGCACCGCCGGGACACTGTCCTTGTTTATCGATCGTGAAGACAGTTTTCGTGAAGGCAAGAATGGAGGAGCTGCCGCCGGCGGAACTGGGCGTGTACATGGAGGCGGTCGGATCACTCGTCGCGACGGAGGGAGGGTCGTCACCTGCCGTTGCCAAATTGTCATCTCCACCCTCCACCCATGGCTGAGATAGCCATCGCATGTGAGAGGAAGGAGGGGGCTAGGGCAGTGCACAAAGTGGGTCGGAATGTTGAGTTGGGTTTTTTTTTAAACCTAATGGGTCAGGCCCAACAAAGGATAGATATCACTTTGGAGTTAGGAGGTGAAGATGTATTTCATTCAGAACTTGCTGAGTATGGATTTGGGCCTAAAGTTACATGTAAGCACCAGCCCATTAAATTTGGTTTTATATCGGAAGCTATTAATACCCTAACAAATCCAGCGTTGTTAAAGCAGCAACAGTTGGAGGACTTACGTAAGAAATTCCAGGGAGTCCAATCTGTCCATGTCGAGGTGCCCCAAGAAATTCTTAAACCTTGGAATGATTTGCTTAATTACAAATGGGAACGCGGGAAGTGGGAAATGGAGCTGGAAGAGGATAGCAAGTCATGTGATTCATGGATTAGAGAGCAAAGGATGAAAGTTGAAAATTACATATCTCCATCTTTCTCAAACTTTGAAGCAAACGACAGTCAGGGACATGGATGGAAAGCTAACAATGGGTATGTTGCAAACCTTGATTCACTTCAAATTACTCCTGCTCAAAAATTTCAGTCCTCCCCAACAAGTGACACAACTCGTGGTTCTATATCTGAAAATGGAAATTGTGAGGGAAAGGTTCAAGAATTGCCGCCGAGGTTATCTAAATCAGTGGAAAACCTAAAAGACAACCTTGAGGAGGTTTTGTCGGTAATGCAGAGTGGTACATCTGGTGGCAAAATATTGACTGCAACCTTTGTGACTATGGTAATGGGGTTACTTGAGGCAGAATATGACAAATTAGAGCATGCCCAATTGTTATTCCTCAAGTTTGGCAAGGAATGGAGAAATGCCAATGGGTTTCAGGACGATACACAAGCATTGTATGGTGGATTTCGAACACAAAAACTTGATCAGATATTTTCGAATTTTAAGCAAAGGGGGTGCGATGCTGGTTGTCACCGGTCCTTAAATCCTAACACTGATGAGGCAAGACAATCTCCTTGGGTACCAGAAGTCCTCATCACAGGAACTGGGTTGTATTTAGTTGAGTGTTTCTCCTTTCATCAGCACTCGGCACCATGTGTGGTGTTTCTTTGGCAGGATGGTGATGTTAATGATTTAGACAAAAATGCAAGCATCTTGGCTGACATAATCTACCAAGTTCTGTTAAAGGAGGAGTATATAGAAACAATTATTGTGAGAGCTGAGCATGCTCATGTGAGGGATGGTTCAGGACCTGCCGCAAGTAGTAGTGCAAGAGGGGCTGCCAAGGAATGGGGTTCTCATCTATCTGGTTTCAAGCAATGGGATCCCGGTGGATGTTGCTCTTCTTGCCCAATCCTCCAAATGGAATTACTAGCGGCAAGACAAGATGTGCAGGGAAGTGTGGAGATGCTAGTCAAAAGGAAGCAATTGCCCACTTATGAGAATTCCTGGGAAACAGTAGCTGAAGTGCAAGAGCAATTTCCCATTTTTCACCTTGAGGACAAGGTGAGTTTTGAAGGGGAGGGTATTGATGCGGACATGAGGAGGCCCAAGAAGACCTTAGTGTATGAAAGAGGTAAATGAAAGCCCATTATGTGGCTCCAAGGGTGCAATGCACCAGATTACTCCCAGGAGAGAGAAACTTGTAACTAACTGCTGCCTAGTGGCAGCAGCAGAGTGGGCTGGAGCGAGTGAGGAGGGATTTTTGTTAAGTGAGGTGGGAAATATATCTAGGAGGGAGGGAAAGAGTGAGGGTAGGCTGGAATTGGATTGGAACTTTAGGAGAGACTAGCCACTCTCGAATTGCCTAGGATATCTTTTTTCTCTTTGCTTGTAACCTTTTTCTTCCATTTGCCCATATCCAGGCACTGTTATCATCTTGATACAGGCTTGAGAACAACAATAATACAGTTACTTCTTCTATATTCCTGCTTTAAATCCTTGGTTTGTAACAGTAACCAAGAAGCCTAGGCAGATATAACAGAAATTCAAAGAGGTATAATAGATAAATTACAGGTTAGACAGGGAAAATCTTGACTGCCTTTTATGTGCGAGCGAGAGGGAGGGAGATGGATTACCTGCTCAAGGATGCAACCCTTGCGAAGCGCAACTAAACACTCCAGTGCTTTAGGATAGTTATCACCTTCATGGGAGTCCTCTACCAGGTCAAATATTGTATTTTTCATATCCTTAATTGCCTTTACAACCCAGTCTGGACTATCTCTGCACGAAATCATGGCTTCAAAATCTTGGACTGGAGTCAGATCCCCAATGTTCACAACTTTAACAGTATAGGTATCTCGGAATAAACGCCTTGATTTTTTTTGCTGCAAAATAGTTGAAATGTGAAAGATATTTGATGTTTGCAAGGACTAGGGGCAAAACACACATTCTTACCTTGGGATTTTCCTTCAGCTCAAAAGACCTACGAAATGAGTCTATCACAGATTTGTTTGGTAAAAGTAAGTCCTGATCAGGTTCTGTAATTTTCTTGAGTGTGTCATCAAGAGGGGGTACTGCAGCATCTTGATGCTTTGATTTCAGCTCAAGATAATGATAAAAGCGCTGAAAACCCCATGTCAAAAATGTATAAGGGATAGCAAGGAATAAGCATAATCTCTTACATCTTCCAGCATCCGGTACTATCTAGTATCTATAGCAAATACACGGCAGGCTAAATGCATGTTCACAGTTCAAGCAACAATCACAAGACAAAAAAATCCCAATGTCAAAAATATAAATTGAAATATGTACCTCTAAGACTGGATTTGGTGTAAAGTCGGGTAGCAAAACTTCCTCTTTCCCAAGAGGTGCAAGATCAAGCATTTTTATGAAGTTAGCTGCTGCCTCTAGCTGTTGTTCATTTGGCTGCCATGCTGCCGGGAAATTAGCGAAAGAAGGAAACTGGAACTCCCGCACATCCTCGGCAAAGGGAAGTAAATTGAAGTAAAATGAATCAGGCTGCACAGCATATTCAAACCTAGAAATTAATTAAAAAAATAAGAGGCAAAAATGAAGCCAGTGGAAATACCAATAAGAATATGAGAATCAGTGACAGAAAAAACCTACAATATTTTCTCTATCAGATACATTCGGAGTCAAGACCCCGATTAAAACATTTGCTTGTCCCTGTCTCCAAACGCAACGTAATATTGCCACCTTATTCATTTCCTTCATAGCCCTTGCAAGTGCAGAAACTGCAAGCATGGCTTTTGTATTTCCTGGTTCAGCTAAGAAAACATTGACATCTTTCATGTACTGGTGTCTTTAGTGGACATTGTAGGACAAAAGAAAAGAGAACAGTCAGGAAATCTCCTTTGAAAAATTCAAATCAAATATATTCTACTAAAGTTTATAGGATACAATCTTACCTCAATACATTAGAAGAATCAGTAAAACCTAAAAGCTTAACACCCTTTTCCGGTTTGAACTTAACAGCATCCCATTCAGCAGCGGATATAGGAACTATATGAGGCCCATATCGATAACCTTTAATTCTTTGATCTGGAGGGACAACTTTATCATTATCTTGAGAACTCTTGTACTCATAATCTACTTTGACTTCATGTGTAGCAAATTTATCATTTAGAGGAGCCTTATCAGAATATTTCTTCAGAGTTGGAAACTTGTCTTCTAATGTTTTCTTGTATACCATTACCTGATTATCATTAAAATTTTCATGAAAACAGAACACATTTTTTCGCAAAGGTTTTTATTTAGAAACCAATAGGATAACTGATACACTTGCATGGAGGATCCACTTGCTAGACTGAATAAAACAGAAAAATATAGACACAATAAACAAGTAAACTTTAAATTTCGGATGAATTTCTGTGCACACAGCTTCATATACATAACCTTAAAACAAATTATATTCACTATTCTAATTCTAGCATCAGACTAAAAATAGCAAATTGCAGTACCAAGAAATGAAACCGGTAAAAAATAAATATGATGTTAAATATTTAAGATGCAGATGCAAGGGAAAACAACATTGGTTATGCCCTTCCACATTCTCCTTGCCTCAAAACATTGAATTTGATTAGAGATAAAGTTCATATTGTCCATGGACAGCTCAAACTTGGAGCATTTAATAATCATTTACAGGTTAGTAATATAGCATAACAACATTAAATATCAAATTAAGATGACATGGAAATGAGAAAAATGTGAAATGACAGATCATTTATCAGCTGTAATATGTCATGAGCCTGGAAATTAAATTTATATATCATCCCACAGATCTCACCTTAATCCTCAGTTTTGGGCTTAATTCAAGATCCCCTCTGAAAATTGTAGCTGGAGTTATATTTCGGGTTCTAAGAGCACCAAACAATGAAATAGGATTCTCCACATATAGTAACCTTGTTGATGTTTCCTTTGAAAAAATGTTTAACAGACGATCGTTCTCATCCATTATTCTTTTATTTGCATCTTGAGTGAGCTTTCCTCTCAAAATTATACTTTCCATTCTCATTCCATGGACGGTCATTTGTTTAGCAATGGTGGTAACTTGCTCTTCTTTTGTTCCTTCAAAAGAATCCTTTATTGGATATTGCGCATTTGTAATAAGACAGAGACGTTTCTTGCCCTTGTTAGTTTCTCCAAACCTTTTTATCAGCATATCCATGCCAACAATCACAGCATCAAGAACTAAAATCAAGTCAAGGTATGCAGAAAAGGGTAAAAGACAGCTGATCAGAAAAATTCACGGCTGGAGGAAGGGATAAACTTCCTCTTGAAAAATTAAATACTAAATAGTTAACCCGACAAAGCAACGCTACATATTACATCCCTTAAATTTTAATAAGCTAAACAGAATAGTGTTCTGGAAAATATTAATCCAGTATACCATTACCATCATACAAGTTACAACAAAATGGCATTGAGGAAAATTAGGTGAAACAGAGTGTTTTTCATGAAGAAGCAAGTAATTGGTATAATCGAAGCAGAAATACTTGTTGTAAAGAATTACAAGTATACAGGCAACTATTATGAAATTAGGGAAAAAAATGACACTGAGTATTAAACTGTAGAAATGGGAAACACGCTATGAAATTTTAGTATAAAAGCAAAAGGCGTGCAAAAGGAGATAATTTTAAAGACAGATGAGCCCTAGCTATTTGCCAATAGCAAGTAGTATGAATATTTTAATGTTGGAACATTGGTCAAAACTCATGCATATAGTTTTCTTGACTAAAAATAATAAAAAAGATTAAAATTAACAAGTAAACACTTAAAAAATATAAAACCAATAACTTTGTGGATACAATCACCATCAGTAGTTCCACGAGGGAGTTCTTGTAAGGCCTCAACAATATCGCCATCCACAACTTTAATATTTTTCAAAACCACAACATGTTCATAGCCGCCCACTTCCGTAGTAAGCTCATTATTAGTGTCTGAAAAATGACAACATAAAACATAGGTGAGGGAGGTCTTTGATCAAACTTTATCAAAGGACAATGGCCGAATTAGAAGGAAAAAACGATTAGAACAGTATAAGCATTGCAGCACTACAAATAGTAACAGTTACAACTGGAAATCCAAATGGCAAAAACCTAGTACAGTCAAACACTGCAAAGATTATACGACAATTGAGCATGAATCACAACACAACAAACATGGAAGATAATGAAGGAAGAACCATTGATTTCTTATTCTCAGATTTTGCATTGCAAATAACTAACAATTTTCAGTGACGCATAAATTTTTTCACCACATAACAACAAATTGGTAATGAATCCAATAAACACCAACACCAACACCAAGTCAACACTTCAATTTGCATCAAAAAGATCAAAGTACCTTCTGTTCCAAATAAGATAATTCCCACTTCATCATATTTGTTATAAATCAGCTGCACATATAAAAAAAAATTAGATCATGTTATTTTAGCTCTTAGGGTATGTTTGGATGAAGGATTGGAGGAAATTGGGAGGGCAACACTAATTTCATTTTAAGTGAATATTCTCATGCATGAGACTATTTTAAAATGAAACTCATAAAATGAGATATTATCATTTAACCTTTTACTCAATTTAAAATCAATTTTTAAAATTAACACTCCATCCAAACACACCCTTATTACAAAACAAAATCCAAATACAAGAGGGTTGATGGTATATACCTTCTTCTGCACAAGCATGGAACAGACTCTCTGAATTTCAGGAAGAACAGAGTGCATGGATGGGCCCACATCAAGCAACAAAAGCAACGCTTCCTAATTTTGAAGAACTTGTTTATTATTATGCATTGAGAAAGAGTGAATCAGAAGAAAAACCCTAAACCCATAAGAGGATAGGATTGAAGTTGGTGAGAGTGATGAAAAGGGTATCTGAAAAGGAAGTAAAAACAATACCTTGTTTCGTGCCATGGAGTTTGAGAGACAAAGAGTGAGAGAACGATGAAGATGTTTGTTGCTTGTTCAAGTTCCCGCTTCAAAGACGTTACAATTTACAAAAGTAGTTTATACGCAATCATAAAAAATAAAAAAACAAACAAGATTGATCCAGTTGGTAAGGATTTGACTCATAACCCATAAGGTCCCATTATCGATATGAACACCTCGTTGGTGGATAATTTATAAGTAACTCTATAAGCGCTCTTTGAACCTTGAAGTCTGTTCTGGCCTTTGTGAGTCCCCGAGGTCCAACTCATCTAAACTTTTTTTCATAAAAAAAATGTGGGTCAAAATAATCCTTTTTAAAACAATTTTTATGAACATTTTAGTCTTTACGAGAGACTATTTTGACCCTCATTTTACTTTCTTAAAGATAAAATTGTTATTTTTCATTCCTCACAAATCAAAATGTCACGTGTTTTTTTTGTCTACCAATTTAAGCCTTTATTCTATTTAAAAAATAGAGTTTTTCAAAGGTATTTCAATAGCGTATGTAAATGGTTTAATTAGATGTTAAAGGATACAAGACTCATTAGCAAAGTTGTCAAAGGACTGGATCGGATCGGTCGGATCGAGAATCGAACCCCTATCCGGTCCGAAACACCCTGTATCCAATCCGGAACATCCTATGACTCGTGCTGGCAAGAAATAGTGGAACCTAAAAAGGTCAATGTCACTAACCCTGAGGCAAAGTTAAAGGCACTCCACCACTATGCTGCAGTGTTTATTTCATAAGTCTTTGAAAAGTATTTTATATATATAGTTATTTTCATTATAAAACTTAATCATTAATATTTTTCTATTATTAAATATACTACATAAAATTAAAAATATATATTTAATTTGTACTGGTCGAATCACTATTCAATTTCGATTGGACAATTGATCCTTTAATCAGTACCTTCATCAATTCCATGTCGGCTCTGAAAACATTGCTTGTAAGTCATAACTGAAAACTGTCTTGGCTGATGCAATGGGAATAGTGAGGCTTAGGCCTTAGTTTTACTCTCTGTTGGGCTTTTGTTGTTTTCTTCCTGATAAAAAAAAAAGACACATAACTGAATAAGTGTCTGATTCATAAATAAATGGATTTTAACAACATTAATTAGTTGTAAGAAAAATTCTTTTATAAAGAAAATTATTTAAAAATTTTAATAATTTTGTGTTATTTGAGCTACTTATACTAGACAAAATTCATGTGTATTTTAAGTGGTCTTTGGCAAAATGACTTTTCTATTTTTTTTTAAAAAGTTACTAAATATGTTTGGTAGAGGATTTTTTTTATTTAAAAAAAAACTATGATTTGATAAAGTCGTAAAGTAGCTTATCAAATAAGCTCGCGATGGGAACGGATCTTCAATAATGGAATTTTTCTAAAGTGAGATCTTGTCCCTTAAAAAAAAGGGGTATGATAATTTTGAATAATAAAAAGAAGAGGAAGAAATTATTTAAGAGTGAAGATCTAAAACTGCATAAAAACTGGACATAAAAAAATGAAGAGAATTCATTCCCACTCGAGTTTGCACAATTTTTTATCTTGTCTTTTTTAATTTTTAAAAAAGACAATTTTTATTCTCCCCTTATTAGTTATTAGTACCATTTTTTTAAGACTTAATGTCAAATAACTGTAAAAAAGTCAGTTTCATCCTCTCTCAACATTAATACTATTTAAGTACTTTTAATTATACATATGGAGAGATATAAACAAGTTTTTTTTACGTCATTTTATATGTATCAACTAGTTAATTAATTGATTTTATCACACACAATTCAATCAGTTGACTTATTAGATTTCAAGTAAGTACTAGCTTTTCGGCTTCAGGTAACTTGTTAGCTAATTATAGTAAGAGTAATGTTAATAATATATATTTTTTAACAGACTCTGACATACTTTTGATTATTGAATGAATTTTATATGATACTTACTAAATAAAATGAGTCTCATATTAAATTTCTAGTTTCATATGAAATTTATCAAATAAAAAAAAGAAGTGCTTCAAAGAGAGTATTGTAAAAAAGTGTGTTCACAACTCATTGTAAGAAACATGGCCTTAAAATTGTCCGTTTGGTTCAAATGTTGGAGGGCAAAGAGGGAAAATGAATTGATTAACAATATGGTTGGCAACGAGGTGGGGTTGGGGAGGGTAAAACTCACCCCTGCTAGCTGTCGGGGTTAAAAAATATATCCTTATCCCCGCCCCTAGTGAGGGTCGGGTTTCCCTGTCCCGCCCCAGTCAATGAGTAACCAAATTCAAAAATTATTTTATTTTAATTGAAATTAACAACTCAAAAATTGAACTTCCAAAAAAATAAACAAATAAAATCTTCACACAATTAAAACAATCAACCAGAATCTGGAACTTAGTTTTATTTCGGCAACAATTTTTTTTAAAAAAAACTAATGCTTTAGAAACACTTCGTTATGCTTCAAATAACACTGATAACATCAAAACATCAGAATAAAAACACAATCAAATGTTCTGTAATTTTTTTTAAAAAAAAAGAGTACCCCATTATACAAAATGGAATCTTTCATGTTTCAATGAAAACAAATCCAATCCCCTATATAGATATATGAATGTATTATTGTAATTACATAAACAATGCCAGTTCGGGGGCGGGACGAGTATCAACATCCCTATCCCCTCCCCCGTCCTTATTCAAAGTGGATTTTCCCCGTCCAAATCAAGTCGGGCTAGGATGCGTATCCGTAGATTCGGGTCTCGTTGTCATACCTAATCAATAGTGTGTTAGTGTGAAAGGTATTGATCGAAACACAACATTATGAACCAAGAAAACGTGCAATGGATGTAGAATACGATATGGGAGACCCGTGAGTATTTACCTATATAAAATAAAAAGAAAAAATTAAACTAGTCTAAAAAAATATAAAAAAGTCAAAAAAAAAATCTTCGTATTATATATGTATCATCTCGCTCCCTCACTCTAATGATATGACAACCCTCACTTATTTTTTTAAAAAAATCTTCATATTATATATGTATCATGTGACTCCAAGGATATTCACTGGATATGAAATAGTTTCGAAGTGTTTTGGAGCTATATTTTGTAGGGCTGGACGTCGGTCGGATTTGGTCGGGTTCAGGTTCAAAAGATTAAATCTGACCCAATCCGAACTCTATTTCCTGGCCTAGTTCTGTTCATTCAGGCACTCAGTTTGGGCTGGTTATAGGTTAACAGGTTGGGCGGGTGGGCGCGAGAGGGACAAAGAGAGATGAGGGGAAGCAGGGATGAAGATTGTTGTCTCGGACCGACCACGGCGGGTGAGTGAGGCGTTCTTGTGCTGCGGTGGCTCCACCGTGTTCTTCCCTTGGCAGCGGAGATCTGCATGTTGTCCACTGTGTTTTGCCCTTGGATTGACCTCGCACTGTTCCCTAGTACATCAGATGACACGCCTGCGAGTTGTGACCTTGAAACATGACACACCGACAAGGGAAAAAGGTGATGACGAATAACGAGAGATCAGGTAAGAAGAGACCTCAGAGGTCAGAGGCAGAGACCGTGATGAGGTGAGAAAGGAGATCTGAGAAAGAACACTAGTTATCGGAGGTGGGATCTGAGAAGGAACACTGGGCATGGCAATTTCGATTTCTGAAGGAACACTAGTTATGGTTATGGAGGTGTAAAAAAAAACTTGCATCAAATTCACTTTAGTCGATCGGGTCGGTCGCTGACAGATAGAATTTTAAGGACCCGTACACTATAAAAAAAGGTTATTTAGCGACCGAAAATAGTGACCGAATTTGTTGGTTGCTGTTTGCGACCGAAATGGTGACCAATTGTAGGATATAAATCAAACACTGATTAGAGTTGATACTGCGACCGAAATAGAGTGTAGCAGAGTTATTGGTCTCTATTTCGATCGTAAAATAAAGGATAGTAAAAGTAAAAAATTTATGACTTTTTAGCGACTGAAATGACGACCGAGTTAATTGCAACGATTAAATTTTATCTATCTTTGCGATCGATATTAAATCGGTCGCTAAACGGCACGTAAAAAATTAAAATAGAGTATGTTAGCGACCGAATTTTAAATCGGTCGCTAAGTTTATGAATTAAAAATTCAAATTAACCCATTTAGCGATCGAATAATTCGGTCGCTAAAAATAAAATCCCTAAATCGTGATTTCCTTCCTCTCTTCCCCCATATCTATCTTTTCTTCTCTTCTCTCTCACACGCAGGCGGCGCAACAGCTCCTCTCCGGCCATCACCTCCTCCAGCTCCTCTCCGGCCACCACCTCCTCCACACGGTAAGTATACGTCTCTCTCTCCCTCTCCTTCTCTCCTTCTCTCTCTCACTCGCATCTCTCTCTCCCTCTCATTCTCTCTCTCACTTGCGTCTCTCTCTCCCTCCCTCTGTCTCTCTCTGTTTGCAGGTTTTGCGCGACTGAGAGAGCACCCTCTTGGGCCGCCGCACCACCGTCTCTGCAACTGTGAAGGTAGGTTATTCAAGTGCCTCCCTTTCTTCTTTCAATCCAAGATCGTGATTGCACTCATCATTCATTAGGTGGAGTAGCAAGTTGTATTTTGTTTAATCTTCATGTTGTTATACTATTTGATTGGTTGAACCTTTGATCTATGTGATGTTGCCTATTGATGATTGAAGCTGTTAAGCATTGAAAATTAGATTTTCTATTCTCTGTTACTTGCTAAACTGTTTGGTATTGATCAAATGGGTAAAGTTTCTGGGGATTATTGTCTTGTTTAAACAGTATGATAGCTGTTGAGGGTAATGATAGCAGGGTGTTTGATGAAAAGCCTGAATTACCATGATTTGTAAAGTATATATTTTTGCTAGGTGGTGCAGGTGCTGATTGGTTTTTAATTGTACTTTAAAATTGCTTGCTTTATGACTACTTGAGTTCTGGTATTTTAGTGTTTATAGGATCATTATACTTCTGCCACCTTTTCGCATATATCCAATTGGTTCTAATATGGTTTTGTTTCTACTTTTTAAATCTCTCTTTTGGTGTAGCTAAAGGTAAATAATATTTTTGTGATGTTAAAAATGAAAATAACTTAACTGGATGATCATTGTTTTAATTTGATAGGCCTTTTATGATATTTATGCTATGGTTATTGCCTAAGAGGATTTTTGATTTTGCAAGTCATCTTGGTGAACATGCAACGCTGGTTTGTCTCATGTGCATTGCTCCATTTTACCACTTTTATTTTTATTACTTCTTTTATTTTACCTCTCTGTTTAGGGTTCCTGCACTTTCAGTTCCCCACAGTCTCTTCCCTTCCATTCACGCCACCTGCACACAGCACACTTTGAGCACACTTATATAAGTTGTTGAAGTACATAACATACCTTTTTTTTATATTGCATTGCCACTAAAACAATGCCCGGCTTAAACAAGCTATGGTACTGATATGTAATGAAAATGTTTTGTTTATACTTTCACGAGTGACAAGTGTGCAAGTAGGTTAATGATTTCCAAGTTTATACCTTTGTCACAAGAGCCTTTGTTCATGTTATTATTTTTTCTTACAGTTTTCTTTGTCTATTGACAACCGCTCTAGTCGTCACCCATTTTCACTATTTACTTGGAGTTGAGGTAGGTCAAATACTCTATCTTTTTCTTTGTTGCTAGTGGTTCTTGAAGACTTTGAATTGATTTGTTGATTGTCAGTGAAGAGCTGAGCTCAATAGGATTATGGTTGTGTGCTGGTAGATTAGAAATGATGCATGTGGTTGCAATTGAATATGTTGTTTGTTAGTGGAGAGCTGAGCTCAATAGGATGCTGGTTGTGTGCTGGTAGATTAAAATTGATGCATGTGGTTGTAAACTTTATATGTTGTTTGTTAGTGGAGAGCAGAACTCAATAGGATGGATGTGTCAATTCTATGCCTTGATTGCCATTTTTATGTCCTTAACGTTTTTGTCGCTAAAATTGTGCTCTGTATATAGAGTTAAATTTGTATCTTATGTTATGGTTAATGAGTTAGAATAGCCTTAGTGGAGAGCAGAGCTCAATAGAATGTGATCTTGTCAAAAAGGCGGGATGCTTGTTGTGTGTTGCTGACTTAGAAGTTATGCATGTGTTTGACAATTATGTGTTACTTGTTAGTGAAGAGCGGAGCTCAATAGGATGTTTGCTACTATATTTTATCTAAGTTTGTATTGAAATATGCTTCAATATATATTTGTTGAAGTATGCTGCAATCCTTATAAGTCAATGGTTTTATTTTCTGCTAGAGTTAATTATTAAGTTACGAAAGCCTTAGTTTCCTATTTGAGATTCAATATTAATGAGCATGCGTACCTTCTCAGGGCACGCATGCTCATTGTATTGAATCTTGAATTGTCCAAGTGGGACAGTTTGGGAAAAAACCTTTTTCACACTCGTACAATAGTCATTTCAATGTTCAAATGCCTTATATACTTGTTGAAATCTCGGTCTGATGCATTTCCTTTTGTTCTCCTGGTGCATACTTGATCGCGGTGATTCTCACCGTGCTCGAGTCGTGTACTTGGAGACCGATGGGAAATGATGCCAAAATTTTGTCAAGTATAAGGTATTTGAATATGGGAATAACTATTATTAGCCGAGCGTGGTAAAGGTTTATTCTCGAATGGGATAGGTTCATACCTTGTCATAAGAACGAGATTGATGGAGTTATTGGAATGCATCGTAATATATAAGTGTTATTGTAGGATTGGTCAGGCTATTTAATTGCCAGCAATGGATATTCCGGAGAATCGGAAATGGATGCATCGTAGGTTGGATCGGAATAAATGTCTTAGGGAAGAGTATAGAGTTGGAGTGGGTGAGTTTATAGAGTTTGTTGTTAGCCAGGAGAGATTTATACGGCTGGGCGGTGATCATTTGAGGTATCCTTGCAATATATGCAAGTGTCAATCTTTCAAAAGCGTGGATGGAGTTGTAGCCGATCTTTATGAGAAGGGCTTCATGCCTGATTACTATTGGTGGAGTGACCATGGTGAGACGTTGCCTGATTTAAACCCGATTGTGTTTGAAGGTTCGTACTGTGGAAGTGGTGACCGGAGGGAAGAATTGAATCCATACGAGTAGATGATAATGGATCATGCTGGACCATCGGTTGGTGTTGTACTAGAAGAAGATGGGGGAGAAGATGGTGGAATGGGTTCCCAATACATAGAGGAGAATCCGAATCCCGAAGCTCAAAGATTCTATGATATGCTGAGTGCTGCACGATCTCCATTATGGGAAGGATATCGGGAGTACACGGAGTTGTCGATGTACATGGAATGGTTGAGTATCAAATCTGACTACAATATGCAAGAAGGCTATTTTAATCGCCTCACCAGGTCAATGTCCAAGGCGTTGACAGAAGACAATCGGATGCCTGCTAGTTTTTATCATGCTAAGAAGTCTGTGGAAAATTTGGGTCTGGGGTGTTTGAAAATTGATTGTTGCCCGAATGGATGTATGATGTACTATAAGGATGATTCAACAGAAAGCATAACATGTTGTCGATTTTGTGGTGCGGATCGGTATAAGACAACCACTAGGATGGGCATTGAGAAGAAGAGGTTGCTAAAAAAAATATGGTACTTTCCGCTCGTGCCAAGACTTACAAGATTGTACTCTTCGATGGCCACTACAGCTCACATGAGGTGTGATGAGTGTGATTTTACCTCATTTTTCATGTACATTTCTGCATGCATTTGCATATAGTTAGGCCAATTTAGTGTTGATTTTGTATAGTTTTTCCTTTGGAACGGATGAGGTGGTTTCTGTGTGTTGTTTTGCAGGATTTAGTGGAAAGATGCCCAGAAATCAGCCTTGGTGGAGCTTGGATGAAAAAGAGCTTGAAAAGTGAAGATTTTGAGCCAAGCAGAGAGTATCACGGCCTGGCCGTGATGGCCCTCACGGCCGTGAGGGAGCAGTGGCTGAAGAAAGATTGAGCCAAAAGTCAGAAGCTGTCACGGCCTGGCCGTGATGGCTATCACGGCCGTGACCTGCTAGTTGGAAAAGTCAGAAACGATCACGGCCTAGCCGTGATGGATATCACGGCCGTGATGAATAAGTGAATGAAGAGGCGCCCAAGTCAGAGACCATCACGGCCTGGCCGTGATGGCTATCACGGCCGTGACGGGCGACGGACCTATAAATAACAGCACAGCAGACAGAAAAGGGGACCAACTTCTAACCTAAAATAATCTGCACTTGGAGGCAAAAGGCCGAGGTCGGTGGTGGAGAGGGTTTCTACCCAAAAAGGGGGGCGTTATCTTTGCTCTTGGATGGGGAGAAGATTGGAGGAAGCTTGTCTATGAGTGTTCTTTATCCCTTCTCTTTTTTTCCTTTTTGTATTTCCTTATCATGAGTAGTTAAATCCCCATTGCCGGGGTTAGATGTAACTTTTCTGAACTTGTTGTAATTGATTTGGTATTTTAATACAAGTTTCTATTTTGTTATGAGTATGTGATTCTGTGTTTAATGCTTTCCTTGGATTAGCTACCCATAGGAATGATTTGTTGCTTTGATAGATGACTGGAAGGTTGGTATTAAGGCATGCTCATGAATCATATGCCAAGTAGGTCAAGAATCTAGACATAGGTGTTGGCTGCTTGCAATCTTATAAGTCTTAACTTAATGCAAAATCCCAGGTTATTCCACCTAAGACATTAGGGTTTAATTTGGGGTTTTAGGCTCAATGCACCTAAGGAATTAGGCTTGAGTATTTTAGAAAAGGCTTGATTGGCATAATTGAATTAGGACTTGTGTTGATAACCATTTCATTGCAGCTAAGGGAGGATTAGTGTAGTCTAACCCTAACAATCTTAGCCATATCTCTGTTTGCCTTCCAAGTGTTCGATATAATTCCCAAAAGACTAAAAATATTGTTTTGCTTTCTTTATTTTCTGTTTTAATCCCTCACACTTTAGTTAAGTCTAAATAGTTGTTGAATTTGCGAACTGGTAATTGACATCCAATCCCTGTGGATACGATAACCGGTCTCACCACCGTATTACTTGATTGCGACGAGGTGCACTTGCCTTTATTTATTTATATATCTTAAAAATACACGCATCAAGTTTTTGGCGCCGTTGCCGGGGATTGGTTTTGTCAATATCATTAGTAACAAATGAGACAACTAGTTTAGACATTTTTTATTTATTCTTCTGTATATAATTGATCTCTTTCTTTTGTTAGTTTTGTATATATTTGTTTTTGTATTTCTTTGATCTTGTGCTTAATTGTCTGTGAGGTGAAAAATTGATTAGATAGGATCATGGACTACAATTGGTATCAACCATCTGATGCAGAAAGTGAATTATCTGAGCTGCGAAATTGGGTAGATATGCTGCAGTTGGCCGTAAAAATCCAACAAGTGAGTGATGAGCTGTCAAGGGCAACTGTCCCTCCTCCACCAATGGTAGGTTGTTCTGAATGGGGAAATCAATTTCCCAACACTTCTACTCCATGGTGGGGGAACCCTCCAAATAACACTTTGATGGATGAAGGGGAACATTGGGAATCTTCCACACCTTGGTATGATGAGCCATCCCCATTGGAAGTTGTTTGGGAGAATTTCAAATCCGCATTCCCAGTCGAGGTTGAGCAACCTATCCCGGATAGTCAACCTCACTTAGAGGCTGTTTTGGAGAACTTCATGGCAACAACAATGGAAGAATTAAAGAATCAAGAAGATGCCATTCGAAGTCTCGGGGTACGTATTGAGGAACTCTCTAACCTACTACCCAAAATGCCAAATGAGGACTTGATGGATGATGATGAAGATGATGCAATGATGGATGAGGAGGAAGAAGAAGAAGTGGGAGCAACCGAGTCACGAAGTGAAGACCCTGTTTTGGAGAACATAGGTGCACCACCCCCCATTGAACCCTTGACTAAAGAGCCTGAAAGGAAGAGGCATTTGGAGGATAGCTATGTCACCATGCTCGGGGATGATGAAGAACTTGTGAAATTAAATGATGCTATTGGCCCCTATGCATGCGTGGAATGTGATGGGAGAAACACTTGTGTGGTTTGTGCGGAGATTTCTGCATATTTGGAAGGTGATGGATTTGGCGATGCTGAGAGTGAAGATGGTACAGGCTAACAACAGCACCAATGATCCTCTCGATTTGTTTGCCACCTCATATTTTAAAGCAGTCAACAATGGAGTTCATGCCTCTACCTGAGGTTGAACCCCATTTTTATTGGGAAGATTTTATGGATAAAGGGGTCATCTTTGACCCGAGTGGAATTGAAAAGCGCTTCCCATTTGAAGAAGTCGGCATGAATTTCGAGTGCTCACTTCCACATTTTTGCTGCAAATCGTGGGATCCGATTGAAGGATCTTACATGGTTAGCATTCCTTGGTCCTTATACCACAGGTTATGGGATCCGGGTGGATGCTTCTTAATAAGTCAAGCTAGTGACGTTAAAGAAGCGCTTATTGGGAGGCAACCCAACTTTTCTTAACCCTTCTCTTTAGTTAATTTTGTTTTTGCTTTAACCTCTTGAATAATTTGAGAAGCTCAAGAGGTTTGTTAATAATTTTGTTAAGTGTCTTCAGATTTTGAATAAAGGAAGGAGAAAAAGAGCAGGGAGAAACAGAGCCAAAAAGCATGTGAGCCAACACCCGCTACCGCCTCGGTAAGCCGTTCCAATTTTTGCTTTATTTTATCTTTCTCCTACCCTCTCCAACTTGATTGTTTACATTGGGGACAATGTAAATCTTTAAGCTTGGGGTAGGGGTAATCTTTTTGCTTGCATTGTGAATATTGCATTCATATAGGCTTAAATTTGCATGATCATATGATTCGGTTACCCCTGCTTAGATTGAGCTTATGATTGTGAGAGCTAAGTGCCAATTTTTTTTGTGATAGTGAATTGTTGAACCCAATTGTTTATTCTTGTGATATGGCTGCAAATGAATATGCTTGAGATGATTTCGGATAGTTGATGATTAGCATATGTTTCTTTAGACTTGTGTTTCTCACTTGTTCTTGAACTGATAAATGTGAGCTTTTGAGCCTTTAGGGGGTACTCACTAAATCTGCCCCCATTCTTTGTGTAGAGTGTTATTCCTCTTGGTTTGTTTTCTCTAGAACTTGACTTAAAACCATTTTGAAGCTTAGAAAATTTTTGGAAACATTTTTGAAAATGATTGAGGCAATAGGTATTTTTCTGGCCTTCTGAGCTTTGAATGTGTGAATGCTACCCTTAGTTGCCCAATTTTGAGCCAAAATGAATAAAATGCTTTTCTTGGTACCCTGAAAAATTTGGATACATATACTTGATAAGGGACCTTCTAAAGCATTACAAAAAGGGTGAAAAAGGTAGTTGGAAGTTTGGGATAAGAATCAAAAAAAAAAAAAAAATCTTGATTTGAAAAATTTCCCCTTCTCCAAATAAAAGAAAAAGAAAAAGAAAAATAAATAGAGAAGGGGATGACAAAAAATAATAAAAAGAAAAAGAAAGAAAAGAAGGGTGGAAAAATGTATTGAAAACCCAAGAAGGTATTTTAGAAGGTTTCTTGTGTTGAAATGTTTGATACTTGGTTTAGCCTTTTGAAATATCCCTTTCTTGTTATCCCCACCTAAAGATTAATCCCATGGCCACGTTACAACCAAATAAAGACCTCTTGATCCTTAAGTGTTTTTCATAAATAAAGTGGAGATTTGGTTGATAGTCAAGCATATGGTAGGAATCATTCCTTGAGGAAAATGGAGCGAATTGTTATATATACTTGAACACTTGAGTGAGTGAGGCAAGAAAGAGAGCCAAGCAAATAAACAAGCTTGGGGTGAGCTTCAAGTGAGCAAGAGTGCCCGAATCAGTGAGAATGTGAGTCTAGGAAACTTAAGTCCCTAATTGGATTTGAATTGATTGTCTCTTGCTGAATTGTTTGAATTGCCTATTGCTTGGATCATTTACTCGGGTTCTTGGTTCACTATCCATGCTTTGACTGTTTATCTCTTCTGGCCTTAGTTTTTGCTTGAGGACAAGCAAAGTCTTAAGATTGGGGTGATTTGATGAGTGTGATTTTACCTCATTTTTCATGTACATTTCTGCATGCATTTGCATATAGTTAGGCCAATTTAGTGTTGATTTTGTATAGTTTTTCATTTGGAACGGATGAGGTGGTTTCTGTGTTTTGTTTTGCAGGATTTAGTGGAAAGATGCCTAGAAATCAGCCTTGGTGGAGCTTGGATGAAAAAGAGCTTGAAAAGTGAAGATTTTGAGCCAAGCAGAGAGTATCACGGCCTGGCCGTGATGGCCCTCACGGCCGTGAGGGAGCAGTAGCTGAAGAAAGATTGAGCCAAAAGTCAGAAGCTGTCACGGCCTGGCCGTGATGGCTATCACGGTCGTGACCTGCTAGTTGGAAAAGTCAGAAACGATCACGGCCTAGCCGTGATGGATATCACGGCCGTGATGAATAAGTGAATGAAGAGGCGCCCAAGTCAGAGACCATCACGGCCTGGCCGTGATGGCTATCACGGCCGTGACGGGCGACGGACCTATAAATAACAGCACGGCAGACAGAAAAGGGGACCAACTTCTAACCTAAAATAATCTGCACTTGGAGGCAGGCTGAGGCTGGCGGCTGGAGAGGGTTTCTACCCAAAAAGGGGGGCGTTATCTTTGCTCTTGGATGGGGAGAAGATTGGAGGAAGCTTGTCTATGAGTGTTCTTTATCCCTTCTCTTTTTTTCCTTTTTGTATTTCCTTATCATGAGTAGTTAAATCCCCATTGCCGGGGTTAGATGTAACTTTTCTGAACTTGTTGTAATTGATTTGGTATTTTAATACAAGTTTCTATTTTGTTATGAGTATGTGATTCTGTGTTTAATGCTTTCCTTGGATTAGCTACCCATAGGAATGATTTGTTGCTTTGATAGATGACTGGAAGGTTGGTATTAAGGCATGCTCATGAATCATATGCCAAGTAGGTCAAGAATCTAGACATAGGTGTTGGCTGCTTGCAATCTTATAAGTCTTAACTTAATGCAAAATCCCAGGTTATTCCACCTAAGACATTAGGGTTTAATTTGGGGTTTTAGGCTCAATGCACCTAAGGAATTAGGCTTGAGTATTTTAGAAAAGGCTTGATTGGCATAATTGAATTAGGACTTGTGTTGATAACCATTTCATTGCAGCTAAGGGAGGATTAGTGTAGTCTAACCCTAACAATCTTAGCCATATCTCTGTTTGCCTTCCAAGTGTTCGATATAATTCCCAAAAGACTAAAAATATTGTTTTGCTTTCTTTATTTTCTGTTTTAATCCCTCACACTTTAGTTAAGTCTAAATAGTTGTTGAATTTGCGAACTGGTAATTGACATCCAATCCCTGTGGATACGATAACCGGTCTCACCACCGTATTACTTGATTGCGATGAGGTGCACTTGCCTTTATTTATTTATATATCTTAAAAATACACGCATCAAGGTGGAATAGTGAGCATGAGGGGGAGCGATGTCTTGTGTCATCCATCTGATGGAGAAGCTTGGAATCATTTTGATAGGGTTCATATGACATTTTCGCAGGACCCTCAAAACGTCCGATTGGGGTTATCTACTGATGGATTTAATCCTTTCGGGCAGTCTGGAAAAGCATACACTTGTTGGCCGGTTATCCTGACTCTGTACAATCTTCCCCCGGGGATGTGCATGAAGCGGGAGTTTATGTTCCTAACAGTCATAATTCCGGGTCCGTTTAATCCAAAAGGTAAGATTGATGTGTACTTGCAGCCGCTGATAGATGAGTTGACGATGCTGTGGAATGATGGTGTGTTGACATATGACGTATCTTTGAGGCAGAATTTCATGATGAATGTAGCTTTGATGTGGACGATCAACGACTTTCCCGCCTATGGGATGATGTCGGGTTGGATGACCGCGGGGAAGCTCGGATGCCCAATATGTATGGAGCGATCGAAGGCATTCACGCTTAAAAACAGTCGAAAGATCTCATATTTTGATTGTCATCGTCAATTCCTTCCAGAAGATCATCCTTATAGGCGGAACAAGAATGCATTCAAGAAGCGTTGTGTGGAGACAACACCGCCTCCACCATGTTTGAGTGGTCCTAATGTATGGCGGAGAGTACAGTACTTACCTTTCGTCCATGAATCCCAAGGAGAACATATTCGTGATTATGGCGTCAACCATCATTGGACAAAACAAAGTATATTTTGGAGGTTGCCGTATTGGAGGACGCAGCTACTCCGTCACAACATTGATGTCATACATACTGAGAGGAATGTGTTTTTGAATGTATTTGACACTGTGATGGACATCAAGGGGAGGACAAAGGATACAAATAAAGCCCGATTGGATCTGGCTGAAATTTGTAATCAGAAGGAGCTTGAGTTGCAGGACGGTGGTCGTGGCAGACTTATCAAACCGAAGGCAAGTTATACACTAAGCAAAACACAAAGTGGCCGTCTGTAAGTGGGTTAAAGAACTAAAATTACCAGATAGGTATTCTTCCAATCTGGGTAGATGTGTTGACATTAAGGAAGCAAAGTTACATGGAATGAAGAGTCATGATTGCCACGTGTTCATGCAACGGTTGCTTCCAATTGCGTTCGATGCATTACCGAAGCAAATTTGGAACCCACTTGTTGAGCTTAGCCACTTTTTCTGGGAGCTTACATCGACAACACTAAATGTGAATCAATTAAAGGATATGAAAGTCAAGATACCCGTTTTTTTATGTAAGCTGGAGCAAATCTTCCCGCCGAGTTTCTTTGATTCCATGGAACACCTGCCAGTTCATCTACCTTACGAAGCAAGAGTTGGTGGCCCAGTCCAATACCGCTGGATGTATCCATTTGAGAGGTAAACAACATCAACTATTTTACTTAATACATATGAAATTCACGAACATGAAATCATAGTTTAGCTTTCCCTAAAACTAGTAATTATTTGTATGTATCCCTCTTTAATAGGTTCCTGCACTCCCTTAAACACAAAGTCAAGAACAAGGCACGAGTGGAGGGTTCCATTTGTGAGGCATACTTAGTAGAGGAGACTTCCACTTTTGCCTCTTATTACTATCCGGACGAAGTTAACACGGGAAGGACAATGATGCCAAGAAACGTTGATTCGGGCGAAGGAAGTTCAACTAGTTCTCCTATATCAATATTCAACTATCCGGACAGATTTAGTGGCAAATCAAAAGGATATTTCTTGGAGTAGCGTGACATTAATGCTGCTCATCTGTATATCCTTCAAAATTGTGAAGAGGTGGCGCCATATTTAGAGTAAGTTTCTACAATGTCTTTTATAAGTTCAATTGACATTTATGATTATTAATCGTCCTGCTATTAATCTCCCATATGTAGGATGTACAACAATTTTCTAAGGGATCTCCAACCTGACATTTCAAACGATCAGGTTGATCGAGAAATTACTTCTCACTTTCCTACGTGGTTCAGTAAATATGTAGGTTAAGCATATTCATTTGTTGCAATACATTTTATCTCCTTAAATATATAGCATGTATAAGAATAATATAATATTTGATTTTTAGGTACTAGATCCAGAAAACAATGTTCAAAATCCATTGTTGACAAATTTGGCATGGGGGCCTAACAGATGGGTTACATCATGGAATACTTACATTGTAAATGGATATAAATTTAACACAAAAACATGGAAGGAAGGAATTCAGTCGTGTAACTACGGTGCTTGTGTGTGAGCCATTGATGGCAATGTAGAGGATGATTTCTATGGGGTTCTAACTGACATCCTTGAACTCGATTATACCGGTTTTCCCGTGATGAAGTTAGTTATCTTCAAGTGTGATTGGTTTGATCCTACTCTTGACGTAGGGACAAAAATCGATAAAAAATATGGTATTGTTCAAGTTAGGCTGTCTCGTAGGTATAATAAGGCGTACGACCCATTCATTTTTTCACAACAGGCAGATCAGGTTTATTACTCGTCATATCCCGAAGGACATCAAGGCTGGTTGGGTGTTATTAAGATAAAGGCTTGCAGTATAATTACTGATAATGTAATCAACCAACCTGAAAAAGATGCTCCGTACCAAGATGATGAGTTTTCAAGACCCCACGTAACCTTGCAAATTATGCCGGACATTATTGTTAATTATCTGGCGGACATTTCCGGAAATGGGGAAGAAGTTGAAAGAGATTTAATGGATCAATCCGAGTTGGACGCATCTAGCGAAGGCACATTCCGATCAAGTGAGACTAATGAGAGTGAGGGTGAATTTAGTGACGAAGATTCTACTTAGGTAATTTATTTATGTCATAATTCATTGTGTAAATGTCATTCTACTTAGGTAATTTATTTTTGTATTATTTACACTGTTGTGTAATCATCTTTTCATTTTTTACACAGATGGAAGATTCCTCTAGAGGTAGGGGTCGTCGTGGTGGTCGTGGCAGAGGTCGTGCTGCGAGAGTCCCTTCGCCGGTCGACCCACAGCCTTCAGATCGAGACCACCCTACCAGCACCTCTGTGAACGGGACACCTCAGGGTGATGGAGTTGCACCCCCTACCCAGCCTCATGTGGTCGGGACACAGGCTGTACCTTCATCATCCACACCTATGACAGGACCATCATCATCATTGGGACAGGAGAGTCGTGGTCCATCCGACATGAGGATTCTTATTAAAATATTCACATCTGGGATGGAATATTAGATACCTCCATCTGGGATGGGGAAGGCAGTGGGACGCCATTGCATGGATATGAGCTCATAGACCTTAGTGGATCTGGGATTCACACCGGTTCTGGGAACCAAAGAGTCAAGTTAAGTGATTCTGGGAATCATCGAGTCATGTTCGTGGAGTTGCATTGTGTAGAGTTTGCATGGTGAATGTGATTAAATGCAATGTGATGTGACCGTTGCTGAGTTTATGAGTTTGTGCTTTAAATACTTGACATTAATTTTATATATATGTATATATAATTATTATTTTGGAGGTTTATTATATTCAATATTTTAAAAATTAGCGGGTACCATGAATGTTTTTCCGGTTACCGCACCGGCTGAGAACAACACTATTTGCGAAAATATTTTTAGAACTTGATTTTTATTCACTGGGATTATATCTCATTAAAAGTGTTGTTTTCAGAGCACGAGGACGATATCACTTGAAGTCAAGAGGATTGAAGACTTAGCGAATTTACTTATTTATTATCTAGCTTTGTTAGTATTTTATTTTGAATAAGGAGCCGTTTGTGGCTAGACATATTTATTTTATTTTTTATTTATCGTTGGGTTTATTAGTAGACGCCCGGTTTTGAGGCTTGGGGTTTTTATTTGGACGTATGGATTTATTATTTATTACTTTGATACATTATTACTATTTTAATTAATATGAGACATTTTTCACACTTATATAATTGATGAAACTTTTATGATTAACATATTTTAATTAAATGTATTAAAGGATTTTTATACAATTTGTTTTGGGTTACTAATGTAATGAAGGGCGTTACACATATGGTATCAGAGCGGCACCTCTCCCAGTACGGTGTGGTTCGGGGACGAACCAAGCGGAAGCTGGTGGGCATGTAACACCCGGGTGCCGACGAGGGCGGGGAGTGGTCGCCGGTGCAAGAAGGCACGGACAAGGAGCGGCTCCAGACAGGCTTCTAGGCGGAGGGACACATGAATGAACCGATTACACACCCGAATGAGAGGGATCCTGAGACTGTGCAGGTATGGGACTATACAGTTGAGGAAGGCTTATATGAATTGATTGGTACTACCTATACCAACAAGATGCATCTTCTTTTTGGGATCCCATCACTTAAGAACTCCACAGTTAAGCGTGCTTGACTTGGAGCAATTATGGGATGGGTGACCTCCTGGGAAGTTTTCCCGGGAAGCGTGTGAGTGAGGACAAAGCATGCTGAAAAGACCCGTGTTGGTCTGTGGGGACAGTCGTCAATCCATAGAGCAGCCAGGGATGTTACACACGTGCTTGGACCGGCGGGTCTAAATCAGCTGCCGCCCACTACGACGAGCTGGTAATACATTAAACTTTTGACTTATTATACTATTTAATTAGTTTTCATTTTTAATTATTCTTATGAATTTAAGATTATATTTTTCTGTGCAGAAAGAACAAAAACAGCGGGCCCCCACTGCTATGGAGTTGGTGGAGAGGACGAAGAAGTTGAAGTCGGGGACATGGGTCAACGACAAGGCCCGTAACTATGCTGTAAGCAAAAAAACAATT
Source organism: Sophora flavescens (assembly GCA_030762895.1). Taxonomy (NCBI): domain Eukaryota; kingdom Viridiplantae; phylum Streptophyta; class Magnoliopsida; order Fabales; family Fabaceae; genus Sophora; species Sophora flavescens. Next base: position 78,705,857 of record CM061068.1, read on the forward strand.
TAGTGTTTACTTGTAATTTATTATAAATGATTTGTTAATATTGATTATAATTTTAACTAAATCTCTTCAACTATACTTTGTAGGTGGGCTTCAACGAGAAGAAGGATGATGCCATATCACGTGCCTCACAGTCACAAGATGAGGCCTTGACTGGTGATGGGCCCAGCTCTCCTATCTCCGTCGACGATAATACCATTTATTTGGAGGTCGTCGGGGGCAGGAACGAGAAGGGGTACGTGTATGGCCTCAGACACCTGGGAGGCGAGTTTATCTCTTCATCATCCGGCACACCTGCTCCTTCCTACGCCGATACCGTCCCTCAGGAGCAGTTCAACCAAATGCAGGACACCATCACGCAGCTGAACGCGAAGCTTCGGGAGAAGAGCGAGAGAGAGCATCAGATGGCGAACCAAATTGCACTGTTGACTCAGGCACACCAGCAGCCGATGCAGACGAGCATCGAGCAGGGCCAGACACTGCGGCTGGTGTTGGAGCAGATGAGGATCCAGACTCCAGTTGTTTAGGGTGATGCTCTGACGGTTGTGCCGCCTGCTGCCGCTCCTCCAGTTCCGCCGCCAGCTACTGGAGAGGACGATCAGATAGCAGACGTCGGTGGTACGGACGCTGAGGATGATTGGATTCCTCCACCTCCCCCTCATCATGACTCTTTTTTTTTTTCATATTTTTGACTTTAAACGATTCTTGTACGACACTTTGGATTATTATTTTTTATATATATTCATTATTTCTTATGATTGTATATTTCATTAGTAATTTGGTGTGTTTTATTAGTAATTTTGCTAAACTTTAAAGAAAAACATAAAAAATTTATTATTTTAAAAATTTAATTTAATTTTTTTTTAACAAAAACCAGTTTAGCGACCGATTTAGAAACCAATAATCCAGTCGCTAAACTTTAGTTAACATTAACAGATTGTGGTCTAGCGACTGAAAATCCATCACTAATATAGGTTAACAGTAACCAACATTGGCGACCGAACTAGCAACTGATTATCGGTCGCTAAAAATGGTTACCCAAACAATGCGACCAACCGTGTAGCGACCATTTTTTTTATTTAGCGACCGAAATTATGGTCGCCATTTTGCGACCGAATTATTATTTCGGTCTCTAAAAGCTTAGCGACCATGTTATCAGTCACCACCATTAATCGGTCTCTAATTCGGTCGCTACATTAAATAGCGACCGAATTAGAACATTTAGCAACCGAATATGCCGGTCGCTAAACAGTTGTTTTTTTGTAGTGGCACCAGCACGATTAAGACCATGTGATACTGGAACATACACCCGTTGGCCCGATGACCCAAACATGCCCTCCCGTGCAGCTGATTTCTCTTTTGGGTTGGTCGGGTCGGAGGATTTTGTCCAACCCTAATATTTTGTTTGAAACTAGACCTTTTATAGGTGGGTCAAAACTCAAAATATCATTTGTGAAGACTCAAGTTTGAGGATGAGTTCTTTAATATATTTTCTAGTCATGTGATTGTATGGATTAGAGACAAATATCAATAAATCTTATTAGTAAGCTCAATCAAGATTTGATAGAAAAATTTGTTATAATCTTTTTGTCCGCCTCTCTTATTGAATCCCCATGGTCAGAAAACAAGAGGAAAAAAACAAATAAGAAGGTACATTTTTCTCAAATTCTTTCTCCTTTAATTTATTCTTGTCATCAATTCTAATGAAAATCCTGTCAAATTCTTTTAAAAAAATAATATCAGCTAATGAAAAAATGTGTTGAATCAAAGTGTCACCATTTGATTAAAAGAATTGTTTGTAAGTTGGGGAGTAACTTTATATTCTTATTACACCAATGCATGTTGGTTTAGGGTTTAGTGTATACCAAAAACTTTATTTTCTTATGACCATAACACGACACATACATTTATGTTTATGGCCCATGGGGCAATATGGCCCAACCCGACTCAAGAATGGGTTGGATTGAAAAAATAAACTCACTTTTATACCAGGTCATAATAACTCGGCTCACTTAACTCGTGGGTTAAACGAGTTCGAGCGGGGTTGATCCACATTTTTCCTTTTGTTTTCATTGTTTTTGTATTATATTATTGTTATTAAGCTATGTTGGAATTTGAATGGTGAATGATGTATTTAGATTTAGATTTGGACATTGATAAATGTTGTAACCTTGTAATTGTTTTGTTTTCAATTTTTCATTTGGTTTTGTTGTTACTTGTTAATTTGTTATTGCGTTTGGTAAATGGTCCATTTAAATTCGGTGTCAATATTTAATTTCTATTTTATTTCACTCACTTCAAATTTATATCTTTTGAGTTTATACTTTACACTTCAAATATACATCTTCTCAGCAACATGTTGATGAAAAGGGAAAAAAAGAAGAATAAAACTTTGATGTATTTTTTCTTTTGTCCTCCCTTCAACATTTGTTCGGTGTCTACCCTTCAATATACCTCGCTTCTCATATCTTTTTCTCATCTGTCATGCAAAAAGGGTCATTGGGTCGCTAGCGCCCCAGCCACCGGCACCTATGGTCATTTCATGAGGGCAGTTTATGGATACCCCTCGTAATGGCCATATGCCATTCACATATCCTTTTCAAAGGCTCACCTTTCTCAGTAATGAGACACCCAGCTGTGCCTCTTTGTGTCATTAGATTAAAACCTCAGTATTTAATTACTTAATCTCACGGTTAACATGAAAATACGTAAAAATTAAAACTTATAAAGTATACAACTTCATATAGAATGACATATCACAATATAAGTATATTATGCATATTACAAAACACTATTGAGGATATCCTATCAGTAGGATCCCTCATAGGCATATGCTTAGACAAAAAGTTAAACAGCGGAAAACATAATAAAAATACGCCTCACGAGACGCACTGGTCATAACTAACTAGACCCTAATCACCATGGGTCACAGCTCGTCCTCTAGCCTCCGGTTCGTAGGGAGTTCCATCCAACTCCTCCTGGTTACGCTCATCCATAGGGTCTTCTCGTACGATTCCACAAGGAGATAAAATACAACATACATAAATATACAGTGGATAAGAAACAGTTCTATCATCAAAAAGCGGAAAAGAGTCATAGTAAATTATACAGTAATTGTCACAGACAATCAACACACATAACTAATGAATCATCCTCAGGTTAATATATATCATCATCTATCCTTACTCTCATGCAATCTAATACTTTATTTTTACGTAACCTCTCTAATACTATCACAATGTCTTTACGTTATTGTGGCCACTACCACTCCTGTCACCATCCCTCATTTGCATCCGGGCACACCCTCATTCCCGTTAGGATATTCCACCTAGTGCACACCTCCATTCCCGTTAAGGTGTTCCACCCCCATTCCCTAAGGTGGAAGTGGTCTCGCGAGAACTCTTGATTTTTACGTATATTATATTACCAATACATGATGTATTATATTACCAATACACAGAAGTGTTTTACATGTATTATATTACCAATACATGGTGTATTATATTACCAATACACATAAGTGTTTTACGTATATTATATTACCAATACACGGTGTATTATATTACCAATACACAGATGTTCTTGTGTATTATATTACCAATACACTTTTGTCCTTGTGTATTATATTACCAATACATGGTTGTGGACAACCACACCTATACTTGAATCTCACCAACCCGTTTTAACAACATCCTAGTGCCTTAACCTTCCATTAGAACTTGACACATATTCTATGCCATAACACCTCTTTAACATACATCATCTAGGTTAGGCACTTCTAAATCATCATTATCCTCACACCCAAAACAATCATCTCTTAGACAACAAATATATCTTTGCTTAAAAACCACTAAGCATAATAATGCAAACCAGACAGATCATGCATAACACAATATCAATCAAAATATTCCCATATCACCAATCATAGCACAAAATCAATTCAATAAAGGTAATAAAATCAAATCAACCATAAACAATATAAAATCAACCTAATATCGATAAACCTACAATCCCGGAATCGCCATTGGTTTTTCGGAAAAGGTTTCCAATGTGATTTTGGTCTTGCCGATTACTCGACTACTAGTAGGGTTTAGGTCGCCCTACACAATTATTATATAATCTACTACTTATCCATTCCGACAATAAGTTGATTATTTCCCCCACCTGGGTTATCACCGAACTCCCGAACTCGAAGCCCCTCGTTGTCACACTACAAAGTACTAACTCCACCTTCAACCAATCAACATAATAACCAATAAATCAAACAAACTCATCTATGTTCTCTTTAGGCTAGGTTTGGACATTTAATTCAAATTAGAGTTAGGATTCTTTTCTCAACATAAGCCTTTGGATACTTATCACTTAGGTTCTAGGTAACTTTGATAAATTGCTATAACTTGAAGATATGGAATAAAAAATCATCCAACCACTTAGGGTAGGTTTCGGCCTTGTATTACAAAATAGGCTAGAAATCTTTAAACTTACCTATCTCTTAGACTTAGCATCTAAATGTATTAAGGAGATTAAGTCCATGATCATATTGGAAAATGAAAACAAAACATCCTAGGTTCATAACCATCATAGGTTCGGCCATCATAGGATAAATAGGCTATAAATCTTTAAACTTTCCAATCTCTTAGACTTAGCATCCAAATGTATTAAGGAGCTCAAGTCCATGATCATTTTGTAAAATGAAAAACAAAGTATCATAGGTCCATAACCTTCTAGGTTCAGCCTTCATAGGATTTATAGACTAGAAATCTCTAAACTCTCAAATCTCTTAGACTTAGCATCCAAATATCTTATGGAGCTCAAGTCCATGATCATTTTGGAAAACAATGGAAACTTAAACTTTCCAATCTCTTAGACTTAGCATCCAAATATCTTATGGAGCTCAAGTCCATGATCATTTTGAAAAATAAGAAATAACACATCCTAGGTTCAATAACATAGAATAAACAAGTTAGAAATCCTTAAACTTTTCAATCTCTTAGACTTAGCATCCTTCTATATTAAGGAGCCTTAGTCCATGATCATTTTGGAAAATGAAACTCAAACATCCTTGCTCTAAAACATTTAAGTTTTGGCCTACATAGGATAATGAGGAAAAATATTCTTTGTTTTATAACAACTCTTAGGTTTAGAATCACAAGGTATTAAGAGTTCTAAATCCATGATCATACTTGGAAAGTTGAAACATAGTATCCTAGGCTTACTTATACATATTTTCGTCCATCATAGGAAAACAAGCTATCAAACCTTTCAAGATTTATAGATTTAAGATCAAGGAATAGTTAGAAACCCAAACACATGATCATATTCCAAAAGTTGAAGCAAAAACCTCCTAGGCCACATATACTTAGCATTCGGCCTTCATAGGAAGAGATATGTAGAGATTTTTGTTTTATACAACCTCTTAGTAAGTGAAAATATAAGTTAATACAAGACTATAGAAAGTGGTTTCAACTCAAAAGGAGTTTTCTACCATTTTAGAGAAATTTTAGAAGTTTAAAGTATATAAAGAACACATAAAGCAAACTAAGAAATAAAATATGAAACTTGCAAAAAGTTTCATATGAGATCATTACCCTTAGTATAAGGAAGAACTTTAACGAAGAACTCAAGTGGAAAAGACTAATAAAAACTAAAGCTTTAAGAGCTTGAACTTTTAAAAGAAAAGGAAGTAGATGAAGTTTTAATGGAGTTTTGGAGAAGGAAAGTGATGAAGTGAAAATGAGAGGTGTATATATAGAGAAGGGAGAGAGTGGCACGAAGTTAAGGAGAGAGGAATGAGCTTGGAGAGCAAGTTTTGACCTTGTGCCTTGTTTGGTTTGAGAAGAGAGAAAAAAATAGGTTTTTAGAATATAATATGATATAATTTGAAAAGTGTGATGATTACACTTCTGGAGTGTGTCATAACCCATTTTCATCAAGTCCCATCAAGTCACTTCACTTCTTTTGTGCTCCCTAATCTGCTCCATTTCGTACCCGATTGTATTTTCCGATCGTAATTCTTCCGACATTTTCGCCTGAATAAATATTTTATTTTATTTCTGAACTCGAATTTTTGAAAATTTTCAATATCATACAAAACATCACAAAAACACTAACCGTTTCGTTCACGTTCAAAATTAGGTTTTCTGCTCAGTAAACTTGTACCAGCAGTGAAAACGCAGACCGGCTTTCGTCTAAATTTTCAACCGAAAATTTTACCGTAACCCTCTACCATAAAGTAGACTATGAATATGATTTTATTTTAATCAAAAACACTTTCTAACTCTCAAATTAAAATATAATTAATTATATTTTAACCGATTGAACAACATAATTAAAATCAGGCTATTACAAGTAACATAAGGGAGAAAACATAATGAAGCTTTTGTTGTGTTTTTCCTTCGATCCTCCCTTCAATATCCGTCACTGGGTCGCCACCGCCCCCTTCTATCATTTTGTGATGGCACTTTATAGATACCCCTCATATGGCTCACGTTTGTTTCAAGTCGCCGGTGACTCCTCGATAATCCTAATATAGGATTAGAGCAGTGCTGGCCAAACATCTCATTTTGTGAGCCATTTTTGGAGACGATGACATTCACATATATTTTTCTCGTCTGTCATCACATTTAGGATGAGTTTTCTTCTGACCCTCTTCTGGAAGAATAAGAACAAATAGAAGAATACATGAGAAGATTTTTTAAAATTTGTAGTGTGGGTTAAGAACACAAAGGATAATTATTCATAGGAGAAATTGACTTAGGTTTAGGAGCCTTTGTTCAATAGCTATTAAGGTAGAATTGATTACTTTCCAATTTTATATGCATTGAAGGTTTGAATATCGGGTTTTCTTTGCAGAGAGTTTATTGAACTTCCATCAATTCTATGAACTGTGCCAACACCCAACGATTACGGGCAGAGAGTTAGTCACCTAGAAAATGTAGTTTTAATTCAAGGTGAAGATAGCATTTTTCATTTAAAGCACTACTATAATTACAACTTTCATAACGTTTGTGCATACAACACTATTAAATTTGTATATTATGATAGCGCTCCCCCGGTTATGCGCTGTTAATGATGTATGGGGTAAAGAGCGTTTTTCTCATCAAAATAGGTTATGGGGTTAAGATAGCGTTTCCTCGTTGTATAGCAATTAAAGCTTTATAATTTAGTAGCGTTTCTAATTATCAGTGCTATTAAATACTCCGGTTTATTTTTTTAGAGCGCATCCTGCTGAAGTCACTATTAAGTGTGTGCTAATAAATCCCGAATCTCACGTAGTATAGCATCTATCAAATGATTAAATTGTGTTATCTTTGTAGGTTGTTCATTTATATCTTCTCCTTTTCTATTCTTTTTTATTTCACATTTTTTATTCTACATATTTTTTTTTCTTTCCACGAGGTTCATGTTTACTGAAGAATGGTTGTTGATCTATATTTATCTATTATGACGATTGACCACACAAGGTAGTGGCTTTGCCTGGTGTATCAAGGTGAGTTCTAACCATATCAAAAATCAAGAAGTGTCTCCACCTATTATTATTATTACTTCAAAATCATTGAACAACTGATTTTACAAGCTTCCTCTTGGTATGAAGAATTCGTAGATCCAGTCTCCATCCTCACAACAATACCGAATCCTCCCAATCCCCGCTTGATCAAGTTGGTATATCTTAGCTGCCAAAGAAATATCACTCCTGCTTACCAGGGAAGCCAAGTATAGCCATTAGCCTAGTAAATTAATGGTTTCTTCTAATTTCTTCCAACATTTATTTGCATAAGAAAATAGGAAAAGATAAAAAAAAAGTGGCAGGAAAAGGAGGAAGAGGACGACAAGAAGAAGAACGAGAAAAATAAGAGACACTATTCAAAGGTAAACCAAAGAGACAACCAACCAATAAAAGATTATGCATAACATCATTAGATGAAAAGTCAAGTATCAAGTGCAAGACAAGCAAAAATTCAACAAAAGAAATGTATGAGATAATATACTAATATGAAGAATCAATCCTCATAGAAAGCTTAAGGCGAAGAAAAATTGGACAAAATACAGGTTAGTAGCGAGGCCAAGAGAAAAAATGCAAAAAATAAAAATTGATGAACTCAAAAGCAATAAGTGTTGGAACCAAAATGGTTTTAGATTTAATAATCTCTAAGTTTTGATGCTAACAAAAGGAGTAAATTTGCTTGGCAAAGTGTTATTTGATATCTAACATGTGCTTTCAGTTATGCAGGAATACTTCAATATAAATAAAATAAACTTTGGATAAGTTTTTATTGAAAAATACGCGTCCACCCTTGTAGACGGGCTGCTCAAATACTTTGGTAAAGTTACTTAGTTATTTAATTAAGTGGACTGATTTTCTTGAGTAGACGAGGCTCTAAATATTTGCTAGATGAATACCTAAATAACGTGTTAGGTATAGCAAGTCCAAAGACTTGATAATGAGAGCGTCCATCTTGCCATGTAAGCAGACGGAAGTAACTAGTTGAAGTAAATGAATTGAAACATAAAGTAATCTAGTAGACGGGCTCTAATCGCCACGTCACCAAACGGAGATCTTTATAACTCATTAAGAAATAGCAAGTCCGAAGACTTGTTAGACAAAAGGATGTGCCACATCATCAGACGAGCAGAATAAAATTTTGAACAGACTTAGTCTTTCTTATAACTAAGTAAACGGAGTTCTTTTTAGAAGAGCTTCATCCTTGTAATGAATTAAATGCAATCCGAATATCTTGAATTTATTTCAAATGATTGATATTTATTTCAATAAAATATTTGTTCTTCATATTTGTTTTATCTGCTTTAATGTTTAACCTTGTTATAAAAGAAACATAGTGCAATCAAGAAATGCAAAAAGCAGAATCGTACAATAAGATACTGGAAAACGATCTGTACGATGACAACTCTATGACTGAAAAAGCTGGATTATACACAAAAGAGGAACAACAAGTGCTCAAGCTGCAATAATCAAAGGAGTGAACCTCCAATTTCATTCTACCTCGAGAACCAAGAGTACTATTTAGAATTGCTACAATTAAGCTATCGGTAACAACGGATATCATGCATTAAATTATATCTCTAAATGAGATTATTCAAAGTAACCGTTGAAGAAATACAAGTGAAGAAGAAGGTCACTATAAATAGAAGACCTCAAGTACTAATCAACCACTCTTGCCTGCACAACCTTGCTAGTTGAACTTTTGTCAATCAATAATCACTCATTCTAATATTCTTTCAAGTGCAAGAGTCTATATTCTTTAGTTTGAATATTGTTGTAGTATTCAACTGATCTCAAACTGTCATATCCTCACACATAGTGAGTTAAGAAGATCAAACATTAAATCTCTTTGTTAGAATTAGAGCCTGAAGAGGCTTGGTAGAAAGGACTACTTGTAGCCTGGAGAGGTGTTGAATACTCGGTTGTATCTATTTGGAGAGATAGTGGATAGATCCTTCAAGTCGAAGGGACTAGACGTAGCTCTTGGTTGGAAGAGAGTGAACCAGGATAAAATCTCTTGTGTGAATCTTCTATCCCTAAACTCTTCAGTTTTATATGCTTATACTAACTGTGGGGTTTTGATATTGTCGTTGTTAAAGTCTTTAAAAACGGTTTTTTTTTGTCTTTGTGCTTGCCTCTGTTCCTAATCTCCTTGAGTGCAAAAATTGTTTTAAAGGTTGTTTTTGAAAATTATTAACAAACACAATTCACCCCCCCCCCCCCCCAATTTTTGTGTTTTCCTGTGTCAACTTCAGTTGGTATTAGAGCTCAGCCTCGAAAGGGTTGAACATCTAACAAGTGCTGAGGGAGTACGATCCAACAACCATGGATGCAGAAGGACAAGCTATCAACAGACCTCCTCTCTTTGATGGTGCTAATTATGACTACTGGAAGAAGAGGATGATGGCATTTTTGGATGCACAAAGTATAGACATCTGGGAGCTCATAGAAACTGGTTATATCGAACCCAGAAATGAAAATGTTGTTGCGGTTGCTGGAGCAGACTGGACAACAGATGAAAAGGCAAAGCATCAACTCAATCTTAAAGCTAAGCATCATTTGATGTGTGCCATCACCAGATCTGAACATGACAAAGTTCATAGCTGCAATGCTGCTAAAGAAATCTGGGATACTCTTGCCCTAGCTCATGAGGGTTCCTCACAAGTTAAGGAATCCAAGATCAGCATGCTGGTTCATCGGTATGTGTTGTTCAAGATGGGTGAACATGAAACAATAGACCAAATGTTTGACAGATTCCAAACCATCACCAACAGTCTCAGATCTCTTGGAAAAATTTATGAAAATAGAGATCATGTCAGAAAAATCCTGAGAAGTCTATCCAAGCAATGGAGACCCAAAGTAACTGCCATTCAGGAAGCCAAAAACCTGAATACACTATCTCTGGAAGAGCTTCTTGGATCTCTCAAGGTTCATGAACTTGAACTTAATGAAGAAGAATATTCCAGAAAAGGAAAATCTATTGCCCTAAAGGCAAAGAAAGTAAGTTCATCAAAAGTTCTCAAAGCTGCTGAGTCGTCTGATGAGTCTGAATCTTCTGATGATAATGAAGGATCAGATGAGGGTGAATTATCCTTTATCTCCAGGAAGAGTCAACATATGTGGAGAAAGAAAGGTGGTTTCAGAAGGAAGCAACTCCATAAAAAGTTTTCCAAGGAGAAGTCAGGCTCCAAGGAAAAAGGTCCATCCTTGTGCTTTGAATGCAAGAAACCTGATCATTTCAAAGCTGACTGCCCTGAGTTAAAGGACAAAAAGAAATTCTTCAAAAAGAAGAAAGGCTTAATAGCTACATGGGAGGATCTTGATCTGTCTTCTTCAGATGAAGAAAATGAAGCTGAGGAAGAGGCAAATATCTGTCTCATGGCAGGCACTGCATCAAAAAGTGAATACACCGATACTGAGGTAATGGACTCTGACCCGTCCACTCTTCAAAATGCTTTTGATGAATTGTTGCATGAATCATCTATACTATCACGATAATATAAGATTCTCAAAAAGAAGTTTTCTAAACTATCTAAAGAATATGTTAGGGTCTGCACTGTAAAACAAAATCTCAAAAATGAAAACGACATACTAAAATCAGTAAATGTCAGTCTAGCTGACAAAGTGGTGTGTGAACCGGAAGTCTCTTGTGAAGTAGCAAAACTGAAGCAAGATATAACATATCTAACTGATTCTCTGTCAAAGCTTGTAGGTGTCTCAGATAAGCTTAACCCCATTTTAAGGTACCCTAGGTCACCTTATGATAAATCTGGTCTTGGTTATGACAAAGAGAAGCAAAACGCATCTCACAAAAAGTCAAAACCACTTAAACAGCATAGAGCTTCAAAAGTTCCAAACAAATATACCAAAGCTAAGTCTACCTCGTCCAACACCTTTTGTAAAGTGTGTGGAAAAAATGGGCATATTACATCTAGATGCATACACAGTAAATATGATAAGCATACTCGTCCAATGACAACTAACAAGAAAGGATCCAAGTCAGTCTGGGTACCTAAAGATAAGATAATACCTATTGCATATTTGCTTAACAACAAGAAGAAAACAGATGTCTTGGTACTTGGACAGTGGCTGCTCACGACACATGAAGGGAGAAAGGCCTATGTTCCAAAACCTTAAGCCCAAAGATGGCGGCTGGGTTACATTTGGAGGAAATCAGAAAGGGAAAATCATTGGTATAGGTAAAATTGGTAAACATCATTTTCCCTCCATTGATAGTAAATGGCTTGAAGCACAATCTACTGAGCATAAGTCAATTATGTGACAGTGGATATGAAGTGTCTTTTGATAAGAACATGTGTACTGTCAAGAAAGATGATGGATCACTTTTATTCACTCTAAAAAGGCAAAACAATCTCTATAAGATTGACTTGGAGGACCTCTCAAATCAAAGTGTCTCATGTCTAGTGTCCATTGAAGATGAGCGATGGATTTGGCACAAAAGGCTGGGTCATGCAAGCTTGAAATTAATTTCAAAGCTAAACAAGCATAACCTCGTGAGAGGACTACCGAACCTTAAGTTCAAATCTGATGCTCTCTGTGATGCATGTCAAAAGGGAAAACAAGTCAAAGGTTCTTTTGAATCTAAGAATGTTGTTAGTACCAATAGACCACTAGAGTTGCTACATCTTGATCTTTTTGGTCCAACAAGGACCGCCTCTATCAGTGGTTAGAAATATGATCTTGTCATAGTAGACGATTACACTAGATGGACATGGGTTATGTTCCTAACACACAAGGATGAGTCTTTTAAGGTCTTTTCTGTATTCTGCAAACGTGGACATAATGAAAAAGGCATGTGTATCACTTCAATCAGAAGTGACCATGGGGGAGAGTTTGAAAATGAGCTATTTCATAAGTTCTGTGAAGAAAGTGGTATCCTTCACAACTTCTCAATACCTAGAACACCACAACAAAATGGTGTGGTAGAGAGAAAGAACAGATCACTTCAAGATATGGCTAGGACTATGCTCAATGACAACTCTGTCCCTAGACACTTCGAAAGTTGAAGTCATTATCTGCCTGTTACATTCAGAACAGAATATACATTAGACTTATCCTGAATAAGACTCCTTATGAACTGTGGAAAGGAAGAAAACCCAACATATCTTATTTTCACCCCTTTGGTTGTAAATGCTTTATACTAAATACTAAAGATCAACTTGGTAAGTTTGATGCGAAAACAGATAGTGGAATACTATTAGGATATTCTGAAACATCTAAAGGCTTTAGAGTTTATAATTCTAGGACTCTGATAGTAGAGGAAAGTATTCATGTCAAGTTTGATGACAAACAGCCTGATAAGAAATTATCAGAGCTAGATGAAGCTTTTACAGATCTTGATCTAAGCATTCCGGGAGACTCACCTGAGATAAAAGTTGACGATCAAGAAGATGACTCCACTCAACAACCAGATACTTCCACTTCTCAACATGATACAGTTCAAAAATCTTGGTACTTCAAGAATTATCATCCACAAGATCAGATCATTGGAAACCCCAATGACAAGTTAAGAACCAGATCAACCTTCAGAGAACAAGACAATTCTGCACAAGTCTCTGAGTTGGATCCAAAGACAGTAGACGAGGCTCTACTAGACGATGGTTGGATTCAAGCTATGCAAGAAGAACTCAATAAGTTTGAAAGAAGTGATGTTTGGACTCTGGTTCCACTGCCCAAAGATAAATCAGTGATTGGAACAAAGTGGGTTTACAGAAACAAACTTGATGAAAATGGTAAGGTAATCAGAAACAAAGCAAGACTTGTTGCTCATGGTTTCTCTCAAGAAGAAGGTATAGACTATACTGAAACTTTTGCACCTGTTGCTATATTAGAAGCTATTAGAATTCTATTTTCATTCGCTGCACATCATAGTGTTATGCTTTTTTAGATGGATGTTAAGAGTGCTTTTCTAAATGGCTTTATTAATGAAGAAGTCTATGTTATGCAACCTCCGGGTTTTGAGTGTGAAACCCATCCTGAACATGTATATAAGCTTAAGAAAGCTTTGTACGGTCTTAAGCAAGCTCCTAGAGCTTGGTATGATAGACTAAGTTCATTTCTTATGGAAAATGGAGCTAATCTTGTCTCATGGTAAGGCAAAAGACAAAGTACTATTGCTTTATCAACTGCTGAAGCTGAGTATATATCAGTTGCAAGTTGCTGCTCACAATTTCTCTGGATCAAACATCAATTGGAGGACTACAATGTATTTGTAAGTAGTATTCCGCTTATGTATGATAATAATGCTGCAATAAATCTATCCAAGAATCCAATTTTGCACTCTAGAGCTAAGCACATAGAGATTAAACATCATTTTATTAGGGATTATGTGCAAAAAGGTGTGGTTGATATTCAATTTGTAGATACTGACCATCAATGGGCAGATATCTTTACTAAACCTCTTGCAGAGGACATATTTATCTTTATTAGGAAACATCTTAATATGATATGTGTGGATTAATTTAGGCGTCCAGCCTCGATAAAAAGTTCTTTTGTTAATCCTGCGTCTATTACCTATGCTCGACTGATACCTATTTGAAGTTGTGCGTCTATTGCATTGCACGTCTATATGACGCGTCCACTGATACTGATTATCGCGTCCATTGTATAGTTTAAGACGAGTTCAGATCTGCCAATGCTTAAGCATTTTTTTGTTAATAAATGCATTTATTTTTGTCACAAGACAAATTTATTTTTTATTCTCTTTGCTGAGTCAGTACTTTCATCAATCCCATCAAGACCTTTTTATGGTTCCATGTTACCAATGCCGTTTTATCATAATGACATGTCATGTCAAAAGTTTTTTTTAAAACCTTTGATATTCAAAATTCCTTTTAAAGTAATCCTTTCCCTCAGAGGAAAACTTTACGCTTCCATAACCTCTCGAGCTATCTCTCTCTTTACCTCTCTCTGCTTTCAAACCCTAAGCTCTTTGATCTCCTAAAATGGCTTCTTCTTCAACCTTTAACGTGGACAAGCTCAACTTAGCTATAGAGCATCATTTCAATCTTGGAGTACTGCAAGACTACAATCTAGAGATAAGCAAATATGTCAATGCAGCTGAGTGGGGAGGACTCTTCACAGAGAAGGTCTCTGTCTTTCCCAACCTAATCAGGGATTTCTGGAGAAACGTCAAACTGACTGATACTGATTTCTTCTCAACTGTGCTAAGAAAGAAGATTACAGTCTCGGAGAAGACTATTGCTGATGCAATCTTCTGCGCTCAGGAGGGTTTAGTTTTCACTGAGTCTTGGGAAGAGGACTTGGGTGGCTCTGAGACTATAGAAGTCTGTCTCTTGAAGGAGGATACAGTCAGAACTCACACTTGGAAGGCTGTTGAAATGAAGGACATCGTTCACATCCTTCATCAGCTACTCAACATGGTGGTTCTTCATAAGGTTGGATCCAAGGACAACCTCTTCACACTTCACAACTTCTGCCTCTGCCATCTTCTCACAGAAACAAGAATCAATCTTCCAAGAATCTTGTATGAAAGATTCAGAGACGCTGTGATGAATAAGAAAAGACTCTCTGCACTTCCTTTCTACCATCTTCTCTCAAAGATTTTCAAGGCTCAAGGAATTCATGAGATTCTTGCTGCAAAGACTCTTGAGGAGCAAGCTAGGATTTTGACTGAAAAGCCAATGTCTGCTGCAGACTTTGGAAATATGAACATAGCCAACATGAACCTCAGTACCTATGATGCGGCTGCAATGGCCAAGACTGGGGAGTTGATGAAGGCTAAAGAAGAGATGATTGAACAAAATAATGCTGAAGTTTTAGGGGTTAAAAGGGTAACTGGGCAAAAGACCACTGCTATAAGGAAGCATGCCCCTAAGAGACCAGCAAGTGGCATTGTTATCAAGGAACCTTCTGATGCCCCTGCTGCAAAGAGGCCAAGAAAAGTTATCCTCTCTCACAATGAAGATGAGGAAGCCGATGAGGATAACATTCCTATCAGTTCAATTCTGAAGAAGCAGAAGACCTCTGTTGCTGCTGCTGAGGCCGTTGTGCCTGTTCCAACATTTGTTCCAACAAAACCGAGAAGGCAACCTGCAAGAAAAGTCAGATCAACTAAGACTCCTAAGGTAACCATCTCTGCTAATGATCCTGTTCAAATAGCAGTAGATGCCCTAGTGTCTAATTTTGAAACTAGGATAAATGATATGTCTGTCTCGACTCCAGATGATGTGTACATTCCCACACCCCTTTCACCCCAACCCACACAAATAACCACTTCACAATTTCAACCTATTATCCATGCCGATGATCCCTGGTTAAATCAACCAGATGAAGGCATTTCCCCTGGTGCTCCTTTCCCCAAACCTTTGAGAACCTTATTTCCCTTCACCCCAACTTCTGTCCTTTACAATGGCAAATCTGAGGATTGGGCCAAGGTAAAAAGGGAATGGAAAATTCTGTTCGATTCTCACCAATCTGAACCCGAACACATTCCATACAGATGGTATTCTCTACCTGAGTATGAGGAATAAGTTAGCCCATCTGGGTAACCCCTTTACCTACCTCATCCTGAGTGTAAATTAATCAAGAATGTACCTTCTCAAATGCACAATGATTTAGGGTCATTAGTTACTCACCTACCCTTAACCAAATACCCCCCCCCCCCCCCCCAAGAAAAATCTACCCCAATCTTGTCAAAACTCATCATTTCATACCACTCACTAATGGAGTTGAGAGACATATCATACCCGTCTGGAAGACTGACCCCGAAAGGAAAAATCTTCATACTATTCATGAGAAAGGAGCAATATCTTCTAAGCACGTCCCCATGATCATGCCAAGGGACACTAAATGGGTGTCTTTTGAGCATCCTAGAATCTATGGGAGGGTTGCTGACTTCTTTCTGGATCAGCTCTACTATAAGTATGATAAGCTGTTGCACCTATCTGTTAACTTATAATTCTGCTTAAGCATTTGAATGCTTTGTCTTAGGGGGAGCCTTGCAAGCTCTCTTAGACTTTTTTTTTTCAAATTTAATTAGTTTTGTCATCATCAAAAAGGGGGAGATTGTTGGAACCAAAGTGATTTTGGATTTAATGATCTCTAAGTTTTGATGCTAACAAAAGGGTTAAATTTGCTTGGCAAAGTGTTAGTTGAGATCTAACATGTGCTTTTAGTTATGCAGGAATACTTCAATATAAGTAAAATAAACTTTGGATAAGTTTTCATTGAAAAATATGCATCCACCCTTATAGACGGGCTGCTCAAATACTTTGGTAAAGTTACTTAGTGATTTAATTAAGTAGACTGATTTTATTAAGTAGATGAGGCTCTAAATTTTTTTTAGATGAATACCTAAATAACTTGTTAGGTACAACAAGTCCAAAGACTTGATAATGAGCACGTCCATCTTGCCACGTAAGCAGACGGAAGTAATTAGTTGAAGTAAATGAACAGAAACATAAAGTAATCTGGTAGACGAGCTCTAACCGCCACGTCACCAGACGGAGATCTTTATAACTCATTAAGAAATAGCAAGTCCGAAGACTTGTTAGACAAAAGGATATGCCACATCATCAGACGAGCAGAATAAAATTCTGAACAGACTTAGTCTCTCTTATAACTAAGTAGACGAAGTTCTTTTTAGACGAGCTCCATCCTTGTAATGAATTAAATTCAATTCGAATCTCTTGAATTTATTTCAAAAGATTGATATTTATTTCAATAGAATATCTGTTCTTCATATTTGTTTTATCTGCTTTAATGTTTCACCTTGTTGTAAAAGAAACATAGTACAATCAATAAATGCAAAAAGCAGAATCGTACAATAAGATACTGCAAAATGATCTGTATGATGACAACTCTATGATTGAAAAAGCTGGATTATACACAAAAGAGGAACAACAAGTGCTCAAGATGCAATACTCAGAGGAGTGAACCTCCAATTTCATGTTACCTCGATAACCAAGAGTACTATTTAGAATTGCTACAATCAAGCTATCAGTCATAACGGATATCATGCATTAAATTCTATCTCTAAATGCGATTATTCAAAGTAACCATTGAAGAAATACAAGTGAAGAAGAAGGTCACTATAAATAGAAGACCTCAAGTACTAATCAACTACTCTTGCCTGCACAACCTTGCTAGCTGAACTTTTGCCAATCAATAATCACTCATTCTAATATTCTTTCAAGAGCAAGAGTCTGTATTATTTAGTTTGAATATTGTTGTAATATTCAACGGGTCTCAAACTGTCATATCCTCACATATAGTGAGTTAAAAAGATCAAACATTAAATCTCTTTGTTAGAGTTAGAGCCTGAAGAGGCTTGGTAAGAAAGAAATACTTATGGCCCAAAGAGGTGTTGAATACTCGGTTGTAATCTATTTGGAGAAATAGTGAATAAATCCTTCAAGTCGAAGGGACTGGACATAGCTCTAGGTTGGAAGAGAGTAAACCAGGATAAAATCTCTTGTGTGAATCTTCTATCCCTAAACTCTTTAGTTTTATTTGCTTATACTAACTGTGGGGTTTTTATATTGCCTTTATTAAAGTCTTTTAAAAAGGTTTTTTTGTCTTTGTGCTTGCTTCTATTCCTAATCTCCATGAGTGTAAAAATTGTTTTAAAGGTTGTTTTCGAAAATTATTAACAAACACACACTAGTGTATAAAAAGGATTCCACATCGGTTATTTTGGCTTTTCACATCGGTTTTCAAACTGATGTTGAAAAGACCGATGTTGTTTATTGTTACTTTTCACATCGGTTTTAAAACCGATGTTTAAAGTACAATTTTAACAGCGGTTTTCAAAATAACCGATGTGGAAAGTTCATTTGTCACATGGGTAACCTATTGGAAATATCACTTTCCACATCGGTTTACGCATAAACCGGTGTGGAAATTAGACTTTACACATCGGTTTTCATAAAACCGATGTGAAAATTTCAATTTCCACATCGGTTTTCATAAAAACCGATGTGGAAATTGCACTTTCCACATCGGTTTTTTATTAACCGATGTGTACAGTCTAATTTTTTTTTAAAACTCTTTTTTTTACATTTCTATCATTCCTTTCCCCTGTTTCAGTAATGCAGATCAATACCAGAATAACATATTCTAAATATTCTCAACACAATCACTTTTTTACAACAAAAATACACTAAATATTATTAATATATACTGAATTTATTACGAACAATACATATGTACTTCAATTACATTCAAACAACAAATATAATTAGAAACTAAAAAGCTACATGATATATTATAGATTTCATATCAAAATACATATGATCAGTCAAAAGTAGACTATAGCTAGTACATGATAAGTTTTTAAACTAACTATACATATATACAAACTATGGTTGGTACACTTCAGGAAAGAAAGTTGCCCAATGCCTCCTTATGTTGTTGATGTCGGAATCAGATAATGGAGTTGGATTGTTGAATATCTGCAAGTTTAATTGGACAAAAGATTATATCTTTTAAGTAATAAACTAACATAAAACATATAACGAATCTATAATTGTTACCAATTAACATTTACCTCGTGCCATCTTTCAGTGATCCTAGAGGAGATAATTTCGAACATCCACTTCATCACATAGTATCCACATTCCCATGATCCACGTTGTATACGTGACTACGTACAAATGAAACTCAATTAGAATATGAGGAATTAAATAGAAATCAATAATTATAACCACTTCATTTGAAGCGTTTGAACTAATAAATATCTTACATTAGGAATAATCCATCTAATAGCCCGACGCCTTTCACCATGCAACATATGGTTTTCATTAATAGAACTATCATGACAAAATAAACATTAATTAAAGTATATCTAATAGATTTTAGATAATTAAAACAACTGCATTACTGATTATAAAGTATTTTAATGCTTACGTTTCAATGATCGTCTTCAGTTCATTCGTCGGCTTATTTCCAATTGAGCGGAAGAAGACCACGACGTTCATCCTAGGGTACAAGATCAACAGTTGCCAATGCTTGCTGTATTTGCGGAACAATTAGTGACTAAGTCATATATAGTTATAATTAAATAATCGGTACTTACTTATTGAGATAAGGCGCAAGGTAGAATTGATGATCGTCTCGGGCAAGTATTTCACGTATGGTGGTGGCCGGGTCTTCTGATGCTAGGAGAACATCACCCTGAATGAACATGGGGTCAATGAACCCATAAAGGGCGAGGTTACCCTGATCAACTAACATACAATGCACATACCTAATATATTGAAAAAATCATGTTAATTATCATAGTATTTAAAATTTAATTACTTAACTTATAAATAAAATGCACTCACGTGCACCATAACGATAGATGTGCAGAACTAGCCATTTCTTTATCGAGTACAATCTCTATAAGTTCATTCTTTAGGATATACAGTTCGTCACCTGGACTGGCATCATGTTCCAACCTTACCAAAGCTGCGTCATTCTCCATGGTAACAACATGTACAGCCAGAAGTTTAAAAACATCACCAGGTGCCCCTTTGTCGATCCCCTAAACAACAAAGATATATATTAGTAATCACAGATAAGTTATTTCATTCGTAATTAATTTAATGGTCAAATGAATACCTTGGCAGGAGCAGACATCTTTGGTCTTCCTGGATCCGACCTTTTAGGCAGAATATCATTTCCAACATCCTATAAGGAATAAAAATAAAGCATTATCTTTAAACAATAATAAATAATTTCAACTATGAATATAGAAAAACACAACTAACTGAATACCTTAGATGCAACAAGAAAGCTGACCAGTCTTCTTGGCCAGGGGATGAAGTTACCGGGGGCCTGACCCACTGTTTGAACCTCAGTGGTCATAGGTACTCGAGCACCAGCATCTCGAATAATCTCAATAACGACCCTCACCTGATCATCCAGTAATAAACGATGGTGTATGGTATTACCTAAGTTATTATGTGCCCTCCCCAATGCCACTAAGCGGCGATCATGATGATCATCAACATACAACTCACACCTATCAGGGTCATCATCATCATCATCATCATCATCATCACCATCATCACCATTTTCAGGCTAATGAGGAGGATCGCATGAGCCCTTAGTGCTCATATGGACAGATGGTTGGACAGAGGGATGGACACCGACTGTCATCTGTTGGGACATAGAAGTCAATATTGCCATTTGCTGGGCAAACTGCTCGGCCATCTCCTGTCTAAGCTCAGCTGCAATCTCCTGTTTTAGCTGTGCTTTATCTGCATCAACATCCCTGTGGCATTGGTGTGAAGATGAACCATGGTATTGGCGGATGCCGACGCCCCATCCAACACCAATGACACAGGCCGGGTGGTCTGGTTTATCGATGGCAGCAGCTAAGATATCATCGCGTCCTCTAGGAACAAAGGTTCCTTGGGTTACCTGCTCGTCCAAGGCATCCTATAACATATAAAATATCAGGTCACATTACAATTCGATAGCAATATTAAAATGACAATTACAATTCAAACTATACTTACAATCTTCTCAGCTACTTGGCGGGCCTCCTCAGATGTATATTGTCCCGTTTTTCTTTGTCGGTCCCTCTTCCATTTACGATGGCGTGGGGGTGGAGGTGGATCAACAACTTCTGGACGATTTTCAGCGTTAGGATCCGCCTAAGATGCTGCTTCCGGACGTGCTTTCTTTTCCTCTTCCACCATTATCTGACCAAGTTTTTTATATCCCCCACGAGACATGACATGGGGGTAGACATTCCTGCTTTGGTTTTCCTGCCCCTTTTTCCTCTTCACCTGTTATAAATAGAAGACAATTAAATTACATAAGTAAATAAAATTAATGAAATTACATAAATTTAGAGACAAATAAAATAAGTTAACCTGAAAGCTGGGATCATGTCGGCTCTGAACAAAGCGATCCCATGTCGCCTGGTCAAGAAACGGGTACACCTCAAGTGGGTTGTTTTCACATGTTGGATTGAATACATAGTATCTGCCCAGGTCGACCTTAAAAGCCCTCCAACGCTTACCAGCATACTTTATCAAACGCTTCTTCATATTCGTCGTATCCGGTATGTCAAAGGTGAGCTACATTAACACCAAAAGAATCAACGAATTACTGTATGATATTAATAAGATTAAAATAAAGTAGATACAGATAAACACATGACGTAAAAGTATAGATACCAGAATACTCTCCCATATCTGATCCTTCACGTCCGCCGGTACATCTTTCCAATTATCAATAAGTATACTAGGCCTGCTTCTAGCAAGGGTCGCCACAACACTGTTAAACTGCTCTGCCATTGGCCCAATAGGATTGAGGTTATTATCAAAGTCTATTATTATCCTTTGATTTTAACCACGGTTGACAGTCAAATTCCTCATTCGTGTGGCACGTCTACCCTTTCTACCCGTAGATGGCGTCTTTGACCCACTGCATGAATGAGGGATATCCTCACGATCAGCCATATATACCTGTTTAAACAAAAAAAAACTTGTTAGTATGTCAGGATAAATATCAAACATAACTTATAAATATCGATCAACGTACGTAAACATAACTTATAAATATCAACGTAATTAAACATATAATATGACTTTAAACATAACTCAAACTAAACTTACATTGTGGTCAATTAGTAAAGTTCTCCCATAACCCTTCTTGGTGATCATTACGAGTAGCATGTACATCATCCACTTCATTTTCCTCATTGAAATTAGGCACCCGTGTTGAGAAAGAAGGAGTATCCGAAATATCAAGAGTTGAATCTTGATTTCCCTGGAGAACCACTGACCACCTTTTGTTAGAAGGATCACAGATATAAAACACTTGTTTTTCTTGGGATGCCATGATGAAAGGCTCTTCTTTATTACCTACCTTATTAAGGTCCACCAATTTGAATCCTAACTCATCGGTTTGCACACCATTGTTACTGTCGACCCACCAACATTTAAAAACAGGTACTCTAAACTTCGTGTAATCAACCTCCCATATCTCTTCAATGATTCCAAAGTATGAAACGGATGCCATAACAGGGTTTTTATCTTTTGAACTAGAGAAATGCATGGACTCAGCGACGACCATAACCCCACTATTTTGCATAATACTTTTGTCATCCTGGGACTTTGTATAGAAGGAAAACTTATTGATATCATACCCATTCCAGCATATGACATCAAAGTTAGGCCCCTGTGCTAGCCATTTTAATGTATCAGAAGCAATACCATCATTTGCAATTTTTTCTTTAAACCAGTTCAAGAAAATCTTGTTATGCTTGTTCAAACACCATTTTTCAATCATTCTAGGGTAAGTTTCATTGATGATGCTTTTGTTCTCACATAAGTATGGTACAACCTCATCAGTGTTATTCAATATATACAAATGTGCTTGAAGAACTTCCTCCCGATCCATGCTCTTAACAGTGATACCTCGTGTACCCTTACCATCATATCTTCCTTCGTGACGAGACTTCGGAAGCCCTACAGGTTCCACTTCTGACATGTAGTCTGTACAAAACTCAATAGCTTCTTCTGCAACATACCTTTCAACAATAGATGCTTCGGGACGGTGTGGATTCTTCATATATCCTTTCAAGATCTTCATGTATCACTCAACCGGGTACATCCACCTTAAATAAACGGGGCCGCACAATCTAATCTCCCTCACTAGAAGAACAATCAAATGAACCATGATGTTAAAAAATGAAGGTGGAAAATACATCTCTAATTGGCACAAGATAATGGCTGCCTCATTTTCCAAGTCATCCAACTTTTTAGTGTCAATGACCTTGCTACATATAGCATTGAAGAATAAGCATAACCTAGTAATGGCATGTCTGACTTTTTTAGGCAAAATGTCACGAATGGCCACCGGTAGTAGTTGTTGCATCAAGACATGACAATCATGAGACTTTAAGCCAACTAATTTGAGATCTTTCATTGAGACAAGTCTTTTGATATTTGAAGAGTAACCCTGTGGCACTTTGACTCCCCGTAGACATTCACAAAAACTTCTTTTCTCTTTTTTTGATAAAGTATGACATGTTGGGGGCGAATAAGTCTTCTTATCCCCCACTTTATGTGGAGCTAACTACTCTCATATACCCATCGTAACTAGATCCAGACGAGCATTCACACCATCCTTTGTCTTGCCTTGAATGTTGAGAAGCGTTCCGATTAAACTGTCACACACATTTTTCTCCACATGCATCACGTCAATACAATGTCTTACATCAAGCTTGCACGAGTATGGAAGATCAAAGAAGATCGACCTCTTCTTCCATATTTTCTTCTCGGTAGCCTTCTTCTGGGTCTTCCC
This sequence comes from Sophora flavescens, assembly GCA_030762895.1. NCBI lineage: Eukaryota > Viridiplantae > Streptophyta > Magnoliopsida > Fabales > Fabaceae > Sophora > Sophora flavescens. Next base: position 78,729,642 of record CM061068.1, read on the forward strand.
ATAGATAACATTAGTGTTTTTCACCTTTTCATAAACTTTCTCTCCAGTCAAGGCCATCGGAGCAATTTCATTCTCCGGAAGTCCATTGAAAGCTTTTCTCATTCTACGATAAGGATGATTACGTCGGAGAAATCTCCGATGCCCAAGGTAAACTGTCTTCCTTCCATGTTGCAGTTGATGGTAACATGTGCCTTCTTCACATATTGGACATGCTTTATGCCCCTTAACACTATACCCACACAGGTTCCCGTATGCTGGGAAGTCATTGATGGTGCAAAATAACATGGCACGCAATCTGAATGTCTCACGGCAATACCCGTCGATCACATCAACGCCTTCATCCCACAACATTCTCAAGTCTTCAATCAAGGGACTCAGATAAACATCAATATCATTTCCTGGCTGTTTAGGACCCGAAATCATCATACTTAACATAATGTATTTGCGCTTCATGCACAACCAAGGAGACAGGTTGTAAATTACCAGGAGAACAGGCCATGAACTATGAATACTACTTAAGTTTCCATATGGATTCATTCCATCGGTAGCAAGTCCAAGCCTGAGGTTTCTGGGCTTATTGCCGAAATCCGGAAACAAACTAGCAATTCTCTTCCATTGCAAAGAATCGGCCGGATGGCGAAGCTGTCCATCACACTTCCTCTCATCTGCATGCCATCTAATGTTCTTTGCGTCATTTAAATTATCAAACAATCATTTGAACCACGGAATCACGGGAAGATACCATAACACCTTCGCATGAGGACCTTTGGTGACCATATCATAACTAGAATCACCATCCTTCACTTTGTAGCATGATACCCCACACCTGGGGCACTCGTGCATCTCTTCAAACTCTTTCCTGTACAATATCCAATCATTGGGGGCAAGCGTGTATTTTCTTATACACCATACCCATCGGACACAATATCTTCTTCACCTCATAGTTTCGAGATTGCAATGTGTTGCCTTCTGGAAGCATGTCTTTCAACAACTCAAGCAATTCGGTAAAGCTTTTATCGCTCCACCCATTTCTCGCCTTCACATTGAACAATCTTAACACCGCTGACAACCGTGTGAAATTAGTGCACCCCGGATACAAAGCCACTTCCGCATCACTGCACAAAGTATCATACACATGTGCGCGCCGAAAAGACTCTTGCCCAACATCATGGATCTTGTCCTCTAGTCCATCATCCATTTCCACGTCATCAACTTCCTCTCTATCCGACACCCTCGGCCTGGCTAACGATTCACCATGACATATCCATGTTATATAACTCTTGCAAATCCCCTCACAAATAAGATGACCACGTATCTCCTCAGCTTCTAGTCGTCTCTCATTCAAACAGTTAACACAAGGACAATAAAACCTTCCGTTACCACTATCAGTAGCATTTGTTTTTGCAAACTGTAGAAAATCTTCCACTCCATTCTCATACTCATCATTTGTCCGTCTAGGATTCATCCAACCGCGATCCATGACTAAACCAATAACTTCGTACTTAGTCCAACATATTCATCAACCACTTCTTATGACAGGGTATGGCCCTATCCCATTTGACGAAATTTCGGCAGCATTTCCCTTCGGTCTCTGACGTACATGACTTGAACGCGATGACATCCACCACGATAAAGTATGCACCTGGAGAACGAAAGGAAATGTATCAATCCGAACTTTCATCAAGTATATAACATTAGAATCAATGAATAACTATTTTAACTGAATGAATAAAAAGTTTTTTCCCAAACTGTCCAACTTTGGACAATTCAAGATCCAACACAATGAGCGGTACATTAAGCACGTACACGTGTGCTCATTAGTATTGCATCTCAAATGGGAAACTAAGGCTTTACTAATTAATTAACATTAAGAAAAATAATAAAACACTCCAATCCCCAAGTACAATGCAAACAAAAACCAAACGAGAAAAATGGAGAGGAGAAAGCTTACCGGATGTGGGAAGAACACTCAGCCGGAAACCGTAATGAATAATGAATATTCTGCTTAATATTCTGCTCGGAACTTGTACCATAATATATAGTTTCAATAACAGCAAGTGTACCTATAAGAAATAGTTTCAATAACAATTATGTAGCTTGATCAATCTAGAAGCATAAATACAGAAGAACCATGATGACAGAGATAAAGCACTGATGAGTGTGATTTCACCTCATATTTCATTGACATTTTACATGCATTTTCATATAGTTTAGGCATTTCTAATTTGATTTTGGTTAGTTTTTACCCTGGAACGGGTAAGACGGTTTTGTGGTGTTGTTGTGCAGGAATTAAGGATTAAAATGCTCAAGATTAACCATGATGGAGCTTGCATGAAGATGGGGTTTGAAAAGTGAAGAAAATGATCCAAACAGAGCCCATCACGGCCTAGCCGAGACAGCCATCACGGCCATGATCGAGTAGAGCTGAAAAGAAAGAATGGAAAAGTCAGAACTGGTCACGGCCAGCCCGTGATGTCCATCACGGCCGTGACGTGCCAACTAAACCAGACCCTCACAGGCAGAACTGATCACGGCCTAGCCGTGATGGTGGTCACGGCTGTGACAGACCAACCAGTGAAACAACCTCCAAGACAGAATCCGTCACGGCCTGGCCGTGATGGCCATCACGGTCGTGACGTGCAATATATGGATCTTTAGAAGCTGATTTGATCTGAATTTGTGATTGCTTGGGATTCAAGTTACCCTAATATATAAATAGAGCACTTAGGCTCGAAAATAGGGAGACTTTGAGAGACTTTTTGGGCTGCTCCCTTAGGCAAAATAATTAGTCCTCATTTTACACTCAACCAGAAAAACTTTTTCCTTACCCTATTTAATCATTCAAGACTCTATGGACATTCACATTCTTAGTTATACACCAGTAGCAGTTATAGTTTACAAGAAGAAAAAAAGAGAGATAACAACTGAGTTATACATAAAAATCAAATAACGACCGATCAGTATGAACATTCAATTGTTAAAATTTTAAGTGGATAATTATTTAACTTTCACCCACGAATATCTAGATCATTAGTCCTTTTCTTTGACTATGTAGTTTCTTTGTTGTAATAATTGGCCTGTTTTGGATAACAAACAGAAAGAGACACCTCTCCACCCACCAGAGTTATCTGTTTAATTTGAAAGCTAGGTAAATGAAGCCTTTCCATTATCAAAACTTTTCTCTGTTACAACACTACTCAATGGAAGACACTATAGCATAAGCATTTTGAACTTTTCTTTAAAAACAAAAATAATGGCGGAACGTATCTCACCCAAATCCTCACATTCAGCTAGGTACAAAACAAACTCAAGCTTATCTGAACTATGATTGCAAACAGTGACATCAACTACAACCTTTTATGCCATATATGAGATTCACTTCACCTTATCCATGTCATCATGACTGCTACCTTGCCATAATGGTCTCCCACGCCCCCAACACCACAAGACGAAAAACACCCCCTTTATTCTCATTTTACCATAAACAAACAAAAATGACCTTCTTATAGAATATCTGGCAATCAAATGTTGAATCATGCATGTATAGAAAATGAGAGTGGACAATGGTTTAGGGGCTAACCGTGCTAGAAGGGCAGAAAGGAACAAGCTTGGGCGTGGATAAGGACGGAAATGAAGGAGAAGGACGCAAACGACGGGGAGGAGATGGCACACACAAACAGCGGAGACGGGCAGCCGAACAAGCTTGGGGTGGCGGAGGGTTTAGCTTAGGAAGGAATGGCAGCAAAGAGAATGAAATAGAACAAAATAAAGGGCACGATCGATGGAGGGAATAAAAATAGGTCAAAATAGGGACTCCATTACACATCGGTTTTCCTTTAACCGATGTGGTTATTGTATATTACACATCGATTCTAAAGAAACCGATGTAGCAACTCCAAAAAATTTTTAAATTTGATTTTTTGTTTTAATTTTTAACATCGGTTATCTGAAAACCGATGTGGTTAATTTATATTACACATCGGTTCAACAGGAATCGATGTGGAAAGATAAAATTTTAAATTCTAATTTTTTAATTAATTTTATACATCGGTTATCACAAAACCGATGTGGTTAATCTATATATTACACATCGGTTCAAAAAGAACCGATGTCAAAAGATAAAAATTTAAAATTTAATTTTTTTTTGTTTTCATTTTAAACATCGGTTAAAATATAACCAATGCGAAAAATATTTACACATCGGTTAATTTTTAAACCGATGTGGAATCATTTGATTTTAATTTCAAAAATGTCACCGCCTCGTTTTACACATCGGTTTTTGGGAAACCGATGTAGAATCTCCAATGTTAAATGCATATTTTACACTAGTGACAATTCAACCCCCTTCTTGTGTTTGCCTGTGTCAACTTCAATAAGCATCATTGAGTGAAGTTTTCTAATATGTAACAAAATCATTTAAATTGATAGTAATTAGAAACAAATCTTTTATTACCTTTCGCTATCACACAAATATTATCTTTTATTACAATCTGATTTAGCATCAATTTATTATGAATATAACATTATAAAATTTTAGTGAAAAAAAACATTATAAAATTTAAAAAAAAAATTGGGGTCATGTTCCTGCCGAGATCCGACTTGCTGGAATCTCGCCGTAAAACGTCAAACCAAGAGTGAATAATGGGGGTTGTTTTAGATTATGGCTTGACAGAATATTGTATCCCAGTCCTACGTATCCCAATGGGAATCAAAGCCAGACGTAGTTCTGGGTTCAACCCTTGGCCATACGGTGATCTCGATCCCCTAATCTTGTATCCGATGAATACCAGCGAGCAAGGACTCTTCAATAGTCTCTTGGTCGAGCTAGTTTCTCTAATACGCTTAAGGGAGAGTCACCGAGATTCAGTGAAAAGTGGGTTTCTCTCTTGGGTTCTCCTCCTTTTATAATAGGATCCCCATATCTTTAAGAGATCTAGATTTATCTCCTTTTATCTCTTAAATCTTCTTTGAGATGTGATTTCCTTAATTTAATGGATATTATCTCTTTTAACCAGATAATGTTATGTGAGATAATATCAGGATTGATTAAAATAATATCTTAAATTGATCTCTTAACCGGATAAGGTTATTTGAGATAATATTAGGATTATTCCTTAATTTAATGGATATTATCTCTTCTAACCGAATAAGGTTGTTTGAGATAATATCAGGATTAATAAAGATAATATCAATATTTTATCCTTCCCGCCTTGGTTGGATTCGGTATCCAAGCTCGGTGGCTGGGTTTTACTCCTCGACCAGTACACAAGCCCCCCAAGCTTCGAGCTCAACGAAGCGTAGAAGTTTTCATGACAGGAGCCGAGCTTGGCATTAAAATTATCCGAGTTCAGGATTTATTGAGTAAGACTTCTTCCCTTTTTGCCACAGTTCGATGGCCAATCTTCATACATCGGCTAACATTCGAGTTTAGCAGCTTTGGAAAGTGGACCTAACAATCCATTCTCTTGATTTCCTGGTGGCCGAGCTTGGTACCTCGGCCTTACGAGGTTAGAAACTTGGTTTCTTTAGCCTTTCAAGTTAGTAAGGTAAGTGACCGAGCTTCACACTTCGGTTTATATACATCTTTTACTTCGGTGAACACCTCAGGCGACCGAGCTTCACGTTTCAAGTTGCCGAGCTTTACATTTCTGCCAATTCTTAAGTTCAGCGGGCTCGGTGAGCGAGTATAGTAATCATTTCCCTTTGATTGTTTGGGTTTGGTGATCTAGCTTTATTTCTCGTCCAATATTTTAGTTTGGTAGGCTTAGTGGCCGAGTTTAACATCTCAACCAGTATATAAGCTCCCCAAGCTTTGAGCTCAGAAGAGCGCAAAAGCTTTATGAAATCTCCCGAGCTTGTCCTTAGTGTCGATAAAGTACATGATTTGCATAGATCCTCTTACTTCGACTAATCAAGCTCGGTAGCCGAGTTTCACATCTCGGGCAGTACTCGAGTTTAGTGGTTGAGGTTCACATCTCGGCCAGTAACATGTTCTGAACAGAAGATGCTTCAATCTTACATTTGTTAAGACAAGTTTAGAAGCTAGTAGCTGAGATTCAACTTATCAATGATTTAGGCTCGAACCGATCTTTTGGAAAGTCAAGCTCAAACTCGGTCATTAGGAATTTACCTCAGGCTTGTATTTGAGTTGAAATTTTTGATGCTTTCAAGATGCTTATCTTGAGAGTTTGAACCCGACTCACCTTTTTCCGAATGTAGCTCGGTCTTTGAAGCTTTTGAGAGCTCTTAACATTTTCTTCGAGTAGATCTTAACCCTTTCATCTGGTGGATTTTGAAATACCGACTAACTTGACACTTGACCTTGAATATCATTATTTTTACCGATCTTGAAGGTGTATCTCAGAATAAACTTTCCTAATATCTTTTCCAATTTGTATGAGAAAATAGTTTTCATACAAGTTCTTCATAATAACAATCGAGCTATAGGCTAAGAAATATCCTTTCTCCGTGATTTCCGAGAATATCCTTCCTTTATCCCCATAAGCCCCCCAAGCTCCGAGCTTGAAATAAGCGAAAGAGCTTAAATGTCAACCCGCATATCTTAACACGCTTTTTGGTGCCGAGGACTTTGGATTATGATTCGGGAGCATTGCTCGGACATTTGTTTTTTTGTAGAACCAAGTCTTTCTTGGGTTGTCGACTTACTTGGCCGAGCACTGCTCGGATTTTTGTCCAGAGCCAAGTCTTACTTTGGATTCCAGCTTATTGAGTCGAACACTACCAGGATTTCCTTCAAATCTTGGGTCTCTAATATGCATGATCTGCTGTGGACATTACCTTGGTATGAAGGTGTTTTTGCTCGGTCTAGGATTTTTAGTGCAAGGGAGGAAGCATTGCTCGGCCTCGACTTTTTCAGTGCGTAGTGCGAGGGAGCATAGCTCGAACTCGGCTTTTTGGTGCGAGGGAGTAATGCTTCACCTCGACTTTTTGGGCTTCTACCCATTGTTCTTGGCTAGACAATTTTAGCTTGGGTCCTTTAGTGGATTCTCATGTTATTAAGCCAGCATATGCTCGGCTTTTACTAGAATAGGGCCCTGACGCGAGCATGAAAGCCGCGACCGCTTATGCTCTCCGAGTCTCCTCCATTACCCGTGTTTCGAGCCGCGAGCTTTCTAATAATGAAAAGTATGAAGGCAGAAGCTACCCGAACTTTACGCACTGGGGATGAGCTTGAAAAAGCCATGACAAACTGTGAAGAGCAAGCTCGGCTAATTGGGAAATTGAAAACTCGAAATGTCGAGCTTGAGAAGACCAACTCTTCTCCTTAATTCGAGCTCTCTAAAATGAAAGGATTGACTTTTAGAAGGCTGTCAAGGCTTTAAAGCTTTCCCTTGACAATCTTCAGCAGTTTCTTGCTACTAAGAAAAAGGCTAATCGCAAGCTTCAGTTCGAGTTGAAGGAAGCTAAAGCCCAGATTATAAGGGAACGCGTTTCTGGGTTCTCGCATGCTATAAAACAAATCCAGCGCTTTGTTCCTGATTGTGATCTTTCGAGAGACGGTGTGGACAATGCTTTTAATAAAGATGGCATAATGGTTCCTTTGTCCGAGCTCGATGATGAGGAAGATGAGAATAATGAAGAGCAGGTTGTGGGAGAGGAGGAGAACAAAGGAACTGAAGTGGTTGTGCTCGAGCCATCCTCGGTTGCTCTTTCGCAAGCTGAAGACACTATTGGTTCCAACCTTGATGGGGTCTTTGCTTATGGGAATGCCCATGAGTAATATTTTGTACTCTTGGCTATGCCCTATGTACTTTTGCTTTATGAATGATAAAGACTTCATACTTATGGTATTTAACCCAGCATTTGGATTTACTCGGTTAACTTTCCTAAGTTCTTACTCGTCTTTTGTGCTTGGCGTTTTAATTTGACCTCGTGAGCTTATTGAGCTCGGCCCTATCATAGTTAATTATTTCATGTTTTTCTTTCTTACCTTTTTAGGTTCGGCCTTTCGATTTTAGCTTGGTCGGCCACTTCGATCCGGCATTTCGACTTTAGCTCGGTCGATTTTAGCTCGATCAACCTTTTTAGGTCCTTTGTTTACCTTTTTAGGCCCGACATTTCGACTTTAGCTCGGTCGATTTTAGCGCGGTCAACCTCTTTAGGACTTCCTCCTTTTTAGGTTTGACATTTCGGTTTCAGCTCGATCACCTTTTTAGGCTTTTGCCTCTTTAGGTTCGACGTTTCGACAACATCTCGGTCGATTTTAGCTCGGTCACCTTTTTAGGCTCTGGCCTCTTTAGGTTCGGCGTTTCGACAACAGCTCGATCGATTTTAGCTCGGTCACCTTGTTAGGCTTTTGCCTCTTTAGGTTCGGCGTTTCGACAACAGCTCGGTCGATTTTAGCTCGGTCACCTTTTTAGGTTCTGGCCTTTTTAGGTTCGGCGTTAAGACAACAACTCAGTCGATTTCAGCTCTGTCACCTTTTTAGGCTATTGCCTCTTTAGGTTCGGCATTTCGACAACAGCTCGGTCGATTTTAGCTCGGTCACCTTTTTAGGCTTTTGCCTCTTTAGGTTCGGCGTTTCGACAACAACTCGGTCGATTTTAGCTCGGTCACCGTTTTAGGCTCTTGCCTCTTTAGGTTCGGCATTTCGACAACAGCTCGGTCGATTTTAGCTCGGTCACCTTTTTAGGCTCTTTGTTTTTTGTGAGCTAGTATGGTGTTTGAGTGCTAGAGCTGATGGAACTTTATTTTCCAAGGGAGATGTTCTCCCCCACACTCTTCCATTTAAATGGAGCTTGAGCTCGATCTCTATGATTTTTATAGAAGGAGTCTAACTCGACCTCTATGGTTTTAATTTGAGGAGCTCTGACTCGTCTTCCTTTTAGTCAAATTTCGAGAGGGAGTTTTGGCTTGACCTTTCGGGAGCCGGAGCTGAACTGTGAGTTTTTAAGGGATCAAAGCTCGACCTGTGAGTTTTGAGGAAGCCGAAGCTCGACCTTGTGGAAAGGGAAGCACAGAGCTTCGACCTATTATTTTCAAGGGAGCCGGAGCTCAACCGGGATTCAGTGAAAAGTGAGTTTCTCTCTTGCGTTCTCCTCCTTTTATAATAGGATCCCCATATCTTTAAGAGGTCTAGATTTATCTCCTTTTATCTCTTAAATCTTCTTTGAGATGTGATTTCCTTAATTTAATGGATATTATCTCTTTTAACCAGATAAGGTTATGTGAGATAATATCAGGATTGATTAAGATAATATCTTAAATTGATCTCTTAACCGGATAAGGTTATTTGAGATAATATTAGGATTATTCCTTAATTTAAGGGATATTATCTCTTCTAACCGGATAAGGTTGTTTGAGATAATATCAGGATTAATAAAGATAATATCGATATTTTATCATTCCCGCCTTGGTTGGATCGGGTATCCAAGCTCGGTGGCCGGGTTTTACTCCTCGGCCAGTACACAAGCCCCCCAAGCTTCGAGCTCAACGAAGCGTAGAAGTTTTCATGACAGGAGCCGAGCTCGACCTATGAGTTTTGAGGAAGTCGAAGCTCGACCTTGTGGAAAGGGAAGCACGGAGTTTCTACCTGTTATTTTCAAGGGAGCCGGAGCTCAACCTTAGATCAGAGTTTGAGGGCATCTAAACAGAAACGAGACAGAGGCCAGTGTTGTGGAAACTCGGGGCGTGTGACGCCCAAAATACGAATCACAAAACCAACTCCAGAGGAAGGCATCATTACAACAGAGTGTGTCTTCAATGCCGACAACATTGTATTTACTGGAGAAGGTGGATCATCAAGTATGGCGTTGGGCGGTTCACACGGAGAATGATGTAGCCTACACTCTCTGCCAATGGCAGCAGTGGTAATTTGGTCGAGCACTTTGTAGTAGCAAATTTTGTGATTCTGGAAGTGGTATCATCCGAACATCACTTTGCTCAAATATGTAAATAATATGATATGATGCTACATAACACAACATTAAAGGCGTGGAGAAAAACATATCAAATCATATTAGATTTAACCTAGATTTAAAGAACAATATCACTTGAGCATTTTGCGGCCTCTGATTTAGGCATTCCCTCAAGCCCATATGGTCGAGCTCTCCTAGACCGAGCTGTGCTGGCCGAGCTTTCTAAGATATCTTCTTCAGCTCTCTGAGACATCTTCTTCAACTCTCCGAGGCCGAGCTGTGGTGGCCGAGTTGTGGTGATCGAGCTCTCTAAGTCTTCAGCTCTCCGAGGCCGAGCTGTGGTGGCCGAGCTCTCTAAGACATCTTTTTCAGCTCTCCGAGGCCGAGCTGTGGTGGTCGAGCTCTCTAAGACATCATCGGAATCCCCCTGAGGCCGAGCTGTGGTGGCCGAGCTCTCTAAGACATCTTCTTCGGCTCTCCGAGGCCGAGTTGTGGTGGCCGAGCTCTCTAAGAAACCTTCTTCCCTCTGAGGTCGAGCTCTCTAAGACATCTTCTTCGACTCTCCGAGGTCGAGCTGTGGTGGTCGAGCTCTCTAAGAAACCTTCTTCCCTCTGAGGCCGAGCTGTGGTGACCGAGCTCTCTAAGACATCTTCTTCCCTCTGAGGCCAAGCTGTGGTGGCCGAGCCCTCTGACACAAAAACTTCTAACAAATTGTTACAACAAACTTAAGCTTTGAAAAGTCAAAGCCTATTCAAATACTTGAAGTTGAAATTCTTGGCAATATCATATCAAGATAAAGTAGTAATTTGTTAATAACAAATTGAGCAGTTCTGTGTAATTTTTATTTCAATAAAACTTGAAAATGATTATTCATTAATTGGTAATCCGTGTAGTAGATTAATGAAAATAAATTGAGCACTTATCTGATGCATATCCCAAGAATCAAGATCAAGCCTTTCTTGGCCGACGCGGTGGGACAACATCCTCATCTCCAGTGCCTCCCTGTTGCAGGGAACTTTGCCATATAATATAATAGCATGCCCAAGACCCCGAGTACTGAATTCAAGTGGTGGAATAAAAGCCAAACATGGCTCTTATTCATGTTAACCAATTGCCTGCCATTAATGGCAATTTTATGTTTGATTTCAATCAGTACCATCAGCATGTGATTTGTACCATAATACATGCAAACAATAATTTTGATAATATATCGAAATAGAGAAGGAAAAAGTATTTATTCCCTGAATTCCTCTGTGATGACAGTAGATGATAATGAACGGGTGGCCGGGGAAAGTTTGCCTCGGCCCCACGGTGGTCGCCAAATGTTCCTGCCGAGATCCGACTTGCCGGAATCTCGCCGTAGAACGTCAGACCAAGAGTGAATAATGGGAGTTGTTTTAGATTATGGCTTGACAGAATATTGTATCCCGGTCCTACGTATCCCAATGGGAATCAAAGTCAAACGTAGTTCTAGGTTCAACCCTTGGCCATACGGTGATCTCAATCCCCTAATCTTGTATCCGATGAATACCAGCGAGCAAGGACTCTTCAATAGTCTCTTGGTCGAGCTAGTTTCTCTAATACGCTTAAGGGAGAGTCACCGGGATTCAGTGAAAAGTGAGTTTCTCTCTTGGGTTCTCCTCCTTTTATAATAGGATCCCTATATCTTTAAGAGATCTAGATTTATCTCATTTTATCTCTTAAATCTTCTTTGAGATGTGATTTCCTTAATTTAAGGGATATTATCTCTTTTAACCAGATAAGGTTATGTGAGATAATATCAGGATTGATTAAGATAATATCTTAAATTGACCTCTTAACCGGATAAGGTTATTTAAGATAATATTAGGATTATTCCTTAATTTAAGGGATATTATCTCTTCTAACCGGATAAGGTTGTTTGAGATAATATCATGATTAATAAAGATGATATCGATATTTTATTCTTCCCGCCTTGATTGGATCGAGTATCCAAGCTCGGCGGCCGGGTTTTAATAGCTACACCATGGAATTCTACATAGCCCCCGTAACCTCTGTTTAATTCTACATTGTTATTGTTTCACCATTTTCCTAATTTAGATTTGAGACACCAACAAAATGTAACTATTTTACTAGTAGACGTAAGAAGAAAAGAAGATTTATATCCAATTTGTGGCCACAACTAAGAAATAGTATTATCAATAATAATTAAGAACAAAACCAAAGTGAGACCATACCTAAACTCAACTTATATCTTCTTGTTCTTGGCGTATACCAGAAGGATATGGTTGTTGTGAATTGGTGGGGTTCAATTAGAGTTATGGTATTTGAATGCAAAATTATTGTTCAACACCATATGTATATATATTTTCCATACAAGGATATGTTTATTGATTTTTTCACTCTCATCATGTATTTCATTAATCTAAAACACCATACAAACCTACAATAACTATATAAGGTGTCCACTTCAAATGTCAAAAAAATCATTTCTGTCAATCTAATATAACCTCTCTATTATATCCAAAATAAAAATACATAAACTCTCTATATTGTATGTGTTCCAGTACCTGCCACCCGTTTCCTGCGCCAATGGGAACTGAAAATTTATTTTACCTTATTATCTCCATGTTATTCACCCTGCTGTTTTGGTTTGGCTCTTTTAAGCAAAAGAGCTGTGACTTTGTCACTTGTCACGTGATAGAGAGAGAGAGAGAGTGTGGTGTGGGAGTGTAATGGGGAGCTCTTGGCCGGCATTTATTCATGCAAATTAACAGTGCCACGAATATTGACTATGCTGTTGTTTTCTTACATGGAGGAGGATGTTCTTTTGTTGTTTCTGTCCAAATTCTGTTTGTGGGGCTTTTAAGTTTCATCCATATGTGATTGGAGTGGGTCAGCACCAACCATAAACCCACCCACCCGGTCACCCCAACGAGGATAGAGGGTACATGTTTACACAGTTGATGGGTAAGATGATAAAAAACTCTCCCTCAAGAGTTTTAATACTGCTGCATTTCTATAGCTATGATTCGAACTCGAGACCCCTGATTAAGTTGGAAGAGATGTGTCATCTTATCCAAGCGCTCCTCAGTACGTAATTGCAGTTTTACACACATTATTTTATGAGTTTAATTTATATACTATGTCAGTGTAAAGATTTTTACACTGACAATCAATTAGAAATCACGAAATTGATGGCTTTTAAGGTGGTTATAATAAGAATCAAAGATTTATTATGGTATATTAATTTCTGATTGGTTCACAATATAAAAAAAAACTTTACATTAGTATATATCAATTAAATTCTTATTTTATATTGTACAATTTTTATTACTTGTTTATAGCTAATTTTTTATATTAATACTCTAATTTTGCATCATATCCTTGCAACAAGAGATGTGTTCTCAAATGACATGAAATTAAAGAAACATTATTCTAATAAAAATTCTTATATACTCATGAATAAAAAGTTATAATATCACGTACTGAAACAGTATAGGGAGCTTTATAAGCAAGACTTGCGTTCAACCTTACCTGCTCAAGGTGAGGGGTCAATGAAACAACAAAGCAAGAAAAGCTCAAAGGCAAAGAAAAAGCTAGGAAAAGCCTTAAAGAAAGCTGATTACATAAAGCAATAGCTTTTTCTTCCTTTTCTCATTCTCTCTCTACCTTCAACTGTGCCACTATCAATTCTCATTTTTCTTTCTAGAGTAAAGCTGAGACCCCCACTATTTTCAACTTCATCACCAGCTGTACTGGTTTGTGTGGGAATTAATTGTGCTAATTAAACAACTTCTCTCAACACATATAATCCTCAAAGCTAGCACACATAAAATTCCACTCATGCTAGATAACATTAACAACAACAGTGGTTCTTCTGGTGCACCTTCTTCTTCTGATGCAGCCTTTGCATTATCTGAAAATGGGGTTGCTAACAAAAGAAAAAGAAGACCAGCAGGCACACCAGGTAAGAGCTAGCTAGTAGAAAAGTTTTCCTTTTTTAGGGTCATAATTTTTCTCAAGTTTAAAGCTTTTAGCCAAACAAAATTCATGGGTTGTCTTATTTTCATCTAAAGTTAATTACTTTATTATGTGTAGATCCAGAAGCTGAGGTTGTGTCTCTCTCACCAAAGACCTTGTTGGAATCTGATAGATATGTGTGTGAGATCTGCAACCAAGGGTTTCAGAGAGACCAGAACCTTCAAATGCATAGGAGGAGGCATAAGGTGCCATGGAAGTTGCTGAAGAGGGAAACACAAGGGATGAAGAAGAAGGTGTTTGTGTGTCCAGAGCCAAGTTGCTTGCACCATGATCCTTGCCATGCCCTTGGTGACCTTGTGGGAATCAAGAAGCACTTTAGAAGGAAGCATAGCAATCACAAGCAGTGGGTTTGTGACAAGTGCTCCAAAGGGTATGCAGTTCAATCTGATTACAAGGCACACATCAAAACCTGTGGCACCAGAGGCCATTCGTGTGACTGTGGCCGTGTGTTTTCCAGGTTTGTGTGTTTCTTTCTCAGATACCTATGTTTTTGTTGTTCATTCATTCCAAGTTTCCAACTTTCTCTTTCTCTCTCTTTCTTGGTGTTTGTGTTGTGGTGGCTCATCAGATTCAGCCCCTGCTGTGCAATTGTTTTTTGTTCTTAATTAAGGGAAACCAAAGTAAGGAGTAGTATTTTACTTCTTTGATTATATTTATTTGATTATTCTTCTTCAGATTCATTGGAAGTCAAACCCTAAAATTCTAGTTTCATAGGATGGTAGAGAGAAACAAAAATTCTAAATCTCAGATACCTTTTTATGTCAAAGATTTTCCATTTTCTACTTTGGAAATTTTAATTTAAACATTAGTTGAAAATTTTCAAATTCATAATCATTATCTTATGAATAGTATATATATAACCGACCTCATTCTGGCTTTGCACATCTTCTAGGGTAGTAGCCAATGACAGCTTTAGGTTCAAAGAAGTATATTTCCACACTTATATTGATGAAATAGCACTTATGAAGACCCCATTTGATCACTCTGTCTTATTTGATTTATTGCACTATACTATTCAATTTGAACCTACCCACATAATCCATAGACCAGATCTTTGATTAATTAATTTTTTATTGCTTTATGTTTGTTTTATAAACACTAAATGAATAAGGTTTATACATGAATCTTTGTTTGACCAAGTTATTATTCCCTTAGCCACTTGGTTAGAGACAAAAAGATGAAGCCATAACATACATATTTACATAACATAATCTAATCTCCTTTAATTATTCTTAAATTTTTGTCTTTTCAGGGTTGAGAGTTTCATAGAGCATCAAGATGCCTGCACTATCCGGCAGCACAGGCCAGAGTTACAAGCACTGCAACCTGCATGCTCTTCTAGAACAGCTTCAAGCACAAGTCCATCTAGTGAGGCAAATTTTAGTATAGCCCCATCATTACAAGGACAACCATTGCCAAAACCAGCTGATCAACCATCTCCCTTATTAACTTCAGAGATACACAATAAACCCAACACCTCAGATCAGCTTCATAACTTAGAACTTCAGCTCTTACCTTCTTCAATAAATTGTCAAGAAAAAAGAAATTTAAGTAGTGAAGACTATGAAACTCATTTGAAACTTTCAATAGGTTCATGTAGTACTAATGACAAAGGGAGTGAATCAGAGATGCCAAGTTCACAAACTCATAGGAATGTGAATGATACTACCACATTGGAAGTAGCAAGGTTGAAAGAGTTTGCAGGTGAGGAGCTCAAGTTAGCAGTGGCAGAAAAGGCTTATGCTGAAGAGGCTAGAAGAGAAGCTAAACGCCAAATTGAGATAGCTGAACTTGAGTTTGAGAATGCCAAAAGGATAAGGAAACAAGCACAAGCTGAACTTGGAAAAGCTGAAGCTTTGAGAAAACAAGCCATTAAGAAGATGAGCTCTACTGCTATGGAAATAACCTGCCAAGCTTGCAAGCAAAAGTTTCAGTCTTCTACTACTGCTGGGGTTCCTTCAGAAGAGACTTCCATTGTAGTGAGTTACATGTCCTCAGCCACCACAGAAGGAGAAGCTGAATGAGTAACGACTTATACAGTAACCAAACCCCATTATGCTTTTCAGAAAAAGAAAGAAAAGATAAAAATCAAATATGATATTAGAGGAAAGTTGACAAGTAATGGTTCTTAATTTTCTTCTGTTTCTTTTCCTTCAAATTTTCCTGTTTTCTTTTTTCTTGACTAGGTAAAATTTGTATTATTATTCTTTAATATTAATACTGTTGTCAAGAAGAAGTGTTTAGGAGTTTGAGTCTGACAACTGTTGAAGGTTTGATTAAAGATGAGTTGTAACTTGTTTTGTTCATTTGACATATTCATCAGTTCATTTGTTATATGGAAAAATAATAATTCAAGATCACGTGAAATCAGCTTTACCCTTATGACTCATGTACAACCTATAGTGTTACATTATGGACAATTTTTGGCAGTAAAAGCTTACTGGCGTTTAGAGCACTACTTTCTACTTTTCTACTCCAAAAATAATTACATATTGAATTGATCCAGAACAATGGTAGGATTCCACTTATTTGTGGCTTAAATAGTAACTAGAAAATAATAGTAATTTATGCAAAAATCTAGATTCTAATTCTGAATTAAACTAAGAAAATTTTGAGAATTACAAAACTGCAATTCTTTTCCATGGGTCAATTATATATGGAAATATCCAGTATGGATTATACGGATTAAACATTAGAGGTAATGCATGAAAGTGGTGAGGAAAAAAAGTAGGAGTGGTATATTATTATTATTTTCAGAAAAAATTGAGACAATGTTATTAAATGGTCTTGCACTAAAGTATGATGTTTGATATGTCAGTTAGGTTGTGCATATGGACCCTTTAGGCTTATATTAAATGAATGACACATGTGACATTCATCTGGGTGAATGATAGCAGTGGTTGGGGACCATTTCCTCTATATATTATGATCCAGGGGGGGCATATCTCCCTTTTGAGGCCGAATTTGATGTGAGAAAACAAAAAAGAAATAGAGGGAGAAAGGGTAAGAGACGGAGGGGTCGTTTTCAATGTATATGTGATCCTTTTAAATGCATAATATATTATATATAAAAAAACATAGCATGTTTTTCAGTGCCATAGTTGAAATGGTTGTCCACAAGCATCCGTCCCTCTCAACATAAACAAACGCATACAAGGCTCTAAAGACGCACATACTTTTAACAACGGAGCGGGAGGGGGCAGTGTCAGGAGCATAGTGCAATTACAGTACCTTTTTCATTAAAAATAATCTTTTTTTACGGTAAAATTTGACCCCCATATCACACTTATTTTGACGTGAACAAGGTTCAAGATTATCGTTTACTTTATATAAAACTAATATAAATATTTATTTAAATATGATATTATTTGTATTTGATATTATAAGTGTTCAAAATCACCTTGGCCCTTTTACCCAAAAAAACTAGTTTTTATCGGGAAAAAAAAAAAACACCTAAGGCCAATGAGACGGTGACCGGCCCTCGATCACCTAAGGGCTCCAAAAAAATAATTTTTTTATACCCTTAATAAGTTTCACTTATTATAAATTATGTGTTATTAGGTGATATATCTTACTTTCAACATAATAATAACCATAAATTTCCAATTTTATATCTAAGATATTGCTATAATTTTATCGATCAATAATTTATTAATTACGTTTTCTTCCTCACTATTTATTCCAAGACTTTTTTAACTATCCAATATTCTAATTATCTCCTCTCTTATTTTATTTTTAAGTTTTGATGACCATTCTGATATTGATGGTCTTAATCTATTTTCAAAATTGGAGGTATTAAAAGAAGTGTTGATAAAAAAAAACTAATTTCCCATTAGCAGGGACGGACGCACATACATTGTAGGAGGGGCCTTGGCCCCCCTTAAGTTTTTTTTCTTTTTTTTTGAAAAACTCTTAAAAAATTCTAATTTTTAATTCTAAAATTAATAATAGGTTTGGAAACTATTTTTGATCTATATCATTAGTTGTACCAAAAAAGTCTATATCATTGTTTGGTAAAAATAGAAAAACAAAAGTTTATCATCTTGTATATAAAATGATAATTAACTCTTATCCTCACACTTATTTTTACAACTATTGCAGGATCTTTTCCAATTATAATATAATCATGACTATACTTCCCAATAAGATGAAAGATAAATTTTTGAATAACTGATTATCTACTAGTATAAATTGAAAAGAAAATTATGAAAAAATTTAGTATAGGTTCAATCATAGAATATTTTCGTGACATGCAGCAGGTGCATTCAATGTTTTGATATATTATTAATGTAATTAATATTTTAAAACATATAATTATGGATATTTTATATAGAATTTATTGAATGGATTTTAATTTTATAATTGGCCCCTCCCATCACCCGAGTTGGGTCCGTCCCTATCCATTAGAAATATTAAACTATATTAAAGGATATGCATGCATTGCTTATAAAACATTATGGACAATACCTATAACTATTGTCATAGTCGAAGAAGTTTTTTAAAATTAAAATTGCTTAAATCCTGCTTCTGATTAATCGATTTTTTTATCCTCTTATATTTGACAAGACATTGAACATAAATTTTACTTAACGCCTCATAGTTTGTAGAATGGCTGAGAGTTATCATATACACACACCCTCATTGTAGGATATTCTAGTTCCTCCTTCGGAACACTTATATTTATACAAATATTGAAATATGTAAAGAAGGGAATAAGTTTTTTTTAAAAAAAAAAAAAAAATATATATATATATATAGTGTAAACTTAATTTTTTTTTTTAAAAAAAAAACAGAAAAGAAGGAAGGAAAGGGAAAGTTGGTGGCTTTTGGTGATTGTTCTTTGACAATTCAAACCAAAGCAAAAGCGAAGGCAGAGGGAAGGTCCTAATACAGGGTTACTGATTTAGGGACCACGTGCACCTCTTTCTTTCCCCACCTTTTGATGCACTCATGTACCCCCTCCCTTTTTGGCTCTAAATGGTAGATAGCTACAATCCAAAAATTTGGC
Source organism: Sophora flavescens (assembly GCA_030762895.1). Lineage (NCBI taxonomy): Eukaryota > Viridiplantae > Streptophyta > Magnoliopsida > Fabales > Fabaceae > Sophora > Sophora flavescens. Next base: position 78,748,551 of record CM061068.1, read on the forward strand.
TTTCTGTTATGTAGATAGCTACGGTACAAGAGCTCTTTTTCATTCACTAGTTTTAATTTTTAAAAGGTCACTACGTATTTGAGGGGAAATCATTCTATTATCCTTATAAGTTAGAATAACTTGTGGAGTTTAGATATATAGAGGGCTTCATTATCCTCACTCGTAGACAAGAGAAGACGTTTTAGTCTTATTATTATTAGCATAACAACTATCGGCATTATAGACACAGGAGGTTTTTTGTTTTGGATCATGACACCATTACTTTATTCTGAATTTTTTATCGATAAAAAAAATAAAAAATAAAAATGTCAAGACGCTATTACATAAAGTTTTCTTTTTGTCTTTGCTTGGCACTTATGATCGATTGAGATGCTGATGCTGCCCTTTCTAACAAACCATCCTATGGCTTGCAGATACCCTTCAATTACTTTACCCCAAGTTTATTTATTATTCGAACATTGCAGAAGTTTTTGTTAAAAAGATTGTCCCCGTTTTTTTAATAAGCATTATCATTGCCCCTTTTGAATCATTTCATTTGATTAATTTGTGAATCGTGAGTCTGAGTTTAAATTCTTGCAATATGTTCCGTCTATTTTCTCATTCTCTTTTCATTTAGGTGGTATTTGGTTGGAGGGATTTGGAAAGGAGGGAGGAGTTTTTTTTTAAATCTATCATATTTGATTCAATTTTAGAAGGGGAGGGGTGCAAAATCCTTCCTTAAGTAAATTCTAGCTCCCCTTCAATATTGGGGGGATTTGGAGGGGAGGGAAGGGATTTTAAAGTATTTTATATGCATTGACTAAAATATCACCGTTTGTCTATTTTTAAATAAATAATATAAGGGTTAAAAAGTAAAATTGCTTTAAAATCCCCCCTCCCGAACCAAACATGAAAGTACTATTTCCCCCCTCCTCTCAGCCAAACACAATGTCAAATTAAAATCCCTCCCGTCCCCTCTTTTGAATCAAACACTTAAAGGATATGTCGTCAAAAAACTGCAATAAAATTATAAATCATGTATTTTTTTATTTTATAAATTAAATGGAATTTGGATACAATAAATATTAAAATAGAAAATTTTAAAATTATAAATTAGGTATGAATAATTAAAGTTATAAAAAATATAATTAAGTTATTCAAAATGAATCTAAAAATATAAATTAAAAGAATGAATTTTTTTTTGGACAAAATTAAAAGAATGAATTTAATAAGCTATGCTAGACTAATGAGTTTTATGAATGAAATAAAATTACGTGTTTAAGAATAAAAATAAAAGTAAACTACTCAAAAAGTTAATTTCAGTTTTTTTTTTTTAATAGGACATTCAATTGTAAAATTTTAAAATAATACGAGTTTTGCATTATGAATAAATTAAAACTTTAAGATAAAAAGTTAAATACTTAATGAATTAAAAATAAAAGAGTTAAATTTTTATACATTGTCATCAACCAATCATAAACTGTCATATGAACGACTTTTAAGACAGTTAAGATAAGAGTCAAATATTTTACATTATGTCACAATTTTTAATTGGTTGCAGGTGTAAAAATTGTTTACACTGGAATTTGGAGTGGTTGAAGACCCTTCTTCCGGGGGCTCAAATCAGCAAATTAATGGCGATCCTTCCCCCTTTGTCTCATGAAGGAGAGGATAGTTTTTGCTTGGAGAGGTACATCTCATGGAGGATTCTCGATTAGGGATGCGTACACCATCTGCAGTGGAGAAGATGAATATGGGAAGGACATCATTCAGGAACTAATCTGGGGATGGAAAGGTTCACACATAATTCGGTTGTTTCTTGGGAAAGTGGGGCATGATAGGCTTCTTACCAATCTAAGAAGAAGCGCGTGGAGTTCTTCATCTCCCGCTCCCGGTTGCCCTGGTGTCCCTGAGTCTATGCTTCATGTACTTAGGGACTGTCCAAGGGCTACTCAACTTTGGATACCAGTGATTGATTCGAGCAAGCTGGGGAATTTTTTTGGATCAGATTTGAAAAGCTGGTTAGCCGAGAATTTAAATGGTTCAATTGGGAGAATGAGTCCGGAGCTTTGGGGTTACTGGTTTGCGACAGGATGTTATAAACTTTGGCTATGGCGTAATAAAGAGTTGTTCGAGCCTGATTTTCAAAGAACTGTAGGACTGTCAAAGTATGTTACTATGGAAGCGAGCCAATATGCTTTGTTTATGAAGTCAGATGACCAAGTGAAGAATAAGAGAAGATCGACTCAAATGGTTATATGGATGTTTCCGAGTATTGGTTGGTGGAAACTGAACTCAGATGGGGCGGCTAAGGGTAACCCTGGTAAAGTAGGGTGTGGAGCAATCATCACAGGTGATAGGTAGGGATGTCAACGGAACGGGGCGGGCATGGCTACTGGTTATTCGTTACCCGTTCCGTTGGATAAAAAATTCACCCGTACCCGCCCCCGTACCCGTATGGATACCCACTTAACGGGTTTTTAACGGATTCGCGGATACCCGTGGATATCCATGGGTAGTTATGAAAAACAAAAAAAATCTGTTTTTAATTAAAAAAATACACAGAAAACTTAAACAAACCACCACATTAATACATCACACTTCAAATATCCATCAAACAACATAATAGATGAAATTATCTAGGAAATGATAATCTCCAACAAGATCCAAACACGAGGAGTTCGTTGTTTCGTTGACCATTCTGGAATCTTCAATCTCGTTATCAGATTCCAAACATATCATTTGACTAATTCTTGAACAACAAAAACACAACGCGCATGCCGTTTAGGTAGATGTTGTTATACAATAAGCAATAATTGAGTAACGACACTGAGTTGTGAGAAGAAAAACAAACGAAAAAAGTAACAGACCAGAGGATTTAGGTTGAGAAGGGGAAACCCTGGCTGAATGTGAAGAAGGTCTTGTGCATTATATTTGAGGATTGCGATTTCGGAGTCGAATAGCGGAGACATTGGAGTCTCTGCAACGAAGGAAGGCGTGGAGGAATGCTTCTGTGGGGTAGGGTCATCGTCGAGGAGGAGGACCGTGGGGTTTGGGTTTGGGTTTGGGTTTGGTTCCGGTTCGGTTCGGTTCGGCGTTTCTTGGAATGGACCGGGAATGGGGTTGAGGGGTCTTCTTCTTCATCTTCGTCGGAGAGGATGATGGGGTCCATCGCTACTGCAATCTCTCACTGCTGGTTTCCGTCTTCTTCGAATAAACGCGGGATTCTTCACAAGGGTCGGGTGGGTACGTTTGTTCACAACTATCCAGATTCACACCAAGCTCAACTCTGTTTGGTCACTTTGGTGGTGCCTGTGGGCTGAATAAGAAGTAAAGAAAATAAGGGGCTCACAACACCGCAGCCAGCATGTAGGTCAGTAGGGATTGTAGGACTGAAGGGAAATTAGGTTAAGGCAGTTTAGTATATATATATATATATATATATATATATATATATATATATATATATATATATATATATATATATATATATATATAGTCAGGGTATTATAGTAATTAGGTAACGGGTACGGGTACCCGCGGGCACGGATAGTGTGATATCCGTCCCCGCCCCGTTTACAAACGGATATTAAAATTATCCGTTTATTTTACCCGTGGGTACCCGTTTAGCTACCCGCCCCGTACCCGTTACGGATTTTATCCGCGGGTACGGGTAAAATTGCCATCCCTAGTGATAGGGGCTTTTTTGTAGCTGGTTATTGAAATGAACAGATATAAAACACTATAAGGGAGGTTGAATTGTGTTTTAAATATTTTTTGAAAAATATTACAGTTTAACCTATAAGATACAAAGATGCATCTGATAAAAAGGAGATTCACTTTCCAACCCAGTTAGCACATTTAAAGTAAAGCGAACTGAGAAGATCAAGCTAAGAAAAGGAGACACAGATTTATACTGGTTCACCCCAAATCTTGGGCTACGTCCAGTCCTTGGCTTCACCAAGTATTTACACTATAACTGATTAGGTTACAGAAGATATTATTTGCACACCTAGCCTCCGTAGGCTCAACTAACAAGTATTGTTTGCACACCTAGCCTCTCCAGACTCACACAAGTATTCTTTCAGCATGCCTCTTCAGGATCTACAAATAGTAAGAGTTTGATTGAAGCCGCAGCTTCACGGATTACAACCTGCAGATTGATGAGTGTGATTTCACCTCATATTTCCTTGTCATTTTGCATGCATTTTCATATAGTTTAGGTATATTTTATTTTTATTTTTTGTTAGTTTTTACCTTGGAACGGGTAAGGTGATTTTGTGGTGTTTGTGTGCAGGAATTGATGATGAAAATGCGTAAGTCCAGTTGATTTGGAGTTTGCATGAAGATGGAACTTGAAAAACAAGAAAAATGTGCTAAACAGAGACCATCACAGCTTGGGTGTGACAAGTACCATGACCATGATCGTGTAGGGCTGAAGAAAAAGAAGAACACAAAAGTCAGAAGCTGTCACGGCCTGGCCGTGACAGCCATCAATGAAGCAGCTCTCCAAGTCAGAATTGGTCATGGCCTAGCCGTGACACGCAAAATCTGGGATTTTGATTTTTTTTTATCTGATTTGTAATTGCTTTAATCCCAAGTTATCCTACATTATAAATAGGACTCTTAGGCTCGAAAATAGGGATCTCTTGGATGCTACCTTAGGATTAATTTAGGATTTCTCTTCTTCTCAATTTCTTCTCTTCTCTTAGGATTTTTATACTTTTATTAATCTAGATTGCTATGACCATGGCAATGCTTGAGTAGTATTTTTATTTCTAGGAATTGGGGTTATGCCCAAGACTTGTTTTATGTGATGAATTGATGTTTTTCCCTTTTTGTTAATTTCAATTTGCTTTAGATTTGGTTCTTATTGTGCTTAATCCATGTGAATTGATTGATCACCTATTTACATATCTTAGATATTCTAGGGAGGAACTGAGAAGTGAACCTAGGTATTGGATCCATAAGAATTGAACTTAGGACTTAAATCACGAGAGTTAGAAGCGGTCCTTCGAGGGTTCATTGAATTATCACAAACCTTAATGGGTTCAATTTAAATACAATTACCACGAGAGCAAGGGTTGGTTTAATGGGGCACGGTTCTTGTATCTCGAGAGGGAACATTAACTTTATTAGGATAAATTCGCCTTCAAAGTATTTTTGTAATTTACAAGAGAGGTAGTCAATTTAGTAGTATAAGTAGTCTTGTTGGTAACCCAATTCCTGGAAATCTCTTTTAATTTGAAAAACTCCAGATTTGATTTGCTTTGCGATTCTGTTTGATTGTGTTTTAAATACTTGATTTGTTAGTTAATCCTTATTTCAAAAACCAAATCTTTTTCTTGTTCAGTTTAATTGATTTAATATTTAATTGTTGTTCAAGATCACAGTCTCTGTGGGTTCGATCTTTTTATTACCTGACGACAAAACCGTACACTTGCGGATTCACGCTATCAAGTTTTTGGCGCCTTTGCCGGGGACTGTGCTTTCTTGAATTTCAATTTAATTTTTAAATTAATTTTTATGGACTTTATTTTATTTTATTTTATTTTATTTTATTTTTTATTTTATTAATTTTTTATTTCTTTTTCTAGTGTATCTATCTCTCTCTTTGCAAGTATTTTTCTCTTTTATGTGAAGATCTCAAAGTCTTGGGACTCTTATTGAAGTTGACCCCGAGATCGAAAGGACTTTTCATAGACATGGGATACTACAAAGACAAAGAGCGAGAGAAAGGTTGATCCTCATTCCACTCATGGCGAATCTACCGAATACCAAACCACTGAAGGACTACACAGCCCCAAATTCTAGGGGTTTGCGAACTGGGATTGCTAGACCAGAAATTGAGGCGGAGAACTACATTGTATCGCCTCAGTTAATTGGCATGATTAGGCAACATCAATTTGGAGGATTACCCTCGGAAGACCCGACTAATCATGTGGAAACATTCTTGGAATTCTATGATGCAATAAGAATTCAAGGTGCCCCGATTGATGCTAGGTTATTCCCCCCCTCTCTGACTGGAAAGGCAAGAGCTTGGTTGAAGTCAGTGTCTGCTAATACTTTGTCAACTTGGGACCAACTGGATCAGGCATTCTTGGAAAAATTCTTCCCACCATCCAAGACCGCTTACCTGCGAACTCAGATCATCGGCTTCTACCAAAAGGACGGAGAATGCTTATCCGAAGCTTAGGATCGTTAAAAGGGATTGATATAATCTTGCCCACATCATGGGTTTAAGAAGTGGCTTTTAGTACATACCTTCTACAATGGATTGGACTATTCTTCGAAGGTGTCACTTGACTCCGCAACTGGTGGAGCATTGCTGAATAGACCACCGACTCAAGCATTTGAGATCATTGGGAACGTTCCCACCAACTATCACCAATGGGGTTCAGAAAGATGTAATAACCCGAAAAAGCTTTCGGGGGGTAAGTTTGAAATGAATGGTAATGATTTAATTATGTCTAGAGTTGACTCATTGAGTAAACGCTTTGATAAGCTTGAAAAAGCTAATGTGAGTTCAATAGGTGCTACTAATGTTGTTTGTGAGATTTGTGGTATGCAGGGACATGACATGATGGAGTGCCCACATGGTAGTGCTCCTGGATCCAGTGCTTCGAGTGAACAAGTGAATTCAAGTCACAATTTTTATGACACGAACCAAAAGTTTCCAAACTATGTTCCCCCAAATTCTTACAACCAAGGAATGAAGAATAATCCTTATCTCTCCTACGGGAACTACAACAACACGTTGAACAATGAATTCCAAGAAGGCCAAGGTAATAGGAAACCCGCAGCGGGGCATCCTCAGGTACAAATGTCTAAACTTGAGTCTCTTTTGGAAAATTTTGTTGAAACTCAAATAAATCAAAATGAAGAGTTTAGGCAACAAGGTAGGGCAGTCAATGAGGAAATAAAAGAGTTAACATCTAAGGTAGATAACTTAGTCATCCATAATAAGATGTTAGAAACCCAGATTGCCCAACAAGCTAGTACATATTCTAGAACTAAGGGTACGTTACCGGGACAACCCGAAGTTAATCCTAATGAGCATTGTAATGCTATATACTTGAGGGATGATATGCTTGGGGTAGTTGAAAAGGATGTGGAATGTGAGGAGGACATGAGTGAACAAGAAGAGATAGAACCAAAGTATGTCCCTCCACCACACCAACCCCCAATACCTTTCCCACAAAGGCTAATCAAGAAAAAGCAAGTAGAAAAAGAGACTAAGAGCTTAATTGAAGAGCATGATGCCATGATAAAAACTAATATGCCTCATAAACTAAAAGATCCAGGAAGTTTCTCTATTGCTTGCTCAATTGAAGAAGTGAAAATAGACCAAGCCTTATGTGACTTAGGGGCTAGTGCGAGTTTGATGCCACTTACCATCTTTGATAGGTTAGGAACCAAGGAATTGAGTCCATCCAAGTTCTCTTTGCAATTTGCGGATGGCTCAACTAAAACTCCTCTAGGCATACTAGAGAATGTCCCCATAAAGGTAGGGAAATTTTTCATTCCTACCGATTTCATGGTGTTAGATATGAATGAGAATTATAAATTCCCTATCATTCTTAGAAGGCCATTCTTGGCCACAGCTGGAGCAATAATAGATGTAAAAAATGGTAAGCTCTCTTTGAATGTAGAAGAAGGTAGGGTGGATTTTGATTCGACTAACTCATATAACAACCCTCCTTTTGAGAGTCATGTGTGCAGGATTGAGATAATGCCTCCAAAGGTGAAGGAAGAGCTTAACATGGAAGCAACTCCCAAACTTTGCATGACAAATGATACACCAAATAAAGATGAACGAGGAGTTGCTCAACATGCAGAGTTAAAACTTCCGCCGGGAGGAAGTAAGGCCATGAAACTCAGTGAAAAGAGCAAAGCGAAAGCGCATGTGGCCATATGAACAAAATAGGTGCTTTGAAGGACTTTCTTGGAAGAGATGTGTTCTTTCACTTTCAAGCCCAGCTGATCCCGGTTGATTGAAGGGAGTATGGTCAAGCTTAAGACCGTAAATAAGGGCTTCTTGGGAGGTAACCCAAGCTTTATTTTCCTTTTTAATTTGTTTTTGAATTTTGTTTTTTGAATAATTTGAGAAGATTAAGAGAAAAAAGATCACAAATTGATGGTTTTGCCAAGTATTTTCAGGTTATGAAGGCATGAAGAGCAAAAAGGCATGAAAAAATAAAGTCAGGGGAGATCATGGCCTGGCCCTGATGGCCATCATAGCCGTGATGGAGCAATTTAAAAAAGGAAGAGGAGACCAGAATGGATCACGGCCTAGCCGTGATGAGGGTCACGGCCCTGATAGGACAGCAGTTGAAGAACAGAATGGATCACTCCCAGGCCGTGATGGCCCTCACGGGCGTGATGTGAAGAAGCTTGAAAGTCATATTTGGTCACGGCCCAGCCGTGATATGCATCACAGGCGTGATGGAAGGAGCCCAGCAGAGCAGAATGGATCACGACCTACCCATGACGTGGGTCACGGCTGTAACGCACTCCAGGCATCTTAAAAACCAAAATTTGCCCTCCCTGTTCAGTTTTCAGAAGCCCTACACCTACTCTCTTTCTTCAACCTCTCTTCTTCTGGTCCAATAGCTCTATGACTGGAATATGTGCCAACACCCGCCACCACCTCGGTGAGTTGTTCCATTTTTCTCCTCTCTCCGATTTGATTATTTACATTGGGGACAATGTAAGTTTTTAAGCTTGGGGTGGGGGTATTATTTTTGGTTTTATTTTCTGTATTTTTTGCATGTTGCATTCATATAGGCATAGTTTTACATAATCACATGATTAGATTGCCCCTTGCTTAGAGTATACATCCAATTGTGAGAACTTTGTGCCAAATGAATTGAGACAGTGAATTTTTGAACCCAATTTTTGTATTCTTGTGATAGGCTAAAAATAAAAATGCTTGAGATGATCTTTTGATAGTTGATAATTAGCATGTGGTTCTTTGGATTTGTGTTTCTCATTGATTTTAAACTACTAAATGTGAGATTTTTGAGCCTAAAAAGGGTACTCACTAGATTTATCACATTCTTTGTGATTGAGTGTTTTATTCCTCTTGGATTGTATTATCTAGAACTTGACTTGAAACCGTTTTGAAACTTAAAATTTTTTGAAAACATATTTGAAAATAATTGAGGCACTGGGTATTTTTCTGGCCTTGTGAGCTTTGACTAATTAAATGCTACCCCTTAGTTGTCCAATTTTGAGCCTAATAGAAAAAATTATTTTCTTGGTACCTTGATTGATTTTGATGAATGATGCTTGGTATGACACCTTTTTAAAGTATTGCAAAAAGGGCAAAAGGGTGGTTTGAAAAATAAATTGTGGGATGAAAAGGTTAGAAAAATATTTCTCTTAAGTTGGAAATCTCCCATTTTCCAAATTGAAAAAAATAAAATAAAATAAACAAAAAAAATGAAGAAGGGGATGAGAAAAAAGAAAGAGAGAAAGAAAGAAAGAAAGGTGAAAAAGTGAATTAAAGCCCAAAAAGATATTTTAGAAGGTTGTCATGCTTTGCATTGTTTGATATTTTGTTCAGCCTTCTTGAATTTTCCTTTTCTTGATTTCCCCACCTAACGATTAATCCCATGGCCCCATTACAACCAAAATAAAAGACCCCTTGATTCTTATGTGTTTTCATTAATAAAGTAGAGATTTGGTTAATAGTCAAGCTTATGGTAGGATACCTTCTTTGAGGAAATTGAGTGAATTGTCATATGTCCTTAAACACTTGAGTGAGGCGAGAAGAGTGCCCAAATTGGTGAGAGACATGAATTTAGGGAACCTAAGATTCTAATTGGACTTGAAATTGATTGTCTCTTGGTTACTTATTTGGATGTGCCTGTTACTTGGATTTGTTATTCGGGTTCTTGGTTCACTGTCCATGCTCTGATTATTTATCTTGTCTGGCCTTGGTTATTTCTTGAGGACAAGCAAAATCTTAAGCTTGGGGTAGTTTGATGAGTGTGATTTCACCTCATATTTCCTTGTCATTTTGCATGCATTTTCATATAGTTTAGCTATATTTTATTTTGATTTTTTGTTAGCTTTTACCTTGGAACGGGTAAGGTGGTTTTGTGGTGTTTGTGTGCAGGAATTGATGATGAAAACGCGTAAGTCCATTTGATTTGGAGTTTGCATGAAGATGGAACTTGAAAAACAAGAAAAATGAGCCAAACAGAGACCATCACAGCCTGGGTGTGACAAGTATCACGGCCATGATCGCGTAGGGCTGAAGAAAAAGAAGAACTCAAAAGTCAGAAGCTGTCATGGCCTGGTCGTGACAGCCGTCATGGCCTGGCCATGACCGCCATCGTGGCCTGGCCATGACAGTCATTGATGAATGTGTAAAATATGTTAGTTTGGAAGTGTAATTAGGAATAAGTTTGTAAATAATCTTATGAATTATAGAGAAAAGTGATAAGAAAATGCACACATTCATTTGAATAGAGTTTTGATACTTAGATTTCAATTTATATTGAAAATATACTTAAAAGATGTTGAAAATGTGCAGGAATAGTAGCTCAGCGCTCAGCCCTGGAATTGGACGCTCAGCGCGGACAGAAACGGAAGAAAACTGCAGGATGCAGGGCAGACATCAGCACCCAGCGCTGGTGTTGGGGTGTTCAGCGCCAGGAGGCACACAGCAAGGGGCGCCCAGCGCTAGTATGGGGCGCCCATGATGCAGCAGCAGCAGACAGAGAGCAGTGTTTGGGCGCCCAGCGCTAGCAGACGAGCAGAGCCAGTATAAATTCGCGTTTCTGCAATTGAGTTGGGATCTTTTGGGCTCATTTTTACACTTCTCACACTGAGGTTCATCATTTCTCTCTGCATCCATTGGAGATCCAAGCTTGGGAACAAGATTTGGAGCTTCCATGGCTTCCTCCACTCACATCCACTCAAGTTTCTTCTTCTCTTCTCTTTTTACTATGAGCTGTTAGATATCTTAGGTTAGGTTAGGATGATTCTAATTGGATTCTTGATGTAATTGACTTTGATTTTGATTTCAATTCTATTTCATTCAATTAGAGTGATTTGCTTCTATGCTTAATGCTTTTATTGATTGATCAACTCTAGATTGATGTTAGATTCAATTTCACAATTGGAAAATTGGTTATTGGATTGGAATTGAAGTAGATTACCATTGGAATGTTGATTCTAGGAATAGAACTATGTTCCAATGCATTCTTATGAATCGCATGCTTAATGTTTGTGCAAATGCTTGAATGACCTAAGGAATTAGGCTTCTTGATTGGTACAAAAGGATTATCACCTAAGGAATTAGGGATAAATCTATGTTAGTGATTTGAATGTCAATTGAGTCGAATGAATTGGAATTTGGCATGAATAAGGTTACGTTAAGTGAGAATTGGAGGATTCCGATGCCTAACCGCTTTTACTTATATTGAATACATTCTTTACTTGCATTGCATTGCATTCATTCTTGTGACAACTTGTAATCAAAAAACTCATAAAAACTCTTTTACAAACATGACATTCATTAGTTCAAATAGCTATTGCCTATGTCACGTTGATACTTGATCACAATCCTCTTTGGGAACGATACTCTACTTTCACTTTATTACTTGTACTATTTGGTACACTCGCCAAATTATCAACAAGTTTTTGTTGCCGTTGCCGGGGATTGTTGATTTCAATATCAACGAAGCAAAGGCATTGCTAATTTGGACATATTTTTTTTCTGTTTTGATTCTCATTCTATTAATTGGTTTTCATTGTTATAATTCCTTACTTTGGATTTTTGTTTTGTGAAGAAAGTATCCACTATAGCTCATGGACATCTTTGAAACTACTCTTCTTGCTCAAAGGAAACTTATTGCACAACAATGGGAGTTGATGTCTAAACAACTTCAAGTCATGGAAGTAAAGGCAATGAAACCATTGCAACCTACATGTGATTTTTGTGGTGCACACCATAAATTTGAAGATTGTGAGGCGAAATTCAATGCAAATGAGGAGGTTTATTATATGGAGAACCTTATGTGGGAGCAAGATGCACCACCTCACCATCAATCCAATGAGTCACTAGATAGAGCGTCCAACCTTGAAAATGTTTTAATTCAATTCATTGAAGCTACTCATGCGAATTTTAAGAACACACAAGCTTCAATCAAGAATCTTGAGATTCAAGTTGAGACATTATCTGAGCAATTGGGTTGTTTTGTGCAGAAAAAGATAGAATTGGTAAGAGAGCAAGAGTCACATGTTTGGGAAATGGTTGAGCAAGAAGAAGAAGTATTTGTAGAAATGGAAAGTGAACATGACTCAAGAGAAGTGGTGGATGAAAAACAAAAAGAAAGTGTAGTTGTAGAAGTAGATGAAAAACAGAAAAACAAAAATAGTGACATTGAAGAGAAGCCAAGGGTGAGGCATGAAGAGATTCATATGACTAAGACTCAACCCTTGGTGATTGAAGAGAAGAGTCCTACACAAGATGAGTTGTACATGCTTCAAAAATGGGAGAACACATATCCCAAATGCTTAATTGTTGGAGCATGGGAACATTCTTGTCCCTATGCCAAATATATGGGATTGTTACCTAAAAGAAGGAAGCGGAAGGATGAAATTTTCTTTTTATCATATTATCCACCCTAATGGGGTGACAATACGTCAAGCTAGTGACGTTAAAGGAGCGCTACTTGGGAGGCAATCCAAGCATTTTCTTTTTGTATTTCTTTCATTTTTTTTCCTTAGCATAAAAAATAAGTAGTTCATTGAGTGGTTGAGTGGTTCCTTGATGTGTAGGCCATCTAATGTGGTGTAATTGCTTTGAATTGTTATGCAGGCACATCTAAGGAAAGTGGAGCAAAGTAAGGGGAGAAATGACACGCTAGAATGGTGAAAATGGCCCTGCACAGGCGTCGGGCGCTATTGTGAGCGCTGGGCACCCATAGAGCACAGAGACAGCAAAATTTGCAGACCTGCAGGCGCTGGGCGCCCATGTGGAGCGCTGAGCGCTGGGAACCCAAAAAAAAAAAGATTTGCACATGCTCATCCATTGTGCAGAAGAAAGGGGGTTCTCTGAACTCATTATTTTATTTTTTTTGCCCTCCTTGATTGTTAGTTAGTTGTAGGAATAAAATACCCAAACTTGCATATTTTGCACAAACTTGTGTTTTGAGTGGATTTTTGTGTAGATTCTCTAGTAAGCATAGAACTTTTGCTTGACTGAAATTTCTAGCATGATGCATTTTATACTTGCTGAGCATATGATTTCATTGAAATCGTTGATCCTTGTGAATTGTTTGTGCCAATTTTTCATGCTATAATTGATGCAATGTTGAATGCATGGATTCTCCCTTGCACATAACCATAAACTGTGAGCTTTTGAGCCCAAACACATCATTTTACTCGATTTCTTTCATGTGTTATTGTTCATCACTTGCATGTTCTCACTTTTTCTCGCCTTGAATGCTTGTCATTGTTGCAATGTTCTTGCATATGCATAAATGATTGAGGCAATAATTCTTTGTTTAAGCTTGGTGCCATAATTGCCAACCTATCATTTACCATTGTTAAGCCCAATTGAGCCTTGACCTATTGTTCTTGGTATGATAGCTCATTACAAGCCTAAAAAGCGACAAAACCATTTTGGCCCACTACTTTGGCTTAGAGGAATGTTTGGACTTAAGTTTGGGGTTGTTATCTTGCTTAGGGACAAGCAAGCAAATAAAGTTTGGGATGGTAAGTAGGCCACTAAAGATGCCTACTAGAAAAAAAAAATTGAAAAAGAAAAACTGAAACAGAAAAAGAAAAATAGAAAAAGCCAAAGAGAAAAAGAAACAAAGAAAGTATACAAAAATGAGAAAAAGGCAAAATAGAAAGAAAAGAAAATGAAACAAGAAGCAACAAAAGAAAAAGAGAAAAGGAAATAGTTGGAATTGAATAAAAAGGGAAATAGCACAAATTGTGTGCTTATGTGCTTGTAGCTAGACTAGGCAAGTGAAAATTCCAAAAGAGTCCAAATAGTCCTTGAAGCCAAAGTAGTATAGCATATATGATGCAAACCAAGGATGATGTCCAATTTGAGGCCAAATTAATATTTTTTGATGAAAATTTTATTTTCATTGTGGTGAACCCGTATGCTTGATTTGGTCATATCTTGAGCTACGAATCTCCGATTGATGTATTCTTTGGTGCGTTGGAAAGCTTATGGAATTATCTACAAATTATATCTCAGGCCTCTTGACCAAATCCGGCTTCTATCATGGTGAAAAATGGGCTGCAAGTTTAATACGAATTCTTGGACCTTAAATGAGTTATATGTTAATTGGGCTACACTAAGCTTGATGAATGAGCAAGGCCCATTATGAATGGTGGCTGGCACGTTTTTGGAACTTACAAAGGAGAGCAACCTTTGGCTTGCATGCCTAGGTAACTCCTTTAGAAGTTATGGAACCACTTTTATTATTTTCTTAAGTAGGATAGTTATATTCTTTTAATAACCACTTAGTGGAGAGTTATGTCTAGTTATTAGGAGTTTATGTCATCTTATGATGACCTTTGGTTTTTACTTCCCTATGCTATATGTACACACCTATTACATGATGAATGATAACTTTGAGTTCATTTTGGATTGATTCCAATTGTGAGAGTGTTTTCTCTCTTGGGTTCTTCATTGAGCCAACCCTTGTTCTTATCAAGAATCCAAGATTCTTGTGGCGAACCTCACATTGGCTTATCAAATCCCCTTGGATTTGTGGCGCCTACCTCCCATTTCTCATCTTATCCAATTTTGTATTTGATCTTCTTCTATAATTTTGCTTGGTCACTCAAGGATAGATCCGAAAATATATATGTTCCTTGTTAGGATCATATCATTTGGTATCTAGAGCCATCCTTCCTAGAGTGACTTATGATTTTGTTTTTTTCAATTTCTTTCAGAAGTTTGAATTTTTCTTAGTGGGTTCTTCATGGAGTCACTCAGAAATTCAACCAAAGCCTAAGCTTTGATACCACTTGATGACAACCCAAAATGGTGAGGTTGCCTTTGATGATGATCTTTTTGGTTGAATTTTTAGACACAAATTTGTGTAACACTTTGTAACCAAGATTAAAGTGAAGAAATAAATAAAATGGATGAGTAAGAAGATGATGATGGCGCCACAAAACAAGAGTTTTGATAAGCCAAGTGAGGTTCGCCACAAGAATCTTGGATTCTTGATAAGAACAATAGTTGGCTCAACCAAGAACCAAAGAGAGACAATTCTCTCACAAATGGATTTCAATCCAAATTCAACATCCAAGTTACCATTTCATGTGTTTAGGCATGTTACATATAGGGGTGTGGCTGCCAACATTTGGCTTCACCCTTTGTCTTCCCAATGATTCCATAACCCCCACATAACTAGCCTATTCATGACTTACTAAATTCACACTTAACTCAACCACTTAATAGTGACTTATTACCCTCTCTCTATCATTATGTAGCAGCCACACTTATTTCTCAAATTAAAAGTGTAACTCCCACATAATTAACAAAACATAAAAAGTCTAAAAACTTAAAGGAGTTACTATTGGTATGCAAACCAACAAGATTCCTCCCACTATGCACCCAAATTCGAAATTCTTCATAAAACCCAAGTTTATTGCACTTTATTTAATAGAAATAAACTAGAAAATGATAATATGTGAAGTGGTCGTCCAATCCCATCACGGGTCTTCAAGTTGGATGAGATAAGTAACCATTTTGTCCCCCACTCCATCAAGACTTGAACTTGGGCTTGTTTCCATCAAGGTTGACAAAATTTGGTTTATAACTTCTTGGGCTTTCTTGGCACTTGCTCTTGTCTTAGACCCACCAAGTCCTTTTAGTGCTCCTTGGTCCATGCTCCTTATTGGGCTCATATCATTCTTTATGACAAGTTGACTTGCCCCCCCTTGGCTCATATCATCCCCTCCTTCTTTGAGTGAATTCGACCTCGAATTGAAACAATCTTCATCACCAAAATTAGATATTGGTGGTCCATCTAAAGTATTCCTCACAATCACATTAGGTGCTTCAGACTTAAGTTCAAAATATATTTCAATAGGAGGTAAAGCAAGAGTGGGTGATTGGTTGAGCATTTTGGAATCCATGCAAGTTTCCAAACCATGGGGTACTTCCTTTTGGATGAGATTTCCAATTTTTTGCAAAAGAGTTACAACATCACTAGGCAAAAAGAGATCATTAGAAGTGTTAGCAACCAAATGAAAATTCTTGCAATAAAATATGCATTGGGGCTGCCTTGAAATAAAAACCCTCTTCTCTCCACTTTTTGTTGCCAAATAACTCTCTTTTTTCTCAATTATTTCCGCACTATTTTTCTCACTATTTTTCACACTATTTTTCTCTTTATCATCACTCTTGTTATCACTTTCTCTTTCCTTTTCCTTTTGATCATCACTTTTCCTTTCACTCTCTTTTGCTTTTGCCTCATTCTCTTGTTTTGCTTTCTCTCTCTCTTTCTTCTCATTCTCTTTCTTGTTGGAGTCTTCCACCAACTTCTTCACATGGTCTTCAAAACTTTCTATTTGTCTTTTCATTCTTTCCTCTTTTCTCAACCTCTTTTTTTCGTTCTCTCTCATCTTCTTGTCACGCCTCTCATGCATTTGCCGGATCCATTCTTCAACCTCTTTCCTATGTTCTTCCACATAGTCGAAATTTTCAAATCGCAACATAGCAAAGAATACAAGTTAGAAAATAACAAAATATATATGTAAGAACCTATCCACTCACCAAGTGTGCACAATGTATATTTCACTCAATTGGCTTTTTCCACACAAGATGTAATTTTCACTCTTGCCTTTTTCCACTCAATTGTTCTCTTTTAGGCCTTAGAGGAGTCAAGCAACAATCCACACAAAAATCCAAGAAATTCAAGTAACAAAAATCAAAAAAACTTATCAAAAAATAAAGGAAACAAAAAAAAGGCTAGAAAAGCTTTGGAAATAAGAACAAAGGAAGAAGGGAAATATTTTTCTTTTCTTTTTTTTTTTCAAGAACACAAATTGCTCAAATAGACTTTTCTCTTCCTTTTTTTTTCCTTCAAGATTTCATGCACAATTTTTTTTTCTTATAATTTGTGCAAATTTTTTTTTTCAAACTTTGAAGAAGAGAATCACACTAGCAATTTTTTTTTTGAGCAAGAACAACAACCACGAAATTTTCCCTTCACAAATAGAATCAAAGTGTAATTTTTTTTTTTTTGATAGTTTGTTGGTTTAAAAGAAGAAAGAAGATAGGTAGAAGATGAAGAACAAAACTCAGAAATTCAACCAAAGCCTAAGCTTTGATACCACTTGATGACAACCAAATGGTGAGGTTGCCTTTGATGATCTTTTTGGTTGAATTTTTAGACACAAATTCGTGTAACACTTTGTAACCAAGATTAAAGTGAAGAAATAAATAAAATGGATGAGTAAGAAGATGATGATGGCGCCACAAAACAAGAGTTTTGATAAGCCAAGTGAGGTTCGCCACAAGAATCTTGGATTCTTGATAAGAACAATAGTTGGCTCAACCAAGAACCAAAGAGAGACAATTCCCTCACAAATGGATTTCAATCCAAATTCAACATCCAAGTTACCATTTCATGTGTTTAGGCATGTTACATATAGGGGTGTGGCTGCCAACATTTGGCTTCACCCTTTGTCTTCCCAATGATTCCATAACCCCCACATAACTAGCCTATTCATGACTTACTAAATTCACACTTAACTCAACCACTTAATAGTGACTTATTACCCTCTCTCTATCATTATGTAGCAGCCACACTTATTTCTCAAATTAAAAGTGTAACTCCCACATAATTAACAAAACATAAAAAGTCTAAAAACTTAAAGGAGTTACTATTGGTATGCAAACCAACAAGATTCCTCCCACTATGCACCCAAATTCGAAATTCTTCATAAAACCCAAGTTTATTGCACTTTATTTAATAGAAATAAACTAGAAAATGATAATATGTGAAGTGGTCGTCCAATCCCATCACGGGTCTTCAAGTTGGATGAGATAAGTAACCATTTTGTCCCCCACTCCATCAAGACTTGAACTTGGGCTTGTTTCCATCAAGGTTGACAAAATTTGGTTTATAACTTCTTGGGCTTTCTTGGCACTTGCTCTTGTCTTAGACCCACCAAGTCCTTTTAGTGCTCCTTGGTCCATGCTCCTTATTGGGCTCATATCATTCTTTATGACAAGTTGACTTGCCCCCCCTTGGCTCATATCAATATATATCCTTATTCTCATCCACCCGTACCTAAGCCCCGTTACATCCAAATAAAAGACCTCATGATATGTGTTGCATTGACATTTGTGATGTGTGTTCTTAGCATCTTGTCAAGATTAGGATTGGGGAATGCATGATGATTGAAATTGAGAGTAAATAATCACCGAGTGAGGATGTGTGAAACACTTGATAGAGAGACTGCAAGAGAATATTTTGTGCATTCAATGGAGCTAATTTTGTAGTATGCTTGATTGTTCTAAAGCATGAAACTTGTGATCAATTGGAATTTATGAATGATTGTGTGATGCTTGTCCATTCTGCAAAAGTGTTAAGAGATTGAAGCCTTGCATGAGTAATGTGCTTCACAAGAGAATTGAACATGAAAATCCATTGCTCAAACCCTTATTTGAGTTTAATTGTTTGCTTGAGGACAAGCAAAATTTCTAAGTTTGGGGTTGTGATGAATGTGTAAAATATGTTAGTTTGGAAGTGTAATTAGGAATAAGTTTGTAAATAATCTTATGAATTATAGAGAAAAGTGATAAGAAAATGCACACATTCATTTGAATAGAGTTTTGATACTTAGATTTCAATTTATATTGAAAATATACTTAAAAGATGTTGAAAATGTGCAGGAATAGTAGCCCAGCGCTCCGCCCTGGAATTGGACGCTCAGCGCGGACAGAAACGGAAGAAAACTGCAGGATGTAGGGCAGACACCAGTGCCCAGCGCTGGTGTTGGGGCGCTCAGCGCCAGGAGGAACACAGCAAGGGACGCCCAGCGCCCATGATGCAGCAGCAGCAGACAGAGAGCAATGTTTGGGCGCCCAGCGCAGGCCAGGGACGCCCAGCACTGGCAGACGAGCAGAACCAGTATAATTCGCATTTCTGCAGTTGAGTTGGGGTCTTTTGGGCTCATTTTTACACTTCTCACACTGAGGTTCATCATTTCTCTCTGCATCCATTGGAGATCCAAGCTTGGGAACAAGATTTGGAGCTTCCATGGCTTCCTCCACTCACATCCACTCAAGTTTCTTCTTCTCTTCTCTTTTTACTATGAGTTGTTAGATATCTTAGGTTAGGTTAGGATGATTCTAATTGGATTCTTGATGTAATTGACTTTGATTCTGATTTCAATTCTATTTCATTAAATTAGAGTGATTTGCTTCTATGCTTAATGCTTCTATTGATTGATCAACTCTAGATTGATGTTAGATTCAATTTCACAATTGGAAAATTGGTTATTGGATTGGAATTGAAGTAGATTACCATTGGAATGTTGATTCTAGGAATAGAACTATGTTCCAATGCATTCTTATGAATCGCATGCTTAATGTTTGTGCAAATGCTTGAATGACCTAAGGAATTAGGCTTCTTGATTGGTACAAAAGGATTATCGCCTAAGGAATTAGGGATAAATCTATTTTAGTGATTTGAATGTCAATTGAGTGTAATGAATTGGAATTTGGACTGAATAAGGTTACGTTAAGTGAGAATTGGAGGATTCCGATGCCTAACCGCTTTTACCTATATTGAATACATTCTTTACTTGCATTGCATTGCATTCATTCTCATGACAACTTGTAATCAAAAATTCATAAAAACTCTTTTACAAACATGACATTCATTAGTTCAAATAGCTATTGCCTATGTCACGTTGATACTTGATCACAATCCTCGTTGGGAACGACACTCTACTTTCACTTTATTACTTGTACGATTTGGTACACTTGCCAAATTATCAACGACCATCAATGAAGCAGCTTTCCAAGTCAGAATTGGTCACGGCCTGTCCGTGATAGGCATCACGGCTGACGCACGAAATCTGGGATTTTGATTTATTTTATCTGATTTGTAATTGCTTTAATCCAAAGTTACCCTACATTATAAATAGGACTCTTAGGCTCGAAAATAGGGATCTCTTGGCTGCTACCTTAGGATCAATTTAGGATTTCTCTTCTTCTCAATTTCTTCTCTTCTCTTAGGATTTTTATGCTTTTGTTAATCAAGATTGCTATGACCATGGCAATGCTAGAGTAGTCTTTTATTTCTAGGAATTGGGGCTATGCCCAAGACTTGTTTTATGTGATGAATTGATTTTTTTTCTTTTTTGTTAATTTCAATTTGCTTTAGATTTGGTTCTTATTGTGCTTCATCCATGTGAATTGATTGATCACCTATTTGCATGTCTTAGATATTCTAGGAAGGAACTGAGAAGTGAACCCAGGTATCGGATCCATAAGAATTGAACTTAGGATTTAAATCACAAGAGTTAGAAGCAGTCCTTCGAGGGTTCATTGAATTGTCACAAACCTTAATGGGTTCAATTTAAATACAATTACCACGACAGTAGGGGTTGGTTTAATTGGGCACGGTTCTTGTATCTCGAGAGGGAACATTAACTTTATTAGGATAAATTCACCTTCAAAGCATTTTGATAATTAACAAGAGGGGTAGTCAATTTAGTAGCATAAGCAGTCTTGTTGGTAACCGAATTCCTGGAAATCTCTTTTAATTTGAAAATCTCCAGATTTGATTTGCTTTGCGATTCTGTTTGATTACGTTTTAAATACTTGATTTGTTAGTTAATCCTTATTTCAAAAACCAAATCTTTTTCTTGTTTAGTTTAATTGA
This sequence comes from Sophora flavescens, assembly GCA_030762895.1. Classification (NCBI taxonomy): domain Eukaryota; kingdom Viridiplantae; phylum Streptophyta; class Magnoliopsida; order Fabales; family Fabaceae; genus Sophora; species Sophora flavescens. Next base: position 78,769,424 of record CM061068.1, read on the forward strand.
TTTAATAATTATTTTTTGTTCAAGATCACGGTTTCTGTGGGTTCGATCTTTTTATTACTTGACGACGAAACCGTACACTTGCGGATTCACGCTATCACAGATCTACCGAGTAACACTCACAGAGTGAATAGGTATTTAAGGTAGGTAAGATTGCAATAAAGACTTCTCAATAAATACAAATGATTTGAGCATAGAAGTTTTCTATGAAGAACTTAAAAGATCTTTGAATGCTTGAGAGTATTGAATGCGTGAGTTAATGTATCAGGTGTGTGTCTTCAATGGTCTTCAAAGTCTTCTATTTATACTCATGAGAGATAAGTCCGTTGAGGAGAGTTCTTCAGCTGAGTATTCTTTTGTTCTTCATCAATAAATGCCAATAGAGTCGTTCTGGTCTTGTATTTAATGTTTATGATCGTTGGTGAGCTTCAAGACAAATTGAACATGGGTTGGCATATCTTTATCAGAGTGTAGTTTGATTCAGAGCAGCGTTTGTTGCTTTTCAGACTTGGGCAGCGCGACTTTCCTTATTTGTGCTAAGTGGGTCTGTGTTCAAGTAAAGTTCATTTTGCTTTTTGCAACAAAAGGATTCTTCAGGCACGGAATGGTACATTGAGCTTTCTGATATCGGATTTCTTTATTCGAAGTAATATGAGAATAGTCGTTGTGTTTGAATATTGTTGAAGCGGGGGACTTTCAGTTGCTTTGTTCATAATTTGGTAGAGATCGAGTCATTGTTCAAACGCATCTTTAAGACTTTGTTTCTTTGTCATGAGACTCTTGTATACTGATCTGCACACTTAATACACATATTAGTAGATTTCACAAGGTTCACTTAAAATCATTCTTTGTTTGGATTCATCAAAACCAGAGATGTCTAAAGATGTAGTCTTAACAATCTCCCTATTTTTTATGATGAAAAACATTGTCTAATGATTTTAATGAACTAAGGATAAATACAGATTTAAGCATAAAGAATCATATCAAGCTTATAAGAATATTCAAGTTAATTAAGCTTCTCAAGCTCCCCCTGAACTAATGCTTCCATAAAGAACTCAGACACATGATTAAGGTAGCGTCTTATATTTTGAGTTTCAACGGATAGTTATTTTAGTTCAGACATACGAATACATGTTATTTTATCCCCCTTTGTCATCAGCAAAAAGATAAAGTAACCAGATTAAATGCATCTGAAAATGACATTTTATTGACTGAACCATCATTGACTTATCACATTGCTTGACAAAGGAAACAAAAACTAAATTTGTTGTTTCTCAACAATCTTGGTGAGAAGAGCCACAACAGTTTGCATGGTTTCACGAAGACCACTGATTTCTACACTAGCTATTGGATCCATTCCAATGACAGTAGATGTCGGTGCAGCAGGATCATCAGGTGGAGATGAAAAAGAGGAGTCCGGGTCAGAAGGGATGGCGGTGGTGGGTGGTTCATACAGAACAATTTCCAGACAGTGCCAGGGAAGAGAAAGACGAAAATAGAAAATAAAAGAGAGATCAATAACAATGGGGAACAAAGAGATAGTTAAGGGAAAGAATGAATGCAACGAATCAATGGGTTGCAGACAGGGAATTCGAAAAGAGGGGATTTCTAAATTAGATAAAGAAATGAAAAGAGGGGAAAGATATTTGAAAAACCAAGTTAAATTTTCAACAGAAATTGGTAAATCAAAAGAGTAAACAGAAAAATGGTTTTCATAAAAGGACAAAGGTAAGATGAAAAGAAAAGGAGTGAAAATAAGAGTTGGTTGGAAGGGGTAGAGTTGCCTTGTTTCTGTTCTATCTTCATCTGGATATCCAATCCAGGGAATCAAGTAAGAACTGAGTTAGGAACTATCTGTAGGCATCTTGAGTTTGTCAAGCAGAGATAGGCCACATTGATGAGCTGGGTCTTGAAAAACATGAGGCTCGGGGTGACTCAAGAACGAAGTAGACCATCTAGGGAACTTCAGTTTCTGATGCTTTCTTTTCAAAAAGACAAAAGTCTTCTTGGATTTTGGATTCAACTCGGGCTTTCGACAGACAGATCCTCTGTCAGGACATATATTCAATACAGTATTGGGCTTCATGCAAGTAGGAGGATTAGGTCTCCGTTTCTAAGAGGCTTGATTCAGCTTTACTGCAGCCTGTTCAACAACAAGATTGTTGATTGCTTTTAAATCATCCGGGCTAAGAAGATCAGAATTGATTTGGTCTATAGGTAATGGTTCAGAAGTGTTGAAAGGAGTAGGTAATGGAATCAAACATTCTTGAAATAGGAATAAGAGATTGAATTTCATGAGTTGGTGAGGGGGAAAGTGATGAATGGTTGGATATGTGATCCGGTGAGTTATGAAGAATAGGTTGTGGTGATGTATGATCTGGAGTGAGATTTAAATTGAAATCTCGAACAGGTAAAGCAAGAAGATTTTCAGCAATTGAAATCTGATTGTGAAGCTGGGAATTATAAGAGGAAGAGGATGATGAATCAAAGGGTGAGGATAAAACAATGGGTGGAGAGGGTGAGGGTTCAGATGACCTAAAAGGTGATGCAGCAGGTTGCAAAGAAACTTGCACAGGTTCAGCCAACTTCAGTCTTGTAGATCTTCTTATTGGTGTAGCTTCAACAACAACTTTCCTCTCGAGTTCCTTCCGAGAGGCAACAGCAGGTTTTGCAACTATTTCCTTCTTCAAAACCTTGGAAATAGGTTGATCATCATCATCATCAGATGCTTATGAGATGACCAGCTTCCTCTTGACTTGAACCTTTGTTCTGACCTTGGGATTCAAGGGAGCAGACACTTATGTTCCTTCTGAGTCATCAGACTCATCAGTTTCTTCTTCAGATTCTTCTGATGATTTCTTGTTCTTCTCATCTTCATCAGAGTCAGGAATTCTTCCTGGTGGTCTCAGTTTCATCTGAGAGGGGGTTCTTTCATCAATGGCAATAGCCATATCAACTTTTCCAGTGAGGGGAATGCCCTTGATGTTTAGCATTCTGGTAATCAGCATCCCATAGGTGTATGAGGTTTTGATTTGGGGTTTTACCATCGTCAACATATACTTGAAAATTAAGTCATTGATGTCAACCTTCATCATATTCAGGAGATGGAATAGGGCAAATCTATCCATCTTGTTGACAGTATCCCGAGCACTTGTTCTTGGCATCACACAGTTGTTAAGCAAGACATGCAAAAACCTTCATTTTGGAATCATTTTGGAGGCAACCTTGTTTGTAGGGTTGGATACTCCATAGACAACATGATGAACTATTTCTTCACCGTATTCAGCTTCCCAATCATTTGTAAAAGCAGCACCTTCCCTAAGGCAGTCGCTCGCTTTTTGTGTACTGTTGAGAGTGAATGAATAGGGTTTTCCATTACACTTAGTTCGAATGGAAATTTGAGTCTGAGACATATTTTCTTCAGCATTTTCCCAAAATTCTTGAAGAAGTAGAGGGTAAACAGGTTCATGTAAAGAGAATAAGTTGACCCATTGTGAAGCTTCCAATTCTGCCATAACATTCATGCATCCTTTGATGATTTTTTTCATCTTAACGAATCATCCAGGAACGATCATAGATTTGTCTTCCACACTCATCCCTAATCGAGTAGCAGCATGGACAATTTTCTGAGTGGGTGCTTTGGGTGTCATGGATTTGGGTTTGAAAGAGAGGGAAAATGAAAGGGTTTCGACGGGATTTGTTCAAAAGAGAGAGAAAAGCTTTTTGAAACAGTAAAGTGTTTTAGAGAGAAAACTTTAGGTTTTAAAGAAAGAGGTTTCAGAAAAGAGCAGTTGAGAAATAATAAAGACAAAACGTTTTGAATTCAAAAACATTTTAGATAACTGCAATGTAAAGTCTCAGTGAATGATCCTCGTCATCAGACGCTTTATCGGAGAGCAGACACATTATTCATTTATGAAATGCATGTTCAGATTATCTCTAATATAAGTGAATCTATCTTCAGCTAAGGGTTTAGTTAATATATCAGCCCATTGATTTTCAGTTTTAACAAACTTAATATCAAAAACACCTTTTTGAACATAGTCTCTTATGAAATGATGTTTAATTTCTATGTGCTTAGCCTTAGAATGCTGAATGGGATTCTTAGATAAACAGATAGCACTAGAATTATCACACCACACAGACATGTTATGTTCAAAGATAGAATAATCTTCAAGTTGATGTTTTACCTATAGGAGCTGTGAACAACAGCTTGCAGCTGAAATGTATTATGCTTCTGCAATAGATAGAGCAATTGTAGTTTGTCTTTTGCTTGTCAAAGAGACTAAGCTTGCTCCAATGAATTGATATCCTCCACTTGTGCTTTTTCTTTCTACTCCGTCTCCAGCATAATCAGCATCACAGAATCCAACTAATCTGTATTCTTGTGTTCTTAAATACATCAAACCAAGATTAGTGGTTCCAAGAAAATATATAAATATTCTTTTGACGGCCTTGAGATGTGCTTCTCTAGGATCTGATTGGAATCTCGCACACATACAGACACTGAATTGAATATCAGGTCTACCGTACACTTGACGACGAAACCGTACACTTGCGGATTCACGCTATCACAGATCTACCGAGTAACACTCACAGAGTGAATAGGTATTTAAGGTAGGTAAGATTGCAATAAAGACTTATCAATAAATACAAATGATTTGAGCAGAGAAGTTTTCAATGAAGAACTTAAAAGAGCTTTGAATGCTTGAGAGTATTGAATGCGTGAGTTAATGTATCAAGTGTGTGTCTTCGTTGGTCTTCAAAGTTTTCTATTTATACTCATGAGAGATAAGTCCGTTGAGGAGAGTTCTTCAGCTGAGTATTTTTTTGTTATTCATCAATAAATGCCAATAGAGTCGTTCTGGTCTTGTATTTAATGTTTATGATCGTTGGTGAGCTTCAAGACAAATTGAACGTGGGTTGGCATATCTTTATCAGAGTGCAGTTTGTTTCAGAGCAGCGTTTGCTGCTTTTCAGACTTGGGCAGCGCGACTTTCCTTATTTGTGCTAAGTGGGTCTGTGTTCAAGTAAAGTTCATTTTACTTTTTGCAACAAAAGGATTCTTCAGGCACGGAATGGTACATTGAGCTTTCTGATATCGGATTTCTTTATTCGAAGTAATATAAGAATAGTCATTGTGTTTGAATATTGTTGAAGCGAGGGACTTTCAGTTGCTTTGATCAGAATTTGGTAGAGACCGAGTCATTGTTCAGACGTATCATACTACAGACGCATCTTTAAGACTTTGTTTCTTTGTCATGAGACTCTTGTATACTGATCTGCACACTTAATACACATATTAGTAGATTTCACAAGGTTCACTTAAAATCATTCTTTGTTTGGATTCATTAAAATCAGAGATGTCTAAAGATGTAGTCTTAACAGTTATGGTATGAACATGGGCATCAGTAATGCTTATATGGCAGAACTTTGGGGTCTTCTAAAAGGCTTGGAAGTGGCATGGGATAAAGGCATAAGAAGGCTTGAAGTTGATTTAGATTCAGAAGCTGTGGTGAAAATTATAAACAATGGACATAAGAAGAGCGATAGTAACTGTTCTCTGATGAGGAGGATTCTTAACTGGAAGAACAAGGATTGGTAGCTACCATTCAATCACACTCTCAGGGAAGGAAACAAATGTATTGACTGGATTGCAAATCGGAGCTTGGAGCAAGACTTTGGTTTCTTTTTGTTGGATCATATTCCAATAGATCTTGCAACACTAATTCATAGTGATGGTTCCGAGGTTTCTTTTCCCCGTGTAGTGAATTTTCTGTAATTTTGTTTTGTTTTGGCTTGTAGCCCTTTTAAGCATGAAAAAAAAATGTAACGTGATTTACTGAGAATGAGAGTAATTGAAAAGAGAATTTGACATTTAAAAGTAAGAATTCAAAATTTTAAATTAATGTATAGGGTTGATTATCTAGTGGAAAGTGATCCCTCGATTTGAACTCAAACTCAATTCACGATCAGCAAATTCCAAATTAACTTGTGATACCCGTAAGTAGGGAAGAAAAAAAAAAGTGACTTGTATGTAATAAAATACTTGCAAAATTTTTATCAAAAATAGTTGGTAGAAACAAAAAAAAAAATTGCATAAAAGTGTTTATCAAAAAAAAAAAACGCATAAAAGTATACTATATCCATATCATTTTACTTCCTGTTGTTAATTAACACAATTAAATATTAGGGTTTTTTCATACCACCCATTTATCATCCTCTCACCTTTTCATTTCAATTTTTTACTCAAATTTCCCTACATACCCCTAAAAATAGTAACACCTCCTCATCTATTCTCTATCGATCCATCACCATTCCCTAAATCGTGGCATGACTTTTTTAATATATGGAAACTTAGTTTACATATGTGTTAAAAAAATGTGACACATTCGGAAACTTAATTTCCATGTGTGTTTTTAATACATGGAAACTTAGTTTCCGAGTGTATTAAATTTTTTTAACATGTGCGAAACTTAGTTTCCATGTGTTATTTTTTTAACACACATGGAAACTTAGTTTTTGAGTGTGTTAAATTTTTTGGGCCATATTTATTGGGCTGCGGATGGCATGGGAGGCTGGTTTTAGATCAATCTTGGTAAAGAACTAGTGTAGTGTGTCCGTGCGAAACGCATGGGTAAAATTTCCATTAAAATTATTTTTTATTAACGGTTAATAAAAGAATATCGTTATTTGACATACTAAGACAATAGAGATAGAAAATTATATTTTGTAGGAGAGACATAATAAGGGTCTGTTTATTATGGATTAAAAAAATGATTTCACATTTTATAATTTAGATATTTTTTAGAGATATAAAAAAATAGAAGCTATTTTGTGTTTGTTTACAATGATAAAAATATTTTTTTTTTAAAAAAAATCTTTGTGATTTAAAATGTTTTTTCTCAGAAGCTCATATTACAAAAAATTTAGTCTTCTTTCATTTAAAAAAGTAACCTGATTTATTAGATTATACATAATACAGTTTATAGTCTATTCATATTGTGACAATTCATTGTTAGCATTATTTTATCATGATATAAGATTGTTATTTGTTATTAAATTATATGGTTAAATCATATTGTTACACTTTCAAGAGAGAAGAAAAAATAATATGATAAATAAATATATTTTCTAAAATTAGTTAACTTGCATGAGGAAAGAGAATAAATAAATCAAATAAATTATCAAGTGAGAAGAAAAAAATAATAAGATAAATATATTTTCTATAAATGATTATGGTTAACTTTTACGGGAAAAATGAGAAATAAATCAAATAGATTTTCAAGAGAGAAGAAAAAATAATATGATAGATAAATAAATTTTCTAAAAATGGTTAACTTGCACAAGAAAAAAGAAAAAATAAATCAATAAATTTTCAAGAAAGAAGAAAAAAATATATGATAGATAAATATATTTTCTAAATATGGTTAACTTGCATGAAAAAAATAAAAATAAATCAAATATATTTTAAAGAGAAAAGAAGCAAAATAATACGATAGATAAATATATTTTCTCAAATGTTAGATTTGCACAAATCTCAATATTGAATAAGATCACAAACAAAATACATAGTAAAAGCAACATCTTAATATTTTTTTTCTCAATGCATTCAATTTTTTACATAACAATGTGTTTATGCATAATCACATGTAGCAAGAAAGTGAAAAAAAAAAAACTTGAGAGGGGGAAAATAAAAATGTTTATATTAATCGAAGATGAGAGAGTAAAATATTAAAAATTATGATTCTGGATTTTTTTTATAAAAATAATTTAATATATAAAAAATTGATTTTAAAAATATCAAAAAAATAAAATTATTATATGAATTTCAAATATATTAATTATAATATCATAAAAAAATCAATGAGAAAAATAGCAAATTGTGAATGAGCAGGCATACCCCAAACAATAAAAAGAGAAGTAATCTCGCTGAAAGCATTATTGAGAATAATGTTAGCCTCCAGATGAAATCGGTAGAACAAAGTTTTCCAAAGGAAAGTTTTTCGATTATAATTATCTACAAAGAAGAAACCACCATATTCATTTAACACAACATTCACAATCTCATCATATATCAATCTTTGTCCAAAATTTACTTTTCCAAGCAATCAACATGCTTGCCAATCATCTCATCTCTATCATACTCAAGTTCCCTAACAATATACTCCCTTTGGTCCACAATATAAGAAACAAAACCCTAAAATACACATACCAAGGAAATACATTGGAATGAGTTAATTGTAATTAATACTCATATAAATTTCCAAAAACATCCCTTCTAATTTTAATTAATATTCCGATGGCCTATAATTAATGACGGTAATTAATAAGGGTAATATTGGAAATTAGCATTTAATAAGTGTGAAAATTATTGTATGTTTCTTATATTTTAGATAAAAAAATAGACCCATTTGTTTCTTATATTGTGGATCAGATGGAGTAAGTAACGTGAAAATCTGATAAGTCTTAATTATTGGGATCAAAAATACCATTAAGCCAAAATCAAAATCAAAATCAAAATCAAAATTTATTAGCACCTCTCTAGTATATAGCAAGAAAATGTGTTTATCCATAGTTACATATAGCAAGAAAATAAAAAAATAAAACTGGTAAAAAAACTTGAGAGGGAGAAAAATAAAAAAATGTTTATATTAATTGTAGATGAGAGATAAAAATATTAAAAAAAATATGATTTTAATTTTTTTTATAAAAATAATTTAATATATATAAAAGTTATTTTTAAAATATCTAAAAATAAAAATAATTATATCAAGTTTTTCAGTTTCTTAGTCAAAAGCATCATTAATTTCAAATATATTAATTATAATATCATAAAATAAATCGATGAGATAAAAAACTTTGGTGAGAGAGGTGGAATTATAATGATAAAATTAAGTTAAAAAGCTTATTAAATAAAAATGTAAGTAAAAAAAATAATAATATGAAATGATGTATGAAGAATAAAATAATATGGAAAACTCTATAACTTGATACCTCAATTTACTATTCATCTACAGTAAAAAAATTTGGATGATGTTTAGTAAATATAGATGTAGATGATTCACTTTCTATCATTCAAGCAATTCAGAATAAATTCAGTTCGGAAATCAAACTCCCTTTGATTGCTAAAATTAGAGAAAAAAATTGTTGGGTAGATTGACTAGCTAACATAAGCCTATCATAATGGCTTTGAGGAAATTGTTCTCCTCCTCCTAGTGGATGATATGTCAAAGACCTCCTTATCCCGCTTAGTGGGATGGTAGTTTTTATTTTCTTTGGGCTCAAGCCCCTCTTGTAATTTTTTTTTTTTATAAATTGTTTGAATTTTTATAGATTAATAATATTATATCATTTTTTTTACCAATATCATTTTTAGTTTAAATTCCAACAGATAAGGCTTCAAGATCTTGTGAAGATTCAGTAAAAAAAAAAAAGGTCTTGTGAAGATTAATAATGTTGACGCTGTCGGCCTGTCGAATAAGATTGTGGAAACCTGCTGGATCATGCTTTGACCCATTGGGCCTTTTCTTTTATTACTAAGGTAAGGATCCTGGATCACTATGTTGAATTTGTTACTTCACATTCTTGTTGATATATTAAAATCGCTTTGAAAAAATAAAATAAATAGACGGCACACTAGAAAATGAGACTTGTATTAGCTTTATATAAGGAAAACAATGAGTAAATCGAATAACAAAAACATCCCTAAAGTTGCAAAACGTTATTCCATTTAGTTTATCCGTCAACATGACTGATGTGAAACATTAAGTGCGTAGGTGACACCCATGTAAACATCCATGTGGCCTCTACATCACAGAATGCAATTTCAGGGACCAAAGACCATAATTTCAGGATCAAATCAATACTCCTTTCTCTATTCCCATCTCTTCCTTCTTCTCCCACTGGCCACCTCTCCCGTCTCTTCTCCCTCTTCCTCTTCTTCTCCTTCCATTCCTCCCTCCCTCCTCTCCTCCCCCTTCTTCATTCTCATCCTTGGACCAAACATCCTTTCAGAAGGAGAGGAAGGAAAAGAAGGGGACCACGATTGACACGTTTTAGAATTTGGGACTTAAAATGTACGTTTTCCAAACAAGGGATTAAAATCGAACATGACCCAAATTTGAGGGACTAAAAACATATTTAACCCAACTTTTTATGAGCTCTTCCAAATGCCTCCTTGCCGATAGTAGTAGTAATTAAACCTAGCCAAAGTATTTTGATCCTTACTAACTGAACCAATTCCTTGGTTGAGAAATTCAACCTCAAGCTTAAGATGACACACCTTATTATTTTTGAGCCAAAGACAAATTTTCTTCACAACACCACAATTTTTCTATCAAATTTATTAGTGTAGCTTTCCATATGGTGGATTGGAAGATTAACTCTTCTTAAATGGTGAATCAGTAAGTCACCATTCTTCAACATATTGCCTGTGTTTGGTGAATTACCTTATTTGATTAGAGCTTAATTTAACGAGCCTCTTGGTCCTGATTTTTATGCAATTGCTCCAATTTTAACATTGGTTGGAGTTACATTGTATCACTGTCTGACAATAAATACTATAAATAACACAACAAATGAAGAAAGAACTGAGAAACAAGACACAAGAAACTGAGTAAAAACTGTAGAGAAAATCTTACAGGCCTGATATTATATCATCTTCAATGACTTGTCATAACTATGGACAATAATAATATGATTTTCAAGTACTGTTGCTGCTTCCCTCAGTTGATCCAGGCATCAGTTCTCTCAGCATAGCCACTACCTGCAACATGTTTGGCCTTTTGGAAGGCAAGTCATCAACACACTGCAAAGTAATCTCCAAATACCTTATCATCTCTTTCACTTCCTTCACTTCTGCTTCATCTGTTCCTTGATTTACCAAAAGTAAGTCAGGGTCAATCACTTCCATTTGTTTCCCTTCACGTACCTTAATCTTGGCCCATCCCACCAAGTTAGTGTCACCAAAGTCCTCCTTATCAGTAGGGCGTTTCCCGGTAAGCAGTTCCAACATGACAACCCCAAATGAGTACACATCCCCCTTGGCAGTGCACCTGAAACTTTGGTAGTATTCTGGTGGAACATATCCTGGTGTTCCTGCTAATGTGCTCACACTAAGATGTGTGTCAAGTGCACTTATTAGTCTTGCCATTCCGAAATCGGAGACCCTTGACTCCAATTCATGGTCTAGTAGCACATTGCTTGATTTCATGTCTCTGTGTATGATGTGTGGGATGCAATTGTGGTGGAGAAAACAAAGTCCTTTAGCAGCACCTCTTGCAATCTTTTTCCTTTCTTCCCATGTTAAAATTCGTCGGTCACGCGTCTTTGTCCTCCCATGAAGCATTTCTTCTAGGCTTCCATACTCCATGTATTCATAAACAAGGAGCCTCTCTTCTCCAACTTTGCAGTAGCCCAACAAAGGGACAAGGTTTCTATGCTTGATCTTCCCTAAGGTTTCCATCTCAGCCATGAATTCTCTATCACCCTGGCAGCTAAGTCTAATGAGCTTCTTTATTGCAACACTTGATCCATCCTTGAGTGTGGCCTTGAACACTTCACCAAAGCCACCACAACCAATAAGGCTTGCTGCTGAGAAGCCATTGGTTGCTTCAATCAATTGAGAGAACTTGAGCTTCCTCAGCTGCCTCTGGAATGTTGCCACATTAATACTTAGGGGCTCTTTCTCTTTGTCAATCTTCCAAGTTGTGGCAGCATGTGATGCTTGCAGGCTATTAAGCATCTTGACTTCCTCAGCCTCCCTCCTCCGCACCCGCATTGCAATAGCCCACACAATTAAGACACATAGAGAAGCAACAGAAATGAGAACTCCCATGACAATGCTATTAGCCCATGATGAAGCTGAATTTCTATGCCTTCCCTTGCTAGCATCATCACTTAGATTTGGTGTGGCTTGGCTGTTGTCGTTTCGGCATTCGGGCAATGGAACACCACAAAGACCAGGGTTGTTTGCATACTGTGTAGCTGGAAGTGTACTCAGTTGTCCCCTTTGTGGAATTTGCCCTGTTAACTCATTGTTAGATAGATCAATTTGAACCAAGAATGAGAGGTTTGAGAATGAGTCCGGGATATGACCCTGCAGCCTATTATGTGATGCATCAAACACACCCAAATTCTTGAGCTGGCCAAGTGATGAAGGGATTTCACCAGATAACTGGTTGTGGGATAATTCAAGAACCTGTAAGGCCACCATGTCCCCAAATTCATCAGGGATTTTCCCGCGAAGCTCGTTGTAGGAAAGATCAAGATACTCCAAAGTCTGGTACTTGGTAAACAGGCTGAGGACAGGACCAGAATAGAGTCTTGTGAAATCACAAGTCCTCAATGTTGGGACCTGCAAGAGCCTTTCAGGTCTAATACCAGAGAATTCTAACAAACCTCCAACTCCTTTGCATGAGTTTCCAACATTTCTTACAAACACCAAAGTGTTACCTGATAGGATCCCAAACAATGATTTTGCTCCTTGCTGCCTGCCCAGTCTAGGTGGGATCTCTCCAGTGAGCTTGTTACTGTTTAAGTCCAACCACACCAAACTGCTGCAATTTGCTAACTCTGCTGGTATCTCACCTGCCAAGCTGTTGTTTCCAAGCTGCAAAACCGCTAACCTTGTCAAGAGGCCAAACTCCCTTGGTACTTCACCAGTGAGTCCATTGCTTGTCAGTGATATCCATTCAAGATTGCTGCAGTTGAACAACTGAATGGGAATTTCGCCAGTGAGGCGGTTATTGTTCAGTATAAGATCCTTAAGATTCTTGCATTGACCCAACTTTGGTGGGATTTTCCCTTCCAAGTCATTGAACCATGCTATTAGCTGTTCAAGATTCTCAAGTTGTCCAAGCTCATCAGGGATTGAACCATTGAGATAGTTGAGACTAAAATCAAGTGTCTTCAGTTGTGAGCACTTTGAAAGTTCAGCTGGAATTCCTCCTGTGATGAGATTATCTGGCATTCTCAGCTCCTCAAGTGAGGCTGCCCCTGGACATATATCTCTAGGGATAGATCCAGAAATTTTGTTTGAGCTGAAATCCACAACCCTCAATTTTTTGCAGGAAGATAATGAAGATGGAAATAGGCCAGAGATAGAATTATATCCCAACCTCAGTTCCTGTAATGATCCAAGGTTCTGAAAGCTTGAGTCTGGTAATTCACCTGACATGTTGTTGTTGGATATGTCAAGAATTTGCAACCAAATGCAAGAAGAGAAACTAGAAGGGATTGAACCTGAGATGTTGTTAAATAAAAGTTTAACTTCTAAAAGGGAAGCACATGCATTTCCCAATTCAGAAGGGATCCAGCCAGTAATTTGATTGTGGGAAAGATCTAAAGTCTGTAGTTTGTTTAGCTGTCCTAAAGCTTTTGGAATTTCCCCAGAAATCAAGTTGTGGTCTAAATTCAAAGCTTTAAGGCTAGTGCAGTTTGACAAAGAGATTGGAATTGAGTCTGATAAACGGTTTTCAGATAGAACAAGTTGCAACAAGGAATTGCAGTTGTCAATTTTCATACCAGAAATTGAGCCTGTCAAATTGTTTGAAGAGAGGTCAAGGACCTGAAGTTTATCAGAATTTTTCAACAAGTTTTCAGGTATTTGTCCTGTCAAGTTGTTGTAAGAAAGATTCACAACAACAAGGTTTGGACACTTGAAGAAAAGGTTGTCAGGGACAGGACCTGAAACTCCACCATAGGATAGATCAAGCTGAGTCAAACTATATGGAAGCTGAAGCAAAGAAGTGGAATTTACAGAAAAGCCATTCATAGACAATTTCAGAACAGACAACATATCTAAAGAAGATAGAGGATCAAGAGAAATAGTCCCAACTAAATTACTATTCCCACTGAGATCAAGTTGAGTAACTCTTCCTTGGGTGCAAGAAACACCATACCAGTTGCATGGATTCTTACTTAGCTGCCACCCTGAGAGAACTCTATTTGGATCCTTCATCATCTTTTTGAACATGAGAAGAGCCTGTGCATCAGTCTTGATGGATGAAACTGGTGCAGCTTCTTCTGTTATAGGAAACAAGATAGTCAGCATCATAAGGAGGAGTGTTACAGTAAGATGAGGAAAAAGCTGAAGTGGGTTGTTCTCCATTGTGTAAACAAGCTTGTATACAAAGCCAGAATTACACAAGTCTAGGGGAAGAGAGAGAGAGAGAGAGAGAGGTGCAAAGATGTTGCAGAGAGATGTAGTGTGAAGGTGTGTGTGTAGAGAGAGCAAAGACACAGCAAGAGTGGTGATATGATGGGAATTTGTTGTGGCAAAACCTTTACTAAAAGGAATTGCTTTATGTGTTTTATAAACTTGAAAGGAGGGAACGTGAGAAGAAGGAATATAAAATTGTTACTGGTACATTTTTATATTTAAAAATAGGTGAAAAATTATAATATATACACATATAAATTAAATTAATCTTCTCTCTTTCCACAAAAAATAAAATAAAAATAAATTAATTTAATTTTTTTACAAAATTATTTAATAAATACTGTTAGTGTAATTTTTTTTTTATGGTATCACTTGGTTTTGTTTTGGCTTTTCGGGGTGCTTAGTCTACTGTCATGGATCACCTGGGGTTTATTTTGGCTAGCTTCTAAGTTTTGGTGGTGGTTGGGTATATCCGTATATCATGTAACACTTACTTCTTGTTTGTTTGATTGAGTGTTATCTTATACATGGGTTGAGTATATCTGGTATTTTTATATTTTTAATATATTATATATTTTTTTGTTTATAAAAAAAATTAATCATAAGCTGAGACATTATTAAAAAATTTCTACTCTTTTCATAAATTGCCGTAAAAGTTAGTTATATGATGATTTATTGTTATTTGGACACATGGTAAGTGTTGGACAACGGATAAAAATATAACAAGTCCGAAAATTAAATTCTGGATGTGTAAATTTTACATGTCTAAAAATTTTACATGTTAAAAATTTAATTCTGGTAGTTTTAAAATTATATGACATGTTATTTTATATATTCAGAAATTACATTCCGGATATCTAAAATTTCACATGTCTGGAAATTAAATTTTGGATGTCTAAAATTTTACACGTCCAAAAATTAAACTCCGATAATTTTAAAAACATATGAATTGTCATTTTATACATCCTGATTTTAATTTTCGGATAATTATTTTATACATTCAGAATTTAATTTCCAAAAAAAAATACGGTGTGGGAATATGCTGCTGGGATTGTGTGTTAGAAAATCATTTCTAATTATGATTTATCTGATAAAAAAATAAGTTATGTTATTTGAATGCCTGAATTTGGACACCCAAATGATATCTCACTCACAATTATATATTATATATATACTCTATCTTAAAATACTATACATCTACATTCCATCAACACTTACATTAATTTATGATGTCTATACGAATATCCAAATTAAGATATTGAAATAACATAATTCTAAAAAAAATATTAAAAACACTAAAAGTAGTATTATTTGAGAGAATAACCCAATAAAGAATAGAATTATATGCTAATGCAATATGCAATGGGTATATAACAGATAACGCAGTTGTACATTTGTTGGTATAATAAACAGTGTAGAGCAGAAATAGAGACAGAAAGAAACAGAGAACTGAGAGAATTTAGTGACGGTATTGATTTGACTATTGGTCAAGGGGTAGGGACCCACTGGACAAAGGTCTATATCTAAAGATCGGCGCTATGGAGAAGGAAAAAAAAATAGAACCTGAGACTTTGGTATCGGCCTGTGCTCGATCCAAGAGTCACTGTCTGTCAGTGAGCGTGAGAATGTTCCTTATACATTTGCAATAATGTATTTATTATTTATTTTTGTTCACGGATTCCACACGCGTATGAGATTTGTAGATTTATATTATAAAGTTATGTTATTATATTATAAAGTTACGTTATCTTAACATAAATTTTGGAACCTTACATAAAATTATATATGTTTATTTTTATTTTTTATTTTATTTATATACACATTTCTTAAAAATATATTAAAAAAATGAGACATTTTATGATATTTTCATTTTGTATATAAAAATAATTTCTCTATATTATATAAGCGAACTATATATTATCTTATATATAAATATGAATTGGATCGGATCGAATTGATTTTTAGTTTTTATAAAGAAAATATAAAGTACTAAGTATGTTCATCGCCTATCATTTACATATATATCAACTTTTGTAAACTTGAACATTTTGATTTTGAATAAAATATACAATTTTGGACCATACGATTATCTTATTTAACAATAATGTAAACAAATTATCATTGACTTGTTGAAACTAACGTACACAATACAATACAAGTTTGTGAATTCTGATCCTCAAATAATAAAATATAAAGTGTCTTTTTTCTAAATGCATTTCAAATACCATATATAATCCATATAACACAATCAAAATATTAAAGAGAATAATGGTGTTCCTTCATAAAAGTATGAATAAAACAATGCTTAAGTATGAGTAATATTATAATTTTGAAAATAATAGTACATGTATATAGTAAGTCGGTTTGGATTGGATTGGATCGATTTTCATTAGGGGATCGAAAATCCAATCCAATCCAATAATGAACGGTTTTTGCAATTTTTTATTTTTTCGGTTTTCGATTTGTTCGGTTGTCGGTTCGTTTTTTGCAGTTTGAATTGATTTGTATCTATCAATGAACACCCCTAACCCTAACACATGTGCAACATAAGCCCTCTTTGATAAAAATAGCTGATGTTTAACAAAAATAGCTGATATATAAGTTAACTTAAAGCTAATAAACTAATTTTTAGCTAAAAGCTTATGACTGTTAACTAATTGAATTCGAAACATTTGATAAAATTAATGTTTGAACTATTTTATAATTTTAAAATGGCATAAAATGACATATTTATAAGAGATATTGTAAAGTAGAATTTCATTATATGAATGATGATAAAATGAGAGAAAAGTCAACAGGCTATAAGCTATAAATCATAAGCTAAATAAAATAGCCTAAAAAAAATTATAAGCTAATGATATAAGTTTGTTTACTAAACACCTCTATTTTAATCAAACAAATTTATAAGCTAATCAAATAAGTTATAAATTAACATAACAGAGCATTTGTTTTGTGATTTGAAAGCATTGTTTCTCCCTTTGTGATTGCACCAATGTGCCTTCAAGACAAATCATGTACACCTATTTCTAGGGTACACTAGTAAGATGCATATGAATAAAGTGATATAGGATTAGAGTCGAAGGTGTATATATATAATAAGAAAAATTATAGTTAGATTGTAAATTTTTTGTAAACATGAAATAAAGCAGGTATAATGTACGTCAACAACATGATTTCATTTATATATAGCTGTTTATTGAATAACATTATACTTTAATCTTTGGAACAACAAAAAGGGTGAAAGTAAAGACATAGCTAGCGAGATCGATAAACACTAAACAGGCTAAAAAAAAAGGTTATTAGTATGATTGCTATAGCTACACCACCGGGATTATCTATTTATCTTTATATACCCAGTTGCACTTGAGCTATAGTCTGGACTGTATTACTATTTGCACTCGAAATCCTCGTATCATATGAGCTTTTTATTTTTTTCATAACCATGATTATTTGATTTAAAATATACCCTTTAAAGAATTGAAAATGTTTTAGTGAGGGCCCCATGTGTTGAAATCTGAAGAGAAATTAATGATAGTGTGTTATGGTTGAATGTTTCCTGGGAGAAAAAAATAATATAGGTAAACAAATAGAGGGGCCCACCATGAAGCAACATCAATGAGGTCAGTGTTAATGGCATGGGAGGTGATGATGCCCCCTTTCTCATTCTTCCTTTGCAAGCAGGGGCAGAGGCTTCCATATCACCATTCACTCTTGAAATAGTGACTGGGTTCAATCCACCCTAATCTTTAAAGTTTTAACTTTTTAGCTGGGTTTATCAAAAAAAAACAAAAAAACTTTTTAGCTGGGTTAGGGACCATGTCTTACTTTGTTACATTAACATACTCTAATTTGCAGATTCTGCTTAGGGAATCCCTGTTGAGTTGTTATGCATCACCAAGATTGTGTGTCTGCAATTAAGTGGTGAATTTCTTTATCGAAAATGATTTGGTAATATTAAGCACGACACTTAGTAGGAATTATATTATATGCCAAAGTACTGAAGTAAAATGAACAAGGATGACAATGGGTAGGGTTTGAGCAGGGTACTATAGTATCCGTCCACATATCGGTGTTTAAAAAAATTACTCATACCCGGACCTGTATTCTCGTAGGTAGCAACTTTAGTACCCTTACCCGTACCATCTGGTACCTAAATACTCGTACCCGTTACCCGCACTTTAAAAGTGACAAAGCAAAAAATAACAAAAGAAAGTTATAACAATTAAAAAACGTTTCAAAGGTCTTTTAAATCTACTACTAAATATTACAAATCAAAATATTTAAATAAATAAAAACATCAAAAAAGGAATTTTAGATACAACTAGCTTTAGAAAGTTAAGAATATTTACATTAATTTTGATTTTAAATTTTGCATTATAGTTAAAATTATATATATTAGTAATATAAATAAATAAATAAATATACATATACATATGTGTGGGTATGAGACGGGTGGGTACCATAGTACTCGTACCCGCACCCGTACCCATTCAAATTTGTGGGTAATCATCCTTACCCATTGTGCGGATAATTACCCTACTCATTGTGGGTAATTTTTGCAGGTACCCAATGGGTAGGATATAAATTATCATCCCTAAAAATGAATATATTTTATGCTAATGTGTGAGAAATGTCAAAATGAATATAGTATAAATAACGAAATTGATAAACTAAAATCCCAAAAATACATTTGCAATGTAAAAAAGGAAACAAATTTCCATTCCATATATTTTTTACTTTGTGGTGGAAAATAGTTAATTGAGAGTCCTAAATTGATGTACCAAAGAAAGGAAAAAAGTCTTAAATTAAGTTTATAGCAACAAGTCAGGTAGCTACCGAAAGAAATAATGAGTCAATTGGAAGCTCGAATTATATATATAACAGCTCTCAAACGTGTTGCTCAAGATTTCTTCATCAACCAATGACATGCATTTAGTCATACAAAGCAAACATTTCTCCTATTTCACAAACCTATGATTTTTGTCAATACAG
Source organism: Sophora flavescens (assembly GCA_030762895.1). Taxonomy (NCBI): domain Eukaryota; kingdom Viridiplantae; phylum Streptophyta; class Magnoliopsida; order Fabales; family Fabaceae; genus Sophora; species Sophora flavescens. The sequence goes on from CM061068.1 coordinate 78,788,577, forward strand.
ATTTCATTCTCATGGCTAGCTCTTCCTCCACTACTGACAATGCCATTTAGAATCTGTCCCTAACGGTTGATCCCATGCAAGTGCTATTGTAACAAGGACAAGCTAAGTTTAGGAAAATGTAAGGATAAATCTACTGAAAAAACTAAATTAGCGTTTTATATAAGTTTTAAAAAAGTATTCCCATTAGTAAGAGAATAAAAGTTTCTCATATTTGGTACAAATTTAAAAAATTTATTACCAGGCATAAGAGATTCTTTCTGTAAATAAAATTAGTGAATGATAGTTATAAATTTGGAAAAACTCTATTTTCATATGTGGAAGTGAGAAAGAAACATTCCTAAAAATGTTATTCTCAGAAACATAATTTGTCTTGGAATAAAATATTTCATGAACCAAATACCATATAAGTTCATTCATCATTTTTCTTCTTTCTCCGTTCATTACATAACTTGTTAAAAAATAACAGAATTATAAAACCTTTAAGACTTTTCTAATCTAAATGTATTGTTACACCTAAGTCATAATACCTTGACTGTAATGTTCGGGTTTAATTGGGCCTACCGCCATATTTGGGCCATTACAGCTATACTGCTATCTGATCACATCAGCAATGGCTAGCTCAGGCAAATATATACATGCAATAAATTAAATTCTAAATTTCCGATCAAGACACGCTGATTGTACGATATGTTATTTGATTATCCTTTCATATATTAACATCATACCTGCACACATTTCCACACACTTGCCATATTTATCTTGATATCATTTTCATATAAAGTAAATTCACATTCAAAAGTATATAATAAGATAAAAACAAAGGGTTGGACTACCTACCCTTAAATTCACAAAATTGGAGTATAGAATCAGTGTTATGCCTACTGAAAAAAAAAGAAGAAGTTTCTGGTTTAATTTGATATGTTTTTCTTTTTGCGTGCACTAAGGTATTATGCCGATATTCAGAGATTAATCTCTTTCAAAACGTAAATATCATCATTGTAAGTTTTGCCTCTGTCAATAAAATCTTTTTTCATATGCACAGTAGGAATCAAACCCCTAATAGTGTGCTTAAAAAACCCAACTATCTACTAAGTATTATTATCAGTTTAATCTGATATGTTTGACAAACATGATTAAATTACAAAAGTAAATTTAATATTTTTTGAGAAAAAATATTTTTAGAGAAGTTAGAAAATTGAAACTTATTTAAAAAGTTGTTGGATTATTTTAGCATGTATTAATTGGGTCACACATGTAATATTTAAATGTATTAGAACCATCATTTTAATTAGTCAAAATTAAAGTGGTCTACTTAAGGTAAAAATTATGGCTAAGGGCATAATTGTCATGAAAGATTATTGCGTATATACCATAAGCAATATTCTAATTTGACGAGAGTCCAAATTAGAAATATTGAAACTAAGGTGTAACTGATCAACAATTACTGTAAGGGGTTATGGTCCCCATTTGTGCTCTTATAGAAGGGATGCTCTCGTTCTCTCTTCATCCCCATCACAAGAGAAACCCGAAAGGGAACCCGAGGCACTCTGCACTTGGAAGATCGCAAACCCATTGTCAATCTCCTCACCTTCATCATTTCCCAATGGCAAATCCAAGTACGCTTCCGTAATTGGTTCATATAATGAATTGGTATGGGGTTCATATATTGATTTGGAATTGCGCCATGCCTTTGGTTCTTTTGCTTTTGGGTTAGAAACATGTGATTATTGGAAATATCCAACAAGTGGTATCAGTGACACCTATATCCAACAAGTGGTATCAGAGACACCCATACTTGATTCATGTACGATTTTGGGGATTTTGACTTTAGGGTTCAAAAACGGGATTTTTTTTTAATATGATACAGTATGAATTGATGCATGATTATGATGATGATTTGAGTTCTTGAAATGAATTTGGTGGTTTCTTGTTCTGTTTCATTGAAATTATGGTTTTTGCCTGATAACTCTTAGAAATAAGAGTTATTACTATCCTTTTAGCTTTATCATTGTCTTTTTTTGATCAATTTTGGAGAAGAAAGTCAAGTTTTGTTGTGCTTAGCAAATAATTGTTTTGATATGTTAAAATGCTGAAAAAGCTGTGAATTCTGAATTGTTATTGCTGAAGGTTTGTTTGAGTTTTGAGCAGGTTTTAGAGGTGAAATTGCTGAAGGAGTTGCACTGGAATGTTGCGAAATGCTACAGCTTATGGGGAGTGATTCACTACAAGACAAAAACATTTCCAGCTCAACTAATGTTCACTGGAAGACAAAAGTCTGCTGCGACGTCCAAAAAGGAAGTAGGAGAAATGCAATGCAGCAGCTGGGTGTACTTGGGAATTGGGCCTAGGATTATTTTAATATTTGAATTATTGTAAAGCCTAAAAAGTAAGGCATGAGAGAGAATGTGCAAACCCTACTTGGGGGACACTAGTACATATAGTGATAGGTCAGCCTCCTTTTAGGTAAGCTCTATACTGTGCACAGTTGCCGTTAGCTTTCACCTTTGTCCTCTCTGTAAATCCTTTCCGTTTTATGTTTAGTCTTTCCTTTATGTTCATTTTTGTCATTAAGCTCATTATGAGCTAAATTCTCTTAGCTAGGATTCTATGAATTTGTAATTAACACTGATGGGTAATTCAAAGCAAAGGATGTTATTCATTTTCTTCTTCTCTGCTTGAATGTTTATTTTAGTTTGGACTGATCAACTAAGCTGAGATACTAGCTAATTGAGTTTGGAAGAACTGAGTTAGTGGAATTGATTAGAAGATAAAGATAGAACAATTAACTGGAAAATTAATTGTGTTGAATGAGCTAGGAATAGCCTTCAAGTCTTTAAGTAGCTAGACGTGCTTATCTAATAGACGAGGGAAATTAAATTGAACTTAGGAATAAGAAGCTTTTGATGAACTCGGTTATTACTGCTGGAAAGCAAATTTTCATTTCCTGTACTAAATGTTGTAGCATCCAGAAGCATGAATTACCCTGAAGTTAAGATTACAAAGGATTAGATTCCTAGTTGTTTCCATCTCTGTTTTCAAAACCCACATTTATTGCTCTTATTACTTCCATGCACTTACAATTTCTGTGCTGAGACTTCACTACTCCCTTTACTTTACATGATTAAAATCACTCTTTATTTTATTAAGTTAAGTATAAAAGGTTAAAACTAGAATTTATATTCAAATCATTTAAATCCTTGTGGGAATGATCTTTACTCACTCTTTATTACTTGTTTGACTGTGTACACTTGCACATCTTTTTGCAACAACAAGTTTTTGGCGTCGTTACCGGGGATTGAAAATGGTGTTTAATATTTAAATTCTTTTGTTAACTTTGTCTATTTGGCTAGTACTGAGAACTGTGTGCAACTTGCTCAGCAACAAGTTTACATCTGCATGCGCAACAAGGGTACACATGAGTTTCAATTAGACCTGGAGATAGAGAAAACAACAAAGAGGCTAAGGAAGAGAACTATAGAACAAAGAGCTAGAGATCAGAACTCTGACTTAGGCTTCATGGCTCACATTCTGGGAAATGACGATGAAGATAAGCCTGGTATGATTGAAATGGCAAATGATAGGGAGAGATCCATCAGGGACTATGCCGTCTTCGATCCCCAAACCATGAGCACTGGGATTGTGAGACCAGAAATAACTACCCAGCAGTTTGAGTTCAAACCAATGATGTTCCAAATGCTTCAAACTGTTGGGCAGTTCAGTGGTGCCCCTACTGAAGATCCACACTTGCATCTAAGGCAATTTCTGGAAGTGGCTAGCAATTTCAAGATTCCTGGAGTAAGTGATGATGTTTTCAGGTTAAGGCTCTTTCCTTATTCTCTGAGGGACAGAGCCAAGACTTGGCTGAACTCTTTGGAATCCCACTCTATTACTTCGTGGAATGGCCTAGTTGAAAAGTTCTCGACTAAGTACTTTCCTCCTACTAAAAATGCAAGAATGAGAAATGATATAACTTCATTCAGGAAAAATGATGATGAATCACTGTAAGAATCGTGGGAGGGGTTCAAGGAGATTTTGAGAAGATGTCCTCATCATAGCATTCCTGTGTGCATCCAAATGGAGACCTTCTACAATGGACTACTGCCTCCTTCAAGATTGACGTTGGATGCTTCATCTGGAGGTACATGCTTGACAAAATCATATAATGAAGCTTATACATTGATTGAAAGCATAGCTGCCAACAGCTATCAATGGCCGACTGTGAGGGCCAACGCTGCTAAAACCCTTGTTGGAGTGCTTGAGGTGAAGGAATCAAATGCTTTATATGCTCAGCTAGCTGCCATCACTAACATGCTGAAAAATCTGACTGCTACCAACACAAGTAAGGAACCAGCTATGGCTGAACCTGTGGTGGCTCAAGTGAGTCCTACTTCCCGTGTTTTCTGTGGAGGGGAGCATCTATTTGAAGAGTGTCCCAACAACCCGGTATCAGTGAATTATGTGGGAAATAGAGGGAACAATGCATATTCCAACACTTACAATCCTGGTTGGAAGCAACACCCAAATTTCAACTATGGGAATTATAACTACACATTGAATTCCTCAGCTGGAAATGCTCCACAAGATACAGATCAAGTCATTCCTAAGTCGATTGAGCCTAAGTTGATTCCAGAGAGACCTCCTCCTCCATTTCCACAAAGGTTGAAAAAGGTAGCTCAAGAGAAACAGTTTAACAAATTTCTGATAATTCTGAAGCAGTTGCACATCAACATACCTCTGGTTGAAGCTCTACAGCAGATGCCTAAATACACCAAATTCATGAAAGATATCCTTACCAAGAGAAAGTGATCGGGAGATTTTGAGACAATAGCAATAACAAAGGAGTGCAGCCAGCTGTTAGAAAACAAAATTCCTCAGAAAATGAAAGATCCAGGTAGTTTTACAATCCCTTGTTCTATAGGGAATCCTTATTGTGGAAAAGCTTTGTGTGATCTTGGAGCTAGCATTAATCTGATGCCTATGTCCATTTTCAAGCAACTGAGAATTGGTGAAGCCAGGCCTACCACTGTGACTTTACAGCTTGCTAATAGATCCATTACTTACCCAGAAGGAAAGATTGAGGATGTTCTAATCAAGGTGGACAGGTTTGTGTTTCCAGTGAATTTTATTATTCCAGACTTTGAGGTTGACAAGGAAGTTCCAATCATCCTTGGAAGACCCTTTCTGGTAACTGGAAGAACATTGATAGATGTGCAGAAAGGAGAGCTTAAAATGAGGGTAAGTGACCAACAAGTTACTTTGAATGTCTTTAATGCCTTGTAATACCCTGATGAGGAAATGGAAAGATGCTATGTTATTACTGGTATTGAATCCATTGTGCAAGAGCAACTTGTAGCAACATGACAAGGCTTAGAGCAGGAGTTTGAATTGAATGATGAAAATGATTCTGGATTTGAAGAGCTAAAGATGTTAGTTGAAGAGAATCTGGCACAAAGATCTTGGGTCATAAAATATGAACCTCTGGAATTAACTGCAGACACCTTGAAGGAGAATGTTCCCTCTATTGAAAGACCTTCCGCCCTTGAACTAAAACAACTACCTTCTCATATGAAATATGCCTATCTTGAGAACAGGAAACTCTTCCAATCATCATTTCTTCCTTCTTAACTTTTGAGCAAGAAGATAATCTCCTTTCAGTTTTGAAGAGGCACAAGAAGTCTATTGGATGGCAAATGGCAGACGTTAGAGGAATCAATCCTAGTCTTTGTATGCACAGAATCCTGTTGGATGAAAATGCCAAGAATTCCATTGAAGGCCAGAGAGGATTAAATTCAATAATGAAAGAAGTAGTGAAGAAGGAAATCATCAAATGGCTTGATGCAGGAATCATTTACCCCATATCAGATAGTGTGTGGGTTAGCCCCATGTAATGTGTTCCAAAGAAGGGAGGAGTCACTGTGGTGAAGAATGAAAAGAATGAACTTATTCCCACAAGGACAATCACGAGGTGGAGGATATGCATGGATTATAGAAAGCAGAACCAGGCCACAAGGAAGGATCACTTTCCACTACCATTCTTTGATCAGATGCTTGATAGGTTGTATGGGAGAGAATTTTATTGCTTCCTAGATGGTTATTCAGGTTATAATCGGATAACATTGGCACTAGAAGATCAGCAGAAGACCACTTTTACTTGTCCATATGGTACATTTGCCTTCAGAAGAATGCCTTTTGGGCTATGCAATGCTCCGGCAACTTTTCAAAGATGCATGATGGCTATCTTTTCAGATTTCGTTGAGAAAACTATGGAGATTTTCATGGATGATTTCTTAGTATTTGGGGATTCATTCATGGGATGCTTGAACAACTTAGAACAGGTACTGGACAGATGTGAAGAAACCAATTTAGTTTTGAATTGGGAAAAATGTCATTTCATGGTCAAGGAAGGCATTATCTTGGGCCACAAGGTGTTAAAGAAGGGTTTAGAGGTGGACAAAGCTAAGATAAAGGTGATTGAAAAACTTCCCCCACCTAATTCTGTCAAGGGCATTATAAGTTTACTAGGCGATGCTGGATTTTATAGGAGATTCATTAAGGATTTTTCCAAAATATCAAAGTCACTGTGCAAATTGCTTGAGCATGATAGTGCATTTAACTTCACAGCTGAGTGCATATCAGCTTTTGAAACTTTGAAGAACGCTTTGATCACTGCCCCTGTAATAGTAGCACCAGATTGGGAGAAACCATTTGAATTGATGTGTGATGCAAGTGATTTTGCAGTGGGGTTGTGCTAGGCCAAAGGCATAACAAGATTTTCCATACTATCTATTATGCTAGCAAGACCCTTATTGATGCTCAGGTCAACTAAACCACTACAGAAAAAGAGTTGCTGGTAGTTGTGTTTGCTTTTGACAAGTTTAGACCTTATCTGGTGGGAACTAAAGTTGTGGTGTACACAGATTATGCAGCCATCAAGTATCTTATTGACAAGAAGGATGCAAAGCCAAGGCTTATCAGATGGGTCCTACTGCTTCAAGAATTTGATTTGGAAATCAAGGACAAGAAAGGTATTGAAAACCAGGTAGCTGATCATCTGTCCAGAATTATTGAAGGAGAAGAAGCCAAGCCTCAAAGAGAGATCAAAGAGAATTTCCCTGATGAGCACCTTCAGCTGATAGAGGATGCTGCCGCACCCTGGTACGCAGACATGGTGAACTTTCTGGTAAGTGGGCTAATTCCAGTAGAAATGAACTCTCAACATAAAAAGAGGTTTTCGCATCAAGCTAAGCATTTTTACTGGGATGAACCCTTCCTGTATAAAAGATGCCAAGATCATATCATGAGGAGATGTGCTGCTGAGGGAGAACTGCAAGCCATCCTTAGTGATTATCATGCTGCTCCTTATGGTGGTCACTTTGGAGGAAAAAGAACTGCTGCTAAAGTGCTGCAATCAGAGTACTTTTGGCCCACTTTATTCAGAGATGCTCAAGAGTTTGCCAAGAATTGTGATAGATGTCAGAGGGTGGGAAATATTTCCAGAAGACAAGAGCTGCCACTCAACACCATTTTGGAGATTGAATTGTTTGATGTGTGGGGAATAGATTTTATGGGACCTTTTCCTATGTCCTATGGAAATGCCTACATCTTAGTGGTAGTGGATTATGTCTCCAAATGGGTAGAAACAGTAGCACTGCCTTCCAATGATGCAAGAGTATTCACAAAGTTCTTGCACAAGAACATATTTACCAGATTTGGCACCCCTAGAGCTATAATCAGTGATGAAGGCTCTCATTTCTGCAACAAGCTATTTGCTAAATTGCTTGCCAAATATGGAGTGAAACACAAAGTGGCTACTGCCTATCACCCTCAGACCAGTGGTCAAGCTAAAGTTTCCAACAGAGATATCAAAAGAATCCTTGAGAAGATGGCGAATCCTTCTAGGAAGGATTGGTCTTTACACTTAGATGATGCTCTCTGGGCCTACAGGACTGCTTTCAAGACCCTCATTGGCATGTCTCCTTACAGATTGGTTTATGGCAAAGCTTTCCATTTACTAATAGAGCTGAAACACAAGGCATTCTGGGCCATAAAGAAGTTTATTTTTGATGCACAAGCAGTTGGAGAGGCAAGATTGTTGTAGCTGAATGAACTTGAAGAGTTTAGGCTCTTTGCTTATGAAAATGTTGAAGCATATAAGAGCAAGGTCGAGGCCTGACATGATCAGAGAATCCGGCCCAGGGAACTAGTTGAAGACATGCAAGTGCTCTTATTCAATTCCAGACTAAAATTGTTCCCTGGGAAATTGAAATCAAGGTGGTTTGGACCTTTCAAATTGGTCAAGGTATATCCTCATGGAGCTGTGGATTTGTTGGATGAAAGCTCTGACAGAGAGTTCAAAGTCAATGGCCAAAGGATGAAACAATATTGGGGTGAGCCTTGTGCAAGAATGAAGGCCACCATCTATCTTTCACACCCTTAGCCACAAGTGTGGAGTCAGGCTGAGGACATTAAACCAAGCGCTACTGGGAGGCAGCCCAGATATATATCCTTTTGCTTAGTTAGTTAATTTTAATTTTAGTTTTAATTAGTTTCAGTTTAGTTTAAGTAACTATATGTTGTTAACCCCTGTAAGTGTAGGCTGTAGCAGTCTCATGTCATTGGGTTGTGCTGGAGATTTGGGTCACAAGGGTCAAGTCGAGCCCAATTATAGAGTGCTGGGGGAGGTGACTGTTTAGACAGCACAAAAGCCCAAGTTCAATTGTAATAATTTTTGAATTTCCAATTTTAAAAGTTGAACGGTTTTGGGGGGAGGAGTTATAGAAATCGTGGGGAATGAAAGTTGTCCCTAACCACCCATTAATGACCGCCATCCTCTCCACCACTCACATCCACCCCCAACCTCTCACCTCAACCTTCTGCCCTCTATTAAAGCCCTTGTCTTCTCTTCCCTAACCCTACACTTGACCCTACTTCTCATACTTTCTGTCTCACCCATCCCATCACTGTCTGTCAACATCAACCTAACCCACTTTCATCCACTTCAAATATCATGGGAAAATCAAACACCTAAGCTTCCAAGAAACCCATGGCCGTTCTTTCTACTTCTTCCTTTGAGGATTTTGACAAAACCTTTGTGGATGAGGAGATCAAATTGAAGTATGAAAATGAGATTAAGAAACGGAGGTTCCATTTGGAAAAAGGTTTCTTCCTCCTCGATACTGACCATTACGATCTTACTGAAGAGGTGGCCAAGTTGATTGACACCCATCAACGGAAGAAGTTTTCTGCTCACCCCAAGGACCCCATAGCTCCATTTGTGAGGGAGTTTTACTCAAACCTCACCTTGACCCAACAGAAGCACGTCATGGTGAGGGGGTCCAAGGTCTTGTTCTATGCTCCCACTTTGAACAGACACTGGGGGTTTAAGGAGGTTGAGGATGAGTACAGCATCGAGCTAGCAGAAGTTGAAGAAACTACCCTCGATGACATGATGAAGGAAGTCGCAGTGGAAGGTGCTGAATGGATCAAGCAAGATGATAATTGGAATATTGCAAGGCCTGACCTCACCCCCTTAGCCCATGTTTGGTATCACATCATAAGGCACAAGATACTCCCCACTGCTCACTTGAAAACAGTTAACAATGAGAGGCTCGTTCTCCTCTATTGCATCCTAAAGGGGAAGAAGATCAATTTGGAGAAGCTAATAGAGAAGGAAATCATTTCCTGCTCTTTCAAGCCGAAATGGCTTTTGTTTTTCCCATCATTGATTACTTCTGTGTTTGAGGAGTGGAGTAAAAGGAAAGCCAGGAGAGGAGGTCATTTCAAATAAGGGAGCTGTAGACTGGCTAGCAATCAAGCAGTTTACAGGGTCAACTTCAAAGGTGGCTACACAAGAACCACCTTCTGGGCAGCAGGATCACCTAGAGGGTTTGGAGAAGAAAATTGACTTATGCTTCAACATAATATGAAGCAGCAAAAACTCTTTTGGGAATTTTCCAAAGAAAAACACTTGTGGCAGCAAAGGACCCTTGGAATCAACAAGCTGAGACAAGGCAGCTATCCTCCCTTGCTCCCTGAAGCTCTTTTGGAACCATTCCAGTACTCTACCCCTGAACCTACAAAGTAACCTGAGCCTGAAAACCCCCCTGTGCCAGATAATGAGTTTGAGAACCCTTCTGTGAACCCTACTGCTAGTGAGCACTCAGTGAACAACTATGAGATCAGCTCTGACCGGACTCCTCCTCCACCACAAAGGAATCCCGCCCCACCTCCAGCACAACCAAGTGGCACCAAGAGAGGCAAGGAAAATATGGGTGATGCTACAGCACCTGAATGCCCCCTCCACCCAAGAAGGGAAGAATCAAGCACACAGCTCCTCCCATGATTAGGAAAACAAGGGCTGAAAGGGAAGATGAAAAGGCTAATGCAGAGACCAGTGAACATTCTGAGGATGATATGCCTCTTAGACAAAATATGGAGACCCTCAAATCTTCCAAGACTGCAAAAGCTCAACCCCAAACTGGTGGAGGGGAGGTTGTGGAGGTAGCAGGAGGTGTAAGCCCTGAGGTGGCCATTACCAAGGAGGCGGAAGCAACCAGCAAGCCTACAATGCAGTAGGTAGCCAAGTCTGGTGGGAGAAGGAGCAGTCTCCGTCTGGCTCAGCCATGAGCAAAAGTATCACCCAAGGTGCTACAACATCAGATTATCAGGATTTCTTTTTTGTCCCTCTCAGTAGTTTAATTTCTGTTTTGGATAATGGGTATAGTGGAATAGGGTTGTTTGTTTGTTTTAATTTTCTTGTGAATGAGGTCTGGTCATGCCCCCACAGTGTCAAACTGATTAATGATTAATGAAGTAGTTGGGGGCCTTTTTGGAAAGAAAAAATTGAATGAATGAATGATGTTGCTGTCCATGTGCATCTGATGAAGATATTCTGTTTGTGTATCTTTAATGCAGGTAAAATACATAAATTCCATGAATTAATCTTTTCTCACCATAAATCCCCTAGCTTAAAATGGACTTAAAAAAAGAGGGGGGGGGGGGGGACTTCATTCATATTCACCAATCAATTGGGGGAATTGGGTTGTAAAGACTCTTGTCCAAGGAAGAGAAGGTGAGGTTTGAATTAGATTTCAACCTAAGTTTGGGGGGTGCGTGAGATTAAATCAAATGCTGTAGTACTCTACAACATTAATCCTGTGAGCTTTTGGGCTTCAACAGATTCTTTCATCATGCATTCCATTCACATGTTTACTCTGTCGAACTTGATTTATTTTTGCGATTGATTGCACATTTCACTGCTGCACACAAATTGGCTTGAGGCACTTTTGCTGTTTTAGCTACTGAGACTTAAAAGGTCAACCCTCAGGTAATACCCTTTGTGAACCCCTTTAAGCCTGAAACTTTCTTGTTTGTATTAAGCCACATTACAAGCTCAAATTCCCTGAAAAACAATGTACTACCTTGTTTAGATGGAGTTTGAGATTGTTTCAAAGTTGTCATTTGATTATGGGTCCTGACAAAAATGGTTCAGGGCAACCATCAGTATCATTTTTTTTTTGGGGTGGGGTGGGGGGGGGGGGGGGGGGCTATGCAATAAAAGAGAGGAAAGAGCAAATCGTCAAAGGAACAATGTCAAAATGGAAAAGCTGCAGGAAAAAAACTGCAGAATATGTTGCATTGAAGTTGTTGCCTTTCCTCCCATTTATTCAAAAAAAAAAGGAATTAAAATACATAAAATACCCGTCCTTGTCATCATAACTGTGAGCAGTAATACAGAAATGCCTAAGTTTGAGGGGGTTGATATGGACAAGAGATATTGAAATCCACCTAAATAAGCTATTGTCCAAATTAAATACACCGCACTTGAACCTCACCCCCATTACACTCAAAAAGTCCTCTTGCTGTGTGCAAATTGTGTTTGTGTTTTTGATTGGTAGAAATTTGTCAATCCTATGATAGAGTTGCATGTGAATGATGATTGAGTGAAACACCAACAAAGAGAATAAAGTAGAGTGAATAGAGTGATATGACAAATCCAATAGTATGTTTAGCCCCTTTTCTTAGGAAGATAATCTGGTAAGCCCTCACCCTTTTTGTCCAAAGGATATTTGGAAAATGCACCTAAGACTCTGTTGAGAGGTGGTTTGGGTGAAGTTTCCTTGATGAAACTGAGTTGAGAGCATAGGGATCACACACACACTCTAGAAAATGATTGAGATATGGGTATTTTGTGTTGAGAATATCTTTGAAAAATGCATCTGAGGACTGCCATGGATTTTGCTTACGTTGTTCTAATTTTGTTCTTAGTTTGCGGGTGCTTTTTGAGTGTTATTACTTGAGGACAATCAATGGTTCAAGTTTGGGGGTGTGATAACTCTTAGAAATAAGAGTTATTACTATCCTTTTAGCTTTATCATTGTCCTTGTTTTGATCAATTTTGGAGAAGAAAGTCAAGTTTTGCTGTGCTTAGCAAATAGTTGTTTTGATATGTTAAAATGCTGAAAAAGCTCTGAATTCTGAATTGTTATTGCTGAAGGTTTGTTTGAGTTTTGAGCAGGTTTTAGAGGTGAAATTGCTGAAGGAGTTGCTCTGGAATGTTATGGAATGCTGAAGCTTCTGGGGAATGATTCACTATAAGACAAAAACATTTCCAACTCAGCTAATGTTCACTAGAAGACAAAAGTTTGATGCGATGTCCAGAAAGGAAGAAAGAGAAATGCAATGCAGCAGCTGGGTGTACTTGGGAATTGGGCCTAGGATTATTTTAATATTTGAATTTTTGTAAAGCCCAAAAAGTAAGGCATGAGAGAGAATGTGCAAACCCTACTTGGGGGACACTAGTACATATAGTGATAGGTCAGCCTCCTTTTAGGTAAGCTCTGTACTGTGCACAACAGCTGTCAGCTTTCACCTTTGTCCTCTTTGCAAATCCTTTACGTTTTATGTTTATTCTTTCCTTTATGTTCATTTTTGTCATTAAGCTCATTATGAGCTAAATTCTCTTAGCTAGGATTCTATGAATTTGTAATCAACACTGAGGGGTAATTCAATGCAAAGGATGTTATTCATTTTTTTCTTCTCTGCTTGAATGTTTATTTTAGTTTGGACTGATCAACTAAGCTGAGATACTAACTAATTGAGTTTGGAAGAACCGAGTTAGTGGAATTGATTAGACGATAAAGATAGAACAATTAATTGGAAAATTAATTATGTTAAATGAGCTAGGAATAACCTTCAAGTCTTTAAGTAGCTGGACGTGCTTATCTAATAGTTGAGAGAAATTAAATTGAATTTAGGAATAATAAGCTTTTAATGAACTGGGTTATTACTGCTAGAAAGCAAATTTTCATTTCCTGGACTAAATGTTGTAGCATCCTGAGGCATGAATTACCCTGAAGTTAAGATTACAAAGGATTAGATTCCAAGTTGTTTCCATCTTTGTTTTCAAAACCCACTTTTATTGCTCTTATTACTTCCGTGCACTTACAATTTCTGTACTGAGACTTAACTACTCCCTTTACTTTACATGCTTGAAATCACTCTTTATTTTATTAAGCTAAGTAGAAAAGGTTAAAACTAGAATTTATATTCAAATCATTTAAATCCTTGTGGGAACGATCTTTACTTATTACTCTTTATTTTATTAAGCTAAGTAGAAAATGTTAAAACTAGAATTTATATTTCAAATCATTTGAAATATGGATACATAACATCAATGTTCAAATTATGGTTATGGTTTGTATATGATACAATTGTTTTGCATTTTGAATGAGCCAATTGATTCAAGAAGTTGCCAAAGTGACATCTCTTGTTAGATTGTTCATTAGAAATGTTAAATGTTTGTGTGTGTGTTTATCCATGCGAGTGTTAATCAGCCCAAATGAGAGTTACTATGCAACCGGATTGCATACATACCTATACATGATGGTAAACATGTGATAATAAGGGGCGACGGACATACAAGTGAGTGTGAGCACATGCACCGACTCACTTTTTTTTAAAAAAAAAATTATGATTGTCGCACACATTTTTTTACCCCCCATTATTGATTTATTTGAACCCATGCTACTCATTCTTCGCTTCATTATTTCTCCATCTCACTTATATTGAAAGATATGTGTTCAATAAAATTGACAATTAGCTGATCATTCAACGATTTTAAAACATGACATAGAGGACAATTATGAGGTATGCAATTTATTTGATTAGATATATTAAAATTGGCTAAGCAATACTTTTGGTCTCTTAACTTCATTTTAGGTTTCAATTTGATCCATCTTTTATTTTTTTCCCCCTAAAATGGTCCCTTATTTTATAAAGTTATACTAATGTGGTCCATCTTTTATTTTTTGTTCTGAAATGATCCCTTATTTTGTAAAAGTTAAACCCACGTGGTCCCTTTTTTTTTTGTTCTGAAATGGTCTCTCTTTTATATTCTTGTTCCGAAATAATTTCTTATTTTACAAAAGTTATACCAATGTGGTCCTCTCCATACACAATTTAAACGGAAAAGACACATTGAAACTTAAATTATAGATGAGGGACCATTTCAAAATAAAAAATAAAAAAGGGATAAAATTGAAACCTGTACTGGTTGATGAGTAAAACCCGATCACCGAGCTTGAATACCCGATCCAATAAATGTGGGAAGGATAAGATATCGATATTATCTTTAATAATCCTGATATTATCTCAATTAACCTTATCCGGTTAGAAGAGATAAAATCCCTCAAATTAAGGAGATCATATCTATCTTTAATAATCCTGCTATTATCTCAAATAACCTTATCCGGTTAGAAGAGATAAATCCCTCAAATTAAGGAAATCATATCTCAAAGAAGATTTAAGAGATAAAAGGAGATAAATCCATATCTCTTAAATATATGGGGACCCTATTATAAAAAGAGGAGAATCCAAGAGAGAGACTCACTTTTCACTAACCCAGGTGACTCACCCTTAAGCGTATTAGAGAAACTAGCTCGACCAAGAGTCTATTGAAGAGTCCTTGCTCGCTGGTATTCATCAGATACAAGATTAGAGGATTGGGATCACTACATGACCAAGGGTTGAACCTAGAACTACATCTGGCTTTGATTCCCATTGGGATACGTAGGACCAAAATATAATATTCTGTCAAGCCATAATCTAAAACAACCCCATTGTTCACTCTTGGTTTGACGTTCTATGGCGAGATTTTGGTAAGTCGGATCTCGGCAGGAACATTTGGCACCCACCGTGGGATCGAGTTGAAACTTTCCCCGGCCGTACCTCCAAACATCATTCTCCGTGTGAACCGCCCAACGCCATACTCGATGATCCACCTTCTCCAGTAAATACAATGTTGTAGGCATTGAAGGCACACTTTGTTGTAATGATGCTTTCCTCTGGAGTTGGTTCTGTGATTCGGATTTTGGGCGTCACACTCCCCGAGTTTCCACAACAGCTCGGCCTCAGAGGGAATAAGGTATCTTAGAGAGATCTTCCACCACATCTCGACCTCGGAGAGCTGAAGAAGACGTCTTAGAGAGCTCGGTCACCACAGCTCGGCCTCGGAGCAGAAGAAGGTATCTTAGAGAGCTCGGCCACCACAGCTCGGCCTCGGAGAGTTGAAGAAGATATCTTAGGGAGCTCGGCCACCACAGCTCGGCCTCGGAGAGCTGAAGAAGATATCTTAGAGAGCTCGGCCATCACAGCTCGGCCTCGGAGAGCTGAAGAAAATGTCTTAGAAAGCTCGGCCACAACAGCTCGGCCTTAGAGGGAAGAAGGTATCTTAGAGAGCTCGGCCACCACAGCTCGGCCTCGGAGAGCTGAAGAAGATGTCTTAGAGAGCTCGGCCACCACAGCTCGACCTCGGAGCAGAAGAAGGTATCTTAGAGAGCTCGGCCATCACAACTCGGCCTCAGAGGGAAGATGGTATCTTAGAGAGCTCGATCACCACAGCTCGGCTTTGGAGAGCTGAAGAAGATGTCTTAGAGAGCTCGGTCATCACAGCTCGGTCTCAGAGGGAAGAAGGTATCTTAGAGAGCTCGGCCACCACAGCTCGGCCTCGGAGAACTGAAGAAGATGTCTTAGAGAGCTCGGCCATCACAGCTCGACCTCAGAGGGAAGAAGGTATCTTAGAGAGCTCGACCACCATAGCTCGGCCTCGGAGAGCTGAAGAAGATGTCTTAGAGAGCTCGATCACCACAGCTCAGCCTTGGAGTAGAAGAAGGTATCTTAGAGAGCTCGACCATCACAGCACAACTCGGTCTAGAAGAGCTCGACCATAGTAGCTTGAGGAAATGCCTAAATCAGAGGCCACGAAATGCTCAGGTGATATTGTTCTTTAAATCTAGTTTAAATCTAATATGATTTGATATGTTTTGCTCCACGCCTTTGATGTTGTGTTATGTAGCATCATATCATATTATTTACATATTTGAGCAAAGTGATGTTCGGGTGATACCACTCCTAGAGTCACAAAATTTGCGACTTCAAAGTGCTCGACCAAATGCCCACTACTGCCATTGACAGAGAGTGTATGCTACAATTGATTGGGTAGATGCATATTAGAGCACACCAAGTGTTCGACAAAACTCTCATGGAAGAAAAATTCATGTTTCTTATTGATATTATTAGAATAATTATTGTCATCTAGTAGTATAACTATTAGATTCTTGACTAACATCGAAAAACTGGTTCCCACTAACTGTAATTCATTGATTTGACGTGATTGGTCAGTTTGAATTCACGATGAAATCAATCCAAGTAGTGGAGAAGACCTTAGTGGTCGAGTTTGTCGCTCTCGGGCTAACAAGAAGAGGCCAAGTCTGAGTTCATCAAGTCTATAATGGCCGAGCTTCTACGTACTCGACATTCCAAGGTCGAGTTTGTCCGAAACCGAGTTTATGAGTTTTAGAAAATGGAAAAGTCCATTAAATGGGAGGTGTTGGAGGAATGTCAGAGACTCGTGACACCATCCATAGTCTTAGCCCAGGAAGGAATGAGTAGATCACGGGAAAAGAAAAGTGAAAGTTCTTTCTATAAAGGTTCCCAAAGGTGATATCTCAAGGTCCAGGTGATATTGTTCTCTATCTTCCTCTCTTGATTAATGCATAATTAGATGATGGAATATACGTGTGGCATAAAACCAATAATCAATAGGTCATATTTAACAAAGTACCTAAGCTATTGGAATGATAGTATGCTAAAAACGAAGATTTTGGAATTCCCTTAAGGAAGTTTCTTCCACTTTAATGATATTAGAGGAGCCAGATTTATGCCATATATCCTTGCGCAATATGTTAAAGGCAAAAATGGAAAAATGCATGGGTAGATGACGTACACCACTCCAACCTCAAACACCAAATGAATGAGAAATGGTTTGCTTTGGAAAAAGGTCAAATCTGATTGAAAAAACCTTATAGCTTATTAGCATGGTTATTTATAGCAAGTAGAAAAAAGGCCAAACTCTACTGGAATTTTGTGAAGATTTCTATAATTGACCTCTCTTCCAATTGTCATAGTGATGGCCATGTGCTTAATTACTTGTTCATTTCTTGTCTTCTTTCATTGCTACTAAGAAAATTGAATTGACTATCATCTCAATGCCTGGAAGTTTCTTTGCATTTAAACAAGGACTAAAGCTTATAAATCGTGCTTAAATTTCTACGTTGAGCACTTCCTATTCCCAAGTACATAGCTTGATAAATCATGCTCAATAATGTTTCATGCATGACACCAAAGAATTTGGTAATTGATGCATTGGAAATATTTGTGCACTTTATGAGCACCAAGGAGCATGATCAAATAATACAGCATGTCCTTTGAGATGAGTATTCTATCTACTATGCTTAAAGATAAATGAAGACAACAGGTCGAGCTCCGGCTCCCTTGAAAATAACAGGTCGAAGCTCCATGCGTCCCTTTCCACCAGGTCGAGCTTCAGCTTCCTCAAAGCTCACAGGTCGAGCTTTGCTCCCTTAAAAACTCACAGTTCAGCTCCGGCTCCCGAAAAAAAATATCGGGGTCGAGCCAAAACTCCCTCTCAAAATTTGACTAAGAGGAAGACGAGTCGGAGCTCCTCAAATTAAAACCATAGAGGCCGAGTTAGACTCCCTCTTTAAAAATCATAGAGATCGAGCTCAAGCTCCATTTAAATGGAATAGTGTGGGGGAGAACATCTCCCTTGGAAAATAAAGTTCCATCAGCTCGAGCACTCAAACACTATACTAACTCACAAAAAACAAAAAGCCTAAAAAGGTTGACCGAGCTAAAATCAATCGAACTGTTGTCAAAACGCCGAACCTAAAAAGGCAAAAGCCTAAAAATGTTGACTGAGCTGAAAATCGACCGAGCTCAAAGTCAAAATGCCGGACCTAAAAAGGCAAAAGTCCTAAAGAGGTTGACTGAGCTGAAAATCGACCGAGCTCAAAGTCGAAATGCTGGACCTAAAAAGACAAAAGTCCTAAAGATGTTGGCAGCTAAAATCGATCGAGTTGAGGTCGAAATGTCGAACCTAAAGTGGTAAAAAATGACAAAAGGCAACGTCTCTTTTCATCTCGGCCCCTTGATAGAAGCTTCCACGCATTCAAAAAAGCTCCAAGCTTGGGGGGCTTATATATGGGTCGAGGTGTAAAGCTCGCCAACTCGAAGCGTGAAGCTCGGTCGCCCAAGGTGTTCACCGAAGTAAAAGATATATATATATAGACCGAAGTGTGAAGCTCGACCATTTACCTCGCCGACTTGGAAGGCTAAAAGAAGAGACTAAGTTTCTAAGCTCGGTCACCGAGGTTGAACGATTGACCGAGGTACAAGATCGGTCATTAAGACTCTGGTAAAAAGGGGAAGAGACCTACACCATAAACCTTAGATTCTCCAAATAAGGTTTTTAAAGGCCAAGCTCGGCTACTGTCATGAAAACTTTTATGCTTCTACTAGCTCAAAGCTTAGGGGGCTTGTGTATTGGTCGAGGAGTAAAACCCGGTCACTGAGCTTGAATACCCGATCCAACAAAGGTGAGAAGGATAAGATATCGATATTATCTTTAATAATCCTGATATTATCTCAAATAACCTTATCCGGTTAGAAGAGATAAAATCCCTCAAATTAAGGAGATCATATCTATCTTTAATAATCCTGATATTTTTTCAAATAACCTTATCCAGTTAGAAGAGATAAATCCCTCAAATTAAGGAAATCATATCTCAAAGAAGATTTAAGAGATAAAAGGAGATAAATCCAGATCTCTTAAAGATATGGGGATCCTATTATAAAAAGAGAAGAACCCAAGAGAGAGACTCACTTTTCACTAACCAATGTGACTCTTCTTAAGCGTATTAGAGAAACTAGCTCGACCAAGAGACTATTGAAGAGTCATTGCTCGCCGGTATTCATCAGATACAAGATTAGGGGATTGAGATCACTACATGACCAAGGGTTGAATATGTCTGACTTTGATTTCAATTGGGATACGTAGGAACAAAACTGTGGAGTGCCATTGTTCACTCTTGGTTTGACGTTCTATGATGAGATTCCGGCAAGTCGGATCTCGGCAGGAACAAAACTTAAAATAAAAATAAGATACCAAAAATATAATTTAACAATGCTTATTAAAAAAATTAAAATTTTACGATTTTAACATTCATGTCTTTAGATGTGAATGAAAAATCGTGACCATGGAGTGTCATGCCTATTTATCCACAACCCATGTTATGTTCAAAATTATCTATTAAATTGTTGCACTCACTTCAACAATAATAAAACTACCCAGGAATATGTTTCATAAATTTTTCATAAAAAAATCATTATTTCGCTCAACCATTAACAAACATGAAATTAATTTAAAAATTTCTTTAAATATTTTTCTGATATTCCTACATTTTGAGATATTAAAGGTACAAAAATGTTTTTTGTTTTGCATAAATCGAGGCATCATAGTAGGAGTATGCCAATATATGAAGTTCGTAGTATTAGTTCCCGTGCCATCAATCATGAAACTAGTTATATCACTTTGGAGAAAACGAAGTTAGCACCACGCGAGAGAAAAGCAATGGATTTGGATATATAATCACAGATAAACCTTCAATAACGTACGGTTTCTCTTCAATTTTTCGTTTCTTTTATTAAATTTTCTGCAACAACCATGAATACATAAAGTAACAAAAATATCTGTTCATCTCGAGTAGAGGAAAGAGAGAGAGGCTCGCTTTCTTATCCTGATTTTGAAGGATTGCATTTTGACCGTGAGAACTTGATGTTACATAAAAACTGTGTGATAATCATGCTTATTATTATTAGTGTTCAATATGCTGACCCATCGGTAATCATTTCAAAGGACAATAGTAAGGGATAACTTTGGTATGTAAATTATTTCCAAAAAAAAAAAAAACATTGGTATGTAAAAGAGGATTTTTTTTTTTCTCGGCACTTCCATAAACATGCATATAAAGCCTGAAATTCCTTCACAAATTTAAAATGAGTGAGTTTGACTCACACAGATTTGCTGTTTATGCACGCTTTGCAGGCCAGTTCCACACAATTGCTTATAGATGGCTAATGATGATATACATTCAATATGTGTTATAATTATTTTTTTCCTTTGAATTCTTAAATGTTAATTTTTTTTTCTTGGAGTCATCCTAGTACTTCTGTAATGAATATGAAAATTTATATATATAAAAAAAAAATACAATTTTTTTATTTTTCACAATACTAAGCTCTACAATATTTTTACTGCTCAAGTCTAATCGAAGTGGTAACATAAAGGTCCCATATTGTTGAGATATTCTAATGTGGGGGAAAGAAAATCCATATGTATAATCTGTATTTTCATAATTTAATTGCA
Source organism: Sophora flavescens (assembly GCA_030762895.1). NCBI lineage: Eukaryota > Viridiplantae > Streptophyta > Magnoliopsida > Fabales > Fabaceae > Sophora > Sophora flavescens. The sequence goes on from CM061068.1 coordinate 78,809,362, forward strand.
TAACTATATGTCTATAATTTTTTTTTTGACATCATATGTCTATATTTATTAACACTTAACTTTTATTTAAACATATTAACACTTAACTTAATACATACAAAATGTTCGATCTCTTTGTAACAACGTTGTTAAAGCTAGACCGGACAACAAATCGGAAAATGTTATGATTCAAGTTTAACCAATTCAATATTAGATGGTCTAACCGGTTCAAATATCAGATGGTCTAACCAGATAATGTATATATAATATAAAATTTTCTTATAGTTATAAAAATATTATAATAATTAAAAGTTAAAACAATAAATTAGAAACTGAACTTACCATCTCTATAATATAATAAGATTATTATTATTATAAAGTTAATAACTTTTATACGTTTTAATTTTTAACTTTGTGAGGATTGAAGAGTTTTTTTTTTCAGTTTTAAATTTTATTTTTTATCTCTAAAAAACGAGACATATCCGGTTTAACCCGGTTCAACATGGTTTTTGACCAGTTTTGACCGTTTAAAGTGGCCTATCCAAAGAAACGGTTTTAAATCCCGGCTAGAATCGGGCAAGAGGTCGGTTTACAGTTCAACGGTTCCAGCCAGCCAACCAGTTTTGATAACCTTGTTTTGTAATTATATAACCTTCAGAATAAGTAGCGTATGTTTATCTATTCAATATGTAATGATATTATAAACCTCAATGGAGGTCAATGTAATTTTTAAAACAAAAAGATGTCAAATATAATAGTTAAACCTTAAGGAAGGCACAAGGCTGTCCATGAGATTTTGGGTGCCCTATGCACACTGATAAAGATGTCATATATATATATATATATATATATATATATATATATATATATAACATAGTGGTTTGATTCCAACCATTAAAATCTTCATTTGTTAAGTGGTTTGTTCTATTATGACTTGTACCAAATAACTTATAGCAAAAACAAGAAACTGTATCTAACTCTTTTGAATAAACAAGCCAACCCCTATCTTGCTCCTCTCCATTAGAATAATAATGAATGTAATATGATGACGAGAAATGCCTACCAAGATACTAAGTCAATCCGTCACGGAGAAGGAGAGACAAAACAAAGGGTTTCTACTTTCTAATTCGAGAGGAAGAAGGGAGAAATGGCTGTAGTCACACACATATTTTCAATTTTTTAGAATTTAGTAATATTATATTAATTTTCTAATAAAAATAAATTTTTTATATTGTAAATTATACATTTAATTAAAATATAATATTAATTGTAAATAGTTGGGCCTATTCTCACTCCTATTTATCAGACTTGTCGAGTTTTGGGCCTGAATTTTAAAAAACAATTGAGAAGTAAAAAATTTAACTATATAAATTTTTTAGGCAAAATAGGTAGATTGGTCCTATCGTTTATTTTATTTTTCATATTGGTCCTGTAAGTTTTTTATTTTTTAAATTGGTCTTATACGTTACGTTCCTTTTCCACTTTAGTCATTTATGTCAAATTTGACCTTACAGAGTCGGATCAAAAGTCACGTGTTGGACTAAGGTGATAGCCACATCAGATCAAAACTGATAGTGGTAGGTCAAAATTGACGGAAATGATTAAGGTGAAAACATAACATAACATAACATGTATGACCAATTTGAAAAATAAAAAACTTATATGACCAATATAAAAAATAAAATAAATGTATAAGACCTTTGCCAAAATTTTATTTTAACATATACATTAGTATATATACTAAGTCAAAAGAAAAAAAAAATTTGGTGTCCCCCTAAAAAATGGGGTAGTGTGTGGTTGCACTATCATGCTTGGGACACCCTGGGAAGGCAAACGTATTTTCCATAAAAGCAGTGCTGAGCCATGGAAGAAATAAATTGTTAAGGGCTTGAGAGGATGAAATAATGAAAGATTTCGTGAATAAACAAAAAAGAAAGAATTTTATTTGGGAAAAAAAAAACAGAGAAAGTCGTACTTTAATGTCAGATGCATTCACTTTTGCTTTCTCTTTTATGTGATTATGTGATTACTACTTTGAAAATTTTGACATGGAATTTATGGGACTTTCGGTAATTTGGAGAAGGAATGTAGTTGAGGATGATTGATTGAGTTGGTGCCAGTCTTACCATGTTTTACAAACTACATTAACTTTTCTGAACTGCACATATATATCATATGGTCACAAGTCTGAGAAAATTGCATTGAAGTTCAATTCAATGCTCACAATTTACATGATTTCTTCAACTATTTACCCTTTCAGAGGGAACCTGTAATTGAAAGGGTCCCAAAGATGTGAGGCTTTTGATGCAAAGATGGAAGGAGTAAGACCATGTTGTCGTCCATGGCACGCCCGGGACCAACTTACATATCACTTCCCACTAATGGGATTTTTTTCTCACAGAACCTAAATCATTGATTGTGACCCAAAAGCCATATCCCCCTTTTGTCTCTCCAATCCCAATATTTTCTCTTCCTGATTCATGTTATTTTGTGAATCTTTGTGAAGAAAATGTAACCATGAATGGGCCTTTTTAAATGATGATAAAAAGATAATTCCCTTGGCGTGTAAGATTTGAGGCTTTTGTTGGATAGAGTGTTCGCGTTCTTTGTGACTTTTTCATACATATATATCACCTTACACATCTATAATACCGTACTCATGATGGTATAATATCATCTCTCATTTTTTACATGATAAACATCCGTTCATGTATACTTGCTTTTATAGTGTTTTGGCCCTTTAGGGTAAGATTTGTTTTTGCAGTAAAAGTTGTTTTTCAGTATCTTTTGATAAATTGATTAAATTATAAATTAGTGAGAAAAAAATATTTTTAGAGAAGTTAAATATTTGAAATTTATTTAAAAAATTGTTATATTATTTTGAAATCAATAACATTCTTTATTTCATTTCACCCTATGATCAAAACTAAACATTCAAATAAATATTATTAAGAAAAATGCTGGCATCACACTCTTTGTTACACTCCTCCTCAATACCCACTAGTGCAATAAGTGTTTTTTACGTCAGTTAAAATTGATTTTTTACGTCAGAATACTGACTGGCGTAAATACAGCTGACGTTAAATATAAAACTATTAACGTCGGTTCTTTAACACAACTGACGTTAATTTTGTCAAAATTAACGTCAGTTCTTTAAGAACGGACGTTAATTTTGTTAAAACTAACGTCAATTGTTATAAAGAACCGACGTTAAATGTCTTAATTTTAACGTCAGTTGTAATAAACAACTGACGTTAATAGTGTACTGTATATTTTATAAAATACTATTAACGTCACTTGTATCATACAACTGACGTTAATAGTTTTTTTTTTTTAAATTTAGTTTTAAAATATCACTCCCCTCAGCTATCCCTGCATTCAGTAAATATCCCAGTAACACAGAATATCACACACATTACAGAATTGCAAAGGAAAAATGGAACAATGATCCATATGTATGTCTGTTCAGAAACAATATATATTTATTAACATAGGTTATAACTAAAAATAAATACAAAAATATAAATAAAAATAAATGTATACTAAGTTTAAACTACCTATATCAATATCCCTTCGTGATGATCATCACGAGTGGCATGTACATCGTCCACCCGTGTCTCCTTGATTATAGTAGGCATGTTTGTTGAAAAAGAAGGAGTCTCAGGAATATCAAGATTTGAATCTTCATTTTCATCACTACCATTATACATGTTTTTTCCTTGGAGAACCACAGACAACCTTTTGTTAGAAGGATCAGTGATGTAGAACACTTGTTTTGCTTGGGAAGCCACTATGAAAGGCTCATTTATATGACCTAACTTGTTGAGGTCTACCAATGTGAACCCCAATTCGTTGGTTTGTACACCACCGTTACTATCAACCCACTTACATTTAAATACCGGCACCGTAAGCTTAGTGTAATCGAGCACCCAAATATCTTCAATATATCCAAAGTAAGGTCTCGGTGCTTTAACGGGTTTTGTGTCCTTTGCACTAGAGAAGTGCATTGCTTCGGTCACGATCATTACCCCACTATTTTGCATGGTACTCTTGTTATCTTGTTCCTTTGTATAAAAGGAAAAGTTATTTATGTCGTATCCGCTCCAACATATGACGTTGAAGCTAGGCCCACGTGCTAGCCATCTTACGTCATCAGAAGCAGTACTACCATCCTTAAGCATTTCTTCCTTGAACCATGGTAAGAAAGTCTTGTTATGCTTGTTCAACAACCACCTTTCGCTCATTCGAGGGTTTTCTTGATTGATTTTTCTTTTATGTTCAAATAAGAAAGGCTGAACACATTCAATGTTGTTCAATACATACAAATGTGCTTGAAGCACTTCCTCCCGATCCTTCCTATTAATTCTTAAGCCATGTGTACCCTTACCTTGACATCTGATCTCATCATGCCGAGGCTTAGGAACCCTTATAGGATCCGTGTTATGAAGGTAGTCCGAACAAAACTCAATTGCTTCTTCTGCAACATACCTTTGAACAATAGATGCTTCCGGACGATGAGGATTCTTCACGTACCCTTTCAAGATCTTCATGTAGCGCTCAACTGGGTACATCCATCTCAGAAAAACCGGCCCACATAATCTAATCTCCCTCACCAAATGAACAATTAAGTGAACCATTATGTCAAAAAAGGAAGGAGGAAAATACATCTCCAATTGGCACAAGATTGTAGCAGCCTCAACTTCCAAGTCATCCAACATACGGGGGTCAACGACTTTGCTACATATAGAATTGAAGAATGAGCACAACCGAGTAATGGCATGTCTCACATTTTTTGGAGCAATACCACGAATAGCAACGGGCAGAAGTTGTTGCATCAAGATGTGACAATCATGAGACTTTAAGCCAACCAATTTAAGATCACTAGAGACAAGCCTCTTCGTATTTGAAGAGTAACCATGTGTAACTTTGATGCCCTGAAGACACCCGCAGAAACTTTGTCTCTTTTTTTTTTGACAAAGTATGACATGCTGGCAGCAAATAAGTCTGCTTACCATCCTCAACAACTGGAGCTAACTGCTCTCGTATACCCATAGCAATGAGGTCGAGGCGAGCATTCACACCATCCTTTGTCTCGCCCTGAATGTTGAGAAGCGTCCCGATCACACTATCACACATATTTTTCTCCACATGCATCACATCAATGCAGTGTCTGACATCAAGCTTGCGCCAGTATGGAAGATCAAAGAATATCGACCTCTTCTTCCATATGTTTTTCTCAGCAGCTTTACCTTTCTTTTTGGACTTGCCGAATATAACATCGATGCCCTTTACCCTCTGATAAACCTGCTCTCCAATTAAGGCCGTCGACGCTTCTTCTGTCTCTTGGCATCCATTAAAAGCTTTTTTCATCTTACGATATGGGTGATCACGTCTAAGAAATCTCCGATGCCCATGGTAAACCGTCTTCTTTCCATGATGCAACTGAGTGTAGCATGTGCCTTATAGGGCATGCTTTATGCCCCTTGACACTGTACCCAGACAAGTTACCGTATGCTGGAAAGTCGTTGATGGTGCAAAATAACATGGCACGAAGCTTGAAAGTCTCATGAGAATACCCATCAACTACATCAACACCTTCCACCCACAGCGTTTTCAAGTCTTCAATCAAGGGACCTAGATAAACATCTAAGTCATTTCCCGGTTGCTTTGGGCCCGAAATCATCATAGACAACATCATGTATTTGCGCTTCATGCACAACCAAGGGGGCATGTTGTAAATTACCAACAGAACAGGTCATGAACTATGAATACTACTCATGTTACCATAAGGATTCATTCCATCCGTAGCAAGTCCAAGCCTTAGGTTTCTTGGCTCATCGGCGAAATCTGGAAACATAGTATCGATATTCTTCCATTGAATAGAATCAGCAAGATGACGAACCTTTCCATCACGTTTCCTCTCATCATTATGCCATCTAAGATTCTTCGCATCTTTCGCATTGGCAAACAATCACTTGAACCTTGGAATTATTGGAAGATACCACAACACCTTCGCAGGAGGACCCTTTTTTCTCATATCATCAAGATCATCATCATCATCACCACCCTTCACTTTGTATCGTGATAACCCACATTTGGGGCAATCGTGATTGTCTTCATGAACACCGGTGTACAATATGCAATCATTGGGGCATGCGTGTATCTTCTTATACTCCATACCCATAGGACACAATACCTTCTTGGCCTCATAGTTACGGCCAGGCAATGTGTTGTCCTCCGGAAGCAAGTCTTTCAACACTTCAAGCAATTCCGTGAAGCTTTTATCGGTCCAACCATTTCTCGCCTTCACACAAACCAATTTTAGCACCGCCGACAACCGTGTATGAGTAGTACACCCTGGATATAAAGGCTTATCCGCATCACCGCACAACCTATCATACACATGAGCTCGATGAAAAGATTCTTGTCCAATATCACGGATCATGTCCTCTACTCGATCATCCTCCATATCTACGTCAACGTCCTCACTTTGGGAGACACTTGCCGTACTACTCAACAACACATCACCATGCCATATCCATCTTGTATAACTCAAGAAAATCCCTTCACAAATCAAATGAGTACGTATATCCTTCACCGTATATTTCCTCGTATTCAAACACTTGACACAAGGACAACAGAACATTCCATTACTATTAGGAACATTCCTTTGAGCAAATTCTATAGATTCTCCCACCCCCTTCAAACACTCAGCACTAGTACGCTTACAAACCATCCAACTACGATCCATAACCAGATAGGTCCTGTAGATATACAAAACATATATCCAATATAAGGACAATACGGGAGATTGAAAACTATAGTTTTTGAAGATTGCCAAGCACTGATCACGGCCTGGCAGTGATGTCCATCACGGCCGTAACGTGTCAACTGAACCAGTCCATCACAGGCAGAACTGATCACGGCCTAGCCGTGATGAGCATCACGGCCGTGACAGATCAACCAGCAGAGCAACATGCACTCAAAACCAAAAATAGAGACGTACATTCCAAACAACTTAAACTCACGGTTTCAAGTTTCAACTATTGAGACTACAGTTTCAACATACACTCAAAACCAAAAATAAAAAAATGTGCCCTAAAGACTCACCAGAAATAGGTGCTCGCGTGGTGGTGGGGAGGGGAGCTCGAGTGGTGGCCAACGTTCGATGTGGTTACTAAGAGCAGAGGGACAAGGAGAGTTAGTGCGCGGGAAGGGGACAGAGAGATGTAAAGTTATTGCAAAGAATGAATGGAAAGACAGAGTTAGGGTTAATAGTGTACCTCACGGTGGTGACGAAGAAGCCCTCGTGGTGCTTATGGTGGAGATGAGCTCGCGATTAGGGCAGAGTGAGAGTGAGAGTTGGGGTTGAGAGTGAGGGTTGAGCGTGATGAAAAGAGAAAAGAGACGTACAGAGCGAAGTGCAGAAGGCGCGCGGGTGTCAACCAAAATAAAACAACATTTGACGTCAGTTGTTTGTAAAGACTGACGTTAAAGGTCGTATATTTAACGTCAGTTGTCTTAAGAAACTGACGTTAAAAGTGTATACCTTTATCCAAAAACATTAATTCATTTGACTATTTATTTAATTGAAGTAAAAATAAAACTTTTAACGTCAGTTGTATAAAAAACTGACGTTGAAAATAAATATTTTTTATTTTAAAAGCACTTTTAACGTCAGTTTTTGAAGACAACTGACGTTAAAAGTGTATATCTGCAAAAAAAAATCATTCCTTTGACTACTGTGCTAACCCATGCACCTTGAAACTTAATCCTCTTAATGAGCATTAAGTTTATAGATAAGTTTTCAAGAAAATCAGAGAGAGACTATTCTCTATATAAAGTGCCATTCTTCTGTATCAGTATGTAAATACACCCTCTTCTTTTCCTCTATATTTCGTGCGTTTTCTATTCCTTCACAATATGGTTCCATCACATTTGAAACATTTGTTATTTCTTCCTATACCTAAACTTAAAGGTCTTTGTCTTAATGGTCAAAAAACTTCTGAGGTTGAGTAAATCACATAATATGTCTCCCTCACTTTATTCCATCTCCTCCCCAAGCGACTGTGGATAAAGCACAGATGGAGCATCAAAGACTTCAAATGAGCAGGGAAGGGATCGATGCATCCATTGGAGTTTCTGAGGACAGAACTGAGAAGAAATTGATGTTGAAGCAGAAACTTTGTAATATTTTAGTGCTATGTTGCAGAAATTTTTTATCTTTTAATCATGTAATTGTAACTTATGAATCGCTTCAATGAGATACGATTTGATTATACATATAACACTTTTATGTTAAGTGTTTATTTATTTTAATTTTCACAAGAATATGTTTACTAATTCAAGCTAATTAATGTAGATTAAAAATAAACTTGTTTAATATTTACACAAGTTCTTTACACAACTGACACAAATAGTGATTTAATATTTACAAATTGTCACCACCTCATTTTTAATGCCAACATAATTTATGAATGCCAAGTTCCCGTATATTACATTATTTCCAATATTCATTCTGCACGTTTATAATTTATAGGATTATTATACTGAAGTAAAAAACCACACTTTTAACGTCAGTTGTATAAAAAACTGACGTTAAAAATAAATATGACTGCCAAATTGCCACCACCTCATTTTTAACGTCAACTTAATTTATGACTTCCAAGTTCCCGTATATTACATTATTTCCAATATTCATTCTGCACGTTTATAATTTATAGGATTAATTACGTCAGCTATTTATTATACTAAAGTAAAAACCACAATTTTAAGGTCAGTTGTATAAAAAACCGACGTTAAAAATAAATATTTTTTATTTTAAAAACACTTTTAACGTCAGTTGTATTAAACAACTTACATTAAAGGTGTATAAGTTTCTGCAAGAATTCATTCCTTTGACTACTGTGCTACTTACCCATGCACCTTGTAACTTAATCCTCTTAATGAGCATTAAGTTTATAGGTAAGTTTTCAAGAAAATCAGAATAGCTTAGTAACTTTATCCCCTGCTCCTATAAATAGCTTCCTTCCATCCTTTTAATTTTCTGCTTCACAATATGGCTCTGCCATGGAGATTAACTTCATCACTCTTTCTTCCTATTCCTAGACTCAAAGGTCTTTGTCTTAATGGTCAAACAACTTCCGAGGTTGTGTAAATCACATAACATGGGTGATAAGGTTGTGTAAATCACATAGTGTGAGTTGCTCACCTTATCATCTTTCTGGAGAATCGGCAGCTACAGCACCAGAATGTCAACTTTGGAAGTAAATGACTGTTCCAAGACCATTGCTGAAACAGATCGGGTGCACCCTTGCTCAGCCGCTCTGGAAAACTCGGTCGCTCGACTCTCCTCTCTTGCTCACCCGTGAAGGGAACGAAGCCTCAACAAATGTTTAGGATTTTAAACCCTTTCAATGTAACTTTTTATAGGATTTTAAACCCTATCAATGTAACTTTTTATAGGATTTTAAAGGATTTTAAACCCTTTCAATGAATGAGATCCGGTTTAGGTTATTGATTCAACTTATACTTCGCACATATATTTTAGTTTTCAAAACAGAAACACAAAACATCAAAGCAATTGTGAAACTAAAACTTTGAGGAAGGCAATGCGGAAGGGTACGTATACTAGATAAAAAAATTATTAAAATAACATTTAACGTCTGTTGATGAAAGAACGGAAGTTAAAAGTGAAGTGACGCACTTTTAACGTCAGTTCAATGAAGAACTGACGTTAAAAGGTTCACTTTTAACGACAGTTGTTTATTGAACTGACGTTAAAAGTGAGTCACTTCACTTTTAACGTCAGTCCTTAAAACAACTGACGTTAAAATTGAATTAATGAAGTCTAATATTTACAAAACTGCCACCGCCTCCTTTTTAACGTCTAGCTTTTGGTTAACTGACGTAAACCTTTACCGTCTAATGTATATTTTCCACTAGTGACCCCTCTATATTATTGGGTGGATTTTATGTAAGACCCACCAAAACATATGGTCCCTGATTAAGGGAGAAAAAGAGCACTTCTACTGATTAATTCTCTGCTCTCATCATTGCAATTTCATTCTTTTATAGTACGGAAATAATCCTAGGATTCGCTTCTGGAGGGATAATAAAGACAGCTAAGGCAAAATAGCAAACCCAATGAAATAAAGACAATGCATCAAAGGCTCCGGATACAATACTCCAACGTGAAGGTTGAGGATCAATCCTCCACTATTTTTAGTGGTTATAACCAGTTTAAGTACAACTGGATAGGAAAAAAAAAGTTAAATAAATAATAAATAAATTCAATATAAATCCAACTCCACCGCCTCTGTCTGAAACCAACTCCGAACAGTACGAGCTCCACCCTCCACGAAAAGGTCAGCAAGGTTCTGACTGCAAACCTGAAGGGGAGGCCAGCGTTTGAGAGAATAAAAAATAAGAGGGCTTTCAATTTTGCTGATAATCAGTTGCTCAAACTCTATGGATTTAGGCATCATGGTCTATTACGCCCTAAGAGGAAGAAGGAAAAGAACCAATTTTTCATCACCAATACCAGAACACATCCCAGAAAAAATTTCTCATATTTAAAACTAACACAACACAGACAGAGGAAGAAGGAAGAGAACTAATTCTTCATTCAATTCTAACTCTTGATTAATTCAAAAACCCGTACAAGCATTGTCTTTTATAGGCAAATATTCTCAATACAACAATATTAATATGGAAGGAATCTTAAGAAAGGCTTGGTGGTGACCTTCTGTAATACAATCTTTATCTAGATATCTTGATTAAGACTTATCTAACAACCACTGAAAGATTCCAACAAAATCTCCATGGAATTGATTCGGTTCATCACTGAGACTCTGTGCAATACCACGGAGTTTTTGATTCTACAACCAGAAGCTTTCATCCGCACAGACATCATTTAAAATGGCGACATCTGCATTTCCGAGTTCAACGACAAGTTTAAGATGGTTGGTGAGGTTGGATTTGTTACACCTAGATAGTGATTTCTTGAAAAGGTTGCCGTTTTCGATTTGGAGAAGATGTGCGTGGAGGTCGTCATGGCGAGCCTTGCCGATGAGGAGCATTGGGGTGCGGACGATGATGACGTTGGGAGGGGAGAAAGAAGGGTTAGCGATGGTAACCAAAAATGTAGATATGTGGAGGAAGAAGAAGATGGTAAGAGAGGGACTTGTCAACCTGTTGCTTCGGTTTCCCACAACTCATCTTAGCCCTTACTTTTTTTTTATGAATATATCAATGGTCCAAAATTAGTGAGGATCAGTCCTCCAACTTTACAAGGGAGGATTGAAGTCATCACTCGCATCAAAAGGTACAAACTAGCAAATTCCTAAATTCAAGTTCTTAAATTCAAATTCCTAATTCTCTTGGCACCAGCTGTCAGTCCTTCATGATTTAGTGGGCATAGTCATCCTAATCAGGAGGCCTTCAATGAGCTCTTTTGGGCTATTGTTGATTGTTGCTTCATTGTTTCTTGTATTAATGGGATGCGCATGTGGGCTTGGGGAGGTTGGACTGTTGTTATTGTTCAGGATGCTATCATCTCCATTCCCATCGAGGAGCACCTTGTCCTCAAGGTGGTAAGTGCCCTTCAAGTCAAGCCAATCTTCCCAGGAGGCATCTTCAGGAGGTAACCCCATCCATTGAACTAGAACCATTTGCCATGGGGGAGTGTAAGAGGAGTCCCATTTGGAGTTCAAAATGGACAGCGGCTCTATCATTGGTTTGTTATCAAGGAGCTTAGGTGGAAAATCCTGAACAGAGGAGATGGGACCATGGTGTGGTTTCAACAGTGAACAATGAAAAACATGGTGGATTTTGGAAGAGGAGGGTAATGTCAATTTGTAGGCGACGGGGTTAATAACTTCAACAACTTGGTAGGGGCCATAGAAACGTTTCCCCAGCTTGTTATAATGGACGTCGGTGATCGAAGTTTGGCGGTAGGGGCGCAACCTCACATAGACCTAATCTCCAACACTGTAAGATACTTCCCTGCGGTGTTTATCTGCAGAGTTCTTCACCATCAGCTGTGCCTTCTGCAATTTCTTGCGGAGCATGGCAAAAAGGTCCTCCCTGGAGGACATCAAGGCATCTACGACTTCAAACCGAGAGATGCCTGAAATGTATTGTGGAATGGATGGTGGTGGCTTTCCAAAGGTGACTTCAAAAGGTGACAAACCAGTAGTGGAGTGGGATGCTGTATTGTAGGACCACTTAGCTAAGCTTAAATATTTCCCCCAATCCAAGGGCTTATGGTGAACAAATGCTCTCAGATACTGTTCCAATACTCTATTTAGAACCTCGGTTTCGCTGTCGCTTTGGGGATGATATAACGTGCTCATGAGCAACTTGGTGCCATTAATCATGAAAAATTCTTTCCAAAAATAAATCAAGAAAATTGGGTCACGATCAGAAATAAGATTCTTGGGATAACCATGCAATTTACAAACCATATCTAAGAAAAGTTGGGCAGTCTTAAATGCAGTAAAATGAGGGGGAAGCATACTATAACGCCTTCCTTGGCGCTACATGATTACTACTCAAAACACGGAAAATAAAAGAAAATAATTTGCTGGTTACTTTCGGAAAATAATTTGTAACCTGTTCATATCTCAAAAAGTTGGGTTAAAAAAAATTCTTTTAAACTTATACTTAATACAATACCTGCATATATATACAACCATGCATCCATGCATGATGATAATATTTACATCACTAATTTTTCATTGCCACATCAGACGAATCATTGGTCAAAGTTTCTAACACTGGTAAGGAAAATACATACGTGATACATACATAATACATACAATACCAAAATCATAGGGTTTGGCAGAGAGCTAGGATTACAAAAAGGCATGGCTATCATCAGCCTAATACACAGCTAAAAGAAGTTAGCACTACCCCTATAGACAAAACCTAAGCTGGTCAAACCTAGTGGAACCCGTTAGGGAGACCTCCATGATCATCCCCAACTGGAGAAGGATCGGGTGAACCTCCTCCGACATCAATCTCAATGATGGGACCTATAGCTTCATCATCCACAGGGTGGTACTCCACCTCCTCCTCATCCTCATCCTCTACAGGATCTTCTTCAATATGATCATCTTCCTCAGGGTCTTCTTCAATCATGAAGTCATTGTCGTTCTCTCCTCCCACAACAACTATAGGTGCAAGCAACATTGGTGCGGGAGATACAGGTACAGACCCAGGTACTACCTGTAGGGGTGGAGGCTGATGGTGAGTATTCCCGGTTTCCAACAAAGTCCTCAAAACCAGCCACATAGGGGGTAGTGGCACTTCAACTGTTTTGATGCTGTGAGAATATGACGTCGCTCCTGCTTCACTTCCCTTCGTAGTATTTATAGGCCCGGTATACCTGGCGCTCCGGGCTCCATGGTGTATCACCCAAGCGCCTTCTTCCTCTCTCTTCTCAAAGGCGAGACCCAGAAACCCTCAAATAAGTTAGGTGATGCATCGGATCCATCTGTGTACCCATAACAGTATACCACAAAAGAATAGCACCAAAACAGAAAATAATGCAAAGGTGAGATACCAATATATGAGTCTTCATAGTAGTCACATACACGACTCTCACACAATAACAAATAATATATAATAATACTTTCCATAATATCATAATTATAAACATAAGGATTCATTTCCGACAAGCAAATGCATTTTGAAAAACTTTTCATGTCACTTCAATACTCACTATCTCTTTCCTAATTCTCCGGAGATCCTAACTTCCCTTCATCTAGCATGATAGGCCGTGATAATGCCTATAACACAATTGTTTCGTGTTGGGTCGGCCTTTAAATCTAGGTCTGATCCCCAATTGTTCTAGGGTATCGCGTCTCACCTAAATAATATTGAATAGTTCCTGATTGAGTACATTATGTGCTGGGTAACCGATTTCCACGACTCGAGATTGCAAATGCCCGAGCCTTCAGTGGGCTTTCGATCCCGAATGTCCCTAATAAACCCAAAGACTAAAGGATCTATCTCTGGTCTGTAACTATCCAATTTGTCAGTTCACCCTTTGTGAAACTGTAGCTTGATACACAATGGCTCGTCTTCCACAACGACATTTTAGCCACACTATGCATGTAAAACAAGGGGTTTTCGTTTTGTTTTTGTTTTTCGCATCATTCTTTCCTCGTCAAGGCTTAAAGCTCTCGACTACTTTTATTCACGTATTAAATACATTTTAATACCAACTCAAGATTTTAAACCAAAACAATGATCTTAAAATCTCTTCCTCAATTCGAACACTAGCCCGATGTCTCGGTGATCTAGGTTATTCTCGGTAGGAACACTAGCCCGACTTTACCGGCACTCCGAATTCAGCCTGATATCTCGGCAATCCAAATCCAGCCCGGGTTTTATAGCTCGACAACCTAGGTCCTTTCCACTTTCACTTCTTTCCACTTGATTTTATTTTTCGTTCAATGAAAAATAAATCGAATACAAAAGTTCAAAGGTTTCTCAACTTTGTATCATAAATACTTTTCGTCCTTGTAAATACATTTTCATAGAAGATTTTATTCTCAAAAATCCATTTTTCTGAAAAAATTAGAAAACTACTAAAATCCTTTTCTCCACTCTAAAACAAATTACAAAACTCTTAAAAAGATCCGTATTTTCCAAAAGACATTTCATATAAAAAAATCATTTTAAACATTTTCATACTCTTTGATGTTTTCCTTTTTCATTTCTTTTCCTAAATTTTATTCTATCTTCACACTTTCGTCATTTAGAATTTTCTTCTCACTTTCCTAAACATTTTCATACTCTTTGATGTTTTCCTTTTTCACTTTCTATCTCCTCAACTTGCATTGCGAAATTCTGCATCACAGCTTTGATACTATCACAATTGGCTCTTGCTTTGGCCTCAGAGATGGACAACTCTTCGGAATATTGTTCTAGAGCAACTTTCAAAGGTATTTGATCATTCCCTTACCATTCCTCTTCTTGTGGCTCTTCTACCACCACCACTTCATTTTCGTTTTGATCCATTCCCACAACCATATTCTGCTCAAATTCTGCTTCATGTGGCTCTATGGGAATAAAACATGGTGGTGGAGGTGGCAAATACGAGCAAAAGGTTTCCCAATCCTCCTTGGAGATATTATATACAAGCCTACCAGTCACACTGTCAATTTGTACTGGGATAATATGATCCAAAAATTCTATGAAGTCTCTCAAACTCCAGTTGTCCTCCAAAGTGTGACTTGAGGCATTCTCATCAGGTGGATAATAATAATTTTCCATGAATTTCGTCCACCTTGCAAAAACAGAACTCAAAAGAAAAGATCAAATATATACAGAAAAATAAAAAAATAAAAATGTCTAAATTAGTTGCCTCCTTTGTTACTAATGATATTGGCAAAACCAATCCCCGGCAACGGCGCCAAAAACTTGTTGACGAATCTAGGCAAATATACCTAGTCGTACAAGTAATACGGTGGTGAAATCGTTTATCGTTCCCACGAGGATTGGTTGCCAATTACCAATTCACAAGTTTAACAACTATCTAGACTAAAATATGACATGAAGAAAAATCAAAGTAAGTAGAATAAAACAAACAAAATCTTTTTGTATTTTTGTCGAGCACTTGGAATGCGAAAAGGGAATTCTTGTTGGGACTAGACTTCACTAAACCTTAGCCTCATGCAACACCGAAACCACCAATCCAGTTTATGCTCCAACTATTAAAATCAACCCACGAGATTACTCAAGCCCTGATTCCTCAGATGACAAGAGCCTAAATCCACTAATAGACCCTAATTCCTTAGGTGGCATATATTAATGAATTTACATTAGGATTAAGGATTACACGATTACTAATAAACCAAACCCCATTCCTAGATGCGAGGTTTACTAGGTGAATAATTCCAGATCCAGAATCGATAAGAACGTCCCCATTACAAATCAATTCTTAAAATCAGTTTATGGGTAGCTAAACCACAAAAAGCATTAAGCAAGGGAATTAAACACTAATACAAAGGCATAAACACAGATTGATAAATCAAATCAATTACATAATATTCAGTTTAGTTACATCTAATCCCAACAAAAGGGGATTATCTACTCATAGTGAAAGAGAAAACCAAAACCAGAGAAATAGAAGAAGAGGAGAGAAAGAACTCCATTGAAGCTCTCCACAGTCGTCACCGCATCCCCTCTCAGCAACTCTCTTTTAGGGTTAAGAATCCCTCTTTGCAGTCATCTGGGTTGCAGCCCCCTTCAGCAGCTCCAGGTCACTTTTTTTAGGTATAAAAGTTCTAAGAGAGTCCCCTTTTCTGTTCTGCCCGGGCCTCTTTTATAGATCAGGCATGTGTCACGGCCGTGATGGCCATCACGTCCAGGCCGTGACGTGTTCTGGAAGGGGCACGCTTTCAAATTTGGAGCATCACGGCCAGGCCGTGATGGGTTCTGTCTTTTGAGGATACATGTCACGACCGTGATGGGTATCACGGCTAGGCCGTGACAGCCTCTGACTTTTGCCTTATGCTCTGCATGATCATGGTCGTGATGGGCTCTGTTTGGCTTCTTTACTTCACTTTTCAGGCTCTATCTTCATCCGGCTCCATCATGGTCAATTTTGAGCATTTTATCATTAATTCCTGCAAAACAATACCACAACACCGCCTCACCCGTTCCAAGGTAAAAATTATCCAAAATCAAACTAATCATGCCTAAACTATATGAAAATGCATACAAAAATGTACATGAAATATGATGCGAAATCACACTATCAAAAGACCACAGCCGCAAACTCTAGATCGTGCGTCGGATAATTCATCTCATGAGTTTTTTAGTTGACGTGGCGCGTACAGTACAACCTTTCAATGTTGCATTAACACACAGCCTAAACCTTGATGTGAAGCATCGCAATACACTTCATAAGATTCATTTGGTTCAGGAAGTATCAACACTGGCGAAGTTGTCAGACTTTCCTTTATCCTTTGAAAGATTTCTTCGCATTTTGCAGTCAACGTAAAAGGTTGATCTTTCTTTGTGAGTTGAGTCAAGGGTGCGACTATCTTTGAAAAACCTTCAATGAACCTCCGATAGTAACCCACTAGACCAATAAAGCTTCCAATTTCTATCACCGTCTTTGGTCTTTCCCAAGAAAGTACCGCTTCTACTTTCGCAGGATCTACTGCAATTCCTTCTTAGGTGATCACGTGCCCTAAGAATTTCACTTCTTTGAGCCAAAACTCGCATTTGGAAAGTTTTACGTATAACACCTTCTCTCGTAGGATTTTTAGAACTTGTCGCATGTGTTCTTCATGCTCCTCATGACTCTTAGAGTAAATGAGAATGTCATCGATGAACACTATGACGAATCTATCAAGAAACGGACGAAAAATCTGATTCATGAAGTTCATGATGATAGCAGGTGCATTCGTCACTCCAAACGGCATTACGAGATACTCATAATGTCCATAACGAGTTCTGAATGCATTCTTGGATATATCTTCCGTCTTCAATCTTATTTGATGATAACCCGTCCTTAGGTCTATTTTTGAAAATACAACAGCTCATCTCAACCGATCCATCAGATCGTCAATTCTTGGTAGAGGGTATTTGTTCTTGATTATCACCTTGTTGAGTTGTCGAAAATCCACGCAGAGTCTCGAACCTCAGTCTTTCTTTCTCACTAACAGCACTAGTGCTCCCCATGGGGACATACACGGTCATATGAATTATTTTGACAAAAGGTCCTCCAGATGAGCTTTCAACTCAACAGGCTTTGTAGGTGCCATTCGGTACGGAGCGATAGAAATTAGATCGGTTCCTGGAACTAGATCGATGGAGAATTTGATATCTCTGATTGGTGCCAAACCCAGAACATTGTTCAAAAAAACGTCCGGAAACTCTCTTACAATAGGCACCGTACTTAAATCGATCTCCCCCTCGATTTCTAAGCTAGATAAAAACAATCATCCCCGATCTCTCCTTCTTTTGAAGAAGTTCTTACTTGATTGGTAGATAAAAATCCATAAATCTCAGGATCAGGAAAGGCTAAAGTTTTCTTAGCACGGTCTAAAAGAATATGGTTGGAAGATAACTAATCCATGCCTAGAATTACATCTAACTGTATTAAAGGCAAGCATATTAGATTCACAAGAAAATGTCTATCCCAAATAACGATAGGACAGTTTAGACATATAGAATTTACAACAATAGGTTTAGCAGGTGGGGTTGAAACAATTAAATCATATCTCATAGAAGAAATAGGCAATTTCAGATGTCTCACACATCCATCGAAATAAAAGAAGGCGTTGCACCCGAATCAAAAAGTATAGTTAAAAGATTACCAGCTATGTCACAATTACCTTGTATGAGATCATCAGACTGTGAAGCTACAACACCGCTCATGGTATCAACCCTTGACTTAGCGGTCGGTTTATTGGTCCTTGAATTGTTAGCAGTTGGTACAGACCTCTGGGCATTGCAGTCCTTAGCCATGTGTCCTACTTGTCCACATTTGAAGCATTTCAGTCCCTTCAACAGACAATTGTCAGTAGCATGATTCACACTCCCACACTTGTAACATCTCTGAATATATCCTTGGACTTGGTTCCTCTGACCTCCACTACCAGATACAGAAGCAACTGGATGGTACGATTATTGGTTCTGATTGTTTCTGGGTGGTCTGTAGTATGGTTTCCTCTGGTTCTGCTTTCCTCTTTGATTCTGGAATTGATTCACAGATCGAGACGGTCCTCCAACATTGCCTCTGTTATCCCTTCCTTTCTTCATTTGTTCCATTTTTCGGCACATCTCCACCAGCTCTTGAAAATTTCGAATCTGCAGTGATAACACTGACTCTTTGATTTCAAACCTTAGGCCTCCTTCAAATTTCTCGCACTTCCAGCTCTCATCAGGTTGGGCTTGAAAGAAGCTGAAATATTTAGCAAGTGATTCAAATTTCGCTGCATATTCCCCAATTGACAGATCCCTCTATTGTAGACTCAGGAATTATTGTTCTTTCTCAACTCCGGCACTTAGAGGGAAATACTTGTCCAGGAAGGCATTACGGAATACCTCCCGAGTGATTTCTTGATGATTATAAACTAGCAGTTGTCTAACTGCCTTTCACCAATATTCAACATCTCCCAATAGTAGAAAAGTAGCATAGGGAACTTTGACTCCTTCTAGGCTATGAATCAACTCAAATATTTACTTAAGTTCTTGTATCCATAAGTCTGCTTTTTCAGGATCAGTCTCTCCATGGAACTGTGGTCGATTCTGATCTCTAAAAGCTATTAAACCTCTTCCCTCCGCGGCTTGCTCAGCACGAAGCTGTTCTTGTTGAGTTTGAGCATTCATTGCAGTTGTTTGAAGAGCAATAGCAGCAGCAACATCTGCCATCGCTTGGACTGCATAGTCATTTCCACCAGCATCATAGTAATATTCTTCAAAATCACCATGGTCAGCTACTCCACCACCTCTACGGCCCCTTCCACAGCCATGACCACGTCCTCGTCCACTTCCACACCCACGTCCACGTCCACCTTCTATTTCCACAACTGACCTACAAGATATAATCAGTTAAATCGTAACCCGAAACTGAGATGTATACTCACTTAACAACACCCATTACTTCTAAGAAGTAAATTAAACAGGTCTCAATCAGAGATCACACAACTTAGACATAACAAATCTATTCCCAAAGATTCCCAAAAGACTCGACCAGCTCTGATACCACTAATATAACGCCTCCCTTGGCGCTACATGATTACTACTCAAAACACGAAAAATAAAAGGAAATAATTTGCTGGTTACTTTCGGAAAATAATTTATAACCTGTTCATATCTCAAAAAGTTGGGGTAAATAAAAAATCCTTTAAACTTATACTTAATACAATACCTGCATATATATACATCCATGCATCAATGCATGATGATAATATTTACATCACTAATTTTTCATTTCCACATCAGATAGATCATTTGTCAAAGTTTCTAACACTGGTAAGGAAAATACATACGTGATACATACATAATACATACAATACCAAAATCAGAGGGTTTGGCAGAGAGCTAGGATTACAAAAAGACATGGCTATCATCATCCTGATACACAGCTAAAAGAAGTTACCACTACCCCTATAGACAAGACCTAAGCTGGTCAGACCTAGTGGAACCCGTTAGGGAGACCTCCATGATCATTCCTAATTGGAGAAGGATCGGGTAAACCTCCTTCGACATCCACCTCAATGATGGGACCTATAGCTTCATCATCCACAGGGTGGTACTCCACCACCTCCTCCTCATCCTCTACAGGATCTTCTTCAATAGGATCATCTTCCCCAGGGTCTTCTTCAATCATGAAGTCATCGTCATTCTCTCCTCCCACAACAACTATAGGTGCAGGTAACTCAGGTGCGGGAGATACAGGTACAAACCCAGGTACTACCTGTAGGGGTGGAGGCTGATGGTGAGTATTCCCGGTTTCCAACAAAGTCCTCAAAAGCAGCCACATAGGGGGTAGTGGCACTTCAACTGTTTTGATGCTGTGAGGATATGACATCGCTCCTGCTTTACTTCCCTTCGTAGTAAGTATAGGCCCGGTATACCTGGTGCTCCGGGCTCCCGGGTATCACCCAAGCGCCTTTTCCTCTCTCTTCTCAAAAGCGAGGCCCAGAAACCCCAAATAAATCAGGTGATGCATCAGATCCATCTGTATACCCATAACAGTATACCACAAAAGAATAGCACCAAAACAGAAAATAATGCAAAGGTGAGATACCAATATATGAGTCTTCATAGTAGTCACATACACGAATCTCACACAATAACATATAATATATAATAATAATAATACTTCCCATAATATCATAATTATAAACACAGGGATTCATTTCCAACAAGCAAATGCATTTTGAAAAACCTTTCACGTCACTTCAATACTCACTATCTCTTTCATAATTCTCCGGAGATCCTAACTTCCCTTCGTAGAGCATGATAGGTCACGATAATTCCTATAACACAATTTTTTCGTGTTGGGTCGGCCTTTAAATCTAGGTCTGATCCCCAATTGTTCTAGGGTATCGCGTCTCACCTAAATAATATT
This sequence comes from Sophora flavescens, assembly GCA_030762895.1. Lineage (NCBI taxonomy): Eukaryota > Viridiplantae > Streptophyta > Magnoliopsida > Fabales > Fabaceae > Sophora > Sophora flavescens. The sequence continues at coordinate 78,830,444 of CM061068.1, forward strand.
GAATAGTTCCCCAATTGAGTACATTACGTGCTGAGTAACTGATTTCCACAACCCGAGATTGCAAATGTCCGATGTAACACCGCGGTGCCGACGACGGCGGCGAGTGGTCGTCGGTGCAAGAAGTCACGGACAAGGAGCGACTCCTGGGAGGCTTCTAGGCGGTGGGACACACGAATGAACCGATTACACACCTGAATGAGTGGGATCCTGAGACTGTGTAGGTATGGGACTATACAGTTGAGGAAGACTTATATGAATCGATTGGTACTACCTATATTAACAAGATGCATCTTCTTTTCGGGAGCCCATCACTTAAGAACTCCACAGTTAAGAATACTTGACTTGGAGCAATTCTGGGATGGGTGACATCATGGGAAGTTTTCCCAGGAAGGTGGTTCGGGGACAAACCAAGCGGAAGCTGGTGGGCATGTTGTTGGAACCAAAGTGGTTTTGGATTTAATAATCTATAAGTTTTGATGCTAACAAAATGATTAAATTTTCTTGGTAACGTATTAGTTGAGATCTAAATAGTGCTTTCAGTTATGCAGGAATGCTTTTATAAGTAAAATAAACTTGGTATAAGTTCCAAATGAAAAATACGCGTCCACCCCTGTAAACGGGCTGCTCAAGAACTGTGGTAATTTTAGCTTGTTGTTTTTTTTAGTAGACGAGGCTATAAATGAATACCTAAATAAACTGTTAGGTACAGCAAGTCCAATGACTTGAAAATAAGCGCGTCCATCTTGCCACGTCAGCAGATGAGTGCTATCCTTGAAACTCAAGTATACATCCATAGTGCCTAACTAAAATTCAGTAGAAGTCCATAGTGCCACGTTATTGGACGGAGTTTCTCTAAGAACTTAGCAAGTCCAAAGACTTGTGTGGACGAGCGCTTCTGCCACGTTAGTGGACGAGCAGAACAAAATCTTGTGTAGATGCGTTCTCACAACTAAGTAGACGGTTCTACATGTTTGATATCTTTACTACCTTAAATATGATTTAATGAAATCTGGTACACAATGAATTTATTTCAAATGATTGATATTTATTTCAAATGAATATTTGTTCTTCCCATTTGTTAAATTGGTCATCCATTGCATGTTTTCTCTGCACGTCCACTAGTCATGACGTCTAGAGCAAGTAAAATCTACGCGTCCCTACCTATGTCTTATGCGTCTACTCTTAGTCTTGTGTGGACTCGTCTATGCACACATTTATTGCTTATATTATTTTGTTCTTGAACACATTTATATAAAACGCTTCTCTTTCCTTGCTGAGTCAGCTACCCTCATCAATCCCATCAAGACCTTTTTATGGTCCCAAGTTACCAATGTCGTTTTATCATAATGACATGTCATATCAAAAGTTTTTTTTAACCTTTTGATATTCAAGATTCCTTTAAAAGTAATCTTTTCCCTCTGAGAAAGACTTTACTCTTTCATAATCTCTCGAGCTATCTCTCTTTACCTCTCTCTACTCTCCAAACCCTAAGCTCGTTGATCATTTACAATGGCATCTTTAACCTTCAACGTGGACAAACTCAACTTAGCTATAGAGCATCATTTCAACCTTAGTGGCTAAAAGATTACAATCTTGACATAAGCAAATATGTCAATGCAGCTGGCTGGGAAGGACTCTTCGCGGAGAAAGTCTCTATTTTCCCAAATCTTGTCAGGGATTTTTGGAGAAACATCCAACTGACAGAAACTGACTTCTACTCAACCGTATTAAGAAGAAACATTACAGTCTCGGAGAAGACTATTGCCAAAGCAATCTTCTGTGCTCAGGAAGGACTAGTTTTCACTGAGTCTTGGGAATAAGACTTGGGCGACTCCGAGACTATAGAAGTCTATCTCATGAAGGAGGACACGGTCAGGACTCACTCATGGAAGGTAGTTGAAATGAAGGATATCGTTCTTATCCTTCACCAGCTTCTTAACAAAGTGGTGCTTCACAAGGTTGGATCAAAGGACAACTTTTCATCTCTTCACAAGTTTTGTATCTGCCATCTTCTCGCAGAGACAAGAATCAATCTTCCAAGAATCCTTTATGGAAGATTCAGAGATGTAGTGATAAACAAGAAAAGGCTCTCTGCACTTCCTTTCTGCCACCTTCTCTCGAAGATTTTCAAGGCTCAAGGAGTATATGAGTCTCTTGCTGCCAAGACTCCCGAGGAGCAAGCGAGGTTACTGACTGATAAACCAATGTCTGCTGCAGACTTTGGAAAGATGAACATAGCCAACATGAACCTCAGTACATATGCTGTTGCTGCAATGGCTAAGACTGAGGAATTAATGGTGGCTAAAGAAGAGATGATTGAACAGAATAATGCTGAAGTCCTAGGGGTTAGAAGGGTAACCAGGCAAAAGACAACTGCTACAAGAAAGCCTGCCCTCAAAAGACCAGCAACTAGGCTTGCTATCAGGGAGCCTTCTGATGCCCCTGCTGCAAAGAGGCCAAGGAAGATTATCCTTTCTCATAATGAAGATGATGAAGCTGATGAGGATAACATTCCTATCAGCTCTATCCTAAAGATGCATAAGATCTCTGCTGTTGCTGCTGAGGCCGTTGTTCCTGATCCTTCAACTGTACCAACAAAACCACGGAGACAACCAACAAGAAAACCTAGGTCGACTAAAATTCCTAAGGTAACTATCTCTGCTAATGATCCTGTTCAATTAGCAGTTGATGACCTTGTATCTAGTTTAGAAGCTAGGATAGATGATATACCTATCCCCTCTCCAAATGACGTATATATTCCCACACCTCTCTCACCCCAACCAACACAAACAACCACCTCACAAGCCGATGATACCTGGTTAAATCAACCAGATGAAGGCATTTCCCCTGGTGCACCTTTCCCAAAACCTCTAAGAACCCTATTTCCTCCCCTCATCCCAACTTCCATCCTTTATAATGGCAAATCTGAGGATTGGGCCAAAGTAAAAAGAGAATGGAAAATTATGTTTCACTCACACCAATCTGAACCAGAACTCATCCTAAACAGATGGTATCCTCTACCTGAATATAAGGAAGAAGTTAGCCAATCTGTTGAACCCCTCTACCTACCTCACCCAGAGTGTCAATTAATCAAAACCGTACTTTCTCAAATGCACAATAATTTAGGGCCTTTAGTCACCCACCTACCTTTAGCCAAATTCCCCCCTATAAAATTTACCCAAACCTTGTCAAAACTCCTCCATTCATGCCAATTACTGATGGAATTGGGAGCCACAATATACCCGTCTGGGAGACTGACCCCAAGAGGAAGAATCTTCCTACTATTCCTGAGAAGAGAGCTAGATCATCTAAGCATGTCCCCATGATCACGCCAAGGGACACAAAATGGATGTCCTTTGAGCATCTGGTCACGCTGTCACGTACGCGCCAAAAAGCGAGCGATTTACAAAATATGTAGATAGGGAGCGACAACTCGAGTATCGTCTCACAAGGACTCTTAGGTTGTTGTTAACAGAAAAAGTCAGAATTGGGGGGTTTTAGATTGAAATCAAATAAAGAAAACAAAGCAAAGACAGAACAATAAAAACAAAGCAGTTTAAATGACTATCAAATAAGCTAAAGACGATTAACCTACTGTTCTTGGTTTCCCACTATCATTGGTTCATGTAAATTCCAAGCCCTAAGCAGATTCTAATCCCCTCCCGGTTGTAGTGTTGAATTAACAAGCGAAATCACTACTACAGATATATGTTCCTATTCCCGAATTAAGTAAACGGGGTTAAGCCCTTCGTGAACTAAGCGAACACGAATTGAACACACGTGAATTAAGCAAACGCGATTAAATATAGGAACATAACATCACCGAAATAAATCAACACAACACTATACACTCCTGAATTAAGAAAACAGAAATATATAGCATAGTATTGAAAAGAGAAAAGCAAACAAAATAGGAATTACAGAACCTCAAGTGTAAATGAAAACCAATCGCAGTAGATTAATCAAGGAGACTAGTTCTCCATTACAAAGGAAAAACAAAACTGTAAACCTAAATTCGTAGCAGTCCTATTCTAAGAGAAAAGAAGATAAACTACTACTATTGACTAACTCTACAATCTGCCATAGAACAGCAATTTATATCTGTGAGTTCTGCGCGAGCTCGCGAGGCGAACACTGTCTCGCGACGCGAATATTATGAACAGTCTGCAACGTTTGGTCTTCTCGCGAGGCAAAGTACGGCTCACGTGGCGAGGAATGGAAAAGTCATGGCTTCTGGTCTTCAGTCTCGCGAGGCGAGTCAGGTGTTCGCGGGGCGAGACATAATGGTTTGCAATTTCTGGAACAGTCACGCTTCATGTTCGCGAGGCGAATGCCTTCTCGCGGGGCGAAGAACTCCAGAATTATTTATTTTTATTACCTGCAAACACGGATTAACAGTAAGTACTTTATTCGACTCTAAAACAACTAAATTAACCTAAAAAAACTTAAACGACTCAAAATGTTGCTTAAAGACAATCAAGCCTAATTTGGGTGAAAATGAGATATAATTTGCACAAAACCATGGTCATACTAGCCATAAAACTAGATGAGCCAGCGGCTGATCAAAATACCCCAAACTTAAACTTTGCTTGTCCCCAAGCAAAATAAAACTCAAAAACTCAAAAAGACTCAAGACTTGGCAAGCTTAAAAGATTTCATCAACTTTGCACAAATTTCAAGCAATTTCATCAAAATGATTTTTCCTTCAATGTTCCCCCCTTTCAAACAAAGTAATCCCCACAATCATTTATTCTAAACATTTGAGAATTTCATCATTCAAGCAATCATTAATTTAAGCAAGGGATTCAAGTTACACACAAGAGGGAGATCACCAAATTCAAACAATCGCCTTCCTCACAAGGGCATTTAGTGTTTCACTCATCCGCTCAGTTTTTGTCTAGGCTATCAACAATTCACTCAATTTCACTTTTAAGAGCACTTCCCATGAAATTGATTTTCATCTCAAAATGGTTCCCACGGAAACATGCATGCAACATCAAAAGGTCTTTTATGGGTTATAATGAGGCCTGGCTAAGGGTAGGATATACAAAGGTACTGGGCTGAAGTCCCTAGGAACTAAGAGAGCATGAAACACTTTTACACACTGAATTTCCACTCAAGTTCCTTTTTTCATTTTTCCTTTGCCTTGGGTGACTACAGCCTTTTATTATTATTATTATTATTTCTCACTTTTTATTTATTTTATTTATTTTTATTTTTTTTCTTCTTTTTTTCTTTTTTTCTTTTTCTTTTTCTTTTGGCCCTTGGCTCCAACCTTTTTATTATATTTTTTTTTTCTTTTTCTCAATCCCAAACAACACATCATACCCTTGTAGCCACCCCAAACTTAGTTTCTTGCAACCATTCTCTTGCTAAGATTCCATGCTCTCCTAATCCTAAGATTGGGTTAACATGGTTTTTTTTCAGAATTTTAGCTTGTAACATAGGGTTATCAAGAATAACAGGCTAATTATGCTCAAAGGGGCTAACTAAGGAACATGCATTAGGAATTGGTTCTTTTCAGGCAAAGTGGTTATTTACAAAGAAAATGCCTAAATCATTTGAAGCAAACACATAGACATGCAAACCAAAAGAGATTCAATCAAATTCGGGAAAGTGCAACTTGAAAGTGATTTCACACAGTTAAAAACATGTTGGAGGCTCAAAACCTCACCGGGACATTTTTGCAAATTGTTTGACAGAGATTCTATCCCTAGTGTGTGCTTCCTATCACCCCAAACTTATCATAAATCATGCAATCATAACAAAATATCTCAAAGTTCAGTTTTCAATTTCACATGGGGATCAAATTTCCAATTTCAAAAAAAATTTCAACCTAGGGGGAAACTCATCAACAGTCAAAACATATCATGCAATCAATCTATGCAAATTCAATTAAAATCAAATAAACTTGCCAACACAAGACTCAACACACATACTCCTGATCTTCTCAAATTATTCAGGAGCTAAAAGAAAATAAAACAAAAACAAAGCAAAGCAGAAACTAACAAGAACATGAAAGTAAACTAAAGAAAAAGGGTTTAAGAAAACTCATTGGGGGTGGTTCCACCAGGATCCCACTGTCTGTGATACAGTGGCCACGGAATGCCCAAATTGTAGTATGATCCTCCCGGATCCCATGGCATGCAGCATAATGCCCACGTGGTAGACAAAGGATGGAAGCTTGTTCCATGGTCCCCTAACTTGCAGCCTTGACATGGGAGTGGGTGCTTGACAATCATGGTGACTCTGCCAAGTGCGGCGGACTTCTCACTCCCTCTTGGGTCACAGTTGAACTCTTTCTCAATAAAATCCTCCCAATAGAAGTGGGGTTCAACTTCTTGGACTGGACATGGTGCAACATCCAGAGGCTTGAACTCCATCACCGGTTGTTCCACAGTGGGAGGTGGTAAATAGGCAGAGAGGGTTTCTGGTGCTGCTTCAACTTCTTCACATTCTTCATTCACTGCGCTGACAAATCCATCACCTGCTAAACCTTCAGAAATCTCAGCACACACCACACACCACACAAAGGTTAGTGTTAGTAGAGTCAGTACATATAGTACAATAAACTGAATCAGTAAAGGCCTGAATGTCTGGAAATTCAGCACATAGTTCATCCACCCCATCACTTTCAACACATGCATTTGAATTAATTGAATCATCTACTTCCAAAGGTTCTTCATTATCCTCAAGCATGGTGAAGCAGATGTCCTCCTGATCCTCATTTTCTATGTTTCCTGGCCGAACAGGGCCCTCAACCTCATATGTCTCATGTTCCATATGGACGTTTTGCTCTTCATACCTTTCAAAATATGCTATACACAAAGCAGTGTCAGTACAATCAGCACATGAATTATAATAGATAGAATCAGGGGAGGTGTGAATATCTGGAGATTCAACACACAGTTCATCAACAGAAGTATTCTCATTATTATCAAAATTATCCTCAGAAGAAGTATTGTCAAGAATAACTACTTGTGAATCTGTATGTTCTTCAAGGGAATATGGAGTTTGCAGTGTAGTCCCGCTGACTTGCTGAAAAGTATTAATGCTAGCATCTGTTTGCTGCTGAAACTGTCCAAATTGCTGCTGAAAAAATGTAGTCATTTGTGCAGTCATTTGCTCAGTCATTTGCTTGAACAGGTCCTCTAGTGAAGGTACAGAAGGTGCAGAAGTGGTCACTTGGGGGGAGTTCTGTGGTGGTGTCAGTGGTAACATCAGTTGTGAGTCCCCATACCAAGGGTCTGGATGGTTTCCCCAGTTGGGGTGGTACTCATAATTGGAGAGGTCAGGAACGCTGCACCGGTTCTGATTGTTGCCTTGATTGTAAGGATGGACTGCATAAGCTTGAGGCAAATCAATGACTAACTCTTTTCTCGGAATGGGGCATGCATCATACGGGTGCTCAGGAAAACTACACATGCCGCACAACCTTGCAGGCTGAATCCTATCCATTGCCATTTGCTTTACCAAAGAAGTGAGCTCATCCATTCGATTCTCAAGGGCCTGGATGGAAGAAGCGCTATGGACCTCATTCACACAATTCATGTCAAAACCACTGCTAAATTCATAACTTCCAGGAAAATTAGGATAATTTGTGCTTGGTGGTGGTTTACTAAAATCAGGATAACACATGCATGGTGGTGGCTTATAATCAACATTAGGCATATCATCAAACAAGAAATTATCCATATCAGTACTAAGATTCATAACCAGACAAAGCAGCCAAAACTAATTCAGTAATGCAAAAGTTTTTTTTTTAATTTTATTTTCTGTCAATAACAACAAGAGTCCCCGGCAACGGCGCCTATTTTTGGTCGCGCTGTCGCGCACGCGCCAAAAAGCGAGCGATTTACAAAATATGTAGATAGGGAGCGACAACTCGAGTATCGTCTCACAAGGACTCTTAGGTTGTTAACAGAAAAAGTCAGAATTGGGGGGTTTTAGATTGAAATCAAATAAAGAAAACAAAGCAAAGACAGAACAATAAAAACAAAGCAGTTTAAATGACTATCAAATAAGCTAAAGACGATTAACCTACTGTTCTTGGTTTACCACTATCATTGGTTCATGTAAATTCCAAGCCCTAAGCAGATTCTAATCCCCTCCCGGTTGTAGCAACAATTAACAAGCGAAATCACTACTACAGATATATGTTCCTATTCCCGAATTAAGCAAACGGGGTTAAGCCCTTCGTGAACTAAGCGAACACGAATTGAACACACGCGAATTAAGCAAACGCGATTAAATATAGGAACATAACATCACCGAAACAAATCAACACAACATTATACACTCCTGAATTAAGTAAACAGAAATATATAGCATAGTATTGAAAAGAGAAAAGCAAACAAAATAGGAATTACAGAACCTCAAGTGTAAATGAAAACCAATCGCAGTAGATTAATCAAGGAGACTAGTTCTCCATTACAAAGGAAAAACAAAACTGTAAACCTAAATTCGTAGCAGTCCTATTCTAAGAGAAAAGAAGATAAACTACTACTACTGACTAACTCTACAATCTGCCATAGAACAACAATTTATATATGTGAGTTCTGCGCGAGCTCGCGAGGCGAACACTGTCTCGCGACGCGATTATTATGAACAGTCTGCAACGTTTGGTCTTCTCGCGAGGCGAAGTACGGCTCGCGTGGCGAGGAATGGAAAAGTCATGGCTTCTGGTCTTCAGTCTCGCGAGGTGAGTCAGGTGTTCGCGGGGCGAGACAGAATGGTTTGCAATTTCTGGAACAGTCATGCTTCAGGTTCGCGAGGCGAATGCCTTCTCGCGGGGCGAAGAACTCCAGAATTATTTCTTTTTATTACCTGCAAACATGGATTAACAGTAAGTACTTTATTCGACTCTAAAACAACTAAATTAACCTAAAAATACTTAAACGACTCAAAATGCTGCTTAAAGACAATCAAGCCTAATTTGGGTGAAAATAAGATATAATTTGCACAAAACCACGGTCATACTAGCCATAAAACTAGATGAGGCAGCGGCTGATCAGCATCCCATTATCTATGGGAGGGTTGCTGATTTGTTCATGGATCAACTCTACTATGATATGCTGAAATGGGAGTTTAGCCAACTTAGAGCTGATAGAGCTGCAAATTTTGTTCCTCCATCCTGGCTGAGGCATAAGGAAGCAATCAGGATTGGAATCAAGCCTCACAGGATCTGTCCGAGATTGCCAATGCTGGATCTTAACAAGGACAAGGACTTGAAGAACAAAAGGTTCAAGGGAGTGATGCCTGAAGCTGAGACAGCATTGCTTGACCTTGATCAAGAGACATTTGATTACTCAATGTTGGATTTCCTTCTAAATAAGGAATCCATTGAGTTAATCGATGAGCACAAAGCTGCTGATTTTTGGAAGTCACACTTAATTCACTACACCAGAGAGGCATCTTCCTCTGGACTGTTTGATGAAGAAAAGGAAGATATTCCCAAGGTCAGAGGAAAGTGTGGACTCTTACATTTTAGGTACATGATATATAAAGACCTCTGGGGACTTCCTATCAACAGCAGAAATGTGGAATTTGTCTACCCTATTAGATGGGCAAAGTAAATCATAGCAAAACCCAAATCTACTCCAAAGCCTATCTCAGATGACCTTGATGCTGAACCAAATGGACAAATTGTCATTGCTGATATTTTGGAAGAAGCTGCTGAATCCTGTCACCAATAGAGCTCATCAGAAAGACAATCTTCTCAACATTTGGCAATAGTTGTAATGCACCCTGAAGATCAGTCAAGAACTCTGAGCACTCCTCAAGAATCTGTAGAAAGCTCAAAGACTCTGTCGTCAAATATTGAAGAAGTTCTTGGAAAGCTGGTTGATGAAAGGGTTGGCAAATTGGTAGATGAAAAGGTTGGCAAGATAGCTGAGAAGATCAAGGAGGATGTTCATCAGCAGGTTCAAACCTCAATGGTCCAACCGTAGAGGTTGTGAATAAAATGCTTGAATTTCTTATGGATTTTAAGAAAAGCCAAACTCAGAATCCTCCTCCACCACCTCCATCTGCTTAGCCTTCATTTTTTTTCTTCTTTTGTACTGACAATGATGATCCTCTCCTTTTTACCTTTTTGGCTGATGACAAAAGGGGGAGAAAGGAAAAGAAAAGGAAAAGAGAAAGAATTATATATATAAAGTCAGTTGTTGAAAAGATCTTATGTGTTTGCATGTTGAAAAGCTCTTATGTGTTTGCAATTGCATATTCTTTTCCACTTGATATATTGCTCTAATATACTTGTGTTTATATAGATTCTCAGAATGATAAGTGTTTGTACCTATCTATTAGTCTGCTTAAGTATTTGAATGCTTTGTCTTAGGAGGAGCCCTACAAGCTCTCTTAGACTTTGCTTTTCAAATTTAATTAGTTTTGTCATCATCAAAAAGGGGGAGATTGTTGGAACCAAAGTGGTTTTGGATTTAATAATCTCTAAGTTTTGATGCTAACAAAAGGATTAAATTTGCTTGGTAAAGTATTAGTTGAGATCTAACTAGTGCTTTCAGTTATGCAGGAATGCTTTTATAAGTAAAATAAACTTGGTATAAGTTCCAATTGAAAAATACGCATCCACCCCTGTAGACGGGCTGCTAAAGAACTGTGGTAATTTTACCTTGTTGTTTTCTTTAGTAGACGAGGCTATAAATGAATACCTAAATAAACTGTTAGGTACAGCAAGTCCAAAGACTTGAAAATAAGCACGTCCATCTTGCCACGTTAACAGACGAGTGCTATCCTTGAAACTCAAGTATACATCCATAGTGCCTAAATAAATTCAGTAGAAGTCCATAGTGCCACGTTATTGGACGGAATTTCTCTAAGAACTTAGCAAGTCCAAATACTTGTGTGGACGAGCGCTTCTGCCACGTCAGTGGACGAGCAGAACAAAATCTTGTGTAGATGCGTTCTTAAAACTAAGTAGATGGTTCTATATGATTGATATATTTACCACCTTAAATATGATTTAATGCGATCTGATCCACAATGAATTTATTTCAAATGATTGATATTTATTTCAAATGAATATTTGTTCTTCCCATTTGTTTTTATCTGATTTTAGTCTTGTTTCCCTTGAGAAAATTTATAGCACTATCAAAGATATACAAAAAACAAAAAGTACAATTGGAATTGCAAAATGATCTGTACGATGACATCTTGATTGTTGAACAAAAGCTGGGTTATACACAAAGGAGGAAATAAAGTTTTTAAGGAACAATTGCTCAGAACAGTGAGCCTCCATTTTGTGATTTTCTGATAACCAATGATAATTTTCAACATGGCCAAAATCAAGCTATCAGTCTCAACGGATATCATGCATTTAATGCTATCTCTAAACGGGATTATTCAAAGTAACCGTTGAAGAATTACAAGAGAAGAAGAAGGTCACTATATATTTAAGACCTCGGATACTGAAGAAGAGAACTCTTCCCTGCATAATCTTGCTAGAAAAAGCTTTTGCCATTTGATCAATTACAAGATATTCAAAGCTCATATTCTTGTTGTAAAGCAAAAGTCTGTAATTCTTAAGGTTGAATATTTGTAAAATTATTCAGTAGATCTTAAACCTTCATACCCTCACAAATAGTGAGTTAGAAAGATCTTAGAAAAATCTGTGTTAGAGTTAGAGCCTGTAGATGCTTGGTAAGAAATGAATACTTGTAGCCTGAAGAGGTGTTGAATACTTGTTTGTAATCTATTTGGAGAAATAGTGAAAAAATCCTTCAAGTCGAAAGGACTGGACGTAGCTCTTGGTTGGAAGAGAGTGAACCAGGATAAAATCTCTTGCGTGAATTTTCTATCCCTAAACTCTTCAGTTTTATTTGCTTACTAATTGTGGGGTTTTGATATTGCTTTTGTTAATCTTTTAAAAATGATTTCTTGTGTGCTTAATATTTTTATCTTCTGCTTGTGAAAAAGTTGTTCAAAAGGGTTTTTACAAAAATAATTAACAAACACAATTTAACCCCCTTCTTATGTTTTGCCTGTGCCAACTTCACATATAACACCCGGGTGTTGTTGAGTCACCGGCAAGTGTACCGGGTCGTCGTAAGTAATAAACACGGTAAGTAATTACCGAGGTCGGACACAGGGATTGGGCTACCAATTCTACCAATTTGCAAGAAATTCGATACGTTTGACCAAGTAAAAGCAAGTGGTTGAGAAGAGAGAGGAAATAGGATAGTAATTTAAATCGACAAATCAATTAGAGATAAAGTAGGTAGCGATAAGATAAGATAAGAATTAAAATCTGGATTAAACATCTAAGGTCACAAATCCACCTACCCAATCATGTATAGCACCCAAGTGATGATGATCCCCTCCCTAAGTTCAATTGCAATGTCAACCAGGACCTCCAAATTCTCCTAACGACACTATCGTGCTCAATAGGACGTATTCAACGATTGAGTTAATTATTTGCTACGGTCTCATAACCCAATCATCAAACTCTATTAAATCTTGTTCCCTATAAGGTTGCACTGATCTCCTACTCACTCTCGTGCAATATTCAATCAGTGATCCCAATTCAAGTTCTAAACACGAATTACCTATCAAGCCTCATCACGTTAACTAGTCAATCATGCATGCTTATGATCAACGCAATAAATTCAGAATTGGAAAACATGAATTGAGGTAAAGGAGGGAAACATACATCACATTGAATGCTACACCGTCATGGGTGGTTTCATTGATCCCTCAGACAAGGGAATTAGTTCCTCATGCTTGTAACAACGCACAAACAATTGGAGTTCATCATAATTGTAAAATAGGAAAAGAACATAGGTAGACGCAGCTCCAGAGAATAAGGATTTGTCTCCAAAAAATGATCTAAAACAAGTGGTGAACAAAAGGTATCTAATCTGCCCTAAAACAGCCTATAAATAGAGGTTCTGGGTCTCGCCCGCTTGTGGGGCGAGACCTGGTTCGCGAGGCGAATCTTATGAATCAGATCTTCAGAGATTGGTTTTCTCATAAGGCGAGATGGTCATTCGCGAGGCGAGACAGAAAGGGTGACTGTTGCTGTTCAGGCTGGTCTTCAGGCTCGCGAGGCGAGATCCTGTCTCGCGAGGCGAAACTTCCAGAATTGCTTTTCCACTGTTTTCTTCATTTTCCTTGACTCTAAGAGCTCCACTTTTAACCTGAAACAATAAAAGGAAACGAAAAGCATAATTCTACTCAAAATAAACTAAAAACTACTAAAAATGCATTAAACAAATCAAATTCTAACCTAGGAACAAAAGAAGGCCAATTTGGGAGATTAGCGAGGTTGACTCGCCCGATTAGGCACAAAATCTACCCCTTTTCTAGCTGGAAACTAGATGAGCCAGAGGCTTATCAAAACACCCCAAACTTAGACCTTGATTGTCCCCAATCAAGTTAAACAAACAATACAATCATATGGATTTAACTGAGTTAACCGAGCTTCCTGCAGTTATTCATAATTTCTATCTTGCAAATTCAATGTCCCCTCCCCTTATTCTTTATAGCTACCCCACTCATCAAGTGAACAAAGAGAGATTAGTCATGAATGCAGTCAATACGACTAAGCTAGGGATCCAGTAGTCTGCAAAGGAAGATCACCAAATTCAAAAAATTGCCTTCCTCTCTAAGGGTATTTAGTAAACACTCTTGCGCTCAATTTGTCTACGTTAGCAACATTCACTCTATTTCACAATTCAAGAGCACTTTCCATGGATTTGATTTTCATCTAAACAAAGTTCCCACAAAAATTTGTATGCATCATCAAAAGGTCTTTCATAGGTTGTAATGAGGCCTGGCTGAAGGTAAGATATGCAAAGGATAGAGGCTTAGTCCCTAGGATCAATGAGAGCGTGAAACTAGCACTGCAACAATTGAATTTACTCTCATATTATTATTCTATTCCTTGCATTGGGTGGCTACAAACCTCTTCCTTTTTATACTTTTTCACTTTGCCCTTTTTGGCATATATTCAATACTTTTCATCACATTTTTTTTTCAAGCCTTCGGCCTTTATTTTTGCTTTTCTTTTTCTCAACTATGATTCATGAACCTTGTAGCCACCCCAAACTTAGTTCCACAACAACACTCACAAAGCTAAAATTCCATGCTCTCCTAAATCCTAGGATAGGGGAAAATCATGGTTTTTGAGTTAATGGTTTGTAATGTAAGGTCATCAAGAACAATATGCTTCAAGGCTCAATGTGGCTAACTAGGGATCATTCATCAAGGTTGGTTCAATTTATGGCCTAGTAGTTATTTCAAAGAAAAATTGCCTAGATCATTTGATGCAACATATAAATATGCAAACCATGCATAGATTCAAGCAAATCCGATAAGGTGCAACTTAAAAGTGATTCACACAATTAAAACAATGTTGGAGGCTCAAATTCCTCACCGGGTTATTTTGCAAATTATTTGACCGAGATACAATTCCCATGCATTCACCCCTTCAACCCCAAACTTATTGTACATCATGCATTCACAATAATCAAACTAAGTTCAACCTCTTTATTTTCACTAGGGGCTTTTCAACATTCAAAGCATAGAGAGGGGTTCATTGAATTTCTATTTTTGGTTAGTTCATACATTCAACTTGAGAGTTTCCTCAATTAAATCCATTTTTTTATTAACATGCATTCACAAGTGAAATTACTAATAAGATTAGAAGGATAAGGAATAGAAAAAGAGAAAGGAAAAGAAATTTTTATCTCAAGGGGGTCCGAGCAGACCCCATGCTTTCAGTTGATTGCCTTGCCTCTTTTCATCTCTCTACTACCCCGCTTCACAGTGCGGCTAGTTTCGGCCTCATCCTCATCCAATTGGTTGGCCCGTGATATTCCGGGCTCTCCATGTTGATCCATTCACAAGCAAACACGAAAGTTAAATCAATAACATTAAAATAAAAGTAAATATATACAGCTATCCAAGTTTGTCAGTAAAAGGTCAGTAGACAGAGTTTCTAGCTATCTATCAGTGTACAACCATATCGAAACTACTAGCTAGAACTCTAAATAAAGTAATGCAGGGGCCCGGATCACTGATCAAAATCAATGTCGTCCGCCAGGTCACCCTGGTCCTCTGGTGCCTCCTCATCCTCTGGTCCCTCGGGCACCCCCCCGTGGCATAGCACCCTGGTCCCCAGGGTAGTCCTGCCACCCAAGCCGAGGGGACAGCTCCTCCTCGAAGGGGTATACGGGCACCCGACCCTCCTGCTGGGCCAATGACATCTCCTGGAAGAACTCCCACAGCACTTCCTGATCTCGCCTCATCGTCTGCTGGTTTTGCAAGAGCAGAGCCATGTCCGCTGATCGTGGCCTCTGATTGAGTAGGGGTGGCGGCCTCCTAGGTGGGGTCGGGGCTAAGTAACAAAAACGCCGGATGTACTCCTGGTCGATGGGCTGCTGCGGGACCTTCTCCATCACTGTACTCATCGGCACCCTCGCCCGACGGATGAGCTCGGTGATCAGCAGCCCATGCCCCAGGCTCTCCTTCAGCGCCTGGGAGTTCGCCTTCATCTGGATATCTGTGGCGATGACTCCCCCGACGTTGATCGTGCGGCCCGTCAGTATGCCGTAGAGGAGATGGGCTCTGGCGGCGGTGACTGTGGACTCATGAGAGCTCACTCGAAGGTTGGCGTGTAAGAACGTCGACCAGACCTTGGCATTCGGGGTGAGGTCCTGCCTCCTCAACCTCATGAGGTTCCCCGACGTTCCCATCTCCCAGGCAGCTCCTTGGACACAGCAGGTGTCGACGATGGCCTGAGCTAGGGCCTGCACCGCGGGGAGCTGCTCGTACTCGCAGGCCTCCTCTTTGATGGGGATCCCCAAGCATGAGTTAATATCCAATGCAGTGAATGTAATGGGGACCCCCTGAACCTCCGTCACACAACTCGGGTCTGAAACCTCGAGTTTGAGAGCGTTGGCATAAAATTCCTGCACCAGTTTGATATCATACCGGTGAGGAAGATCAGCCAACACCTCCCAACCTCGGTTGCGTATCTTCTCGGAGACTGATAGCGTGCGGATGCACGTGCGATTCCGGCAAGTGTACCGGACTGCCGTCAAGTAATAAAAGATATCGAACCCACAGAGACTGTGTTCCCGAATCACAATGAATTTCGAATCGATTAAGTTCTGGACTTTTTAGAGAGGGTTTTGAAAAAGGTTTTGAATTTGAAAATTAAAAGATAGATGAGCAGAAAACAAATGTTTATGGGGTTTTCGATCTAAAACGGATTCCTAGGGATTTGGGTTACCTTTGAGGCTGTTTATGTTGCTAACAGATTTACCTTTGTTGATTACCGAAATTGCCTTGAAGGCGAGTTTATCCTCTGATAGCTTAAGCTCCCTCTCGGGTTACAAAAGCCGTGCCCAATTGACCCGACCCCTACTCTCGTGGTAGTCGATCCCAGATTGGACCCTTTGCGTTCCGTGACAACTCGTTGCTCCTCGAGGGACGGCTTCTAACTCTCGTGATTTCAGTCCCAAGTCTGACTTCTATAGGTCCGACACCCAAGTTCACCGCTAGGTTCCTCCTTGAAATGTCTCGGTCATGCAAATAACCTAAGTTCACCGCTAGGTTCCTCCTTGGATCATTCACATCTCACAAACTAGTGGCTGCCGGGCATTACGAGTGAATCACCCTAGAGATCCTAAGTTCACCGTTAGGTTCCTCCTTAGAACGTCTATGTCACGTAAATAAACGGTTGCCGAAATTTATGAGTGATTAACACACTAGAAATCAGATCTAAAACAATTATGAAATCAACAATGGTTTCAACATCAAATTAACATCATTTACAAACTTGCCTCGGGCAGAGCCCTAGTCCCTAGAAACTAAGCTACTACTCCAGTCTTGCCATGGAGATGACAAGCTGGGTTGACAACATAATAAAAATCGAGAAAAGAGAAGAGAGGAGAAGAGGAGAAGAGATCCTAAATCTATGCCTAGAGTAGTAGCCCCAAAGGTCCGATGATTTACGCCTCGCCTAGTCCCTTATTTATAGAATTGGGCAGTTAGAGTCCTAATCCAACTCAAATTAGATCCCATTCTGTTTTCGAGCCAAGTAATACGCGTCACGGCCGTGATGGCTATCACGGCCTGGCCGTGACGGATTCTCGCCTTGAAAATTCTTCACTGGTTGGTCTGTCATGGCCGTGATGCTCATCACGGCCTGGGCCGTGGACGGCCATCACGGCCGTGATGGCCATCATGGCCTGGCCCCGACAGCGACTCGACTTGTGGTGGTTTTGGGTCACGGCCGTGATGGCTATCACGGCTAGGCCGTGATGGACTCGACTTGACCTTTGTTCTTTTTCAGTTTTGCTCGATCATGGCCGTGATGGGCATCACGGCTAGGCCGTGATGGGCTCTGTTTGGCTCATTTTCTT
This sequence comes from Sophora flavescens, assembly GCA_030762895.1. Classification (NCBI taxonomy): domain Eukaryota; kingdom Viridiplantae; phylum Streptophyta; class Magnoliopsida; order Fabales; family Fabaceae; genus Sophora; species Sophora flavescens. Next base: position 78,847,831 of record CM061068.1, read on the forward strand.
CAGTTTTAAAGCTCCATCTTCATCCAAACTTCATCATGGTTGATCTTGAGCAATTTACCCTTGATATCTGCAAAACAACACACGAAAACCGCCTTACCCGTTCCAAAGGAAAATTAACCTAAAATCTAATTAAAAATGCCTAAACTACATGAAAATGCATGCAAAATGATAGACAAAGATGATGTGGAATCACACTCATCAAATCACCCCAAGCTTAAAACTTTGCTTGTCCTCAAGCAATTACTCAGGCCATAAGATAAATCAATCAAAGCATGGATAGTGAACCAAGAACCCTAGAAGCTAATCCAAGTAATAGGCGTTTTTAATAAGCACTCAAGAGATAATCAAGTTCAAGTCCAATTAGAAGCTTAGGTTCTTCAAGTTCATGTTCTCACTGATTTGGGCACTCGTCTCACCTCACTCAAGTGTTTTAGGGTTTATGACAATTCACTCCATTTCCTCAAGTAAAGTATTTTACCATAGGCTTGACTATTAACCAAATCTCTACTTTATTTAAGAAAACACTTAAGAATCAAGAGGTCTTTTCCTTTGGTTGTAATGTGGCCATGGGATTTATTGTAAGGTGGGAAAATCAAGGAAAGGGAATTTCAAGAAGGCTAGACAAATCATCAAACATTGCAAAGCATGACACCTTCTAAAATACCCCTTTTTTGGGCTTTGGTTTACTTTTCCACCTTTTTTCCTTCTATTATTATTTTTTTTCTTTTTCTTTTCATTTCTCACATTCTTTGTCATCCCCTTCTCCATTTTTTCTGTTTATTTCATTTTTATTTGTTTGGAGAAGGGGAGATTTATAGCTCAAGAGAAATTACTTTCTAGCTTTTTCTTCCCATACTTTTTCCAACTACCATTTTGCCCTTTTTGTAATACTTTAAAAGGTGCCATACCAAACATTATTTATCAAATTAATTCATGGTACCAAGAAAAGTATTTTTTTTTCTTTAGGCTCAAAATTGGGCAACTAAGGGGTAGCATTTATCAATCAAAGCTCGGGAGGCCGGAAAAATACCTAGTGCCTCAATCATATCCAAAAAATGTTTTCAAAAATTTTTAAGTTTTGAAATGGTTTCAAGTCAAGTTCTAGAAAATACAGTCCATGAGGAATTAAATCACTCTTTCACAAGAAATGGGGTAGATTTAGTGAATACCCCTTTTGGCTCAAAATCTTACATTTAGTAGTTCAAAAATCAGTGAGGTACACAAGTTTAACGAACCACATGCTAATTATCAACTATCAAATGATTATCTCAAGAATTTTTATTTTTAGCCATATCACAAGAATAATGAAAAATTGGGTTCAAAATTCACTATCTCAATTCATTTGGCTCCAAGTTCTCACAATCGGATGCATGTTCTAAGTGAGAGGCAATCTAGAGAATGTGATCATACCAATCTATGCCTATGTGAATGCAATATGAATGCAACCATGCAAATGCAAAAATAAATACCCCCACCCCAAGCTTGATTACTTACATTGTCTCCAATGTAAATAATCAAGTCGGAGAGAGGAGAAAAATGGAACAACTTACCGAGTCGGTAGCGGGTGTTGGCTTCACATTCCAGTCAAATTTTGGGTAGAAATAGTATCACGGCCGTGAGGCTTATCACGGCTAGGCCTTGATCGTTTCTGGTCCTCAGGAGTTGCCCTGTCACGGCCGTGATCTACATCACGGCTAGGCCGTGATGCTCTCTGACCTTGGCATCCTACTCATCACGCCCATGATGGTTGTCACGGCTAGGCCGTGATCCTTTCTGTGCTCTTGTTTATTTCATCACGGCCGTGACCACTGTCACGGCCAGGGCGTGATGGCCTCTGACTTTATCTTTTTTATGCTCTTCTTCTCTTTCTCAACCTGAAAACACTAGACAAACCTATTAATGATATTTTTGCCTCTTGATCTTCTCAAATTATTCAAGAGGTTAATTCAAAAACAAAAGGAAAAAGGGAAGAAAACTTGGGTTGCCTCCCAAGAAGCGCTTATTTATGGTCTTAAGCTTGACCAAACTTCCTTGATCCAACCAGGGTGGTGGGCGTAGAAGTGCAGGCACACTTCTCTTCCATGGAGCTCCTTCAAATAGCCGTTTCTGCTCATACGGCCAATAATGCTTCCGCTTCGCTCTTTTCTCTCGGAGCTTCCTAGCCTTCCTTCCTCCCGGTGGAAGTTTTATTTCAGTATGGACAGCAACTCCAATTCCATCACTGCTGGGTGCATCATTAGCCATGCATACCTTCGGAGTTGCTTCCATGTTCAGTTCTTCTTTTACCACCGGAGACGTTGTATCAATTCTGCACATATGGCTCTCAAAAGGAGGGTTGTTATAAGAGTTAGTCAATTGAAAATCGATCCTACCTTCCTCTACAGTTAGAGAGAGCTTCCCATTCCTTACGTCTATTACTGCTCCAGCAGTTGCCAAGAATGGCCTTCCTAAAATGATGGGGAATCCAGAATTCCCTTTCATATCCAATACCAGGAAGTCGGTAGGGATGAAGAATTTCCCTACCTTCACAGGGACATTCTCTAGTATGCCTAGAGGAGTCCTAGTTGAGTCGTCAGCAAATTGTAAGGAGAATTTGAACGGTCTCAACTCTTTACTTTCCAACCTTTCCATGATAGTGAGGGGCATCAAGCTTGCACTAGCCCCTAAGTCACATAAGGCTTGGTCAATTTGCACTTGTTCAATCGAGCAAGCGATGGAGAAACTACCTGGGTCTTTCAGTTTAGTAGGCATTTTAGTCTCTACATCTACTTGCTTTTTCCTGACCAACCTCTGTGGGAAAGGTATCGGGGGTTGGTACGGTGGTGGAGGGACATATTTCGGTTCTGGCTCTTCTTTTTCGCTTGTGTCCTCCTCCGGGTCCACGTCCATTTCAGCTACCCCCACCCCAAGCTTATCATCCCTCAAGTGTATGACATTGCAATGCTCATTGGGATTTGCTTCGGGTTGCCCCGGGAATGCACCCTTAGGTCTCGAGTACGTGCTGGCTTGTTGGGCAATCTGGGTTTCTAGCATCTTGTTATGAGTTGCTAAGTTGTCTACCTTAGATGCTAGATCCTTTATTGCCTCACTCACTGCCCTTCCTTGTTGTCTAAACTCCTCATTCTGTTTTGTCTGAGTTTCGACAAAACTTTCAAATAAAGTCTCGAGTTTAGATCTTTGTACCTGAGGGTACCCCGGTGTGGTTCTCTTATTACCTTGACCTTCTTGGAACTCATGGTTGAGCGTGTTGCTGTAGTTGCCGTAAGAGAGGTAAGGGTTGTTTCTTCTTTGGTTGTAGGGATTCGGGGGAGCATAGTTGGGCAGCTTCGGGTTCGTATCATAGTAGTTGTTACAAGAGTTCACTTGCTCACCCGGCGCTTAGGATCCATGTGGGCATCCCATCATGTCATGTCCCTGCATTCCACAAATCTCACAAACAAGGTTAGTAGCACCTAATGCACTCACATTAGCTCTTTCAAGCCGATCAAAACGTTTATTAAGTGAGTCTATCTTTGACATAATAAGATCTGTGCTATTTACCTCAAACTTACCCCCCGAAATCTTGTTCGGGTTATTACCTCTTTCGGATCCCCATTGGTGGTAGTTGGTGGCGACATTCTCAATGATGTTGAATGCCTCAGTGAGAGGCCTATTCATAAACGCTCCACCGGCTGCAGAATCTAGTGACACCTTCGAAGAGTAGTCTAATCCGTTATAGAAGGTGTGCACTATTAACCACCTCTCGAGTCCGTGATGTGGGCACGACTCCAGCAGTCCCTTGTATCGATCCCAAGCTTCCGATAATGATTCTCCGTCTTTCTGGAAGAAGCCGGTGATCTGGGTTCTTATGTAGGCCGTCTTGGATGGAGGAAAGAATTTCTCCAAGAACGCCTGCTCCAGTTGGTCCCAAGTAGTCAAGGTGTTAGCGGGAATTTGCTTTAGCCAGGCCTTTGCCTTTCCAGTGAGAGATGAGGGGAACAATCTCAAACGCACAACATCGACTGAGGCTCCATGAATCCGGATTGCATCGGTGAACTCTAAAAATGTCTCTATGTGATCGGTCGGGTCCTCCGAAGGCAATCCTCCGAATTGATGTTGCCTAATCATGTTGATTAGCATAGGTGGTATGGTATAGTTTTCCGCCTCAATCTCTGGCCTTGCAATCCCAGTTCGCAAGCCTCTCGCATTTGGGGCTGCGTAATCCTTCAAAGGTTTTATATCCGGTTGATTCGCCATGAGTGGAACGGGACTCAACCTTTCTCCCTCTCTTTGTAGTCTTCTACGTCTGTGGAAGGTCCTTTCGATCTCCGGATCAATCTCACTAAGGCTCCCAAGACTTAGAGATCTTTGCATATAACAGAGAGATGGATACAATAGAAGGAAAAGAAATTTTTTTTTTTTTTTCAGAAATAAAAATTAAACAAAAAGAAAAGGTCCAGAAAAATCAATTCAAAATTTGAATTGAAATTCGAAATGGCACAGTCCCCGGCAACGGCGCCAAAAACTTGATAGCGTGCGGATGCACGTGCGATTCCGGCAAGTGTACCGGACTGCCGTCAAGTAATAAAAGATATCGAACCCACAGAGACTGTGTTCCCGAATCACAATGAATTTCGAATCGATTAAGTTCTGGACTTTTTAGAGAGGGTTTTGAAAAAGGTTTTGAATTTGAAAATTAAAAGATAGATGAGCAGAAAACAAATGTTTATGGGGTTTTCGATCTAAAACGGATTCCTAGGGATTTGGGTTACCTTTGAGGCTGTTTATGTTGCTAACAGATTTACCTTTGTTGATTACCGAAATTGCCTTGAAGGCGAGTTTATCCTCTGATAGCTTAAGCTCCCTCTCGGGTTACAAAAGCCGTGCCCAATTGACCCGACCCCTACTCTCGTGGTAGTCGATCCCAGATTGGACCCTTTGCGTTCCGTGACAACTCGTTGCTCCTCGAGGGACGGCTTCTAACTCTCGTGATTTCAGTCCCAAGTCTGACTTCTATAGGTCCGACACCCAAGTTCACCGCTAGGTTCCTCCTTGAAATGTCTCGGTCATGCAAATAACCTAAGTTCACCGCTAGGTTCCTCCTTGGATCATTCACATCTCACAAACTAGTGGCTGCCGGGCATTACGAGTGAATCACCCTAGAGATCCTAAGTTCACCGTTAGGTTCCTCCTTAGAACGTCTATGTCACGTAAATAAACGGTTGCCGAAATTTATGAGTGATTAACACACTAGAAATCAGATCTAAAACAATTATGAAATCAACAATGGTTTCAACATCAAATTAACATCATTTACAAACTTGCCTCGGGCAGAGCCCTAGTCCCTAGAAACTAAGCTACTACTCCAGTCTTGCCATGGAGATGACAAGCTGGGTTGACAACATAATAAAAATCAGAAAAGAGAAGAGAGGAGAAGAGGAGAAGAGATCCTAAATCTATGCCTAGAGTAGTAGCCCCAAAGGTCTGATGATTTTCGCCTCTGCTGGTCCCTTATTTATAGAATTGGGCAGTTAGAGTCCTAATCCAACTCAAATTAGATCCATTCTGTTACTTCGAGCCAAGTAATACGCGTCACGGCAGTGATGGCTATCACGGCCTGGCCGTGACGGATTCTCGCCTTGAAAATTCTTCACCGGTTTGATCTGTCATGGGCGTGATGCTCATCACGGCCTGGCCGCGTGACGGCCATCACGGCCGTGATGGCCATCATGGCCTGGCCCCGGCGACTTCCCGACTTGTGGTGGTTTTGGGTCACGGCCGTGATGGCTATCACGGCTAGGCCGTGATGACTCGACTTCACCTTTGTTCTTTTTTAGTTTTGCTCGATCATGGCCGTGATGGGCATCACGGCTAGGCCGTGATGGGCTCTGTTTGGCTCATTTTCTTCAGTTTTAAAGCTCCATCTTCATCCAAACTTCATCATGGTTGATCTTGAGCAATTTACCCTTGATATCTGCAAAACAACACACGAAAACCGCCTTACCCGTTCCAAAGGAAAATTAACCTAAAATCTAATTAAAAATGCCTAAACTACATGAAAATGCATGCAAAATGATAGACAAAGATGATGTGGAATCACACTCATCAGAGACGCTGGCGTAGTTGTTGCCTACCAGGGACACACGCCGCTCTAAGACCATCTCCTTTCTCACCACCAGGTCCCAATGCTTCCTGTGATCAGGAGAGCGGAACCTGGGAAAGTAGGAGGTGGCCCTAGAGGAGGCGCCCAGCCCTAAAGGAAACTCTATGTCGTCCCCCTGAGCAGATGCGCGCTTCTTGCGCTTAACCGGCTGCTTTTCGGCAGCGGTGTTCTTAGGCGGGGCCATAACCTGAAAATCAGAAAAATCCCAGTACAGTTCATAAATTAGTATTGCAGAATATGTATAACAGAGGCACAAATTCAGTGTAATTCTATCCTGCTAAACATCCCAGTTGCTCACCCCACTGTCCCACTAACATGCAAATATGCAACGAATACCCGGACAGCATCCCAACTATATTCCTAACACAACTAACCATAATACTCAGATCAATCATTAGGCAGTTAGTTTCAAATTGCATTCGTGGAATATTAAAGGACTCTAAGCCTTCATGATCAACATTCATCGTTTTACTCAGATCAGATGACAATGAGCAGTAACACTCCCTAAACTAGACAAGGTCATGATCATGGCGTCTACCCTACTACCAGTTATAACAGACAGTTAGTGCATAGTGTGTGGTCGTGACTGTTTGAATTCCACAAAGCATAAACAAGCGAAGAGTGAAGTCAAGTGAGATGTTACTTACCTTGTAGAGATGAAGGAATGCGAATGCGTGAGGGTGAGAGTGTGAGAGTGAGTGAGGAAATGAAATGAGTGTGAATGAAGTTGAACCCACGCGAGAGAGGGAATGAACAGTGAAGGGTCGCGAAAGTGCTTCGCGATCTGCTCGCGGGGCTGATATACTTTTCAGCTTTCATGAGGCGAGAGACTCCTCGCGATGCGAATTTTAAATTTTCCCCCAAATTGAAAACCCTAATTGCAGATTCGCGAGGCGACACATTACTCGCGAAGCGAATCTGGAAAAATTGTTCTTCACACTTTCCAGAATCGCGAGAGGAGTAATAGCGCGCGAGGCGAATCTGGAACTCCAACAACTGATGATGCCCATATTCGCGAGGCGAAAGTGGCTCTCGCGACGCGAGACAGAAGTTTGAGCAAGCCTCTAAGATTCAGGGCTTCTGTCTCGCGGGGCCACTGTGGATTCGCGGGGTGAATCTGGTTTTTTTTTCCATAAGAGAAAATGACAGAAACTTAAAAAAAAAAGGATATCTAGCTAGGGTTGCCTCCCAAGTAGCACTTGTTTATCGTCCCGAGCCTGACTCAAGTCATCCCTAAGGCTTAATCCAGAAGAAGAACTTGCTTGCCATTTGGGATTGATTCCCCATGGTAATGATTTAGCCTTTTCCTATTTACCTTTAAGTTGCCAGAGGCCCCTTCTAGTTCTACTGCTCCGTGTGGAAAAACTTGGAGGACCTTGAATGGTCCCGACCACCTTGATTTTAGCTTTCCAGGAAAGAGTCTCAACCTTAAATTATAAAGAAGTACCATTTGTCCGGTCTCAAACCTCCTAGGAAAGATGTGCTTGTCATGCCATGCCTTGGTCCGCTCTTTGTATATTCTTGCATTTTCATATGCTTGCATGCGGATCTCGGACAACTCATTTAATTCCAAAAGCCTTTTTTCACCGGCCTTCATCAAATCAAAGTTGAGTTCTCGAATTGCCCAATAAGACTTTTCCTCCAATTCCACCGGCAAGTGGCATCCCTTTCCAAACACCAAACTGTAAGGAGACCTTCCAATTGGAGTCTTGAAGGCGGTCCTATAAGCCCATAAAGCATCATCTAACCTTTTTGACCAATCCTTCCGTGAGGAGTTGATGGTTTCTCAAGAATACGCTTCAACTCACGGTTGGATACCTCCGCTTGCCCATTTGTTTGGGGATGATAAGGAGTAAAGACCCTATGCTTGACTCCATACTTCTCAAGAAGCTTGTGCATTTGATTATTGCAAAAGTGGGATCCCCCATCACTAATCAACACTCTAGGGACCCCAAACCTCGAGAAGATATTGCGCCTTAGGAATTCCATGACTACCCGCGCATCATCCGTAGTTGTTGGGATTGCTTCTACCCACTTTGACACGTAGTCCACCACCACCAAAATGTATTGATAGGAGAAAGATGGTGGGGATGGTCCCATGAAATCTATCCCCCACACATCAAAGAGCTCTGCTTCAAGCATGCAATTCAAGGGGAGTTCGTGCCGCTTAAAGATGTTGCCAACCCTTTAGAAACGATTACAGTTCTCAACAAAGGTGTGGGCATCCTTGAAGAGCGTTGGCCAATAAAACCCGCTTTGGAGGATTTTTTCTGCGGTCTTCTTTCCCCCATAATACCCACCATAATCCGAGCTATGACAATGCCACAACACGTTTCCGATTTGGTCATGGGGAATGCACCTTCTTAGGATCCCAACCGAGCATTGCTTGAAAAGATAGGGGTCCTCCCACACATAATACTTTGCATCCGAGAAGAACTTCTTCCTTTGTTGATTAGTCCAACCTTGCGAAACCACATTTGAAGATTTGAAGTTGGCCATGTCCGCGAACCAAGGAGAGAAATTTTCAATGAGTGCAAATAGTTTTTCATCAGGAAATTCTTCCTTGATGTCTAATAATTCCTCCTCGGTGTCAAGATTGACCAACCTAGATAAGTGGTCCGCCACACCATTGTCGGATCCCTTCCTGTCCTTAATCTCTAGATCAAATTCCTGCAAAAGAAGAATCCACCGGATTAATCTAGGTTTGGCCTCTTGTTTTGTCATCAAGTGTTTTATGGCCGCATGATCGGTGAAAACAACAATCTTAGACCCCACAATATAGGATCTAAACTTATCTAAAGCAAAAACCACAACAAGTAGTTCCTTTTCAGTGGTGGAATAATTAGCTTGTGCCTCATTCAAAACCTTACTTGCGTAATAAATGACATGATCTAACTTTTCCACCCTTTGTCCCAAAACAGCCCCCACCACATAATCACTAGCATCACACATGATTTCAAATGGTAAATTCCAATTAGGTGCAGTGATTATGGGTGCGGTGACAAGCATATTTTTCAAAATAGAGAAAGCATTTAAACAAGAAGCATTAAACTCAAAGGATACATCCTTCGCAAGAAGGTCACAAAGCGGCTTTGCGATTTTGGAGAAGTCCTTGATGAATCTCCGGTAGAACCCGGCATGACCCAAGAAACTCCTCACCCCTTTTACATTGGTTGGTGGGAGAAGCTTCTCAATCAACTCAATCTTGGCTTTATCAATCTCAATACCCCTTTGGGAGATTTTGTGCCCCAAGACTATACCTTCCTTGACCATGAAGTGGCATTTCTCCCAATTGAGCACAAGGTTAGTCTCTTGGCACCTTTCAAGCACCAAAGTCAAGTTCTTCAAGCAATTGTCATATGAGGTCCCAAAGACCGATAAGTCATCCATGAACACCTCAATGCATTTCTCCACCATGTCCGAGAAAATAGAAAGCATGCACCTTTGGAAAGTAGCAGGAGCGTTGTACAATCCAAAGGACATCCTCCTATAGGCAAAGACTCCATAGGGACAAGTGAAGGTCGTCTTCTCTTGGTCTTGAGGATCCACCATAATTTGATTATAGCTGGAGTAACCATCTAAGAAACAATAATACTCATATCCGGCTAACCTTCCAAGCATTTGATCAATGAAGGGAAGAGGGAAGTGATATTTCCTTGTTGCCTCATTTAGCCTTCTATAATCGATACATACTCTCCACCCCGTGATGGTCCTTGTTGGGATCAATTCATTGCTTTCATTGACCACCACGGTTGTGCCACCTTTATTTGGGACCACATGAATTGGACTAACCCAATTGATATCCGAGATTGGATAGATGATTCAGGCATCTAAAAGTTTAATCACTTCCTTATGCACCGCTTCTTTCATGATGGGATTTAACCGTCTTTGTGGTTGAACCACCGGCTTATAATCATCCTCCATCAAAATCTTATGCATGCATAGGGAAGGGCTTATACCTTTTAGGTCCGAAATCTTCCACCCAATGGCGGATTTGTGTTCCCTAAGAACTCTCAATAGCTTTTCTTCTTCATCCTTTTTCAAGGCATTGCTAATGATTACCGGATGTTGTCCCTTCTCCCCCAAGAATGCATACCTTAAGTGGGTTGGGAGTTGCTTCAACTCCGGTGCTTTGTTATCTTCTTCCATTCCTTCGTTGTTGAGCTTTTCCTTTGCACATTCATCCTTTGGGAGACTCGGTAAGGCTTCCATATTTTTTAAGCATTCAAGATAGTCCTCATTCCCCAAAGGGTCTTCTTCCTCACTATCATCATCATGGGATTCTACCAACACTTGTGCAAGTGAAGAACCATGGGCTTCTCTAGTGGCCTTTGCCTTGACAATTGAGTCCACCATATCCACTCGATACACATCCAACCTCTTAGCAGGGTGCTTCATTGCTTCAAAGACATTGAAGACTACATTCTCATCTTGCACCCTTAGGGTGAGTTTCCCTTGTTGCACATCTATCAAAGCACGCCCAGTGGACAAGAAGGGCCTACCCAATATGAGAGGGATCTCCGCGTCTTCATCCATATCAAGCACCACAAAATCCGCCGGAAATATGAACTTGTCCACCTTCACTAATAAATCTTCAACCATCCCATAAGGATATTTTATAGAACGATCGGCTAGTTGGAGTGATATCCGTGTATCTTTGGCTTCTTTGATCTCCAACTTCTTCATCATAGAGAGGGGCATCAAGTTGATGCTTGCCCTAGATCACACAGCGCCTTTCCTAGAGTCATCTCCCCAATGGTGCATGGTATAGAAAAAGAACCGGTATCCTTTAACTTTGGAGGTAGTTTTCTTTGAAGAATGGCACCACACTCCTAGGTCAAAGCAACCATTCCCTCATCCACTATTTTCCGCTTCTTGGAGAGAAGCTCCTTCATAAACCGGGCATAAGATGGCATTTGTTCCAAGGCTTCCGCAAATGGAATGTTAATTTGAAGTGTGAGGAAGACATCAAGGAATTTATTGAACTGCTTATCTTGTAGAGGCTTCTTCAAACTTTTAGGATATGGTACCTTCAGGAAGGGCGGGAGGTCTTTGGGTTCAACCCACTTCTTTCTTCGGAACTCTTCATCTACAAGTTTTAACCTTCCCCCTTGCTCTGGTGCCTTGTCACTTGCCAACTCCTCTTACTTAGGTTGATCTTCCTCAACATGTGGTTGTTCCGAGGCTCAGCTTCCTGAGAACTAGTTGCACCCCTGTTAGATCCCAACACCCTACCGCTTCTAGTTGCTACGGCATTGCATTGGTTCTGAGGGTTGTTCTCGGTATCACCTGGGAAAGTGCCTGGGAGACGCTCATTTAGTTGCTTTGCGAGCTGATCCATCTGCGTCTCTAGATTCTGAATTGCCGACCCTGTATGAGTTGCCAACTTGTCAATGACTGTGCTTGTATTGATTGACAACTTCTCAATTGCCGCATTCGTCTTTTCTATAGCCAAATCCCAAGGTTGCCTTCCACCATCTGTTGTTTGCAATTGATTATGCCCTGGAAGAGCCTGCTGAGTATTACGTTGATGGATTCCATAGTTTGGCCTCTGATTCTGTTGAGGTTGTTGTTGCCCGGCTAGACCACCACTAGCATTACTCCAAGCGAAACCCGGATGGTCTCTCCTCATATAACCCATATTCTGATTCTGACTGTGATCATACTGTCTGTTCCTCTGATAGTTGTTCTGGGGCACGCTGTCATAGAAATTGTGGCATGAGTCCATATGTTCTTGAGAGAAGTTGAACAGACAACTCTGAATGTCATGATCTCCATTACAATTATCACAACCCGGAGGCATTCCTTCATGTATCACATTAACCTTTTTGTTCCTAGACAATGCCGTATTTTGCATCTTCAACAGTTTATTTTGCTCTAGAATGGCTTCTATTGTTGCAGAACTGACTCCACTTGAGGTTTCCCTACCACGGTTGTAATCATTGTTCGACATCTTCTCCAATAACGCCCATCCATCCTCAGCTGATAAATAAGAAAAATAAACGCCCGCTGCGGCATCACAATTCATCTGGTAGTGCCACTTAACCCGTTAAAGAAATGTTGAACCTTGGAGACCGGGTCAAAGAAGGTCGAAGGACATCTTCTCAAGAGCACATTATACCTCTCCCAAGCTTCATTATAAGATTCATCTTCTGTCTGCCTGAAAGATGTGACGGCTACTCTTGCTTGTGCCGCTTTCTGAGGAGGAAAATATTTAGTGAGGAACTTTTGGGTCATTTGCTCCCATGTTGTGATACTGTTGCGATCCAAGCGGTCAAACCAATCGCGAGCGGTATCTCTAAGAGAGAGAGGGAATAGCCGCAAGCGAAACTCATCTTAAGAAACTTCTCTTGTCTTCTTCAAGTCATAAGCTTCAAGGAAGCGAGTGATGTGTCTATGAGGGTCTTGTTTGCCACCCGCATCAAATTGATTCTCACGGATATGGGCTGTGACACATCCTTCCACTCTGAAGGAATATGCATTGAGGTTGCCCCTCACGATAGAAGAAGCACAATCATCCAAATTGGGTAGATTGTACTCGAAGAGAGGCTTGTAGGGAGGAGGAGGAGGGTTTGCTTCGGTCATCCTCTCAAAATTAATTGCTTCAAGCCTCTTTCGTTCTCTGGCTTCTTTCCTTAATCGCTTCTCGGTCTTGGTGATCTCCGAATCAAATAGCAAGTCCTCTTGTGAAAGGGTACCTCGCATACAAAAACTAGGCAAGACCAAGTGGAATCAAAGAAGTAGAGAGAAATAATAGTAAATAAATAACAGAGAATAAAAATAAAAATAGCTTAACCAAATAATCAAACTTCCCAAAAATTAGGAAAATTGGTTGTGCCAATCCCCGGCAACGGCGCCAAAAACTTGTTGAGTCACCGGCAAGTGTACCGGGTCGTCGTAAGTAATAAACACGGTAAGTAATTACTGAGGTCGGACACAGGTATTGGGATACCAATTCTACCAATTTGCAAGAAATTCGATACGTTTGACCAAGTAAAAGCAAGTGGTTGAGAAGAGAGAGGAAATAGGATAGCAATTTAAATCAACAAATCAATTAGAGATAAAGTAGGTAGCGATAAGATAAGATAAGAATTAAAATCTGGATTAAACATCTAAGGTCACAAATCCACCTACCCAATCATGCATAGCACCCAAGTGATGATGATCCCCTCCCTAAGTTCAATTGCAATGTCAACCAGGACCCCTAAATTCTCCTAATGACACTATCGTGCTCAATAGGACGTATTCAACGAAATTACTTGCTACGGTCTCATAACCCAATCATCAAACTCTATTAAATCTTGTTCCCTATAAGGTTGCACTGATCTCCTACTCACTCTCGTGCAATATTCAATCAGTGATCCCAATTCAAGTTCTAAAAGCGAATTACCTATCAAGCCTCATCACATTAACTAGTCAATCATGCATGCTTATGATCAACGCAATAAATTCAGAATTGGAAAACATGAATTGAGGTAAAGGAAGGAAACATACATCACATTGAACGCTACACCGTCATGGGTGGTTTCATTGATCCCTTAGACAAGGGAATTAGTTCCTCATGCTTGTAACAACGCACAAACAATTGGAGTTCATCATAATTGTAAAATAGGAAAAGAACATAGGGAGACGCAGCTCCAGAGAATAAGGATTTGTCTCCAAAAAATGATCTAAAACAAGTGGTGAACAAAAGGTGAACAATCTGCCCTAAAACAACCTATAAATAGAGGTTTTGGGGCGAGACCTGGTTCGCAAGGCGAATCTTATGAATCAGATCTTCAGAGATTGGTTTTCTCGTGAGGCGAGATGGTGATTCGCGAGGCGAGACAGAAAGGGTGACATCTCTGGCACAGTCAGGCCTTCAGGCTCGCGAGGCGAGATGGTGATTCGCGAGGCGAGACAGAAAGGGTGACTGTTGCTGTTCAGGCTGGTCTTCAGGCTCGCGAGGCGAGATCCTGTCTCGCGAGACGAAACTTCCAGAATTGTTTTTCCACTGTTTTCTTCATTTTCCTTGACTCTAAGAGCTCCACTTTTAACCTGAAACAATAAAAGGAAATAAAAAGCGTAATTCTACTCAAAATAAACTAAAAACTACTAAAAATGCATTAAACGAATCAAATTCTAACCTAGGAACAAAACAAGGCCAATTTGGGAGATTAGCGAGGTTGACTCGCCCGATTAGGCACAAAATCTACCCCTTTTCTAGCTGGAAACTAGATGAGCCAGAGGCTCATTAGGTGTCGACGAGGACGACGAGTGGTCGCAGGTGCAAGATGGCACGGACAAGGAGTGGCTCCTGGCAGGCTTCTAGGTGGAGGGACACATGAATGAACCGATTACACACCCGAATAAGAGGGATCCTGAGACTGTGTAGGTATGGGACTATACAGTTGAGGAAGGCTTATATGAATTGATTGGTACTACCTATACTAACAAGATGCATCTTTTTTTCGGGAGCCCATCACTTAAGAACTCCACAGTTAAGCGTGCTTGACTTGGAGCAATTCTAGGATGGGTGACATCCTGGGAAGTTTTCCTAGGAAGCGTGTGAGTGAGGACAAAGCACGTTGAAAAGACTTGTATTGGTCTGTGGGGATAATCGTCAATCCATAAAGCAGCCATGGGTGTTACACCCGAGCCTTCCGTGGGTTTTCGAGCCCGAATGTCCCTAATAGACCCAAAGACTAAAGGATCTATCTCTGGTCCATAACTATCCAATTTGTCAGTTCACCCTTTGTGAAACTATAGCTCGATACACAATGACACGTCTGCCACAACGGCATATTAGCCAAACTATGCATGTAAAACAAGGGTTTTCGTTTTATTTTTATTTTTCGCATCATTCTTTCCTCGTCAAGGCTTAAAGCTCTTGACTACTTTTGTTCAGGTATTAAATACATTTTAATACCAACTCAAGATTTTAAACCAAAACAATGATCTTAAAATCTCATCCTCAATTCGAACACTAGCCAGACGTCTCGGTGATCTAGGTTCTTCTCAGTAGGAAGACTAGCCCGGCTTTACCAGCACTCCGAATTCAGCTCGATATCTCGACAATCCAAATCCAGCCCGGGTTTAATAGCTCGGCAACCTAGGTCCTTTCCACTTTCACTTCTTTCCACTTTATTTTCTTTTTCGTTCGGTGAAAACTAAATCGAATACAAAAGTTCAAAGGTTTCTCAACTTTGTATCATAAATACTTTTCATCCTTGTAAATACATTTTCATAAAAGATTTTATTCTCAAAAATCCATTTTTATGAAAAACTTAGAAAACTACTAAAATACTTTTCTCCACTCTAGAACAAATTACAAAACTCTTAAAAAGATCCGTAATTTCCAAAAGACTTTTCATATAAAAAAATAATGTTAAACATTTTCATACTCTTTGATGTTTTCCGTTTTCATTTCTTTTCCTAAATTTTATTCTATCTTCACACTTTCGTCATTTAGAATTTTCATCTCACTTTCCCAATAAACAAAATAACACTTTTCAATCTTTCTGAGTTAAGGTATTCTATTGTCTTAATCTTTATTAACAAGCAATGATCAGTGTTGAGACGCCCCGAAGTTCCATTAAAGAAAACCCACAATATTTAGAACCTAAACGTGTTATTATTGTTAAGCATATATGTTAAAAACGACGGAAAAAATTAAAAACTTAAAATATAAACAACATATATACATACATGCATAACAAAAACACATTATAACCTGATACAGTACAGTAGAGGGAATCACATCAGTAGGATCCCAAATATGTACAAACCAAAACAAACTGAATAACGCAATGGAAGATACAATGTCTCAAAAAGATGCACTAACCATAAATACTAAACTCTACCGCTAGAATCCATGGCTCGTCCTTCAGCATCTGGCTCATAAGGAGTCCCATCCAATTCCTCCATAGCTGGTTCCTCCGCAGGGTCTTCTCATGACGATCACATAACCAAATATACACCATAGAGAAAATAGGGGATAAGAAACATACTATTATAAAAAAACGGAAGAGGATTCATAACACAATACCCAATAATTGTACACCAATATCCATCACACAATAACCACGTATGTAAGCATTCATCCTCCAATCACTATATCATCCTCTACCCTATACACTCATGCAGCTATACCTCTATGCTGACATGTCATCTCAAATACTATCACATTTTAGTCATTTGTCCAATAAATCTCGGTGCACCCACCAATTCCCCCTAGAGGGCTCATTCGTAGAACGAAACTATTTCCACATCCCCGATGGAGAATAGTCGCACAACCTGATCTCAAATACTATCACATTTTAGTCATTTGTCTAATAAATCTCGGTGCACCCACCAGTTCCCGCTAGAGGGCTCATTCATAGAATGAAACTATTTCCCCATCCCCGATGAAGAATAGTCGCACAACCTGATCTCAAATACTATCACATTTTAGTCATTTGTCCAATAAATCTCGGTGCACCCACCAGTTCCCGCTAGAGGGCTCATTCAAAGAATGAAACTATTTCCCCATCCTCGGTGGAGAATAGTCGCACAACCTGGACTATAATAGATCACGGTAGTCTTCCTCGAGCCTCATCGCCCACAGAGCACTCTCCCGTGACTCACCCTGACCTCATGTGTTCCCCTCACACGGCTGTGACTAATACCACACATCTATATACGCCTCACCGACTTGTATAGGTTCATAGTCTAGTGCCTCAACCATTCATCACCATCTCCTAGATAACCTCAACAATAATAATATCTCACTGGTCTCATCACCATATCACAATAATCATCTCGTTTAGGTACTTCTGAACTTCATGTATCATGAACCCCCACATACATCACTATACTCATCATGTAACAACTCTCAGATAATCTCGATGCACAATAATCACAATCATCATCCATCAAATCAACATGTCATCATTACAGTCATCTCTACATATAATAAAATAATATATATAATATAAATATCAATTCTCCAATCAATAAAGATAATCTAGACAACTCCTCATATATCAAACATGTATCCCTAATAGTCAAATCAGTCAATTCAATCAACCTCAATAATAATATAATATATATTATACGTAACGGCGATAAAGGTACAATTCCACTATCATCATTGGTACCACTAAGTAATCCCCAATGTGATATTGACATTGTCCGTTACATGCGCTCTAGTAGGTTTAGGTCGCCCTACACCATTATTGCATAAAATGTTAGTTGGCCAATTCCGACAATAGAAATCTTATTTCTCCCACCTGAAAGTCGCGCACTAAACGGAACGAGACGAAACGAACTAAAACGAAGCATCCTCGAACTCCTCGATTCTGCCTCGCCTAGAAACACGGCCTCCAAGCCACCAAAATTCCACCTAAGAACCACATTGTGAAAGACACATTGTATGGAACCTAGAATTGTAGCAAACACCACAAAATCCGCCACTGTTTTGGTCCTATATCTCGCAATCTAGACCTTTGTTTAAAAAAGTGAAGGGTGAGATTAAAGAGCTATCTTTCCTTTACCTTATTCAAATATTTCAGCTCGATCCAACGGTGGATGAGCCTAGGATGAACCTTCCAAAATGACTGGTCTGGAGCTACCCGACTTGAGCTTTTCTCCTTCTTCTGAGTCAGATAACTCACACTCTGGGGATTTATACGAAATTTTAACCGTTGGATATAAAATACTATCAACTCAGAACCTCCCTATGAAATTTGAACAAGATCCAACGGTGGATGAAGGTGTGATGATGGCTTTTCAGAAGCTGTTCCAGCTCAACAATGGTGGTTTATGGCTCTTGATAGCCTTCCTCTCTCAAACTCTATCTCTCCCTCTAGTTCTCCCTCTCTCTCTCTAGAACTCTCTAGTTTGATCTCTGAGTTCCTCTCTATGGTTTATGCCTTCAGTTATTTCAAATGGCTTAAGTGAACATAAGTTCACCTAAGCCCTTTAATTTTTGCCATGCCATGCCACGCTGCCACGCTCAAGCATGAGAAGGGCCAGGCTGGAGCGTGCCCACTCTTGAGCGTGGGAATAACCACGCTTGAGCGTGGGAAGGCATATACACCACTGCACCATGCAACCAATCAGAAGATGTCATGTCAACCATGTTGACACGTGGCAGGTCAACGCATGGCCATGTCTGGTTGACTTGGGTGCTTGAGCATGGATACACCCACGCTTGAGCGTTGACTTTTGATCAAAAGTCAACTCTTTGCGTTTAGGGTCCGTTCGGCGTCCGATCGAGCTCAAATTTGAGATAAAGGCTCATTTAGACCTAATAAACAACCTCCAACCATCAAAAATGCCCAATCTCAACCCTAACTCCAAAACTCTTCTTTCACACCTGATCAGCCTCTAGCTCATCTAGTTTCCAGCTAGAAAAGGGGTAGATTTTGTGCCTAACTGGGCGATTCAACCTCGCTAATCTCCCAAATTGGCCTTGTTTTGTTCCTAAGTTAGAATTTGATTCGTTTAATGCATTTTAGCAGTTTTTAGTTTATTTTGAGTAGAATTACGCTTTTCATTTCTTTTTGTTGTTTCAGGTTAAAAGTGAAGCTCTTAGAGTCAAGAAAATGAAGAAAACAGTGGAAAAGCAATGCTGGAAGTGTCACCTCGTGAAACAGGATCTCACCTCGCGAGCCTGAAGACCAGCCTGAACAACAACAGTCGCCCTTTCTGTCTCGTCTCACGAATCACCATCTCGCCCCGCGAGCCTGAGGCCTGACTGTGCCAGAGATGTCACACTTTCTGTCTCGCCTCGCGAATCACCATCTCGCCTCGCGAGTATTCAAATCAAGATGGAGCCAAAACTGAATTTCGCCTCGCGAGAGCTTGATCGCCCCGCGAGCGGGCGCGACCCAGGATCTCTATTTATAGGCTGTTTTAGGGCAGATTGGGAATCTTTTGTTCACCACTTGTTTTAGATCGTTTTGGAGACAATCCTTATTCTCTGGAGCTACGTCTCCCTATGTTCTTTTCCTATTTTACAATTATGATGAACTCCAATTGTTTGTGCGTTGTTACAAGCATGAGGAACTAATTCCCTTGTCTGAGGGATCAATGAAACCACCCATGACGGTGTAGCATTCAATGTGATGTATGTTTCCCTCCTTTACCTCAATTCATGTTTTCCAATTCTGAATTTATTGCGTTGATCATAAGCATGCATGATTGACTAGTTAACGTGATGAGGCTTGATAGGCAATTCGCGTTTAGAATATGAATTGGGATCACTGATTGAATATTGCACGAGAGTGAGTAGGAGATCAGTGCAACCTTATAGGGAACAAGATTTAATAGAGTTTGATGATTGGGTTATGAGACCTAGCAAGTAATTAACTCAATCGTTGAATACGTCCTATTGAGCACAATAGTGTCATTAGGAGAATTTGGGGGTCCCGGTTGACATTGCAATTGAACTTAGGGAAGGGATCATCATCACTTGGGTGCTATGCATGATTGGGTAGGTGGATTTGTGACCTTAGATGTTTAATCCAGATTTTAATTCTTGTCTTATCTTATCCCTGCCTAGTTTATCTCTAATTGATTTGTTGATTTAAATTGTTATCCTATTTCCTCTCTCCTCTAAACCACTTGCTTTTGCTTGGTCAAACATATCGAATTTCTTGCAAATTGGTAGAATTGGTATCCCAATCCCTGTGTCCGACCTCGGTAATTACTTACCGTGTTTATTACTTACGACGACCCGGTACACTTGCCAGTGACTCAACGAGTTTTTGGCGCCGTTGCCGGGGATTGGCACAACCAATTTTCCTAATTTTTGGGAAGTTTGATTATTTGGTTAAGCTATTTTTTATTTTTATTTTTCTGTTATTTATCTACTATTATTTCTCTCTACTTCTTTGATTCCACTTGGTCTTGCCTAGTTTTTGTATGCGAGGTACCCTTTCACAAGAGGACTTGCTATTTGATTCAGAGATCACCAAGACCGACAAGCGATTAAGGAAAGAAGCCAGAGAATGAAAGAGGCTTGAAGCAATTAATTTTGAGAGGATGGCCGAAGTAAACCCTCCTCCTCCTCCTCCTCCTTACAAGCCTCTCTTTGAGTACAATCTACCCAATTTGGATGATTGTTCTTCTTCTATCGTGAGGGGCAACCTCAATACAGATTCCTTCAGAGTGGAAGGATGTGTCACAGCCCATATACGTGAGAATCAATTTGATGGGAGTGGCAAACAAGACCCTCATAGACACATCACTCACTTCCTTGAAGCTTGTGACTTGCAGAAGACAAGAGGGATTTCTCAAGATGAATTTCGCTTGCGGCTATTCCCTCTCTCTCTTAGGGATACCGCTCGCGATTGGTTTGACAGCTTGGATCGCAACAGTATCACAACATGGGAGCAAATGGCCCAAAAATTCCTCATTAAATATTTTCCTCCTCAGAAAGCGGCACAAGCAAGAGTAGCCGTCACATCTTTCAGGCAGACAGAAGATGAATCTTATAATGAAGCTTGGGAGAGGTATAATGTGCTCTTGAGAAGATGTCCTTCGGCTTTCTTTGACACGGTCTCCAAGGTTCAACATTTCTTTAACGGGTTAAGAGGGCGCTACCAGATGAATTGTGATGCCGCAGCGGGCGGTTCTTTTTCTTATTTATCAGCTGAGGATGGATGGGCGTTATTGGAGAAGATGTCGAACAATGATTACAACCATGGTAGGGAAACCTCAAGTGGAGTCAGTTCTGTAACAATAGAAGCCATTCTAGAGCAAAATAAACTGTTGAAGATGCAAAATGCGGCGTTGTCTGGGAACAAAAAGGTTAATGTGAAACACGATGGAATGCCTCCGAGTTGTGATAATTGTAATGGATATCATGACATTCAGAGTTATCCGTTCAACTTCTCTCAAGAACATGTGGACTCATGCCACAATTTTTATGACAGCGTGCCCCAGAACAACTATCATAGGAACAAACAGTATGATTACAGTCAGAATCAGAATAGGGGTTATATGAGGAGAGACCATCCGGGTTTCGCTTGGAGTAATGCTAGTGGTGGTCTAGCCGGGCAACAACAACCTCAATAGAATCAGAGGCCAAACTATGGAATCCATCAACGCAATACTCAGCATGCTCTTCCAGGGCCTAATCAATTGCAAACAACAGATGGGGTAAGGCAACCTTGGGAGTTGGCTATAGAAAAGACGAATGCGGCAATTGAGAAGTTGTCAATCAATACAAGCATAGCCATTGACAAGTTGGTAACTCATACTGGGTCGGCAATTCAGAATCTAGAGACGCGGATAGCTCAGCTCGCAAAGCAACTAAATGAGCGTCTCCCAGGAACTTTCCCAGGTGATACCGAGAACAACCATAAGAACCACTGCAATGCCGTAGCAACTAGAAGCGGTAGGGTGTTGGGATCTAACAGGGGTGCAACTAGTTCTCAGGAAGCTGAGGCCTCGGAACAACCACATGTTGAGGAAGAGCAACCTAAGAAAGAGGAGTTGGCAAGTGACAAGGCACCAGAGCAAGGGGAAGGTTAAAACTTGTAGATGAAGAGTTCCGAAGAAAGAAGTGGGTTGAACCCAAAGACCTCCCGCCCTTCATGAAGGTACCATATCCTGAAAGATTGAAGAAGCCTCTACAAGATAAACAGTTCAATAAATTCCTTGATGTCTTCCGCAAACTTCAAATTAACATTCCATTTGCGGAAGCCTTGGAACAAATGCCATCGTATGCCCGGTTTATGAAGGAGCTTCTCTCCAAGAAGCGGAAAATAGTGGATGAGGAAACGGTTGCTTTGACTGAGGAGTGTAGTGCCATTATTCAAAGAAAACTACCTCCAAAGTTGAAGGATCCCGGTTCTTTTTCTATACCATGCACCATTGGGGAGATGACTCTAGGAAAGGTGTTGTGTGATCTGGGGGCAAGCATCAACTTGATGCCCCTCTCTATGATGAAGAAGTTGGGGATCAAAGAAGCCAAAGATACACGGATGTCACTCCAACTAGCCGATCATTCTATAAAATATCCTTATGGGGTGGTCGAAGATCTGTTAGTGAAGGTGGACAAGTTCACATTTCCGACGGATTTTGTGGTGCTTGATATGGATGAAGACGCCCAGATCCCCCTCATATTGGGTAGGCCCTTCTTGGCCACTGGGCGTGCTTTGATAGATGTGCAACAAGGGAAACTCGCCCTAAAGGTGCAAGATGAGAATGTAGTCTTCAATGTCTTTGAAGCAATGAATCACCCCGCTGAGAGGTCGGATGTGTATCGAGTGGATATGGTGGACTCAATTGTCAAGGCAAAAGCCACTAGAGAAGCCCATGGTTCTTCACTTACACAAGTGTTGGTAGAATCCCATGATGACGATGGTGAGGAAGAAGACCCTTTGGGGGATGAGGACTATCTTGAGTGCTTAAAAAACACGGAAGTCTTACCGAGTCTCCCAAAGGATGAATGTACAAAGGATAAGCTCAACAACGAAGGAATGGAAGAAGATAACAAAGCACCGGAGTTGAAGCAACTCCCAACCCACTTAAGGTATGCATTCTTGGGGGAGAAGGGACAACATCCGGTAATCATTAGCAATGCCTTGAAAAAGGATGAAGAAGAAAAGCTATTGAGAGTTCTTAGGGAACACAAAACCGCCATTGGGTGGAATATTTCGGACCTAAAAGGTATAAGCCCTTCCCTATGCATGCATAAGATTTTGATGGAGGATGATTATAAGCCGGTGGTTCAACCACAAAGACGGTTAAATCCCATCATGAAGGATTGGTCAAGAAGGTTAGATGATGCTTTATGGGCTTATAGGACCGCCTTCAAGACTCCAATTGGAAGGTCTCCTTACAATTTAGTGTTTGGAAAGGTATGCCACTTGCCGGTGGAATTGGAGGAAAAGTCTTATTGGGCAATTCGAGAACTCAACTTTGATTTGACGAAGCCGGTGAAAAAAGGCTTTTAGACTTAAATGAGTTGTCCGAGATCCGCATGCAAGCATATGAAAATGCAAGAATCTACAAAGAGCGGACTAAGGCATGGCATGACAAGCACATCTTGCCTAGGAGGTTTGAGCCCGGACAAATGGTACTTATTTATAATTCAAGGTTGAGACTCTTTCCTGGAAGGCTAGAATCAAGGTGGTCGGGACCATTCAAGGTCCTCCAAGTTTTTCCACACGGAGCAGTAGAATTAGAAGGGGCCTCTGGCAACTTCAAGGTAAAGGGGCAAAGGCTAAAGCATTACCATGGGGAATCAATCCCAAATGGCAAGCAAGTTCTTCTCCTGGATTAACCCTTAGGGGTGACTTGAGTCGGGCTCGGGACATTAAACAAGCGCTACTTGGGAGGCAACCCAAGCTAGATATCCTTTATTTTTATTTTTTTTAAGTTTATGCCATTTTCTCTTCTGAAAAAAAAGACCAGATTCTCCCCACGAATCCACAGTGGCCTCGCGAGACAGAATCCCTGAATCTCAGAGGCTTGCTCACGCTTCTGTCTCGTGTCGCGAGGGCCACTTTTGCCTTGCGAATCTGGGCATCATCAGCTATTGGAATTTCAGATTCGCCTCGCGCGCTATTACTCGCCTCGTGATTCTGGAAAGTTAATGGGCAGCGCTTGAAGCTATTCCATGAGAGCTCGGTGCCTGAGGATGCAACCGTAGAAGAGATTTCATTGGAAGCGCCCACCTACACTACAACTTGATCAAGGAGCTCCTTATCCTTTCCCTCACTCTTATTTTATATTTACGTTCTTTCATTGAGGACAACGTATGCCTTAAGTGTGGGGAAGGGAACCAATTGCTTTGTTTTTGTTTTCTTTCCCTTTTTCCATTTGTTTTTGAATTTCGCTCTTGAATAATTTGAGAAGATCAATAGTATGTGTGTGAGTGTTGTGTCGGCAAGCTTGGTGGATTTTAATTAAATTTGGCATAGATTGACTGCATGAATTATGTTTACCATTGATGATTTCCCCCCTAGGTTCTGAAAATTGAAAATTTGATCCCCATGTGAAAAAATTGAAAATTGAACTTTGAGAAATTTTATTGTGATTGCTTGATTTATGACAAGTTTGGGGTGAAGGGGTGCACACACTAGGAATTGTATCTCGGTCAAACAATTTGCAAAAATGTCCATGTGAGTAATTTGAGCCTCCAACATGTTCTTAATTGTGTGAATCGCTTATAAGCTGCACTTTCTCGGATTTGCTTGAATCTGTGCATGGTTTGCATATTTAAATGTTGCATCAAATGATCTAGGCAATTTTTCCTTGAAATAACTACTTGGCCATAAATTGAACCAACCTTGATGAATGATCCCTAGTTAGCCACATTGAGCCTTGAAGCCTATTGTTCTTGATGACCTTACATTACAAGCCATTAACTCAGAAAAACCATGATTTTCCCCTATCCTAGGATTTAAGAGAGCATGGAATTTTAGCTTTGTGAGTGTTGTTGTGGAACTAAGTTTGGGGTGGCTACAAGTTCATGAATCATAGTTGAGAAAAAGAAAAGCAAAACTAAAGGCCGAAGGTTTGAAAAAAAAAAGGTGATGAAAAGTATTGAATATATGCCAAAAAGGGCAAGACGAAAAAGTAAAAAAAGGAAGAGGTCTGTAGCCACCCAATGCAAGGAATAGAATAATAATATGAGAGTAAATTCAATTGTTGCAATGGTAGTTTCATGCTCTCATTGGTCCTAGGGACTAAGCATCTATCCTTTGAATATCTTACCTTGAGCCAGGTCTTATTACAACCTATGAAAGACCTTTTGATGATGCATGCATGTTTTCGTAGGAACCTTGATTGAGATGAAAATCAAATTCATGGGAAGTGCTCTTGAAATGCGAGATTGAGTGAAAAGTTGGTAGCTTAGACAAATTGAGCGAATGAGTGAAATATTAAATGCCCTTGTGAGGAAGGCAATTGTTTGAATTTGGTGATCTCCCTTTTGTGTGTCACTTGGATCCTCAACTCAGATTACTGATTGCATGAATGATGTAATTCTCAATTGTTTAAAGTAGATGAATGTGGGGATTACATTGTTGCAAAGGGGGGGAAACATTGAAGAAAAATTGTTGTGTTAAATTGCATGAAATCTGTGCAAAAATTGATTGAATCCTTTAAGCTTGCCAAGTGTTGAGTCTTTTTGAGTTTTAGTTTGCTTGGGGACAAGCAAGGTTTAAGTTTGGGGTGTTTTAATAAGCCTCTGGCTCATCTAGTTTCCAGCTAGAAAAGGGGTAGATTTTGTGACTAACTGGGCGAGTCAACCTCGCTAATCTCCCAAATTGGCCTTGTTTTGTTCCTAAGTTAGAATTTGATTCGTTTAATGCATTTTTAGTAGTTTTTAGTTTATTTTGAGTAGAATTACGCTTTTAATTTCCTTTTGTTGTTTCAGGTTAAAAGAGAAGCTCTTAGAGTCAAGGAAAATGAAGAAAATAGTGGAAAAGCAATGCTGGAAGTGTCGCCTCGGGAAACAGGATCTCGCCTCGCGAGACTGAAGACTAGCCTGAATAGCAACAGTCACCATTTCTGTCTCGCCTCGCGAATCACCATCTCGCCCCGCGAGCCTGAAGTCCTGACTGTGCCAGAGATGTCACCCTTTCTGTCTCGCCTCGCGAATCACCATCTCGCGAGTATTCAAATCAAGATGGAGCCAAAACTGAATTTCGCCTCACGAGAGCTTGCTCACCCCGCGAGCGGGCGCGACCCAGGATCTCTATTTATAGGCTGTTTTAGGGCAGATTGGGAATCTTTTGTTCACCACTTGTTTTAGATCGTTTTGGAGACAATCCTTATTCTCTGGAGCTACGTCTCCCTATGTTCTTTTCCTATATTACAATTATGATGAACTCCAATTGTTTGTGCGTTGTTACAAGCATGAGGAACTAATTCCCTTGTCTAAGGGATCAATGAAACCACCCATGACGGTGTAGTGTTCAATGTGATGTATGTTTCCCTCCTTTACCTCAATTCATGTTTTCCAATTCTGAATTTATTGCGTTGATCATAAGCATGCATGATTGACTAGTTAACGTGATGAGGCTTGATAGGCAATTCGCGTTTAGAACTTGAATTGGGATCACTGATTGAATATTGCACGATAGTGAGTAGGAGATCAGTGCAACCTTATAGGGAACAAGATTTAATAGAGTTTGATGATTGGGTTGTGAGACCTAGCAAGTAATTAACTCAATCGTTGAATACGTCCTATTGAGCACGATAGTGTCATTAGGAGAATTTGGAGGTCCCGGTTGACATTGCAATTGAACTTAGGGAAGGGATCATCATCACTTGGGTGCTATGCATGATTGGGTAGGTGGATTTGTGACCTTAGATGTTTAATCCAGATTTTAATTCTTGTCTTATCTTATCGCTACCTAGTTTATCTCTAATTGATTTGTTGATTTAAATTGCTATCCTATTTCCTCTCTCCTCTCAACCACTTGCTTTTGCTTGGTCAAACATATCGAATTTCTTGCAAATTGGTAGAATTGGTATCCCAATCCCTGTGTCCGACCTCGGTAATTACTTACCGTGTTTATTACTTACGACGACCCGGTACACTTGCCGGTGACTCAACAACACTCATACGCCTTAAAGGCGATAACCGGGGAAACCCTAATTTGTTCCTATGTTCAAACTCACTCGAGATGACTTCGTACTTTCCATGAAAAGATTTCTACACCTCAAACAACATCTTAACTATTTAATCCAAGTCTTAAACCTAATCCTCTTACTTAAACCATACATAAAATTACGACTGTTACAAGTGTCATGACATCAGCCAATCACAATCAAACAATACAGTAATCATCACAACACAATATAAAGCAACATACAACAAGGTACATGATTAGCATGAGCTCCTCAGACAAACTCCCTTTACCTCAAACAATGAAATCTTTATCTGAAAATGATTGTCCAAGCTCCAGTTTCCTCCAACGGATCCAAACAACACACTTATACCACGATTCCTCCACAAATCATCATAGAACTAGTTAATTTTTGAAAAAATCCTACTAGCTCACCTAGGAGTGAATTTCGGCCTCTAGAGTGAAAATAGGCTAGGGATTTTTGTTGGATCTAAGCTTTTGAATTTTGATTATCTAGGTAATAGAGAGTCTAAAACAAGATTTAAATTGAAAAAATGAAACAAAAACATCAACCCCACTCACCTTGAAGGTTTCGGCCAACATAGGGTTTAAGGGGTTGGGGTTTTCAATTTATCAACACACTTAACTAATAGGAGTTAGAATAGGTATCAGTATGGCCTTACGTTTACGGGTTCGGAGTTGGTGGTTAGATGGTATGGTCAGTGGCGTGGCTAGGAGGGAGGGACGTGGGTGGCTGGAAGAGGTGGTCATATGTTGTGATCAAAGGTTGGATGGGGGGTGGGATAGGAGTGGCTGAATAGGGTTGGGGAGTGTCATCTGGCAGTGGGCTCGGGTTAGGGTCCAGTTGGATGTTGTAAAATGTTGCTCCTCTATTAGTGTGGAGGAGTCTTTTTACTTGCTGGTGGATTATTTCTGTTGGGCCCAAACCGGGTTGGCCTGTTAGCTGGATAATATAACCATTTTGTGCAAACTCCATGGTTAAGGTGTTGTAATCTGTAAGGACTGGGCTGAGGCCCTTAAGCCACTCCACACCAAAAACCAAACCAGCTCCTCCAATGGGCATGTCAAATAGGTCCACGAAAAATGAGTGCCCTTGGATAGTAACTTTAATAGCTTTGTGGATCTGGGAACAAGTCAGGTGACTACCATTTCCCACCATCACGTTGAGCTGCTTTGTGGACTGGGCCGATAAGTTCAAAAATTTCATCATTTTGTCCTGAACAAAATTATGGGTACTTCCCCCATCGATCAAAACGACAACATCATGGCCATGAACCTGGCCTTTGACTCACAGCTTTTCGGGAGCGAGGTTCCCAGACAAAGCGTTGAAGCTTATTTGGGCGGCGGAAGATGGGTTCTCGGTGGCAGAATCAGGTTGGTCAGTGGTGAGAAGTGTAGAGCCTAGTGGTTGGGGAACATCATCTTCCTTGGCAATGATCAGGAAGCACCGCGATTTATATTTGTGACCAGGGGTGAAGTTTTCGTCACAATTGTAACATAATCCTTTCTTGCGGCGTGCGGCCATTTCAGTAGGGGTAAGTTGGCGGAAGGTGGTTTTGTGTGGGTTTGGCAGAAGCGGTGGTTGGGGGTGATGTGGGTTGCAACTGGGTGATAGGAGGAGGAAGGCAAGGAAAGGGTTTCTGGTCGTGGTGGATGGCGGGTATCATTGATTTTGTCTTCTTGGAGTTTGGCTAAGGTGGTTGCTTGGATGAGTGTCATGGGTTGTAGTGCTTGGACCTCTTTGCGTATGTTTGGTGTTAATCAAAAAATGAAGCAGCTTAATAGGAACGAGGCGGGCAAGCCGATAACACGGTTGGCTAAGCTTTCAAACTTTGATAGGTAGGTGTTGACAAAGCCGCGCTGGTTGAGTTTGAAAATGGTGCCTTTATGATCGTCGTAGTAAGAGGGGGCGAAGCGCATCTCAAGTGCCTGGAGTAGACCCGACCACAAGGTGATCTGGTCATTCCGAAACATCCATTGATACCAACTCAATGCCGAGTCGTCGAGGTAAAAGGAGGCAACTTGTATGCGCTCTTCCTCTAGAGTGTTGTGGTAGTCAAAGAATTAGGAGATTTTGAAATTCCAGTCCATAGCATCAGTGCCATCAAAGCGGGGAACATCGAGTTTCATGTGGTGTTTGGAGGCGGTGGGGTTGGAGTGGTTTGTATGATGGGAAGCAGTGTCATCATCAGAGGAATGGTTTTCCATGGAGGCTAATTTGGTGAAGATGGTGTCGAGTTTGGTATTAAGAGCTTGCTGGTTTGTGGTTAGGGTGTTTTGGTTCTGGGATAGTAGAGTAATCGCTTGCTCCATACGTTCAAGACTGTTGGAGCGTGTGCCTGCAGCCATTTGGGGTAGAGTAGGCTCAGAGAAAGCACCAAATGATAAGGTCAGAAATAGGGTTCAGAAATTAAGGGAAAAAAAGAGCACTTTTTACTGATTAATTCTCTGCTCTCATCATTGCAATTTCATTCCTTTATAGTAGCTACAGTACGGAAATAATCCTAGGATTCCCTTCACATTCAATTGTTTAATAAATTTAAATAAGTTGAATTAAATTAATCATTTATTTAATTAAAATTAATAAAATAATTATATTAAACTAATAAATTTTATTAGTTAAAAAACTTAAATAAATTAAATAAATTTAAATTATTTGATTATTTAAATTAACTTAATTAATGAAATTAAAATATTTGTATATTGATTTTTTAGTTAAGGGTATTTTGTCTTTTTAAAAACAATTACATTTCTTTCTTCTCATTTTCTATCCAACCAAACAATGGAGAGAGAAAACATATTTCTTTTTCCTCTATTTCTCTCATACCAAACAACACATCAAATCTACTCTATTTCTCACCCTTTTCTCTCTTCTCATACTCTTTCTCTCTTCTCATTTTCTTCTCACAACCAAATAAAGCACAATGCTTTGTTATATTGGTTCCTAAAACATCTCCATAAATATCTATATGGTGAGATACGATTGGAGTTTAATAAGTATATACTGACAGTGTAAAAAAACTTTACACAAACGTCTAATCATATTTCACCATTATGACATTTTGTTTATATTAGTTCCTAAAACATCTCCATAAATATGTATGTGGTGAGATATGATTGTATAAGTGTATAAAACTTTTTTACACTATCAGTGTATATACATTAAATCTTTTCATTTAAAAGAAATAAGATTGCAAAGGGGATATTATGTTGTTATAGCATGTGAAGAAATAGTGAACAATATTCTAAATTATTTTATAAAATTTAATCTGGGTCAAATTATTATTTTGCATCTCACAAACAAAATTGTAACTTGTAAGAAATATTTTATATAAATAAGATAACTCATTTCTAAATATTTAATCACTTTGCCCATTTTAAAACAGCTTATATAAATAATTGGATATTTTACGAATGCTAGTATGAAAAATGGATTCGTAATCTACGGAGTATTATTTGAATAAAAGTTGGTGATCATCTGAAAACTGTTAAGCTTAAAAGCTATGTATTTTAAAGAGATTTAAGTTATTTTAATTATTAAGTACACATTCTGAGCATTCTGTTTTTCTTTTATAGAGCTTATATGTGACTGTTGAAAATGATGATATTATAGACAATGTGACTACTCGCCAAACACCAAAAAGTCTTGTCTTAGTTCAAAATATGTAAAATGTATTCTTGAATGCATGTTTACAATAGTGTAAAAGCATTTTGTCAATTCTCTTATTTTTTTTACTAAAAAAAAGTGAACACTTTGCTAATTTGTACGTGAGTATAGTTGAAGTTAGTAGTCCATGCATACATAAGCCTAAATCTTATCTATAATAGGGAACACTTGAAATCCCGACGGGATTCTGTCTTTACTCTTTCCTTATAGTAAAAGTTAAGATGCTATCAAATAATTGAAATAGGGGCTCAAAATTTCAACCTACAACTACAAATAGTGGGGATTTTCTTTCCCAGAGTTGACCAAAAAAAGATACTAATAATGATCTCAATTAAGAGAAAGGAAATTAGTCACTGTATTTTCATGAGTTGCAACAATTGCAAACAAAAAAGTTGGTTCGTTGGGAAGGCCTTATGATGGCCTTTACATATATGTGATACCCCACTTCGTAGGAAAATGATGAACAAGAATCATTAATTTGTTGCTTTAATTAGCTTAAAGCTCATTCTTTTGTCACATCTTCATGCTTTAAACAAATAAATAATATTTTACTTGGGTTGGGTCATGCAGAATAAAACGCAATTGGTGGATATGGATTGGAACTTCACTTACAATAAGAATGGATCGTAGTCCATCCTTTTAATAAGAATTTCATTACACATTAATTTCCTGCTTCGAATTCCTAGAGATGGAATTTTTCAATAGAAATTCCTCAACATTTTTTTTTTTGTTGAAATTTTCTCGTCTCTGTATATTGTAGTGGGTCATTTAATATCCAGCTAATATTTATTTACACCACATTGGGTTGTGGGGGAAGTGGATGGGTTGGATCACTGGTTTTTTTCCAGAAATCAGTCACTTACGAGCAACCTCCTATGGAGTTGTCTCAAGTTTTACTATGTAATGGGTTTTATACTCTTGGTGTTATTCAGTTATAGTATCGTTTTTGTTTGGACTTAACTTTGTTATTTACCCAATAAAAAAAAATGGCGTTAATAGGGTGACACAAAACTCATCGTTCTAAGCCACTAGATATTATTGAACTGGATATGAAATTAAATTTTACTACTAAGTTGGAACATAAGTTATTCTCTCCCTATAGCCATGGCCTCGTAAATTAGGAAACATATATACGGAAAAGACAAAAGTAGCATTTGGTGTGCAGATAAAACAGGATTTAGCAATAGGACTAAAAAATATTTTTCACTTTATAACGCTAAATAACTGAAATAACTGAATATCTTATTCTTAAATCGTACCGAATATAAAACAGAACTCATATCTTGTTTCATTTTGTTCAGTCACGTCGGGTCTGGTTTTTAGAAAGTTATTGTTGAGTTCTTGAACCATTACTTGTTTTCTATCCTATAACAAGTGTGGATTAACAGGAATTGAAGTAGAACTAGAAAATCTTTGCAATTAAAGTATTAATTAATTTACTTTCAGAAATAATTTGCACCGTAATAGTAAACGCAGAAACTTTTCCGGACAAAACAGTTTTTTCGTTAAAATGAGTTAATTTTATTTGGAATTATTACTCGATATCTTATTTGATACTCCAATCCAAGTGAGGGAGTCATGTAATACTGGATTATTAGTACAAGTCATGACTAAGTCCAGAAATGACTAAATTGGAATATATTTTTTTTTTTAAAAACCAGCTTTACATTGTACAAGAGTCGCAGAAATTCTCTTTTATAGTACTTGTCATATTTCAATATAATAAATACTGGTGTAAGCAAAACTAAAAAATAAAAAACAAACTTGTATTTTATATATATATATATATATAAATATATATTAATAACATAGAATTTTAAAAAAAAGAATTTAAATTAACAAATTCTACACTAAAATGAATTAAGTGTTAGTTCAGCACATGCCAAAGTTAAATTCTTAGTATTTGTGAAGAAGCGTTGAAAACAGTAAGATCACTTCACGCGTTATTTTTGGTACAACACAAAAAGAACATATTCCTACATCATTAATAAAAACCATTTTAAGAATATCTAGCTGGGTCAGCATAGTCATATTAAATGGTCGTTTTCAAAGAGCAGAGAGAAAAATTAATTGATAAAACTAGTTCAAATAAATTTAGTGACTAATCAAAGATCAAGTCCCATGGTTCCAAAAATCCTCCTCAGGTGCCAAGCCTGTGCAGTTAAAAGAGCAGAGGTAACATGACCCCAACGCAGGGAAGGAGTCGATGCTTCTCTTGTTCTCAGTTACACTACATATCCTACCTTGGAACGAAATAAAAAATAAAATAAAATCACAGACACTTTTCTCTTTAGCTAACAGAAATAATATCAACTTGTCAAAATGTTCAACCATAGCTACTCACACTTGATGGACCTGTATATGTGGCGGACAAAGAGCAGGGAGGCACGGAAACCTACACTACCAAGCATGAGAAAGAAGCCATAGCAGATGCAGGCCATGTAACCGAAGAAGAACGAAGTTTGCATGAAACCTGACATATCGGATCGTGCGTAGTAATAATACAAGCAGTAGCCATAGATGAACAAGCCAGTTGATCCACCACATAGAAAAGACCTAAGGCAACAAAAACCAACATCGAAATCAGGATTAAAATGTCTCTACAATGTTCAAACTGTCTACCTTCAAAAGATTCAGAATACCATATAGTTATTGAAAAGGGAAAAGTTCAGAATAAAATATAATTAACATTGGCTAAAATTTGCAGATTTCTACAAAAGGATTTAGGGAAAGTTGTTATTGCAAGAAATGCCATGATTGGCTCTTCCAATACCAATTCATGGGTTGGATTGATCATTGGCCTGGATCAGAGAGCACAGGCTCAGGCTTAACTTTTGGGTCAATGGGCCTAAGATGAGACCCGTGTTAAGCCAAGTCCAGATCAGGTCCAAACTTGCAACAAAACAATAAAATAAAGCTAAATTTTGTAATATATCCCTCATTCGTCTCTTTTTAATATTTTTCTCTTTTTGTGACTTCTAAATTTTCTGTCTCAAAATTTGGTTTTTTTGTCTAGATCTAGAGAATCAAACATGGTACAAATGTGACTACTCGGGGGAAAAATGCCAACATCAATATTCTATACAAATGATACTAAACCCTTAAGTCATATTTTTCTCATTTTTTGGACAAAAAACACTTTGTTTACATAAGTTGAGCCAAATTCACTCAATCCCCCCCGCCCCAAAAAAATTAACAAAGGTTTTTATGTAAGGTCTAGGTACTGGCTATGCCTCTTTGCCCATGGGCTCAAGCCATTGGCCCAATCCTTATAATGAGCCAGATAGTTCGCCTTGGGCCTATGCCCTGACAATTAAAACCAACTAAGCTCTGGCCTAAGCAATAGTCATAAATATAGAATCACAGATACTTGAGAATGTCATCCAAAAGAAAAATAAAAGCCAAAAAAATCCTTAGTTACACACTATTTATTATGAGACCGACATCTTGGCAACTTACAAAGCATAATTTTTTGTGAATGCTACATTAGTCCTGGAAAAGCTAAATATTCCAAGGTACACTCCATTATACCATCATCACAAGCCTTACCAACACCACCCTTAGTCCTACTTAAGAGGGAAAACAGTATTACTACATGTCCTGCATGGCTGCACCAAGGGTCTTCCTGTTTGAGTGAATGGAATATGAGAAGGGGAAAAAATATGAAATCATTTGGACATAACAGACCCTAATCAATCCCAGTCCAGCTCCCCCTCCCCGCCATGTGTGTAGAGTAAGTCCAAAGGTAATGGAAGTTCATCAATGAGTGAACCAAAAAGAAACCACATTAGTGGTGTTAGATACAAGATTCATATTCATTTTACATAAAATTCGGTGGATCAAATACCCATAGGAAAATTTCAAAAACCAAAAGTTAATTGTAGCCACTTCATGAAGTTATCTGTTAATGCAGAAATGGAGAAGGGAAGGGGAGAAAGGAGAAAACAAGGACAAGGAGAGAAAAAGGAAGAAACCTATAATTAAAAGCAAAGGACCTATTATAAAGAACCCATAAAGTACCCCATGTGACAAGATAATAAAAAATTAATGTAGAAGAGAAAAGATCCGAAATTTAAACCTTAATAAAATCCTAAAAATATGTTCTAATCCTATACTTATGTCTAACAAAACTTGTATCTTCCATTCCTCGGGATAACCATCACCTATTATTCAAAACAAAACTCAAAAATACATTTTATATCAATGATCCTATGCGTTTTAATATTTTATTTGGAAATGTGTGAATATAGTACAGAACTTTTTGAAACTTTGGGAACAAAAAGTGAAGAAAACTTCTTTCTTGGTCTCTATATCATTAATAAAAATATAAACATGCCTTCCAGATTTTTTTATTTGTTTTCTCTTTTCATAGTGTTAGAGTCTCACATTGGATAGAAATATGGCCTGATGAGTGTGTATAAGTAAGGGGCAACCCTCACCTTACAAGCCGGTTTTGTGGGGTTGAGTTAGGCCCAAAGCTCGAATTTAAGATGGTATCAGAGCCTATCCTAAATCCGTTGAGCCACCTGCAGATGTCCAGTCCTGCAAACTTCACACTCCAGATGTCCAGTCCTGGACGTGTGGGGGGGGGGGGGGTGTTGGAGTCCCACATTGGATAGAAATATGGCCTGATGAGTGTGTATAAATAAGGGGCAACCCTCACCTTACAAGCTAGCTTTTGGGATTGAGTTAGGCCCAAACCCAAATTCTAAGATAGCCATTGACAATTTCCTTTAACCCAGGCACAGACAATATGAAAAAATATTGAATTTATGATTTAAGTATACACGATATTATATGTAGTAAAATCACAACATGCAAAAAATCTCAAAAACAATTATAGCCACGTACCTCCACCACCATTCATGGTCTTCAGCAGCAAGTTGAAAATATGTCAAAGCCACAGTGATAAAAGCAGTGACAATCAACAGAATAATGAAGACAATGAACAGTATGCTGTAGATGGTATAAATCCTGTGACCCCATACACTAGCAAAAATGTAGTACAGCTCTATGTAGATGGCACTGAAAGGGAGAAATCCTGCCATTGCCATCTGGGGAATGGTACTCCTGTACCAAGGCAGAGGCGGAATCTCCCGGGGATATTTTGTGGTGCGGACAGGTGCTTGGAACTCAGATCGGCTATTTTTACCTGCAATACCACCCAACACAAGTAATGGGGAAGTTACCAGAGTCCATATTAGGACTATCACCAAAATTGTGCCAAATGGAAGAGCAGCAGTTGCACTATAAGCAATAGCGACTGTGTTAAGGAAGCAGAACATAAGGAACAGAGGGCCACAAAAGAGGCATCCTGTCAGCAGTAAGTTTCTAACCTGTAGAACAAGAAAATAAATGAATATATTATTTCATTTCATTTCACAAGCATTATATCAATACAAAAACCCTTGAGACAATCAATGCAAGGAGTCCATATGTACCCAATTAGACCCTTCAAGTTGGATATAGAAGGAAGTAGCAGTGTAGCCAGCAATGCCAGATGTGAGAGCATATATGACCACCAGTGCAGTAAATAAAGCTCCTCGGTTATAGGGATAAAATACACCAACCAGTGCAAGCATAAAAATAAAGATTGTACTGCACAAGCATAGAGGAAAAGAAAATAGCGTTTAGTGAAGTTTATAATTTAGAGAGCAAACAAATCAGCTTCAACAGTCAACACAGATGGGGAAAAGAGCCACCACAAGATTCTTACAGTGTGAATAACTGAGTGCCAGAACCAAGGGCGGCCGCAAACAAAGACTTGTACTTTGGAAATCGGAAAACATCACCATGAATGTACTTCCATCCTGTCTCCTCTTGATCATCAGCAGCTTCCTCATCTTGTGCATATCTAGAGAAAATTACAGCAGATAAAAACAAGAAACAGGAGACCAAAAAGATTAGTAAAGCAATTTTGTAGGTAATAGGATGACAGTTTGGTGATAGATGAGCAAGAAAGTCATACTTCATGAAATCATTCTTCAAGACTCGCATGAGAATGGTTGCCAGAAAACCAGTCAAAAGAAGAACTGTTACACAGGAGTTTATGATTGAGAACCAGTGAATCTCTAAGTGATGTGGCAAAGAAGAAGACTGAGAGTATTTTTCCATTCTCTTGTCAAAAGGGATTTCTGTTTCCTTCCATTTTACAGTGTACAAAAACTCGGTATCAACTTCCTTGTCCTCAGTCAGGTCCACCACAGAATGAGGATCCATCCGGGCACCAATTTCAATCACACGATCTTTGTTGTACAGAACATCAAACTGAATGTGCTTGTAAAGAAAATACTTATACTCGCTGGGGTCAGCTTTTCCTTCTTTGTCAACAGTTCCAATAAATCCCCAGATTGGCAAGTCATCATAATACATTTGGAAATAATAGTCCTTTTTAACTGCTTCACGGAATTGAGCAACTTCCTTCTTTGTGAGCTTCTTCTTGCACACAGAGTGAGAGTCTTTATCCTTTTTGAAATCAAGTTTATAAGGAGCACTAACAAGGCGATCCCCATTCAACACCTCACCAAGTGCTTCAGTCTTATCTCTCTCTTTACCTGGTATGCACTCATTTCAGGATTACATACAATCAGTAAAACACATCAAGAAAGCAAAAATTGTTCTTTGTTCAGCTGTTTCAACAAATAGGATTTCCATTGAAATAGAAATAGATTAACAACTTGCAAGACGTTGGTATCCGGAATATTTTATTCCCAGACAAACTACATTTCTGGTAATCACATTTCCGGGAATCTTTTTTTCCCACCTTCACACTTGGAAATAGAGTTTTCCCAAATTTCTAACTATTATTCACTAATTTTATTCCCGGGAATCTTTTATACCCGTGAATAACTTTTTAAAACTTTACCAAATATGAGAAACTTTTTAAAAGTTTTATTTTTATAAAACTTGTACCAAACGCTACAGGAAAAGCAATTGCTAACATTGAATGATAAAATTTAAAGAGAAGTAATAAATAACAAAAGCTGAAGCAATAAATACAGCAGTTAATTACCTGTTGAACAGAATGGCAGGTCAAAGTATCGATACGTTTCACTGCAACCAAACCAAACCAAATAAATAAGAAATCAGAATCATAACAAACAATAAAAACACTTCACCTCTATCTAATGTTGTAAATTGTAATCTCATTGATATAACCAATAAACATAAAAAAAAAAAACTATTATCATACATGTAAGACATAAATTTGAAAACAAAATCAAATTTTGAGTATAACCCAACATCTAAAACGGTTCAAACCGTTGAAACGCAAGGGTTAAACAACAAACCCCCAAATAAAAAATAAAAAAAGTCATGGAAATGGAATTGATGGAGTGGATCCTATAAAGAACTAAAGAGGAGCCATTTTATTTTGGAAATGGAATGAAAGAGAGGGAATGGAATCAGATCGAAAGGGGTCAGAGAGATTGATACCTGGGGTTGTGAAAAGGACCGACCTTGTTGGCGTAGAGAGGAACAAAGTCACCTTCCTTGTAACGGTGATCGGAGGCATCGGATCTGACGAGGGATGGGTGGAAAGAGAAGAATGAAATGGCAAAAACAAAGAGCAACGTCGTTGACAAACTTCTCCTTCCCATAGCACTTCTTCACCTTTCTATCTTCACAATCAGATCAGAAGGAAACAAATAACCCCAAGCTAACTCACTCACTGCTATTTGTACTTTTCTTTTTTTTTTTTCTTTTTTCTTTTTTATATACAATTTGGGATTTAATTTGATACAGTGTATTTTTTTTTTTTTTGGCACATTTGGATATCTTTCGACCGTTGATTAAACATTAATTTCGTTTAAAAAAAAATTAGAAATATTATCAAAGAATTTTGTCACGTTATTGATCCGGAGGCATGGATATTCCGATCATTTTGATTTTGTCATATTTTTAGGTATTTTGCCATGTTATGCTATTAACCTGGATGCTGTGAGTTTGTTCACAGATTCATCCTTTTCGATTCTTAACGATGTCGAATTTGTGTTATTTTTTGTGTATTTTATCAATTTGAATGGAACGGAGGAATATTTTTTTAGTAAAAAAAAATCAAAGAATTTTGTCTGTCCTAACAAATTTTTTTCACAAACACAACAAAAAATTAAATAAATTCTGGCAGCATACTCAAAAGATTCAATTATTTACTAACTGTACCAAGTATTGTTAATTACCTATGTAAATTTTTTAACTCCGAAGCTAGTTATTACAAAAGTAAATATTTTTAATGATATTAAAATCGATCAATGATTAAGAATGTACAAATAATATTTTATGGACGGTTTATAATAATTAAATCCGTTTCACTGAAATTGACACAAAATTTACATGAAAATGAAAATTTTGTTGTTTCAGACTTTCTGTGTTGAGTGACACATGGTTAAAAAAAAATAGAGGTATGACATATAAGTAAAAAACCAAAAAATGAAAGAGATGTAGTTTAAAATACAACGCCAATAAAGTATAGTATATTCTTTTAAAAATAGTTTCAAACTTTTTGTTAAAGTAAAATTGTTAATTTTGACACGTGTGATACTCTTCAGACAATGTTAATAAGTATGTTTGAGACATTATTTTTTAGGGTCATGCTAATGAGTGTCCTAAGGACATTCTTTAAGAAATAAAAAAAACAAGTTTTTATTGAAAAATCAAACATTTCATATTTTCAAGGATTAATACACCAATTTTTTAAGTAATTTTTTTTTCTTGATTCTTTAACGAATATCCTAAAGACAATTGCTAGTATTTTTTATTTTTTAACGAAGAAAAATAAAATTTCATTGGAAAGTGAGGTTTCTATTTTAAGAAATGTTATATTTAATTTTTCATTAAA
The DNA here is from genome assembly GCA_030762895.1 of Sophora flavescens. Taxonomy (NCBI): domain Eukaryota; kingdom Viridiplantae; phylum Streptophyta; class Magnoliopsida; order Fabales; family Fabaceae; genus Sophora; species Sophora flavescens. The sequence goes on from CM061068.1 coordinate 78,887,052, forward strand.
AAGTTGTTTTTGTTGGATTCATTAAATAATGATAATGATTAGCAAGATGTGTTTATAATGTTAAAAATTCCTACTTTGCGTGTACACGTTAGAAACAAAAGGAGTGGCTAGCCTCTAAAGAAGGGGACACCAAGAAGGGTGACAGCCAAATATGGTGTTTCCTCATCGAGTATGATATCAAATTATGGATTGGATTATCTGGAATGTTAAATTGACATATTTTTTAGATATTTATATTGTTGACATCATATAGTACTGTAGTTTGTTGTGTTTTATAGGCATTCATCAGATAATGAATTCGATAATTAAAGGCATCCAAAACTTGGTTTTAGTATGTGCATTTACCATATAATCGAAGGCATTCAGCAGATAATTGAAGGAATACATTCACCAGATACTTGGCTTAAGTATTCATGTAATATATGTGTCATTCACCAGATAATTGAAGGCATTCACCAGATAATTCAACTACATTCACCATGTGAGGGGAGGAAGCGCAAAACACTAACAAGTTACAGTGCTATACGATGTCAACAGTATAAATGTCTAAAAAATGTGTCAATTTAGCATTCCTGCTGCATTATGAATCAGAATATTTTGGATCTTGTCTTTGTTGCAGGTGTTTGAGTTGCTGTTGTTAAATGTCAACATAATTTATGGAGGATACTGACAAGTGTCCTAGGATATTGTTTAAGAAAACAAAAAACAAAAAATTATATAGGAAATTGTGTATTTAGCATTTCAAAGAATGTGACACTTAGGATTTCAATATGAATTTTCCTTTTGTGGGTTTCTTAACCAATATCATTAGGGCACTCGTTAGCAAGACCGATAAATTATTTATCAACTTTTTAAAGTGAAGAACTTCCCTGGCTAACAGTTACAATTTTAGAGACTAAAATAAAGTATTGCTCAATAAAATGGGAGATAAGATTGATTAAGCAACTAAAAACTCAGTACCAAACATCCATACATATCTTTGATGAGTATCTCCATAAGTATTATTATAAGACTAATCCTCAAACACTATTGTGATTAAGAGACCCTCCTTTTTTTAGGCATTAAGAGACCCTCCTAAAAATTGTATTCTTCAGGGTTTAGACCCTAGCTCTCTCTTCTTGCAGCTTGCTTGCCTACGAAGCTCAGATACTTAATACGAGATGGGTACGATACGATATGGATATGGAGATACGAGATTTTTTTTGAAAGCACAAGAATAAACTTTCAAGATTTTTTTTTTTTTTTGCGGTATTCAAATTGATTGATTTGAATTCAATGAATTTGAATCATCAAATAAAATAATTATTGCAGATAATTCGGTGAGAAAATTCAAGTTTAAAAGAAACTGAACTAAGAGGCAGGAATTTACTAAGAGTTCAAAGGAAACAATCAAGATGAATTTGCAAGTTAAAACTTCAAATATGATGCTATGATAAAAGGAAAGGAACATGAATATGGTATGTTTGGTACGGAGTTAAAATGAAGGTGAAGTTGTTTACCCAAAAAATAATGAAGGTGAAATTTCATGAATCTGTTTTATTTGTAAATTTCTATTACAAGTTTATCCATGAATTTGTCACCCACATTTGTACCCCACACTAACTGATCCCAAGAAGATATTGCTAATAAAGGTTAACTGAAGAAGCAGAATTAAACTCCATCAAAGATAATTCTACTTTTATTAAAAATATCTTTAAACATGAAATCAATGTTCTTTACATTGCTAAAACTAAGATTTCATGTCCAATTGTAAAGCCCCCGTGGCCGTGGTCTATTCTATTGGTTTGTTCTTATTTTCAAAGTTGCTAATATAGAATCACCAATTATTACACAAACAACATATATCACAACTGATTTTTCACCTCTTCTACCTCAAGATGAGGGATGAAAAGATAGCCCGCTTGGGGAATCAATCCTCACAATAATATCTTCTTCAACAGCAGAATCATCACTTGAATCATCTTCATGATGTCCCCTTTGATTTGTGCTTTGTAAAGGGGGATTTGCAACATTTCGTGTGAACTCCCTCACCTCATTATCTTTCATTGCAGTTGCAGCTCCTTCTGATTTCACTGAAACAAGTGGACGGCTATGATGTGACCCAATGGTTGGATATGACAAACTAAGAGGAGGCCTAGCATGATTGCTTGAGGAACTTCTACTCTGACGACGACGCATGTCCACCTTCAAAATAACAAGAATTAATGGGGGGAAAAATAAAATAAAATGAAATGAAGCTTGATCTAGAATGTAGAGACACATCAGAATAAGTTCAAGCCAAATAACATTTTGATTACTTAATGATTTTCAGGATATCCTTCCATAGTAGGGGCAGGAATGTAAGATAGAAGTTTGGTAGTAAGTGTGCTTTGCTTATACAGTTAGTTAATTCCTGTGTAAAGCTAGGTAATCCACAATGCTGATAGAGCCCTCAGTTGAAAAGAAAACCACATTATAGGAAAAAATTCACATTGGGCAATTTCCTATCAACAAAGCAAATTTAACATAATATGCAACTGAAATTATAGTAACAAATCACTTATTTCATGTGATTTCACTTGTGCATATATATGATCTAAGCTAGACCAGATCCAAATGTTTCAGTGCCTACTGAACCATATATGGGCATTGATTGGCAAGGAAGACTTTTAGGATGAATTTAGGCATGCAAAAATAAAAGAGAAGGTGGATTCTCCTTTTGAAAACCCTGCCAGAAAGCTATATTCTTTATAACTAATTGATCAAATTTGGAATGTTTAATTCATGAAATTGAAATTTTTCTTCTTCAATGATGCTAATGTCTGTCTATACTGACATACCATGCTCCCGTAAATGCTCAGCTGCATTGCCCTTGCGGACAAACTATTGGATTGTTGCCCAATACCTTCAGAACTCTGCTTATGGTGCTTCTGCTTGTAGAAATGTTCGGGCCAACTCATAAGACCACTATGTTGTTTACCTAAAGTTCTGTGGGAATGATCCATGCCATGTGATAACAGTGAATTTGACCTTCTAACAAGAGCAGCATCAGCCTCAAATGCTGCAATGTCAAATATGATTACCCTTGCTCTAGTTTCAACTAGATAACAGGATCCTTGATGAGAAAAACTAGATTCCTTAGTACCTGGTATAATTGAAATGTAAAAGATTGATCAAAATCATTTGCATCCATAATTAGACTTACACTTTACCAAATGAGCACTGAAACCAAAGGTGGGGGTGGGGGGGTAACTAGCTGGGGAAGAAGCACGATGGTCAAATTATAAAAATCTTCACATCATGAAAAGCTAGCAAACTTAATTTTTTTATATACAAGCAAACTTAAATTTTGACTGAGGTATAAAAGTAATAAAGCCATTCTAGGACCTTCACTAGCTGAAGCTTTTAGAAGTGTTAGTCGTTGACATAGCAGAGTTTTTATGACAAAGTGGTTAAGAGTAGCCCCTATTCTTCATTAAGCTAAATTAATTTTCAGCACAAGTTTATGCATATGCACCTCTTACCTAAGGGGTGTGTTAGAGACATTAACCATTTCTGGGCCTACACTCAACAACATAATCTTTACAAATATGCAAACAAACTAAAATTTCCTTTGCTTATGTGGTTTTTTTTTTTTTTTAAATAAGCATAACTTTGCTTGTGGTTTCTCTCAAAATAGAGAAAGCATAGAATACCAAAGAAACATAAAGATTAATTTTATAAAAATGAAAATTTTAAACTGTCTTGCCTAAATGTTCTCACTGGCAGGGGAGCCTTAGTGCAACGGTTGAAGTTGTTGTCATGTGACAGGAAGGTCACAGGTTCGAGTTGGGGAATCAACCTCTAGCAAATGCAAGGTGAGGCTGCCTACTATAGACCCACATAGCGGGTCTGACCCTTCCTTAGACCTACGCATAGCGGGAACTTTATAACACCATATTGCTCTTTTTATTAACTGTTCTAACTGAAGTTCCTTTTTCTCCCAAAACATTAAAGGCTAAAGCTAATCATCAATATGCAGCAGCATGCTTAAGTTAGGGGCAGATCTATGTTTAGCTATAACAGTAAAAAGAAAAGAGAATAAAATAAAATTTGTATTAGCTTAAACAAACTCAATTTCCCCATTCAGCCTAATGATGATGGTATTTGCGCTTGAATTCTGCTTCTTTGTGCCTTAGTATTCCCCAACCTCCATATACAACCCATTGCCCCCTAACCAGCATATTGTGAAATGATTTTTCTGAATGTGCTAGAGAGAGTATTTTCCACTCTGCTGCACCCTCTATTTATATTCATCAAGATTACAAGGAAGTATATGCTAAATGCATTTTACAAGGATAATTAAACTAACGACATTCCCTAGGATGCAATGTACAATGAACATACTTGGAACCTGAGGTTATTAACTCTACTCCTATTTCCATCAATTACTTGGAACCTGAGGTTATTAACTCTACTTCTATTTCCAACACTCCCCCTCAAGCTGGTGAATAGGTATTCTCTATTCCCAGCTTGGATAGAATTCTTTCGAATGCAGGGCTGCTTAGTCCTTTAGTTAGAATATCTGCAAGTTGTTCTTGTGAGGGTACGTAAGGAGTACAAATCAAACCACAATCGAGCTTTTCTTTGATAAAATGTCTATCCACCTCGATATGTTTAGTTCGATCATGCTGAACAGGGTTATGTGCAATGCTGATTGCAGACTTGTTATCGCAATAGAGCTTCATAGGTCCTTCCCACTTAATCTTCAAGTCATCTAGGATAATTTTAAGCCATAATAATTCACAAATACCTTGTGCCATAGCCCGAAACTCAGCTTCAGCACTAGAGCGGGCCACCACATTTTGCTTTTTACTTCTCCAAGTCACTAGATTTCCCCCGAGGAATGTACAATACCCGGTAGTGGATCTCCTGTCGCAATTGACCCCGCATAATCCGTGATCTGTATATGCTTCAAGAGTCATTCTACCATTTTTCTTGAATAAGATTCCTCTCCCGGAGTTCCTTTGAGATATTGCAGAATTCTATAAGCAGCCTGTAAATGGATTTCTTTTGGATTGTGCATAAATTGACTAACCAAACTTACAAAGATAAGCAATATCCGGTCTTGTGTGAGACAGATAAATTAATTTCCCAACTAGGCGCTGGTACATCTCCCTATCTATTGCAACATCTTCTTCTCGCATTTCCCATTCTTAGACTCGGATGCGTGGGAGTACTTGTAGGTTTACATGCTGCTTTTCCTGTCTCTTTAAGCAAATCTGTGATATATTTTTGTTGAGATATGAAAATGCCATTTCGGGAATGAGCTACTTCAATTCCCAAAAAGTATTTCCGCTTCCCAAGAGTCTTGATCTCAAACTCCTTTGCCAAACACCGACTTAAGACTTCACTTGCTCCCTCCAATCATTTCTCGGTCACTATGATGTCATCCACATACACTAATAATCATCGCTCACTCCCCCGAATTGGAGTGTTTAGTGAATAATGTATGATCTCCTTGACTCTGTTTGTATCCCAGGGCTGTCATGACTTTAGTGAATCTTCCAAACCATGCACGGGGTGATTGTTTCAACCCATACAATGCCTTTCTTAACCTGCAAACAGCATTGGTTGGAGCACTTTTACCATATCCTGGTGGCACATCCATATAAATTTCCTCCTCAAGATCCCCATGTAAGAAAGCATTCTTTACATCAAATTGTTGTAATTCCCAACCATAATTTGCCGCAAGAGATAATATTACCCGGACTGTATTCATCTTTGCAACTGGAGCAAAGGTCTCCAAGTAGTCAATCCCATAAGTTTGTGTAAAGCCTTTGGCAACCAGCCTTGCTTTGTATCTCTCTATCGATCCATCGGCCCTATACTTTACTGTATACACCCACTTGCACCCAACTGGTTTCTTCCCTTCGGGCAAAGCAACAAACTCCCAAGTTCTATTCTTTTCCAGTGCTTCCATCTCTATATCCATGGCTTGCTTCCATTTTTAATCAGATAATGCCTCAAAAACATTGGATGGTATGGAAGTAGTGTTTAGGTTTGCAAGGAAGGTCTTGTGGGTTGGTGAGAATTTCTTGAATGAGAGGTAATTTGAGAGAGGATATACTGGTTGTTTGGTACACTTTCGGGTGCCTTTTCTGATTGCAATGGGGAGGTCTAGGTCTTCAACTGTTTGGGTTTCTGTTTCATCCTGTAAAGCTGGAAAATTATTTTGTAAAGCTGGAAGATCAGAATTTGTTACCTGAGTTGAAGGAATTGAGTCGGATTCTTGGACGTGTGTTGATTCAGGAATGACCTTTAGCCTTCTTCTAAACACCTGATTTTTCCAAGGTCTTCCAGCAGGACCAGAATTATCAGCCAAAGGAGTATCAATAGTTGATGAAGAAGGTTCCATTTCAGTTTCAGCTTCAAGATTAGATTGAGGCTCATTTGTACTAGATTGAGGCTCATTGGTACCAGACTCAAGGTTAGGGAGAACAGGAGTTTCCAAATGAATTTTTGTATCCTCCTTATCTTCCCTAAAACTCTCCCCCTGAAGATAAGGTTGGAGAAAATAGGCTTGTTCTTCATGAAAGGTGACATCCCGTGACACAGAATTTTTTCGACGGGGGATAGTAACACTTATATCCTTTCTGAGTGGAGGAATACCCAACAAAAACACACTTTAAGGCTCTAGGATCAAGTTTACCTCTTTCTTGACTATGAACATGAACAAAGGAGACGCACCCAAAGATCCTCGGTTTGAGGTTATTAGTGGGGGATAAGTTAGGGTAGAAAGAGGAAAGAATCTCCATAGGACTTTTAAACCCCAAGACTCTAGAGGGTAATCAATTAATAAGATATGTTTCTTGTTAAAACAGCTTCCCCCAAAAACCTTTTGGAACATTTTTGATACGAAGAGTGCTCTGGTTTGATCTAGAAGATGCCCATTTTTCCTTTCGCAACCCCATTTTGCTGCGGTGTTTTGACACAAGAAGATTCATGAATTATTCCCTCTTTTTGGCAAAATGGAGTTAGAACATGATTGAAGTATTCCTTGCCATTATCTGACCTTAATCTTTTTATTACCACACCAAACTGATTTTTAATCATTGAAACAAAGTTTGGAAAAATCAGATCGACTTCGATTTGTGTTTAAGCGAGAAAAACCCAAGTAACACGAGTGCAATCATCAATAAATGTCACAAACCATCTAGCCCCAGACACATTTGGAATAGAAGAGGGTCCCCAAACATCAGTATGAACAAGATAAAAAGGAAATGTGCTTCTTTTATTACTTATGGGAAAAGGTACACGCTTGTGTTTTGACATTTCACATACCTCACAATGGAAACTTTCAACAGTCAACCCAGTAAACAAAGATGGAAACAAAATTTTGATGACACTGAAAGAGGGGTGACCTAATCGATGATGAAACAAATGGATCTTCTCTTTATTCGAAAGGACGGACTCGACTTGTATGAGTGGGCCAAGTTGTTTATTTGTGTAGAGCACACTTGTTCCTTCAAGATAGTAAAGGCCATTCCCTTCTCTAGCACGTCCAATCATCCTCCCCGAATCCTTGTCCTGAAATTCACAGCAATTACTATAAAAAATCACATTACAGGATAGGTCTTTTGTAAGTTTTTGTATGGAGATGAGGTTTGTGGATAGTTTTGGAACATGAAGAACATTCATTAAAGTTATAGATGGATTTATCTCAATGTTTCCAATCCCAGCAACAGTTACAAGGTTACCATCAGCAGTGATAATTTTCTTATTACTGGAACAGGGAGAATATGTGGAGAAGTATTTAGAGGAGGGTGTCATATGGTCTGTGGCGCCTGAGTCTAATATCCAAAAAGGGGTAGGAGAATTTTTTGAGACATTAAATCCGAATGAAAGTGGAAGCTTACCTGAATATGCCAAATTACAGTTACCTGAAGGTTTCTCCAAGCTATTGAGCAATGCTCTCATCCTTTCTACTTCCTCCTGGCATAGACTAGGGAATTCAAGTTTCCTAGTGGATTCTGACTTGTCTTCTTCATTCTGTCCAGCAGCAATATGAGCTTTACCATTCCTTCTATATGATCCTCCTGATGGTCCTCCTTTCTGACCCCATTCACGAGTAGGAGGTTTACCATGTAGTTTCCAGCACTTCTCCCGAGTATGTCGTGGCTTATTGCAATAAGTGCACCACAAATCTCCTTTCTTCTCCAACTTTGCATGTCCATCTCTTGAGCTCTCAGCCAAGGTTGTCAAACTCGAGATCCTACATAGGATCGTTCGAAGGATGAAAGATCGTAACTCGTGGGATCGTAACACGGATCGTAAGATCCCACCAGAAAGACAAAATTATATTTAATATATATTATATATTATTCATATAACATAAATAAGAAAAAGTATCCTTAAAAACCAAAATAACCTTAATATAAAAATGTCATACATGAATCATAAGTCACAATCTTCACATATGAAAGATCAAAACATCAAACTAAAAACATCAAAACATCACAAAAACACCACAACACCTCCAAAACACTGTACCATAAAAACAGAGACCACAACACCACAAAAACATCAAAATAAAAGAGTCCCAACTCTAATTTAGCAAATCATCCAAGCCATGGTGGTCATAATAATCATCCTCCATATGATCCATGCCATCTTCCTCTCCAACTTCATCATCAACATTAGGAATCACCAAATCATCTATAGGGGCAGCAGCTGAACCATTAGCCAAGTCTCCGTCGTTTGAAGTATCCAATTCCAATTCTTCATTGTCTATTGTTAAATCTAAAATGTCAGATGAACCTTCATCATTATCCACAATCCATTCATCATCAGATGCAAGATCATCAAGGTTATATTCAATCTTCTTTCTATGTTGCTTCTTCTTGGCCAATTTTGAATTGGCCATCACAAATACAACATCATTCATTGTCTTCTGTTTCAAACGGTTTCTTCTCTTTGTGTGGACCTAATAGATTTAAACTCCATTAGTATATAGCAAGTGGTAGGCAATTTTAAAAAATGAAATGTGAGAGAAATTTTACCATCTCAAAGACACTCCAGTTTCTCTCACAACCAGATGAACTGCAAGTCAAGCTTAATACACGAATTGCAAATGTTTGGAGTTCTGGATGCTCATCCCCATATGACTTCCACCATTGTGATGGAGTTTTGGTTTTAAGAGCAGCCATGGCTATTGCACTACCAAAAAACTTTGCTCGCATCTTGAAATCTTCAAGTTGAGCATCAATCTTGGTTATCACTTCAGCATCTCCCACCATCCTTTCTAAACAATCATATAAACCACGCTTTACTTCATAGTCGACTTTAAATTCAGGACCATAATGTAATTGGGGGTTAAGGTAGTAACCCGCAAACATGCAAAGGTCTATGGAGTTGCTGGTCCCATCTCTCATCAATGATATCCCATAGAGGCTTAAAACTAAATAATACAAAATAATTGAATTAGTTTTGAAAATAAAGTTTATAATTTAAATTAAAATATATAATGTAAACTAAAGTTTATAGTTTACCTTTTCTGGACACCATTGAAGGCTTTTTGTATGCTCTCCTTAGCTTGATCCATTGCCTCATAAATAAACCCCATTGCTGGCTTCTCATATGAATCCACCAAACGAAGCACTTTGATTAGTGGATAAGCACCTCTCAAGCAAGTCACAATGTTCTTCCAAAATTCCTTATCCATAACCACTTCTTCAATATGCTTCCCATCCCTTGTCCTTGCAAACCGGCCTGATGTCCATTCATTAGAGGTAAACATTCTTATCAAGGCCCCTTTGTTGTCCATGAGACACCCCAAAGTTAGATAAGAAGTGGCAAAGCGAGTCATGGCTGGCCTCACCAAATCCTTTCCTTTGGTGAAATGTTGCAATAAAGAAATTAGAGAAGTCTTGGAGTAGATATAGGTGGTAATCTTCTTACCCTTTGAAATTGTTTCATGGTGAACTGATATTTTTTTCTCAAAATCCTCCAGCATTAGATCAATGCAATGCGCGGCGCAAGGTGTCCAATAAAGCTTATTCCTTTTCTCCATCAACAACGTACCAGCAGCTTTGTAATTTGCTGCATTGTCGGTCACAATTTGGACGACATTTTCTTCACCAACTTCCTCCACAATTTCATCAATCATCTGAAATATTTTTTGAGCAGTTTTTGATACATGAGATGCATCAATCGACTTCAAAAAAACAGTACCTTTAGGGCTGTCCACTAAGAAGTTCAATATTGTTCTCCTTCTTTTGTCGGTCCACCCATCACTCATGATGGTGCATCCTGTCTTCTTCCAAATGGCCTTATGTTCTTCAATGTTCTTTGCTGTCAAATCCACCTTTTGCTTCAAGTACTTTACTCTAATCTCGTGATAGGATGGTGGCTTAAATCCAAGGCCATGTTGGGCTACCATCTCCAACATCTTGTGAAATTCTTCACTCTTTGCAGCATTAAACGGTATGGCATTGTTGTAGAAGAATGAAGCAATTTCTTGGCATGCTTCTTCTCTCAAATTCTTCTTGAAGATGCTGTTGATGGTGGTTTGAGAGGTCACTCCCCTCTTCTTAAAAATATTTCTAGGTGTCTCCTCTTCCTGCCTTTTTCTTTCCCCTTTCTCAAGAATCGTCTCCTCATCATCTATGCCTGATTTCTTCACTAATTTTTCTTGCAAGGATTTTACAATTTCCCACATTTGTTTCTTCACTTCATCACGAACAGAATTACAAGCACCAACATCTTTTTGTGTACAAGCCAAGTGATGCTTCAACCGGTAAACCCCTCCAATAATTACTTTGGCACAGTAATTACATTTGATTTTTCTTGTTCCCCCATCAACGGAAACTCCATGCTTCCATGCCATATCACTCCTGCTACCAGCAGCATTAATCTGCACTTTAGGGGGTGGACCACCAGAGCTGCCAGCAACAAGGATGCTTGAAGACATGTTGAAACAGAGTGAAGAAACAGAGGAGAAACAGAGAGTAGAAACAGAGAGGAGAAACTGATATTGCCGAGTAATAACATTGTTTGCTACTGTGCATATATACTCAGTGTCTCAGTGAAAGAATCCGTGTAATGAAGAGCTTTAACCACCACAATGAAGCAGCCGTATATTGGGAAGAATGAAAGAGTGTGAAAACGGTAATATCAATTGACAATTCCAAAACAAAAGTCATTGAAACTTGAAGGCTATTAAGAGCAGAGAGATACGGGACTGGAAGTCTGGAACGGCAAAAAATAGGGTTAAAAACTCGAGGGTCGGGTCTTTTTAAGTGTTTTGGGCCGAAACGGGTTATTAGGGAAACCGGGTCGCGCAGCAGGGAAACGGGTCGCGCAGCAGAGAAACGGGTCGCGCAGCAGGATCGCAGAGCTCGTCCAGAAAGCGCCGCGCCCACCGAGTTCACGCTTTTCCTCGTCGCGTCGGCCGCGCCGGCCAATGGCCGAGTTTTCCTGCCGATCTACCTCGCCGCACCACTGATATCTCGTAGGATCGTGCGATCCCACGAGTTAGATCGCGATCCTGACAACACTGCTCTCAGCTACCATGGCTGAACTTTCAACAGGTAGAGTATCCAGCATTAAATTTCTCCTGCTTTCTTCACTTCGTACAATAGCTACGACTTCATTAAAGCATGGTACCTCTGGTTTTCCAAGGATCTGAACCCTTACTTGGTCAAATTCAGGATTTAATCCCACAAGAAAGTCATAGATCCTATCTTGCTCAATATATTCTTTGAGCACTGCTGTATCCTCAGGGCATTTAGTCTTTATTACCCTATAATGGTCCAATTCCATCCAAAGAGACTTCAATTGATTGGCATACTCGGATTTGTCTTGTTTCCTTGCTTTGCAAGCAAGTGTTTTTACCTTCGCATCATACACCTGGGCAGCATCTTTGGCTTTCGAATATGTTTGCTCTATCGCGTCCCAAATCGCTTTAGCGATTGCTTAAGAACATGCATGTATCACTCGATTTTCGGAATCATTGAGTTCCATAGCCATGCAATAATCATGTAGTCTTCCTCATCCCATGCTGTAAAGTTAGGATCTCCTTCCCTTGGTCTAGGACCCATCAAATGACTAAGTTTTCCTTTGCCCTTCAACACTGTTCGAATGAGCTGGGACCATTTCAAGTAATTTTTCCCATTTAGTCGATAGGCAGGTTGAATACTCTGCAATTCTCCAGACTGACTGCTCTGAACATGTGAGTTCTCTGCCTTGTTGGCTGGATTCACGACCTCTTCCTCATTCGACATGGCGCCGCCGTGAGACACACGCGCAGGGAGGTGGCTGGGAAGAAGATGCGCGCGTGGCGGCGCGTGCGGAGGTTACTGGCGGCGGTGTTTTGGGTTCTGGTCGGTTTCGGAAAGGCGATCCTTCCGGTGAACTTTCAGGTGTAACGGCGGCGGTCAACGGTGGTCAGAAAACAGAGGCACTGATAAGGGGCACTGACAGCACAATAATAAGGTGCTTAGAACAGGGTTGAAAGGGCTGCAATGAAGGCAACCAAAAAGGAATACACGGCAGAAGCAGAGCTCCCTAGATCGGGAGCTCTGATACCATATTGTGAAATGATTTTTCTGAACGTGCTAGAGAGAGTATTTTCCACTCTGCTGCACCCTCTATTTATATTCATCAAGATTACAAGGAAGTAAATGCTAAATGCATTTTACAAGGATAATTAAACTAACGACATTCCCTAGGATGCAATGTACAATGAACATACTTGGAACCTGAGGTTATTAACTCTACTCCTATTTCCATCAATTACTTGGAACCTGAGGTTATTAACTCTACTTCTATTTCCAACACAGCATTCATAATGGTAACTCAGCAAAAACAACATTAGACAGGGAAACATGTTAACGTATATTTAAGTTCAAATACCTGAAATTGCCAAATTTTGGTAGCTTAGATTCCCATGTGAAGGAAGCAGGGCTGCTGGTGATGTTACCAATTCTTGAATACCTTGAATTTTGACATATCCTTCTAGTAAGATGGCAACTGAATGGTGAGGGATCTCTATTGTTTCTCCTCTGATGTATTCGGTCATTACTGATCGTTCAGCAACAAGAGCTCTTAAATCTTGCATAGCCAGTTTCTCAAATATCTGGGGAAGCAATAGTTTGGAAAGAAAAATAGCACTTTCCTGCAAAACATAATAAACTTAGTGAAGCAATAACACATTCATTATAATACTTTGAACATAGTTACATCATCTACCATTTCTATGTCTTCTACTGCACTAAACATACACAGACATATCTTTTTATGAACTATGATATCCTCAGTAAACAGGATATCTTAAAGATGCATTTTGAAATTGAAAAACATAATCCCTGTTGAACTTCAAAGAAATTCTAGACCATGTATGCTGGAATTTCAGAATACATTGACATAAGCAGTCAGAAGCCATTAATGCTATAACAGCAATAGCAATAATGAATTATTAATGCGTCCATACCTGCCACAGGAAGTCTTCCACTGAAGGGTCTAATTTGAGACATGAACGTAACTTGTCAGCTTCTAGGAAAAAGCATAGTACCACTGAATCTGTGATGACATCGCAGATATATGGTCTCCCAGTCAGCACTTCATAAAGACCCAATGTGCTCCCATGTGTAAAAGTTGGATAAAAAGAGTGCTTGTTTATTATCATCTTGCTTCGCCACTGGAAAAACAACAATTTTCAACAGCTGCATCTTTCGCATGTACAATCAGATATGATGTGGCAAATTTCATACTCCAGAGAATGAGTTTATTACCTTCACCACTCCATTAGAAATTAACCAAATACCATTTGATTTGGCCCCTTCCTTGTAAAGTGTCAAACCACGCAATTTCATCATTTCCTTGGTACTGCTTACAAGTGGTTCACGAACCGAAGATGGCAGAGCGCCCAACATAGGATGTATGGTACTTATTTTAGGGAGTTTTACTAAAGGAGGATTTCTAAGTAATTTCTTTAAATCAGTCTGAAAATAAATGAATCCATTAGAAGATAATTTTTAGAAGAATGGCTATAAAGACAACAGATAAACAGAAAGTATGAATATCACCAGAAGATACCTGGACAGCATCATGAAGGTGTAGCATCTCTTTCTTTTCCAATATCCCAACCCTCTCAAGGTTTTGAACATATTCAAGTAATTTATTTAGCACTAAGTATGTTGCTTGCCTTGTTTTTACAACACGCAGAACCTGAGAGTCACACATTCAAAATATAAATAAAAGAAATATTAAGAAAAAGAGCACCTCACTTTAATACTTCATAACCATAAATGTTGTTAGAATTAGCAGTAGCACATTTTAAATATGTAAGATATAGGTTAACTATCTTTATGCCTGATTTGATAATTAATAGAAAATGTTAGCACTGTAATCACTATTTCTTCATTGTAAACACTTGTATAAATATCAATGATATGTGTGTAGTTTCTCAAACATTTCTTCTCATTCTCTATTGAATTTGAACTGATAAACAGAGAAATGACCAATCACTTTGACAGACCTAATCTAAACATTAAACAGGGTCCAGTAAAACTAAAATCAGAAAACATAGGAGGGTTAATTTAACTTGCAAACCTGAGGGTATGTTACACGAACATCTTCTAGGAACTTCCTTGCTTCTTCTCCTTCTGAAAGACTTTCATTGATAACAGCAGAAGCAACATCACTGTCACCTAAAGAAGTATATGTAGAAGAAATAAATATAAATTACAACTCTAAGCAATACAATGCTCTAAGAAACAACATAACAACTAGAATATGGTACTCCGAAAGGACAGAAAATTGGATATATGTCACATTTAAAATTGGAATAGAGATGATAAAAGGAAAGGCAGAAAAATGGGAAGAGATGGAGTTTTACCTATAAAGTCATGTAACTCTCGTCGAGCAATTCTGTGGGCACGAAGAAACGCAGCACAAATATAACATGCAGATTCCAACCTTTCCACAGTGAAGTATGTAACTAATTTTGGTGGGAACATACCAGACTGAAGAAACTTGTAGTAATTTGGGAAGTGAACATTGTCTTTTAAACCTTTCCAGTCACATAGAGACTCATGTGAAGCCAAATCTATTGCTTCCTCCACTGAAAGCATTAGGACATTGGCTGTTGTTCGAGAAATTCTTCCTTCATCAAGCATCTCCCAGTAAGCAGCTTGGACACCTAATATGAGCAATTAAGTTCTCAAATTAATATTGTTGAACTGTTGAAGAATTCAAGTTCATAGTACAGGCAAATGCAAGAACTTGTCTAATCAAAGGACTTGGCCAACAAGAAACTACCGCTAGATTTAATTTAGAATGTACTTGTGTTTGCATGCCAGCCTATACAAACTGGTGTGAGTCAACAAAAGCAACTTTTATAAAGCAAGTACAGATACACGTCAACATGAAAAAAATAGTGGCATATTATTATCTTAGGCCTTTAGATAAACACAATCATCATGGATAACTGGTTTGCTTTAGCCATCATAACAACTCTCCATCCATCAAAAATGGATATTGCTGATATTAAGATTTTAAATTTAATGTATATGCAGAGACTGGTCAAGCCATAAATTTAAATTAACCCAAAGCTCTTTGCTAATAAGAAAAATGCCCAAGAATGTAGACCAAGCTCTAACGCTTCATTAGAACCGTACATGCCACAAAACTGAAAGTGAAAAAGAACACAGATGCATAGCTGAAACGTTAATAGAAAAAGCATTACCGATCACTTTGAATTGGACAAGTTTCAAATAGAATTCTTGAATACAATGGGGACACAACTAATTGTATGGAAAGCTACAATTAAACTGAAAAACATCCAAGAATGAAATCAAGCATAACCCCCCAGACTATATTTGTCCTTGCAGATGCACTATGGTATCTTAACATCATGTGCCCTTCCTTTATTTTTACCATTAATTTAAGGACTGCAAAGATTTAGAATGTTTGAACCAGTTAATCAAACAGAAAGACGGTACAGACTGGAAAAGGTTCCTCCTGTTGTTAAAGTTGAAATAATTGACACACACAATCAGAAACTATAAAGTTAAACAACAATTAGGATTGAAACAAAAGCAAAAAAAATCCCATACCATTTAGTAGGCGTATTCGTATGTCTTTCAAATTCATAGGATCCAGGTTATCATTACTTTCAGATGCACCATGAGGGTGAACACGTTCACCTTCAATGTTATTTAAGCAGGAGATATATCTCTTCACTGTAGTCCAGTCAGCAGGTCCTAGTTCCTCATCATCTCCAAGTTCACCAAAAGCCTCTAATGCTTTATTCAACATTTCATACTTTGTAAAATCAAGGATACGTCTCTGTAATTACATAACCAAAACATGAGGGCCAAGAGGCAAAGAGAAGAGAAAGAGGTAATATCTAGAGATTTTCAAATGGAAACAATTTACAACAAGCATTTATACAACAAAGAAGCTTTGTTAAACATTAAGGTGCGACTTAAAATATAAGATATCAACAGATTCAACACATTTCATCTCTCATAATAAGAAGAGTTGAATTTAGAAGATCGAGAGAACCCTGACCTTAGCTGCTGATAACTTATCCATATCTAGGAAGTGTAAAATGAACTGTGTGGTTGAGCCATTCACGATAAGTGTTAAAAACACAATACCACCAGTGAAGAAAACAAACTGCACAACCAAAAAACATTTGGGTAAGAATATAAAAACAATTATAGTAAGGGCCTTTACCAGTACCCTTTCTTTAATTTTTAGTTTGATTTTAAAGAAGAGACTAGAGGTTGTGAAATGCTTGAGTGCTTAACCAACTCAGCTGATCTATATTTATATACACCTAAGGAGTAAATACAATGTGAAATTTACAAGAATATTAATAAAGATCTAGTTCCTAAGTACATGCATGTGAATTCCTAGATACATGAATATGTGACTAACTAGGTACATTAATAACTATGATTTATTGGAACAACTACCCATACAATGTGTGTAATTCCAACACTCCCCCTCAAGCTGGAGCATATAAATCAAATGCTCCAAGCTTGGAACAAATATTTTGAATTCTTGGTCCCCTTAGGGATTTTGTAAAGATGTCTGCTAGTTGATCATTAGAACTAAGAGATTCAGTGATAACTTCCTTAGACAGGACTTTCTCCCGGACAAAATGACAATCAATCTCGATATGTTTAGTTCTCTCATGGAATACTGGATTGGAAGCTATATGTAGGGCTGCTTGATTGTCACAACATAGCTTCATTTGTTGAGTATCTCCAAATTTCAATTCTTGACGAAGTTGTTTAATCCAAATGAGCTCGCACGTGGCTACAGCCATAGCTCTATATTCAGCGTCTGCATTAGACCTTGCAACAACATTTTGCTTCTTACTCTTCCACGAGACAAGATTTCCTCCAATAGACACAATATCCTGAAGTGGAACGCCTATCATTGGGTGATCCTGCCCAATCTGCATCGCAAAATCCAACTATTTGAGTGCTTCCTTTGTCTTCATAGAGTAGTCCTTGTCTTGGGGTCCTTTTAATGTATCTCAGAATTCGAACTACTGCAACCTAATGATCATTATGAGGAGATTGCATGAATTGACTCACCACTCCAACTGCAAAGAAAATATCTGGCCTTGTAATAGCGAGGTAGATAAGCTTCCCAACCAATCTCCGATATCTTTCAGGACTAGAATAAGGCTCCCCCTGATTGCATAGCAATTTTTGATTTGGATCCATGGGGCTATCAACTGGTTTACAATCTGACATACCAATTTCTTTAAGTATGTCTAATGCATACTTCCTTTGTGAGATGATAATCCCATCTTTTGATTGAGCAACTTCAATTCCAAGAAAATATTTAAGCTTTCCCAAATCCTTAGTCTGAAAATGACTAAATAGATGTTCCTTCGGTTGGGCAATTTTTTCTTGGTCATTTCCTGTGATGACTATATCATCTACATGACCACCAAGTAAACACATCTACTCGGAGAGGTATGACAATAAAAAACTGAATGGTCTGCTTCACTTCGTTTCATCCCAAAAGCCTGAACAACTGAACTGAATTTTCCAAACCAAGCTCGTGGGGATTGGTTGAGTCCATAAAGAGACCGTCGCATTTTGCAAACCAAGCTAGACTCCCCCTAAGCAACAAATCCTGGTGGTTGCTCCATATAAATCTCTTCTTCTAATTCTCCATGTAGAAATGCATGTTTAATATCCAACTGATACAGTGGCCAATGACGGATGGTTGCTATGGCAATATAGAGTCGAACAGAAGTAATTTTAGCCACAAGGGAGAAAGTATCTCTCCATAATCTAGGCCATAAATCTGGGTATAACCTTTTGCAATTAATCGAGCTTTGAGGCGATCAATCTGTCCATTGGCCCCAACTTTTATAGCATATACCCATCGACAGCCAACAAGTTTCTTGCCTGGGGGAAGAGGAACCAGCTCCCAAGTACCATTATGCTCCAAAGCCTGCATTTCATCAATCATGGCTTGTCGCCATCCTGGATGATCAAGTGCTTCACAAAGATTTTTAGGAAGAAAAACAGAAGACAAAGAGGAAACAAAATAATGGTACGAAGTAGAGAGACGATGATAACTTAAGAAGTTATAAATAGGATAAGGATTACGTGTAGACTGAGTACCTTTCCTAAGAGCAATGGGCAAGTCAAGATTCTCTTCGGGTAGGTCCGCGGTCGGGTTGTCTGCTGGAGTAGGACATGATTCAGCTGGTCTTTCATTACCTTCAAGTTCTGTGTTAGGAATTCGAGGACGACGTCGATTTACGATGGGTGATCTTTGAGTCTGCTCAGGTGGAGGATTGTCATGAGTATCTATGGTAGAATCTACAGTTGACTTTGATTCCTGCAAAGAAGGTGATGGACCAAGATAAGGAATAGGAAAAAATTCTTGAAGAGTATTGGACTCAACCATGGAGGGAGTAAAGTATGGCTTTTCTTCGAAAAATGTTACATCTGCAGAGATATAATAACGATTGTGAACAGGAGAGTAACATCGATAACCTTTCTGTAATCTGGAATATCCAAGGAAGACACATTTGATGGCTCGAGCAGCAAGCTTATCAAGACCTGGAGACAAGTTATGAACAAAACAGGTGCATCCAAAAATGCGTGGATCAACATGGATCAACGGTTCTTTAGGAAACAAAATGGAATGTGGTATTTTATTCTCAATAGAGGAAGAAGGCATCCGATTTATCAAAAAACAGGTTGTCAAAACAACATCACCCCAGCGTCGGACAGGTACATTGGCATGAAGTAATAATGTCTGAGCAGTCTCAACAAGATGCCTATTCTTCCTTTCGGCAATGTCATTCTGTCGAGGAGTATGAGGACAAGAGGACAGATGGAGAATGCCCTGCGCTGACAAAAAGGAAGAAATAGCAGAAGAAAAGTATTCTTTTGCATTATCACTTCTAAGGATCTTAATTGTTTTATTAAACTGAGTTTTAATTTCATTAACAAAAGAAGTGAGAATTGACAAAATTTCAGACCGTTCTTTCATTAAGAAAACCCAAGTACATCGAGAAAATTCATCAATAAAAGTAACAAAATATCTATAACCCATAGAAGAAACACGACTAGGACCCCATATATCAGAGTGAATAACTGAAAAAAGGGAATCAACGCGACTTTCAACATGCCTAACAAAAGAAGAACGGACATGCTTTCCTAGTTGACATGACTCACAGAATAGGTTCTTTATTTTTTCAAGACTCGGAACCATTATTTTTAATTTAGATAAACGTGGGTGTCCCAAATGTTCATGAAGGAGCTTTGGTGATGTAGCAGCACTGCAAACCCAAGAAAGGTTAGGCTTGAGGTAGTAAAGACCATGAGATTCATGTCCTATGCCAATCGTTCGACCCGTACCACGTTCTTGTATGACAAAGGAGTTAGCATCAAATGTTACTGAACAATTATGAGAATAAGTAAGCTAACTAAGAGATATTAAATTGAAAGGACAATCAGGTATGATAAAAACAGAGTTTAAAGACAAAGAAGAAGTGGGTGATACTTTGCCGATTCCTGTTGCTGCAACTCTAGAACCATTTGCTAAAGTAATGAGATGAGTAATTTTAGGAGGAGAGATGGATGAAAATAAAGAACTATTAACAGCAATGTGATCAGAAGCACCTAAATCAATTATCCATGGACTTTGATTGTTACCAGATTGGGAAATGCAAGCAGTAGAGTTATGACCACTTAGAGCAAATGATGTTTGAGATTCCTTGGCAGCTTTTAGCTGGAGGTACTCTTGATATTCAGCTTCCGAAAACTTTATCCCAGATATTTCAGACTTTGAATTATTCATAGATTTTCCGGGGAATCCGTGAATAGAGTAGCAAATGTCATGTGTGTGGCCCATTCTCTTGCAGTAAGAACATTGAGGGCGACCTCCTCTTCCACCTCGTCCTCCTCGGTTTCCACGACCACCTCGTCCCCCTCGATTAGAAACCATGGCAGAAGTTTCAAAACTGTCAACTGAATTTCCTCCTGTTTTTGGTGAGGGGACTCGAAGGAGCGGGTAATTAGATTCTCTAGAGAAGGAACTTCTTGGCCAGTTAAGACTTGGTCATGAATATGATCAAAATCTGGATGCATCTCACGTAGTACCAACACCATATATAGATTATCAAGTTTCGTCTTCATGTCTTCAAGTTTATCGGCTTCCAATGATAATTTTAACTCCACTGCATATTTGGCTTTCGAAACATAGGCAACCATGTCATGATCAGTTTGTTTAAGAGTGGCCAATTTTTTAGCAGCATCATACAATTGTTGAATGTCATTAGCAAAAACACTTTGTGCCTTTTTCCAAAAAGAATGACAAGTTTTGAAGGCTCTGAAATTTGTCAATATAGTTGGCTCAACAGATTGCCACAAGAGAGCACAAAGCTGATAATCAAGTTTCTTCCACTGCTCGCGTTTGTCTTCTGAAATCTTTTCAAAGGATTGCTCTAGATGTTCATGATAACCTTGGCCAAGAAACCAAAGTTCAACAGAGGCTGACCATGCTAAATAATTTTTGCCATTCAATTTTTCCGAAGTGATTGTTGGCGTTCCAGAGATAGAGAAGGAAGGACCATCAGTTTTCTGAGAGCTTGAAGCCATTACAGCACCTGAGAAAATGAAGGGACTAGCAAACAGGAACCAAACGAAATATTCAGAGAACAAGAACAGAGCACCAAAGTGGAGGATACCCACTTGTCAAAGAGTTGGATAATCAAAGAACTGATCACCTGGGCAGAAAGAGGAGAGGCCAACGACCAGATCTGGGCGAGCGCGTAGTGTTTGTGATTGCCGGAAGGTGGCGCGTGGATTACACGCGCCGGCAGGGACAAGTGCGCGTGGAGGCACGTGGCTGGGGTTCCGGAGACGCGACTTCGGTGGCTGGCCGGACGGAGGTTGCTGAGTGGTTATCCGGCGGCGATGGATAGTGTTCAGATCGGTGGAAGGGACTTTGGGATGTTGAAGTTGCTGTTTGGGTTTAGGGACAATGACCAATACGTTCAGGGACTTGTTCTGCTGACCAGATGCAGAAACTTTTAAAGAACAAACAAAAGTGGCTCTAGATACCATATTGAAGAGACTAGAGGTTGTGAAATGCTTGAGTGCTTAACCCACTCAGCTGATCTATATTTATATACACTAAGGGAGTAAATACAATGTGAAATTTACAAGAATATTAATGAAGATCTAGTTCCTAAGTACATGCATGCGAATTCCTAGATACATGAATATGTGAGTAACTAGGTACATTAATAACTATGATTTATTGGAACAACTACCCATACAATGTGTGTAATTCCAACAGATTTCAATTTTTTCTTTTTGGTTCAAGAGGAGGCTCATAGTAGGCCTCACAAATTTTAACTTTCTATTCTGCATTTCTTTTTCCTAGAACCCTCATTCATTGTGCTACCTAGTTTATGAGGAAAAATGAGAACAAATCACATGATTACAAGTATATGTATGAACCGACTTATCAAGTTTTAGGTTATTAGCAGTAAAGTATCTCATAAATTCAAGTAATAATATTATGTCAAGTTAGCAGGGTACTTGAAGAAACAAGGTGCCAAAGAAAACCCCTTATAATTAAAAGGAATTCTGAGTTGTAATGACTGACGACCATGAAAAGCCATAGAAAAATGTCATGCATATAAAGTTTATAAGTATCTTAAAAATATAAATTGCAAAACATACCAGTGTTCCCGTATCTGAAGTCAATTCAGTTGATCTGCCACTTGAACGCTAAACCAACCAAAAAATTCACAATTAGAGGATCGAACTAAGAAAATGTGAACATGAATATCAATGATAACCTAATGCAGGAACAATGAGTTGATATTTATAAATGGAAAAAATGATTTACACAAAAACGCTCTAGAAGAGTCGAGAGACCAAATTGTTTATCCAAATCAAAAGACAAATGAGCAGGGTCAATAAGACCCGAAAGAGACCCCAATTTAGAAAATTCTCAATTATTCAAATTATGGAAAACAGGAAGTGGAAATTCCAAGAAATTTTAACAGTGGCAGGAGAATTTAAGAGAGATAGTTACTTAAAGGAGGAGAAATACAGAAGAACAAGGGAAAAGTAGAATAAAAAGAGAAATAAGTTGAGAGGTTTGTTGTAGACCAAAAAATGGAGGGGGCGATTAGGTCTTGGTAATTTGGTATCCAAGAACTCTGCTTTGGCGTTTCTCTCTATAGTCTATTTCTTTATTGCATAAGTTATCCAAAGTAAATATGGTTTGCATCTGAAAGGGTGGGACACCAACTCCGTGTTGGTATTGTTCCTCTCTATGAGGCTTTTCCAAGACTTTTTTACTCTTCTTTACATAAAGCCCCTACTTGCCAGTTTTATTCTTAGGATAACAACTCTAGGAACCTTCATTTTTTCAGAAACTTGCATGGTAAAGAGGTTGGTGTTTCTTTTGATTTTGCTTGGTCCTACTCATCTCTCATAGAGCTTTATTCAAGTATTTGGACTCTTGACTCTTTGAGAGTTTTCTCTTCTAAATCTTATTTTCAGTTATTGACTCAATCACCTAATAGAGGTAGATTTCTTTTGGACAAGCCCCTATGGGAGTCCAAAGCTTCCACAAAGGTCCAAGGTTTTGTCATGTTAACAAGGTTAAAGATCAAAGTCAAAGATTTATTCTTAACAAGGTTAACACTAACGACATGCTCCAAAAGCATGTACTTCTCTGTCTCATGATGTTTGTATAGTGTGTTCCTCTGGTTTGGAATCCAGGGTCCATCTATTTTTGCATTGTTATGCTGTGAGCTTTCTCTGGAATAAGCTATTTGGGATTTTGGGGAGTCTTGGATCTACCCAGAACCCAGTGGATCAACATCAACTTCTCCTAGCTAAGTTTGGAGGTTTTGGTTCTCATAACCTAAAATTACTTAGAGCATCACCAATGGGAGTTGCTGGAGAAATAAGAACCAATTCTTACAAGGTAGCATTGTTGGAGCACCAGTGACATAGCATCCAGCTATAAGCACTGTTGCTTATATCTCTTATAGAAGCATTCAAACTTTTTAGAGTTGCACAATTGGAGTGGAAAGTTGCTTAAAGTAGGATAAAGTAAAAAGTGATGATGTGGCATGGTGGAACCCATAAAAAGAGGAGTTAAGCAACTCCAATAAATTGCACCATTGGGGTGGCCTAATAAAAACACAAATAACCATGAAATCTCAATAAGAATATACCCATTTTTCCTAGCCCACACCCCATTATTATTTCATTTCTATGCTCCAATCAGCTTTTTCTTATAATTCTCTTTATGTGCTTTTAGCTTTGGTTAGTTTCATTGCTTTGTTTAAGGAGTTTACCTTATTCTCCCTTTTCTTTTGTATGTTCCCTTTTAATAAATTTTTTCCTTTTTATCAGAAAAAAATCCAAAAGATACATACCTTTTTTACTTGTAAATAATGGCAAGACATGTCTATGAAGAATTATAGCTCAAATAAGCAGAAGTGTTTGGCTATAAATCTGCATCATAAGTCCTCTGAATACTTGCCTTAACTGATAATGAAAGAGACAAGGCGACTGCCCCACGCAATCCTGACCAGATAAGAATAATAGCTTCCTTCCAGTCCAAACCATATCCAAAATATCTTAGAAAGGGAAATAATGCCCCTACTACAATGCATCTAGATACTTGAACATAAGCATAAAGAAGCAAGAGGTTGACCCACGATTTTCCTACAAAAGAATCAGTAGTTTGTAATCACTCCTTTAGACTCAACAAACATAAGTATTTTAACAAGAAAAAGGAAGCAACACTCTCAAGAGCTTCAAGAAAACATAAGTGGGAAGATATGTGATTTAAAGATATATTTCTTTAAATTTGTATTGACTTCAGAGTTTCAGATTAACACCCCCCAACCAAAAAAAAAAAGATGAATCAAGGAAAGGATACACTCGCAATTAGAAAGCACCATCGAATTATGGAATACAACTTCCCCCAGCAAACTTAGGACGCATCAGCACAACCATACATATGGCTTTCCTCACTTGAATGAAAAGTAAGAATATAATCCATCGCATGTTGAAAAGAGAAAAAGATTTTAAGAAGAAAATACTACCGTCAGAAAAAACGTTGTCACCACCATCATGTATGCTTACAGCTATAACAACTCCACTGAAAAAAAAAAACAAGAAGATAAAAAGACATTAATGGAAGAAGCAGCTCAAATCTGTGTTCAACCAGAAAGACAATTGCTTGATTCATCATTCCAACATGGCATGAACGCCTGTTTCATAAGTCATATGAAATGGTTGTTATTATTTCAAAATCCAACTAAGCTCTTACCTCAAAATGAAAATTAATGTATTAGCAATATAAGCAACCATTTCCCTGGAGAAAAATAAAGAAATGATTAATCAAATTACATTTGACAACAAAATATAAATGGGAAAACAAATGATGAAATCCAATAATGACACATCTCAGACACGATCTTGCTGCAGCCACAAGGCATTCAGTGATTCACTGTTTTTGCTTCCAGTCAGAAATTTTCTTCTTCTTAATAGAACAACAACAACCAAGCATTTTCCCCTTAGGCGGGGTCGGCTACATGGATCAAATGATGCCATAATATTCTATCGTAAATCATGTCTATAGATAAATCATTGACCTCTAAATCCTTCTTAGCAATTTCGCCTATATTTTTTCTCTATCACTAGGCACCTCTAGCGATTGAGCTACCCTCCATCTGATCTACTCTCCATATCGGGGATTCTATCGATCTTCTTCACATATGCCCAGACCACCTAAGGCGAGATTCTACCATCTTTTCTACAATGTGCTACCCCGACTCTCTCTAATGCAATCATTCTTAATCATATCTTATCTAGTATGTTCACTCATCCAACACAATTATCTCATCTCTGCTACATTGAGTTTATTCCCTTGTTGGCCTTTTATCGCCCAACATTCAATCTCATACAACATCGCAGGTCTTATAACTATGCAATAACATTTTCCTTTTAGCTTGAGTGGTACCTTTATCACATATAACACTCGAGGAACTATTTTATCCATCCCACTTGAATTATATGGCTTACTTCTCCCTCTATTTCTTTGTCGTTTTGCATGATGGACCCAAGATATTTAAATTGTGTAACTTGTGGTATGGTATGGTCTCCAACTTTCACCTCTAAGCTAGGAATGATGCATCTCTTGCTAAAGATGCATTCCATATACTCTGTCTTACTTCAACTTAAACGGAAGTTATGTGTCTCCAAAGCTTGTCTCCACATCTCTAACTTCTCATTTGTTTCCTCTCTCAACTCTCCAACTAGGATTAAATCATATGCAAAAAGAATGCATCGTGGCACCAACTCTTGAATATGCTTAGTAAGCACATCCAAGACCAAGGTTAAGAGATAAGGGTTCAAAGTTGACCTTTGGTGCAATCTTATGGTTTTAGGAAAATCTTCTGTAACCCTATCTTGTATTTTTACACTAGTCGTGACCCCCTTCATACATATCATTGATAGCTCGAATATAGGCATTACGGACTCTTTCATCTCTAGGGCCTTCTACGATACCTCTCCTGGTACCCTCTCATACGCCTTCTCCAAATCAATGAAAACCATGTGTAAGTCTTGTTGATCCATCAGATATCACTCCATCAATCGCCATAGCTCCCTAAAGTGAGTCCTGGCATTAGTATGCTCCCCTTCAAGCGGAAGCAATTCCAACTTAATAACCAAGACCCAAGTATTGTCAATATACTCCATAACATGGGTTAGGGTCGAACCCGAGCACCAACAACCATCTCCAAATACTCAGCCCAAATGACCCATGAACCATCGACTCAAATACCACTTGCTAGACCGCAAGGGGCAGCCCAAAAGTCAAGGAGATCTCCATCAGTGGGCTATGTGAGAAAACCACAATAGTGGGCTTGACACCATATCTTGACCCAAAACCTTAAGGCTTGGTTTATAGCCATAGGTCTTATTCAAAGAGAGAAAAGAATAGATCTATTTTCTAAATTGCTTGTGTTTAATCCACATAGCAAATTGTGTTTATTTATATACACTTGTAATATTGATAACAACTTGTAGTCACATGAACAATAAAATGAATAAATAAGATAGTTGCTCCCTAAGTGCATGAATTGGTGAATGCATGAATCTAATAAATTACAATTACTACTTCCAAAGCTATTGTGGACGGTGGAAGTGTTTCCTAAGCTATTTGTGGTTTCCAACACTCCCCCTCAAGCTAAAGCTTCTCAAGCTTTAGATTGTTACAATTATAAGCACCCAAAAAAGTAAAATAAAATAATTTAAAAATAATCAGACAGTTGGCAAGGGCATAATGAAAGGCGATCTAGGGTGCAATTAAGGCACAAAGCAAGAGATATGGTCTGCAATGAAGGCGGCTGCTACAGTTGCAAAGATAAAACAACAATGAAGGCTGATCAGCATGAAGAAGGCGCAAAGCAAGATGCATCGGTTGGGATGAAGGCGGCTACTGCAGCAACAAAGACAGATAAGCAATAAAGGTTGATTTGTTGTTGATGCAATGAAGGCAGGACAGTGAGAAGGATGCCACAGTAAAGATTGGTTGCCGCGATGGCTGCAAGAAGGCAGGTTGGGCGGCACCAGGAAAAAAAAGTCACAACAAAGGCTGACTGCTATAACAAAGAAAAGAGGCACCTGCAATGAAGGAAGACTACTGCTTCAGTGTCAGAAAGAAAGAGGCAAACATAGCACAACACAGTCCAAGAGAGCCAAACAGCCACACAAAGGCGATAAGGGCTAGGCATGACCGGAGAGATAGCAATGAGGCAACTGAATTGCGGAGGTGCCCGAAATAAAAAAGTGACAGCTGCAATGAAGGTGGGCTATTGGTGGGCTTGCAGAACTGTGAAACAGTTGATTTAGTTTCGGACATGCTTGTAGCAGTGAGGGAGGAAGGACAGGTTGGGTTTTGTTAAGAGGGTATTGGTGGTTTAGGTGTTTGATAGGTGAAACAGGTCAAGGGAGTGCCAATGAATAGATTGGAAGTGGTTGGGTGTTTGGTTTTGGGTTTGGTTTCTGAGATTGATTTGGTTTTGGGTGAGAGGAGATAAACAAGATACTGGAACGTGATGGGTATTTTAACTGCTAAGGGGGGGAACACGCACAATGAGCGTGCTGAACGTGCATTGAAGGCACAAATAGAATAGGTCCTTCAATGAAGGCAAGGCACCTAAGGGAACTCAACAATGAAGGCCGAGGCAACGGAGAAAAGGGAAAAAGACAGACTCCGTCGGGAGCTCTGAATAAATAAGATAGTTATTCCCTAAGTGCACAAATTGGTGAATGCATGAATTGAATAAATTACAATTACTACCTTCTAAGTTATTGTGGATGGTGGATGTATTTCCTAAGCTATTTGTGGGTTCCAACAAGCCTTTTTCACTTGTATACTCTTTACTTAATCCATTCTTTACCAATGTGGGACTTAAACATCCGCACTTGAATTTCCAACAAAAGATACATAGAGAGGACAAGGAATGTGCCTAAATTAAACACAACACCAACTCATTACGGAAAAAATACATCAGAACAGTTGATCCTTCCTATCCCTATGTAATTTAGACCCCAAAAAGTGATAGCCATTAGCTGAACAAACAAAATTGCAAAAAAAAAAACAGAGAGAGAAGAAGAAAACTATTCGAACAACTGACAAAGGAAACTTTTTAACCTCTATACCAAAAAAAACTGACAAAGGAAAAAAAAACTTGATCTTACAAAACCTAGTATTCCATCTCAGTTGTTTCTCTTTTGTTTTTTCTCTGTTCCTTTTATCATCACTAAACCGAATGTTTGGTGAAATTTTATAAATTTAAATAGAATGAATATAATTTATACACACAAGGTCAAACAAAAGGCATACCAAAAGTGATGCAAGCTTTGTTGACTTTCACCCTTAAAAGCTGTCCTTGCAAACGCAGAATAAAACCTGTAGAAAGATTTCATCAACCAGATTTCCAAATTTTAAGAGGTAAAGGCACTTTGTACTAGAGGTCAACTTACATTCCCAGTGACATCACTGTTAAAACACCAGAAACATCAGCACCCTCTTGAGCCTATAAAAGATATAGACCATAATTTATTCCACACACAAGATGGAAGCAATTCAAAGCAACTCCAAGAACAAAAACCAAATAGATTATATGATTCCAATAGATATAATAATGTCTCATCTTAGTTAAAGATGCATCCACGTACATCCCTCTTGTAAAATTATTAATTAATACAAATAGATTTTCTCATCTTACTAAAAGGTGCATCCAAGTTTGAAAGCAACTTACAGTGAAGTAAGCAATGTAGCTAACAGCAAGCGTTAGAGCAATCTCTATAACTGTATCGTTAAAAATAAACCCAAGCCACAAAACAGATGCTATCCCAAATGCAACACCAATTCCTACACTGGACCAAGCAAATAGTCATATAAGCAAAGATACTTTTTGCCACTGGTGCTGTAGAGAAGTTGTTGAAACCTACGCTCCAAGTGAAACTTGTGCTAGAAATTTGATTATGGCAACCCAATTGAAAGTCTCTCCAAGGACCATCCGAAAGAATAGTGTATAAACCACAATTGCCGTCCTGGACAAGAATGCAGAATAAGCTTTGTCGAAGACAAAATAAATGACATATAAAAGAACTATCAAATGCAGAAATAATTTGTTAAGATCCAATTGCAAGGTATGAGACATGAGTCCTCAATCAGAAGTATGGGGTTCCGGTGTAGAGTTTATATGGCCTTGGGCTCTCCAACCACAATGGCTAACTTTTGTGGTGCAAATCTTCCAAGTTTTGTATCAATTGGCATTAGAGCTTTCCACCATGTCCCTCAACTGCAAACAAGCGATGTGGGTGGTGACGCCAGCATTGCAGTGTTGGCTTGGAGCTAGTCAAAGGGCTAGTGCACAGCCAATTCGTGTGGGCATTGGGGATGCAGAGGGTGGTGGAATGTTATAATCCAATTGCAAGGTATGGGACTTGAGCCCCACATCAAAAGTATGGGATTTCGATGTAGGGTTTATATGGCCCTGGACTTTCTAACCGCAATGACTAGCTTTTGTGGTGCAGTTCTCCCGGGGTTCATATCAAAATCACAATATATATGTTCAAGGCTTTAAGCCACTTTTTACGACCAAGATTCATTTAGCAAATACAGAAATTCATTTTGTATGTGTATATTGTAAATGTAATGATGATGTATTGTAAAGTGCAAATGAAATGCAATTTCATACTGTTAGAATCTAATTAGGATTATGTTAGGTAGTTACTCTCCTACACTGCCTATACATAGGATCAACCTTTCTCTTGTAAGATTCACCCAATTCAATACAATCATATCAGTTTATCTTTCCTTTCTTTTTCTCTCTCAATACTATGAATCTCAATATGGTATCATAGAGCTTCAAGATCCTAGCCATGGCTTCCAGTGGCAATACCGATTCTCCTCCTCCTCCTCCTCCTCCTCCTCCCCCTCCTTCTGCAAAAGGTCCTGCTACATTCTCTCACTCAATTACAGAGAGGTTAGATGATAACAATTTTCTTCTATGGCGTCAACAAGTAGAACCTGTGATCAAATCTCATCGTCTGCAAAGTTATCTCGTGAATCCTCGAATCCCTCCAAGATTTGTGACTCCACAAGATCGTGCTGAGAATCGCGAAAGTGAAGAATACCTAAGTTGGGAATGTCAAGATCAGATGTTGCTTTCTTGGTTGCAATCGTCTCTGTCGAGTCAGATTCAAGCTAGGGTTCTAGGTTGCGTTCATACATTTGAGCTTTGGGACAAGATCCATGTCTATTTTCAAAAACTCACTCGTGCGCGAGCAAGGCAGCTGCGCACTGAACTTCACAATACGAGGCTTGAGGATCGATCGATTTCAAAATTTTTGGCACAAATCAAAGCACTCGTTGATTGTTTGGCTTCGGTTAGTGATCTTGTCTCAGCGAAGGAGCACCTCGATGTGATCTTGGAAGGTTTACCTCAGGAGTATGATTTGATCATCTCCATCATTGAAAGCAAATTTGATAAAAAAACTCCGATTGAGGAAGCTGAAGCGCTTCTGTTAGCTCAAGAAATGAGAATCCAAAGGTATCGAAAATTAACGATTCAAGAATCTGCTTCTGTTAACCTAACTCAGGTTTCTGCTTCGACGAACACCACGTCGAATTCTTCTTCTTCTCAGTCTCAAGCCCTGGTTCATTCGTCTCAAGCTTCTGAAGACCAGTATCGTGGATCTAGTAGAGGCCGCGGAGGCCGCTTTGGCAGAGGACGCGGACGCGGTGGCCGATTGTCTATTCAGTGCCAAGTTTGCTTTAAGTTTGGGCACTCTGCCTCTGTTTGTTATCACAGGTTCCAATCAGAACTATCAACCACCGCCACAACCACCAATGCCTCCTAATCAGAACTATCAAGGCTATAGCAACTTTCACGGCTACAATCAGCCTCAGAACTACCAGCAATATCATCCTCAAAATCAGAATCATAGTTATGGTCCTCAGCACAATGCCTTCAATCAGGCACAATTTCAGTAGTCTTACTCCCAGAATTCTCAGCCTAGTGCTATGTTGACCAATATTCTAGCAAGCTCCTCATCCAATTGGTTTCCCGATGTTGGAGCTTCATTTCATGTTACTGGTGATCATCAGAATATTCAGCAAATGACACCTTTCGAAGGCCCTGACCAAATTTTAATTGGTAACGGGCAAGGTTTGCCTATTAATTCCATTGGTTCATCTCAGTTTTATTCACCTAATAATACAAAAATTCCTCTTGTTTTACATAAACTTTTACATGTTCCCTCAATAACCAAGAATTTGATCAGTGTTAGTAAGTTTGCGCATGATAATTCTGTTTTCTTTGAATTCCATGCTAATCATTGTCTGGTTAAATCTCAGGACACCCATGAAATCTTGCTCCAAGGCAAAGTTGGTGCTGATGGGCTATATGTGTTTCCAAGTCTGCATTTGCAGCCTCCTGGGTCAGCTCTTTCCTCTTGTTTTGTATCAAATGTTTCCTGTAATAATACTTCTGCTGAGTCTCTATCTTCTGCTGTTATTGCTCCTAGTTTACAATTCAAATGGCATCTTAGGTTAGGCCATCCAAATAACAATGTTATGCGTCTTGTTTTCCAACATTGTAATATACCATTTTCAATAAAAGATGATTCCTTTTACTCAGCTTGTTGCATTGGGAAAGCACATCGTTTACATGCACCTTCTTCTACGACTATATACAATTCTCTTGAATTGATCTATAGTGACTTGTGGGGACCTGCACCTGTCCCCTCTTCCAATGATTTCTTTTACTATATCACTTTTGTAGATGCTTAATCTCGTTTCACATGGATTTATTTCCTTAAAAACAAATCTGAAACGTTTAACATCTTCAAACAATTCAAATCCATGGCTGAACTGCAATTCAACACTAAGCTTAAAGCCATACAAACTGATTGGGGAGGTGAATTCAGACCTCTCACAAAATATCTAAATGATCTAGGTGTTATTCATCATCTAATCTGTCCTCATACTCATCACCAAAATGGTGTTGTTGAGAGAAAACATTGACATATTGTGGAGTTAGGCCTAACTCTACCCAGTCATGCTTCTCTTCCCTTAAAATTTTGGGATCATGCTTTCCAAACTGCAGTTTATCTCATCAATAGGCTGCCAACAGCCTCATTAAAATTCTTTGTTCCTTACACTACTCTTTTCAACAAAACTCCTGACTATAACTTTCTGAAAATTTTTGGTTGTGCCTGTTTTCCTTTGCTAATGCCATACAAGGCTCATAAACTAGAGTTTAGATCCCATTAGTGTGTTTTCTTGGGTTATTCTACCTCACACGGGCTACAAGTGCCTATCTCCAAGTGGAAGAATCTATATTTCAAAAGATGTAACATTTAATGAAATGAAATTTCCTTATAAAGAACTTTTCCCTGCAACTTCTAACCCAAAAATCAGCACTGCTCATGTTGTTCTAGTTTCCATTCCTATCCCTGTTTCCTCTCCTTTTGTTGTTCCTTTGAACTCTCAGTCCAGCAGTGATCAATTGTCTCCTAACACTCATATTCAGTCTCAGTCATCTAACTCTCAGTCATCTACTTCTGCTCAAAATCAGCCCTTTAGTCATGGTCAAGCTCCTGCTGCATCTTCTAGTCCATCTACTACTTCACCTTCTTCTCCTAGTCCTCCACCTATTCCTTCCAATTCTCATCCTATGCAAACAAGATCAAAAAGTGGTATTGTGAAACCAAGACTTCACCCTACTCTCCTTCTAACTCATATTGAACCAAAGAATGCTAAGAAAGCCTTAAAAGATTCTAAATGGTATGCTGCCATGCAAGAGGAATATGCAGCTCTTATGAAAAACAACACATCGTCTCTTGCAGGTATCTTAAGATACGTTTGACAGCTTTCCAATGTTCCTCTAACGGTTGGGAAAGGAATTGGCACACTGTAGCAGATTTCTGGTCTTGTAATGGTTGCATATTGAAGAGCACCCACTATTGATCTGTATAGGGATGGATCTGGAAGGTAATTTGCACCATACTTGGTCAGCTTGCAACTGCTGGTCATGGGAGTTGGAAGGGGCTTAACCTCAGCCATGTGTGCTCTATGTAGAAGATCTTTTATATACTTAGTCTGAGACAACAAGAGACCCCCAGTAGGTAACCTTTTAACCTCAACACCCAGAAAGTAATCCAATTCCCCTAGCTGTTTGAGTGCAAATTCAGCACTGAGTTTGGTAATGAGCTGTGTGATTCGGCTAGATGAAGAACCAGTGACAATGATGTCATCGACATAGATTAAAATATATGTGCAGTGACCATCTCGAGAATGGATGAATAAGGAGGGGTCACACCTGCTGGATTTGAAACCGAACCCCAAGAGAGCTTTAGCAAGCCTCTCAAACCAGGCCCTAGGTGCCTGTTTAAGACCATAGATGGCCTTGTTCAGCCTGCAAACTTGGCTGGGATTAGAGCTTGTAAACCCTGCTGGTTGCTCCATGTAACTTCTTCAGTGAGCAGTCCATTGAGAAACGCGTTATTCACATCAAGTTACTGAATTTCCCAACCATGAGTGACTGCTAAAGTGAGTATCACCCTTACTGTTACTGGTTTGACAACAGGTGAGAATGTTTCTGTGTAGTCAAAGCCATGTTTTTGGTGAAACCCTTTTGCCACCAACCTAGCCTTGTACTTGTTAATTGACCCATCCGGATTCTCCTTGACACAGAACACCCACTTGCATCCAATTGCCTGTCTATGGGGCGGTAAATCTACTAGGGTCCAAGTGTCATTATGCACCAAAGCATCATATTCCAGTTGCATGGCCTCTTTCCAATGGGGTAAGGACAAGGCCTCCTTAGGTGAATGGGGTTCAACTTGTGTAAGTAGGGCAGTGGACACTCTAGCCTTTGATCTTGTAACCATATTATGAGTGTTAGCAGGCTGCAAAATGGGTGGAGAGGGACTGTGAGAAGGGTTGGAGAGGCTAGCAGAGGGAGGAGAGGGAGTTGGAGAGGTGGGATATTGTGGTGTAAGGCCTGAGTGCAAAGAAGGTAATGAGGAGTGATTAGAAGTAGTAGAGTTAGGAGATACATTGGTTGGACTTAAGGGAGAAAGAGTAGGTGAAGGAGCAGGGACATTCTCAGGTGGAGGACTAGGTACAGATTGACTAGGCTCGGGTGAACAAGGACTAAAGGGAAAGGGAACAACAGTGAGAGGCATGGGACAAACTGACTCAACAGTGGTGTCAGGAGCAGAAGTTGGACTTGAATGAGTGTGAAAAGGAAACTTGTATTCATTGAATTGGACATCTTTTGAAATGTACATCTGGCCCTCTTTAGAGA
Organism: Sophora flavescens; assembly: GCA_030762895.1. NCBI lineage: Eukaryota > Viridiplantae > Streptophyta > Magnoliopsida > Fabales > Fabaceae > Sophora > Sophora flavescens. Next base: position 78,921,439 of record CM061068.1, read on the forward strand.
GACACCTATAACCTCTGTGAGAAGGAGAATAACCCAAGAAGGTGCACTCACTAGATCGGAACTGCAGTTTGTTTTTGTTGTATGGTCTTAAACATGAATAGCATGCACATCCAAAGACCCTTAGGAAGGAATAATCAGGGTCTTTGTTGTGTAGAACAGCAAAGGGAGTTTTATTTGAGAGAGTTGGGGTAGGCAACCTATTGATGAGATATGTGGCAGTAGAGAAAGCATAGTCCCAGAATTTCATTGGAAGTGAGGCTTGAGAAAGAAGAGCAAGCCCTGTTTCAACAATGTGTCTGTGTTTTCTCTCAACACTCCCATTTTGATGGTGAGTGTGAGGACAGATGACCCTGTGAACAATGCCCAATTCAGTAAGGAACTTAGCAAAGGGGCGAAATTCACCACCCCAGTCTGTTTGGACAGACTTAATCACAGTTTGAAACTGAGTTTTGACAAACTCTAAGAATTGTTTAAAGATGCTTAATGTTTCTGACTTTTGTTTTAAGAGAAATGACCAAGTGAACTTGGAATGAGCATCAACAATGGACAAGTAATATGAGTGGCCAATGGTTGAATGAATGGTGATGGTCCCCAAAGATCAAGGAAAAGCAGTTCAAATGGCTTCTTATACACGTAAGTAGAGGGATTAGAGGGCAATCGTGTGATTTACCAAAACAACAAGCAAATGCAGAAATCAAGAACTGTTTTATTCATATATGGTAGGTTACAATGCTGTAGAACAGTTTTCAGGGCAGCATCATTGGCATGCCCTAACCTACAGTGCCAAATGTAATAGGAATTAGGCACATTAGTATGAGTGGAGTTACTGCTATTACTAGAAACAGAATTACAAGAGACTTCTTTATTTACATATGAACCTAAGAGATTACAACTTAAAAGACTGGATCGAGATACACTGAGACATTGTGGTGATAGTGAGGAAGCCTTGGCAGCTACTGTAAGACTTGGAAAGACATATAGACCTTTAGGGTTGACTTGGCCAACAAGAAGAACTTGCTTAGTGACCTGAGAAATGACATAACATTAATGAGAATAGAATTGGAAGAAAGCATTGTTATCTTGTGAGAACTTACTGACACTAAGGAGATTTTTGGTGATTTTAGGCACATATAGAATATCTTTGAGTGTCAATGTGATTGTAGTATCAAAAGGTGAAAGGAAACAAGCAAAACCAATTGAATTAATTGACAGGCCGAATCCATTACCCATGAAAACTTGATCTAGGCCACTGGTGTTAGAATGTTGCTGAAGATTAGTCATATCAGGGGTAACATGATGTGTGGCACCACTATCAACATACCACATGTTAGGATCTGATCCGGATCCAGAGGCAACCATAGTCATAGGACTTTGACCAGAAGCAACCATAGCCATAGGGCCACCAGACTGAGAGGCCTGAGAAGTCTGAGTGTTATGCCAAGGTAGTGGCAACAGAGGTGGCAGGTTGGCCGAGTTGGAAGCTTGCTGATGGAACTGTTGCTAATGATTCGGTGGATGAGGATACTGCACAAGATTTGAGTTCTGAGCCTGAGGAGGTGGTGCATAATACTGAGAAGAGTTTTGAGACTGAGGAGGTGGTGCATAGTACTGGGACTGGGACTGATAAGGTGGATTTCCTTGAGTTGTGTACTGCTGATCAAAGCGATGGTAGCAATTATCGGCAGTGTGATTGGTGCGATGACAAATTTGGCACTCAACTCCTCCACGATTATAGTATCTTCCTCCTCGACCTCTGCCACGGTGGCCATAGTGGCCACCACGGCCACCACGATAGCCATTACCAGATGACGAAAAAGTGGAATTAGGATTAGAATACTGATTATTATGTTGGAATGTATTGGAGGAGGATTGAGGCTGAGAATTGATCACCTGATGTGGCAAATTGTTGGAGTTGTGAAGTGATTGAGGAGTAGTATGAGCCACATTAACAGAGAAGGTGTCAATTGCAGTCTTAGTCTTCAACCGTTCCAGGCGCGATTCATGAGAGAGCAAAAGTGCTTCAATCTCTGCAACCGAGTATTGACCTAGGTGCGATTCAATCGTAGGGGAACAGGAGATGATAATCTTCCGGAAGTCCTTCAAGGATTGCATCGATGTGCTCCTCGAAGAGTGATAGGGCTCCCGATCGAAGCCAAACAATCAACAATCGCTTTGATCCTCAACAAGTATTCATTGATCTTGCGATCGGCTTTGGTGATGTGTCGCAACTCGGATCTCACTGCGCACTACGAGCTTTCATCAGCGCATTGAAGTGATTGTGAATCTCGTCCCGTAGTTCCCAAGCGTGAGCGCAACCAATCACTCGCGCATGCATTGAATCGGAAAGAGTGTTCAAGATCCATATGAACAGTGTTGGTCCTGTGCCTCCCAGCCGAGTACTCGGGATTGACACGATCGGAAACACGATCCTCCTCGAGAGAGATAACGCGGTGGAATTCTAGGGCACGCACAGAAGCGTTAAAGACGATTTGCTCGAATTACTGCTTCGACGACTTGTTTTCAATGGAGAAAAATGTTATCAGTGAGTTTCACTGTAACAATCGAAGCGAAGTGAGGTAGAGAAGATTGCGATGGCGCCGGTGGCGGTGGGGGCGGAGGATCAGTTGCAGTTGCGGAAGCCATGGCCTAGAACTTTGAAGCTCTAGATACCATAATAGAAACAGATGCAGAGAGGGAAGAAGAGAGAGAGAATCGAGAAAATGGAGAAAATATTATTCGTAATCTTAACCGTGTTTACAAAACAGAGAGCAAGCCTATTTATAATAGCTTGGTAGCTACTAACAGAATTCTAGCTACCAACAGAATTCCAACAGAATTCTAACTAACTCTAACAATCCACTAATTGCTCTATCATACTCACTATCAATGGCTCTCTAAACAAGTACAAAGCTAGACTAGTAGCTAAGGGATTTCACCAAATGCAAGGTTTTGATTTTAATGAGACATTTTCCCCAGTTATCAAACTTGTCACAATCAGAATTATTCTCACCTCGCCCTACAAATCAGTGGAGTATGCTACAGCTGGATGTAAACAATGCCTTTCTCAATGGTTTTTTAGATGAAGAGGTATATATGACTCAACCACAAGGTTTTGAAGTGGCTGATTCCTCTCTGGTCTGCCAGTTAAATTGTTGGGTATGAAGATTTTGGGCTACAGCCCAATGGGGAGAAGCTTCTGCAGGTCTATTATCGAAGGAAGAGAAGATCCAAGCAAATAGGAGATAAGGCCAAACCCTGAAACTAATTGGATAGGGTGTAGCTGTTAGGGTCAAAGTATCTCTGTTTTATAGGATCTAGATAAGTTAGTTATTCACTGTTTTATAGGATCTAGATAAGTTTGTTATGTTTATTATTCTGGTTTTTAGGTTTCTGTTTTGGTTCTATTAATACCCCCTCTATTGGGGAGTCTAGGCAGAGAATTTTGATATTAAATTAATCAGGCTATTCCAGTGTGAAAAGGAGAGTGCTCCTTTTGGGGGTAAACTTGTTTACCTTGGTTCTATTGTGTTCTTGATTATTTATTCAATTAAGAGGAAGTTTCAGCATCCTAGTCCTTTGTGAAAGAGAGTTCTCTTTGTTAGGATTCCAGTTTTCCTATTTCGAAAAGAGATTCCTAACATAAATAGAGCTCTCTATGGCCTTAAACAGGCTCCTAGACAGTGGTTTGAGAGGCTCAAAGAGACTTTACTGAAACTTGGTTTCAAGGATAGCAAATGTGATCCTTCACTATTCACTTTTACTCACAGTGGTGCAGTGGTATATTTACTAGTTTACGTTGATGATATAATAATCACAGGGAGCTCTAACATCTTAGTTCAACAGCTGGTCACCAAACTCAACTCTGTTTTCAGTTTGAAGCAATTGGGTAACCTAGACTATTTTCTGGGAATTGAAGTTAGAAAGCAGCCTAATGGTTCTCTTATTCTCACTCAATCAAAGTACATCAGGGATCTCCTAGCCAAAACTAATATGCTTGAGGCAAATCCTAGCTCATCTCCCATGGCCTCTAGTTGCAAATTATCTAAAGTTGGAAGTGAGTCCTTTTCGGATCCCTCTCTCTCTATAGGTCAGTGGTTGGGGCACTTCAATATGCCACAATCACTATACCTGAACTTAGTTACTCTGTTAATAAGGTCCGCCAATTCATGGCAGCACCTCTTGAAACACATTGGCTTGCTGTAAAACGGATTCTAAGGTACCTAAAGGGGTCTATTCATCATGGACTATTGCTGTCCCCTGCTCCAGCTAACCAACCACTTGCATTAAAGGCCCTATGTGATGCAGATTGGGCCTCGAATCCCGATGACAGAAGGTCTACTTCTGGTGCAGCCATTTTCCTTGGACCAAACCTCATATCTTGGTGGTCTAGAAAGCAACATGTGTGGTTGCGAGGTCGAGCACCGAAGCTGAATACCAGGTAGTCTAGCTCAGACAACTGCTGATATACTTTGGATTCAAACTCTTTTGACTGAATTAGGCATTCAGTTCTCCTTACCTAAGGTTTTCTGTGACAACCAAAGTGCTGTTGCACTTGCCCACAATCCTATCCTTCATCCTTCATGCTAGGACTAAGCATATGGAAATTGACCTATTCTTTGTAAGAGAAAAAGTGATGCAAAAGCAGCTAGAAGTTATTCATATACCAGCCCAAGAGCAGTGGGCTGATGCACTGACCAAGCCTCTGTCTCCTATCACTTTCCTGAAGCTTCGAGACAAGCTCAATGTGGTTGAGCTCACCAATGTTCATCACCCACCTTGAGCTTGGGGGGGGGGGGGGGGGGTATGTGTATATTGTAAATGTAATGCTGATGTATTGTAAAGTGCAAATGAAATGCAATTTCATACTGTTAGGATTCTGTTAGGTAGTTACTCTCCTACACTGCCTATATATAGGATCAGCCTTTCTCTTGTAAGATTCACCCAATTCAACACAGTCATATCAGTTTATCTTTCCTTTCTTTTCTCTCTCAATACTATGAATCTCAATACATTTGAAGGATATATGTCAGTTAAAAGAAAGACGAAGGGCACTAAAAGTCTAAAACAGAATACCCATCATTCATCAAGGATTCCCCTTCAACTATTGTGCTTAGTTTTTTGCTGGCACCAAGGTCTTTCAACAAAGCCACAACTGCAACAGGATCGGTAGCACTCAGGAGTCCCCCAAGCAATAGTGACGTTTTCCAACTCCAGTTATATGGAAAAGTAAGCTGCAGTATGATACAGGTGAAAGTGATCATAATATGACAAGAATGATGAAATATAAACACACCACATACCTTCAAAACAGATCCAAGACAAACAGTGGAAACAACAACACCTGGACCAGCTAATAAGATCATTTGTGCAATGCACCTCTGCACCAAAACAGAAAATAAGGATAAATGTAGTTCACAATGCAACACCAGACAAGTTATATAAATCAACAGTTAATGACTTCTATTATATTATAATAGAAAAATCAATTTTCTTCTCATTTAGCTGCATTTATTGGTAATTACTTCTAATCTTGTAGAGTTTTCTAATTTCTTCCTCTTCCACTTGGGAGTACTAATCAATAATCATGCAATAAAGATTCAAAACTTGATACATACAAGAGATATTAGTGAATTTCGAGTTCAACTAGAGAATATTGATCTCTATTTCCTATATTCTTATCAGTTAGAAATACCTAGAGTAATAGTTCAGGTCTTCAAGCCAATATAGCTTAAACCAAACCAGATAAAGAAATGATGCAGTGAAATATGCTGCATTTACAATGCCATTGAGGAACTTGTTGATTAGAACTAACACAAGTTTATATTTATAGGAAAATACCAAGAAAGGAAACCTTAATTTGGTGAACTTCCATTGAGAATGAACTCTCAAAAAGGAGAGCAGGAAGAAAAACAGCTAATAGAAGATCTGGATCAATCTCTGACCCTGCATGTAAAAAATATCAATACCCTGAATTAATTTTAAACAAGTAAAGATCAAAGCTACTTAAGTTGAAACATTTTCTAAATGCCAAGTCTATACACATGTTCCAAAGCTGTACAGTGAAAAACCTGGTCCTTGTTTTCTTTTATTGCCAAGTACATAATTTTCAACATAACAAGAATAAAAATATAACAAACTTACAAAGACGAATTCCAGCCCCAATCTTTCCCAGACGATGATGAGTACCATGTTCTGTTTCAAAGCCACCATGAATCAGTCAAGTTATACAGAAGAGTGTATATGGGGAGGCAAAAAAAAACATAAATGAAAAAAAAACTTTGGACCCTGTTCTAAGGGCAAAGGTAAACAGTACAGAAAATCTATCAATCAGCTGTCACATAGTTTAGTAGAAAATAGTTTCCAATCTTTATTAAACCTAGGAAACACCACATGTTTTCAAGAGTATTTTCCATTAACTGGATTTTTGAACTGGGAAGCACAACACTTCCCAACAATAGGAAAGTTTGAAGCTGTTAAGTGACCCAAGTGGCATCTAATGAAACAAAAAATGAAGCACATTATAAGTAAAAAAGGTAACATAGAAAAAAAGTTAAATACTTTACACAGATCGGAAACCAAAAAAATGTTGACAGCACTATCTAACTCTTCAAGTCTCCTTGAGAATGCTGTCATCCGGAATTAGTTAGTCAAGATTGTTGGAAGTCCCACATCGCCTGCCTCAAATCCTCGGGTGCGGTTTATATACCTGTTGGGAACCTCCACTTAATACCAATCGGTTTTAGGACGGAGTTTAACATACTTTTCTCATCTTTCTGAATTTCTACATGGTATGAGTTTCTAACATGGTATATCAAAGCTAGAACCCATCTTTTTATGTCCTACATCGCTTGTTGGGCAGCTCCACTTAATACCAATTGATTTTAGGATGTCATCTAACAAAGACGGTTATGAGTATAACTAGTTGAAACTTTAACTAGTTGATAGCATGATATTGATATGCATAAAATTACTAGTTTCCCTTTTTGTCTTTTTTATTTATTTTGAATTCAGCTATAGCATGTATTGATCTGAAACATGTCTTATCTATGTATCTGTTCTAGATTGGAACTTCAAATCTCTGATCCTTTTGACCGACTAAAAAGTTCATAAGCAAACTGGCTATAAATACAAAGAGAATACCACCTTAGCCTATACACATGAGAAATATATAGAGAACCTAAATAAATAGAGTAAAGCATAATAAAGAAACTGAGAAATAAAAGAAGAACATATTAATAGAAAGAGGCAATATTCTCTTTTACCTAGCCAACCATGATGAAAAATACCATGACTGCATGATGCAAGAGCATAGGAACTAGCAGTTGAAAGTAAGATTAAAAAAAAACATAGGTTTTTTATCCTTTATTTTGAATTTGATGTGGAACTAAATTCTAAACCAAAATTAGCAATATCATTTCACATCATTACTAAGCAAGTCAACTATCCAGATGCCTCAATAGTCCGGTAGCAAAGGTGGGCCGTTACTATTGACTACTTTTAAATATTTATTTGTGAAAACTAGAAATTGAATGAATACTAATACTAAATACACAGGTACCATAGAAATTCCACTTGAATATCAATTTTACGTTCTACTTAAACATAATAATCACAACAACCCAGAAAACAAAAATCAAGAGGAAACTACAGCAATCAATAAATATATTATAACCCAATATTGAGAGGATAAAAAAAGTCAACTGGGTAATCAAAAAAGGAAAGAAAGAAGCAGATATCAAAGCTGACCTAAAGATCCAAGGACAATGCCAAGGATGAGCAAGGCAACAGTGTAAGGGACTCTGGTCCCACGAAGAAGGTGCCTACAAGCAATCCCAAGAGCCAGACTTATACCAAAGAAGATCACTGCATCTGATGGAGTGGAATCCTCCTTCTCAGAAGAAGAAGGAGAAGAAACAACAGCAGAGAGGAGTTCTTGTTCCATGATTCTGTAGGTAAGCAGTGATTCGGTCACTGCTGCCATTGAAATAGCTAACAGGAGGTTCAGGTGTTTGCGCCAAGTAGGGAAGCATCAGCATGTAGCATATACAGGGTGTACTAGATAGATGCGATTCCTCGTTTACGGTTCCAGACACGGATTGAGTGCATTGATGGATGCAGTGGAAAACGACAAAAACCAGGGTGGGTGAGTGGCAATGTCGTTGACTAAACCATTAGATATAAGAAAAAAGTAGCTAAAAATTTTGGATTCAAATATATTTAATGCTAATCTTTCAAAAATATCCTTGATTAATTCTTTTTTACTTTTTTTCAGAACATTACACACTTTCAATAAACAACTTCCCAAGAAATATTAAAAAGTTCAACGTACGTTTCTCGGTGAAAGCACTCTCATTTCTTCTCCTGCACACTTGCCTTCTACTTACCTCATGATTTATTTATTTTTTGATGAGAATACGAAAAGTCATTAATACTAGTAATAAATTGATCCAAATGGAGCGGTACTGTTGAGCAATAAATAGAATGCTTTTCCATGGCAGTGCCTCATTCATAATAAATTGAGGAGAATGTGTGATGAAATTTCCGATGCAAATTTAAATATAATTTAGTAATTATAACTTATAATTTTACACAATTCAAGACAATTAAACTAACTTAAGTAACCTTATTCTCTTTAATAGGTTTTTTTGCTTATATATAGGTCCGGAGACAGTAATAATCAAGAGTTTTTCATGGGCAGTGTACATATATCATCTTGGGTTTTGTTATTTAAACACAAATTTTGGATTCTGTATCAATTTTTTTATCTCTTACTTACATTTTATTATCTTTATATAAATATATCTCGAAAATACATTAAAAAAATAATGTGTTCAAAAATTATTCCTCTTACTTGTTTAAGCGAAAACCTAGAGTTGACTCTCTCTCTCAATCTTCCATCTACTCCTCTTTTCCTTCTTCCTCATCCATCGGAAGGGGTGGTTTTGGGGCATTTTTTGACCTGGAATCACCTCTCTACATCGTTTTTTCTCTCCTTTTTATCTAAAGGGAGACCCAAGGCTCCCAGCCATCTCCCAAGCAAGGAACTGATCTCGATTTTTTGACCAAACTGGATTCCTTTTTGATAAAGTATCTATATAAAAAAACAAGAAGTAATAAAAAAAATCCCGTAATAATGAGTAGCAAATAATATCGCAGTAGGCATAAAAAAATAATAGCAATAACAATTTACACTAATAAATATTCATCAATTATTATAGTAGTAAAAAAAAAATTATTTGGTGAGAGCATTGCAGAAAATCTCCGGAGTGAAATTAAGAAGATGTGTTTACCTGAGATGAATATTCCTTGATCATGTCGCTGATGGTTCCGTCTAAATCTCTCTCGGCAAGCTCATAATATACAGATTCCCTTTCTCATTATATTATATATAATACAAGAGAAACCTCGGTGTCTCCATAATCAGGTCAGGTATGTGCAAATATCTGGTGAATTCAGTTCATTATCTGTTGAATGGGTTTTTTTAAAAATAAATTTTTTATATTTTTAAAAAAGTCAAATAAATTTTTTTGGTTAAGTATGTGTAAATATCTGGTGAATCGGGTACAAATATCTGATGAATTCAGTTCATTATCTGGTGGATGGGTTTTTTTAGAAATAAAATTTTTATTTTTTTAAAAAAGTCAAATAATTTTTTTGGGTTAACTATGTGTAAATATCTGGTGAATCGGGTACAAATATCTTGTGAATTCAATTAATTATCTGGTGAATGAGTTTTTTTGAGAAATAAATTTTTTTGGTTAAGTATGTGTAAATATCTGGTGAATCGGGTACAAATATCTGGTGAATTCAGTTCATTATCTGGTGAATGGGTTTTTTTAGAAATAAAATTTTTATTTTTTTTAAAAAATCAAAATAAAAAAAAAGGTGCTGCTACAGTAGCACTACAGTGCGCTACTGTAGCTAGCAGGGGAGGATGCCACTGCCTTTGGCGCCTCCCCTTTTGATTTTTTTTTTTATAAAAGTGTAGGCGCCAACTGCAGTAACGCCTTCAAAGGCGCCATATGCAGTGGCGCCTTTGACTCGTCAGACCGAAAAATAATAAAATATTCAAAACGACCCCCCATTGGTAAATAGTTTCAGAATAACCCTAAACTGGTAAATAGTTTCTAAAAGGAACCCAGTTTGGTCAAAAAACCGTTTTTCATGGGCAGTGTACATATATCATATTGGGTTGTGTTATTTAAACACAAATTTTGGATTCTGTATCAATTTTTTTTATCTCTTACTTACATTTTATTATCTTTATATAAATATATCTCGAAAATACATTAAAAAAAACAACGTGTTCAAAAATTATTCCTCTTACTTGTTTAAGCGAAAACCTAGAGTTGATTCTCTCTCTCTCTCAATCTTCCATCTACTCCTCTTTTCCTTCTTCCTCTTCCACCAGAAGGGATGGTTTTGGGACATTTTTTGACCTAGAATCATCTCTCTCTATCGTTTTTTCTCTCCTTTTTATGTAAATAAGTGGTTTTTTCCACATAGATCTGTTTTTTCTTTCGTGTTTTTCCGTGTTTTCGTCGTTTGCGTGCGACTTTTGTTCGTCGTCTTGTTGCGGTGTCGTTTGGTTTCCCGTCTTATTGTGGTGTTCGTTTGGTTCAGATTGACAGATCAGCTTCGATTCATTACGGATTCAATCAAGACTTGGGTGTCAACGTTACATATTCGGAGGCATGGGTATTCCGCTCACTTTGATTTTGTCACATTTATAGGCATTTTTCCGTGTTATGGTATTAACCTGGGTGCTGTGAGTTTGTTCACAGATTCATCCTTTTCGATTTTTAACGATGTTTAATTTGTGTTGTTAATGTATTTTACTAATTCATTCCAATTTGAATGAATGGATTTTTTTTTTAGTCAAAAAAAATTATTCCTCTTTTTTATAGTTGGAAACCTTTTTTTTTTTGGAAGCGTACAGATCATATATTTTATCTCTTTTTTGAAAGGGATAAAGCATCTTTCATATAGACGACCCCAGACAACTGATTTCATTTTAGTTTTTCAATTCAATTTTCTCTGGTTAGATCTATTTGGGTTATTTATAGACACCTTTAGAGATTTGGCTTATATCGAACCATAAGGAAGCAATTAATAATTCAATCAGTGTAATAAATTGCTTATTCAATAAGTTGTTTTTATAAATAAGTTAAAAGAAAAAACTTATTTTCACAAGTTTTTCTGATAAACTTGTTGAAATAAGTTAAAAAAAACTTATACAAAAAAATATATATAAAAAAAGAATACTAACAAATACCCTTACGGCATTGTTTAAGAAACAAAGAAATGAAATTCTGTATGGAAAACAGTGTATTCAATATTTTGAAAAATGTTACATTTAATTTTTCGATACAAATTTTCCTTTTATGGATTCCTTAACCAATGTCATTAGGACACCAGTTAGTAAGACCCTAAAAAAAATTCATAAATTAATAAGACTAAATAAGTTTATTATAAACTCCTCAAAATTCAAATGCCCTTAATGTGAAGGAGAGAATCACACTAACGTCCTCCAGCAAAAATGTTTTATTCGACATGAACGAGTCATCAGTCATGCACATGTCCAGTTGAAAACAACATATCTTGACGCTATCTAGGATGGTCCCATTAATGGAACCTAAGGACATCGTATTCATGCACTACTGTAGACACGGCCCACACTTCTCCGTAGAGACCCGCAAGGACAAGAACCATAGCTATGATGAATAGTACATTAGTCCTATGAGTGCATTTACGAAGTACAACTTAGATATTCTCTCAAATAAATATTATAGATTTAAATTAATTATCCAAATTAGTAACAATCGATTTGATTAATCATTTATCTCAATTTGAAATATGGTATGGATATAAGGATATTATAAATTGCAATCCTGCCATCTTCCTTCTGTCAAAATTATAATTATAATTTAGTACCATAGCTGTTATGCATGAAAATGATTCAACTAATATGATGTTGCCTTGTGGGGTTTTGAATTTTCATGGATACCTATTGCTCAAACCCTTTTTGCCATCACTATAGTTTATTTTTGCCCTCTCTTACATTGTGTAAGTACAACAGTATGAGTGAATAAGTGATGCTGCTGAATCATGTGAAATTTGACTTGAGTATGGTTAACCTTTCAAGCCTCATATAGCATTCCAACTTCAATCCGTTGCTGCAATGGAACCCCAAGAGCAGGCAGGGCAGACCTACAGTTACTGTGCATGAATTCATAAAAACCAAGCATGACTTTATCAAACCAGCCACAGTTCAAGCCAATATAAAATCTCGTCTTTCCGCGAAAATGTACTACCCCGGCACACCTTGCTTCTTCTAAACTGAAAATCTCTTCTTCAATCTCTTGAGAATCAGATGAAAGATTGACAGAGCAGTTCTGTATATGTAGTTTCAAACTATTAACCACTTGACCTACAAGATCATCTCCTATAGTATTTAGAGCATCTGCATAGCCATACTGAATCACACAACGATATACCCCTTTGAGATTTGATTTCTTAATGACAATCCTCTCATGTGCAGCAACCTTGGGGACTAACAAATATCTAAGTGTTGTGAATATTGTGACCTTATGAAGGGATTTCATGTTCTTTATGTAGTGGCCAAGAATAGGAGTTAACCCGTCTTGAATGTTGGTATAAAAGAAGCATATTCCAGGAACCCTTTGAACACTGCGGTCAGCTAAAAGCCCTTCAAGTCTGTCAAAGGTTATCTTGTGGGTTAGCTCATAATCCAGCTTTCTTTGTCTACCATAAAACCAGCCAAACATGATGAAAGCAAGGATAAATGATATGGCAAAAGGAATCCATCCACCTTCAGCAAATTTAGTGAAAACTGCACTGACGTAAACCCCTTCCATCACAAAAAAGACGACAAAGTATAGGGCAACCAGCACAGCAGGAGTTCTCCATATCATGATCATAACTAATGTTAGTAATATGGTGGTGATAAGCATTACTAGGCTCACAACAACACCTGCAATAAATGTCACAGAATCATCAGAAGATTGCAAAGACTGCCAGCAAAAAGTTCAAATTACTAAATAGAAGACAGTTCTCAGGTTGCCACACGACCAAAGCTATGTTTGTTTATGTCTAGACATAAGAAACTGCCACAGTTGACATAGATTTCATGATTAAGAAGAACCACCAGAGTCTTGACTGTAGGGTAGCTTGTGGCCTCGAATTTATAATTTGATACACTTGGAACTAACAAAAAAGCCTTCTATTCATCTATAACATATCATCAATGTATTTAAATTCAAAAGACTTGCACGAAAAAACTATACAGTAGTTTATGATGTAAATAACACGGAATTCTTTTTAATAATCAGGTTGTAACCATTTAATGTGATGTAAGCAAAGAAAGGGCTTTAGAAACTGACATACCAAAAGCATTTCCAATATCTTTTCCATCTCCAAAAATAAGTATGACAGCAACGCAGAGGACCATTAGGACGTAGTTCACTTCAGGGGAGTAAACCTCTCCTTCTTTATTATGTGATGTGTGCACAACCTTTACTCGAGGAAAATAATCCAGCACCACAGATTGCTTGATTACAGAAAAGGTGGCTGATATTAATGACTGGCTAGCAACAATTGCAGCCAATGTTGCAATAATAAACATAGGCCAGTAGACTGAAGTTGGTATAAATTTGTAGAAGCCATCATCATGAGCATTGGGATTCTTGATCAAGTATGCCGTTTGTCCCGCATAAGTCAGAACTAAAGACGGGTAGATTGTGAATAGAAAAGCTATCTGTTACCGAAATTTAAAAGAAGAAAAGAAGATAAGGATGGTTACTGGCTGAAAAGGAAGCATAACTTTGAAAGACAGACCAAAATCATAGAAGTGAACCTGAATGGCCCGCTGATTGAAATGACCAAGATCAGCAAACATTGCCTCAGAACCTGTGAAAGTGAAGAAAATAAGAAAAAACAAATGGAATACATATGTTTTATGATATGCATGCACATCCATTTATAGAAGATAAGTGAATCTTCCATGCCACGCAAAGTAACCAAATTTTATAATTAAGTGATTGCTACGTACATATTAGAACAATAAAGGGAACCGGCTTGCCCTTTAGACAACCTTCCACCTTTCAGTGAATGGACATGTCCTAGTGCTCCCTCAACATTAATTTGCAAGATTCTCTTTTGCACAAATTCTTATTTAACAACTAACAGCATTATTTAGTCCATAGACTAACCAGCTGCAAGTACTAAAAGACAGTACGAGGATTTATAATATGATTTGACAAAGGAAGGGTCTTTCAGAGATAATTCTCAATTCTATATCAATGATGGTATATCATGCAATAAGGATAAGATTCAAACCTGTAATGCAAAGGACAGTGCCACCAAGATAAAGCCAGCCAGATTTTCCATTTCTCCAAAAGAAGCGGAAAATGTAGTGTGGAGATAAAGCCTTGAATATACTTGGATAGTAGTGTATGATGCTGTAAATTCCTACAAGTGGGGTAGTCAGGGTCCATGCACCCATTATTGGAGAAAAGAGGAAACTCACGCGGGATGTACCAAACTTTTGCAACAAGAACAGAACAATCAAGACAACTGCAGAGAGTGCTTCCACAAGTGCTGCAACAGCATGAGCAAAAAACAGAAATTTTAGTTATATAAACCAGGAGAGGGAATTGCGTGACAATGTTAACAAACTCCAGTCTACTATCAAAATGCCTTATTATGATAAAAAGTTTGCTTTGATGGTTTTATCAGATTTGACGTACCAGTTTTAAAAGCTTCTTTATATCTGACATATATTAAATCGTGTTAATCATTAAATTATTCATGATAGAATTTAAAGATGTCGATGGAACTAGGCCAGATTGAATGAGAAATGTAGTTTTTATTGATATGAATTATGGACTGTAACAAAGAGATGCAGCACCAGAGAATTATGAAACTCTCTTCCTCTCCACTCCAAGTATTCGAGAGACCTGGAACTCTCCCTTACTTCCCTCTCCTTTCCAATCCAATCGATTATCCCCTCACCCCTCAGTCCCCTCTACTGTCTTTATAACCTCTCAGCTGCCAAGTAACTAACTCCAGCTGTCCTCTATAACAGTTACTACTGTTATTTCTGTTAATGACACATTAATAGTTATGACTAACAAAATAGGTCCTAATACCTATGCTATGCTGTGCTATGCCCAAGTATCTAACAATATGATGGTCACAAGCATCTTATCCTATTTTGGTATCCCAGTATACAGCAACCAAAACATTTAGGAAAGCATCCTGCGCAACATTGCAAGATAATCTGAGCAAGAAAGGCCGTTTCTAATTTATGAAGGACATAGTATCCACTAGCGAAAAAGAGCAGAAGTCGCTCAAGAATGTGACACAGACAAAGGTTGCCTTGTTGCTTTCTACTTAAAAAATGTCAATGAAAACCAAAAAGGCTATAATGTTTTCATAATCTCTTCCTAAATTGCAATATTCGTATGTTTCATCTCTGTATTTTTGTAAGTATTAGTTTAGGATGCTGCTGGCCAGCTAATTATCACATTTTTTCTGTATCCCATTAAATTAATTATGCAAGCTTGTCGGTGGAAAATGATAACATAAAACCTGACCATCCTTTCATGTAAAAACTCAAAATGTTGGCAAACGAAGCAAATAATATTGAAATTGAAATCTTCTGGAAATTTGAATGTATTTGTCATACTGTGGAATCTGCAAAACCTCAAGCTCATAGTAAAATTGTATTAACTGAAAACTTACATTTGCTTACTGAAGGAAAAGGTGCTCTTAGTCCATCCATTGCTGACAACACTGAAAATTAATTTTCAAAGTTTAATAAAAATATTTTAGATGACAAAGGCCACCAAATTATTCTTTAAGGGGAAAAAATTCTTCATGAAACCTGAAATTGCTGGTGTAAGTATACCATCACCGATAAGCATGCAAGTGCCTAACATAGCAATGAAAAGTAAAACCCTTCGACCAATTATGCTTCTTTCAAACAATTTTCCAAGCCAAGTTTGCGTTTCAACGCCCCTATGTGGGATTGAATCTGCAGTTGAGCTTAAATTTACTTGCCTAGAAGGCAGGATTCCAATATTCAAATGCCTGCAAAGTAATGAATACAAGGCAAAAGTTCCACCTGCAAATCATTGTTGTTGTTTTTTTTCGATCAAAGTAAATATTTGTATTATATAAAGAAGTACAAGAAGTACTTAAACAATTACATCCTAATGTTTCACTAAAAACAGAACCCACCCCATTTCAGTTCCAGATACAGTGATACTAGAATCAAGGCCATGCCTATTAGCTATGTCACACTAATAACATATCAGGTGCACGCCAAAACAGTATCCCATTAAAACAAAACATGCCAATAAACTATTTATAGCTAAACAAAACACCCAGCCAACTATTGCAAACACTGAGTACTGTTTGGCATTTCATTTTAAATCTACCTCTAAGGCAGCCCCGACACCCAACCAGTTGAAAATCTTCAACCACACCTTTTCTTTTTCTTGCACAACTCCAAGCAGGACAGTGGGTTAAAATGCCAATCCGAGAAGGAGAAGCATGAATCAGACATCAAATTGAGCACCAAGACCAACTTTTAAATCTGGATGCCTCAGACACCTTGTCGAAATCAAACCTGAGGTCTTTGAAAATAATATCATTTACGTGAGACCACAAAGACCATATAACAACAAACCATACTTGAATCCCAACCCAAATTGCCTCTTCCTTTAACATGTAGACACGAATGCTGTGCATAATGCAACTTTGGTTCCACGGAAGGACAACCACAACGCTTGACCATTTGTATATGTACATCCAGACCATATAAGAAAAATGGCAAGAGAATAAGATATGTTCTGTAGACGCTGGGACTTCCTTACAAAAACAGCATAGCAAGCTTTGTTGGTCCAGATGAATGCCTCTCCTCAAAAGATTAGTGGCCGTCGGGATCCTATCCAAAGAGACCTTCCAGCAGAAGGCAATTACCTTAGATGGGACCTTGTTCTTCCAAAGATGCTCATAGAAAACCGCATCTGCAGGTGGGCTAACATCTGCAATAATCCTGTAAGCAGATTTAACTGAGTAGGATCCATTGGGTTCACTAGTCCATATCCACTTATCCATCTGATTTTGACTCAGACGCCTAGACCTAAGAACCTGCAGCAGACTCTCCAAACTCTCTTCTTCCCATAGAAACAGGACCCTTCTCCAACCCAACCTCCAAAACCACTCACCCCCCTCCCAAAAGCCCATCTCAGCTATTGTAGCGCCTTTGGAGGAAGAGATGTTGTAAAGTCTTCTGAAAGTTGTTTTAAGGTCCTCCTCACCACCCCATTTATCCTCCCAAAACAAAGTATTTGTGCCATCACCAACCTGTTTAGATAACCCTGAATAAAACCACCCTTCCCTAGAAGACCCCCTGACATCCAAATTATTTAAGTCCCTCCACCATTGTGAGTCCCGGCCCAACACCTCTCTCTGTCTTCCCCCCGACCAGTACCTAGCCCTTAGGATGTTCAACCACAACCCCACACCTTCACTCTCAATTCTCCATTTCCATTTTCCAAGAAGGGAGAGATTGAATATAGACAAGTTTTTAACCCCTAAACCCCCATCCTCCTTCGCTCTGCACACCACATCCCACCCAACCCATGATAAGAAAATCAACATATAAGTTTTGTTAATAAACCTCAAGCTTTATCCAATATTACCCCACAATTGAGTAAATAATATATTAATATTTAAACATCCAAAACTTCATTTGTAACGATGCTGCTTACTTATTAAAGAATCAAAAACAACGTAAAAGTCAAATGGATTCAATCCAATTTAAAGCAATTAGAAACCAAATATAACTTGTACGGCCAAAAACAACAAATCAAGTATAGCAAAATATATACTTAAGACAGCAGCTAATGAATTAGGAAATAAGTATAAGAAATGCTACGAAATTGGATATATTAATGATACTAGCACTTTACCAGAGGTAAGGCCTGGAAATAAAAATGATAGTATGATACTAGAATAGCACGGTTACAAAAGTGAATGTATTGTCACTAATAATTACAAAATTGTTATCTCAATTTCACATTTTCATTTTCACCATGTCTCCTGTTTTAAAGTGATGTAAAAAATGAAAAAGAAAAAAAAAACATAATAAAGAAATAATAAGACACTTTGTAATTACGAGTGAAAACATATCCTCGGGATAAATGCCAGCAACACACCATTTTATATGCTCTCTCTAACTTACTCTTTTTTTGTTTTGTTTGGTAATCATGACATATCCACCTTCGTTTAGCAGATATTGATCTCCAACTTGTTGGGCTCAAAAGGTGGGTTTTTTCTATATACGAGGGTTATGATTCGAACCTCTGACCATTTGATTAAGGTGTCAAGTCCCTTATCACTTAGATCAACCACATGTTGGTAAACTTACTCTTTATTACTAATGAATTTCATGTGAGACCCACTAAACAGAGAGTATGTTAAAAAGAGAGTGTTGCTAGCATTGCATGAAGAATGTGTTGCATGCGTAGTGAAACGAAGAGTGTGTTAGAGAGAGTAATACAGGATTAAAAAGAGTGTATCCTAGATCGATAACAGAGAAGAATAGGTAGGTAGGTAGGTAGAGGTACCTTCACCGTGATCATCAGCTTTAAGAGCTATGTGAGCATACTTGACAACACCGATGAGGGTAAGGGTCCAGAACATGATGCTGTAAATACCGAGATAGTCATCTTCAGTTGGAGACTTCAACGGCATTGAAGGGTACACGTAAAGAGGTGACGTCACCAGTCCTCCAAATACCACACCCAGTGTCCTGTAAGCAAGAACCAACGTGTCCCGTTTCCCCTCTTTCTTTTTGTTTGTTTGTTAATTATTCATAACCAAACAAGCCCCAATGAAATCAATTAATACATCTAAAAAAAGGTGAAAAAGACATGCATGCATCGAATGGAATGGAATCTAAGAAGAACCTGTTGTTGTTGTTGAGGATTTGGAATATTGGAAGCGTTGGCGTTGACGAAGACGACGACGTCGTCTGAGGAGGAGAGGTGGAGATGAGGATCCACTGCTGACATCGAAGAGAGAGCAGTGGGGTGGGGAGTTAGTGGAATATAGGAGATCCCAGTGAGTGAGTGTCCCTTCAAAACTCTAAACCAATTACTCCAAACTCCCACGCCTCATGGGATGAATATAAACAGTAGGAGCCGAATTATGGCGTTGTTGGTTTGGTAAAAAAGAATTGATTTTGGGGGATTGCTAGCGTACCCACGAAATATACATGCGTTTTGGAATAGTTTTTTTTCATGGGCCAATAATTGAGCTTCGTTTCATTTAATGATGATATCTCTTTGTAGTCCAAGTTTTATATATGACAATTTAGTCATTCAAACTAAATACATTTTAGCTTTGGTAAATTTAAATAAATTAAATTTTGGTTTAATTTTATTTTCATCTTCTCTTTCTTTTCACTGTCTGACAATTCGTCCCATCTTCTTCTTTTTCTTCTTTCATACACTCTCCACATTGATTTGATAATCATCCTCATAATCTATCATCTATTTTCTATCAATATCTATAACTACATATGAATCACACTTTCCTTTTGCTAGGGATGTTCGCGGATTGGATTGGATCGGTTTTGAGGTAAAAAATCATCCGATCCAATGATGAAAACATCGTGCGATTTGGATTGAATTGGTTTGCTTTCTTAAAAAAATCTGATCCGATCCAATCCAATCAAATGCGGTTTGGATTGGATTGGATAATTCGGTTTTTGGCATACTTTATTTTTTTTCCTAATGTCAAGTGTCATTTCTACTTATTTAATAGTGGATAAAAGATAATCTTCATTTTAATTTGGGAGTTTGAGAAGAAAAAAATTATTGTTATTTTTAACACATTCTTTTATATTAATTCTCTATATCTACTCCCATTTATCCTATTTTTTTTTCCTTGAATCGGCTACAAATAAATCGTAGCTAATTATTTTTCAAATTTACTTAATTGTTTTCCTATTTTTCACGATTACTCAATCAAATATATATATATTATGCATCAAAATTTTTAGTAAAATATAACTTCAAGATATTAATATTTATTCTAAATAGTCTTATATATGTCATTCCAACAAAAATATTAAAGAGAATGATGGACATAAAAGTATGAAGAATAATGTTTAAGTATGAGTAATACTATAATTTCAAAAATAATAGTATATCTATATAATAGATCGGTTTGGATTGGATTTCACTATAGGATCCAAAATCCGATCCAATCCAATAAAAAATTACGGTTTTTTCGGTTTTCGGTTTTTTGGTTTTCGATTTTTCGATTCGGTTTTTACGATTTGCATTGGTTTGGATCGATTGATGAACACCCCTACCTTTTGCAACCCATTCCTCTTTGATAATTTTGCAACTCGGTGGCAATTCTTTCTTTTTGTTATAAATGGAACTAGAATGGTGCCGGTGCATTAGTTTTTATGGATGTCAATAAAGACATGTGTATTAGTATATACTAATTATAAGGTAGTATATATTAAATCCATTCACCGCATTCATTGCTATTAAATACTAATAAGCTAATATGCATATATACATTGCATGGATATTAAGCTTTGTCTATTTTTTATTTGCAAAAAATTTCGTTGGTAATTAATGTATAGTCTCGAGACACGTAAGATCCAAAATTGATCTTCAATCATAATTTGTAAAGCTCTATTATGATATTTGTTTGCCAACTTTGTTATACTTACGCATACCTAAGGAACTAGGGATGGCAACGGGACGGGGCGGGCACGGGTAGCACTCCCCCCGCCCCCGTACCCGTCGGGTAAAATCCGTACCCGTCCCCGCCTGTTACCCACGCGGGTATCCTTCGGGCGGGTATCCAGCGGGTTTTGCGGATATCCGCGGGTTTGCGGGTATCCATGAATTATTTTTCCAGAAAAAATATATACTCTTTTTGCTTGAAAATTTACTAAAATATACGTAATTCAATTTAAAATAACAATATTCATACAAATAGATGTTAAGAAAACATCAAAGCATTATCCAATTACAAAAGTTACTAACAAAAGTAATCAAATACATTTAACAATTACTACATATATATAATAAAGGGCATTTTAGTAATTTAAGTAACGGGTGCGGGTATCCGCGGGTACGGACAGTGTGATACCCGCCCCCGCCCCGTTTATAAACGGGTATTGAAATTACCCGTTTATTTTACCCATGGATACCCGTTTAATTACCCGCCCCGTGCCCGTTGCGGATTTTATCCGCGGGTATCCACAGGTACGGGTAAAATTGCCGTCCCTATAAGGAACCAAAGGCAAGAGTACACTAAATCTTATATGCTTATTTATTTTTATTTCTAAATTGAGAGAGCCTTTGAATGTTAGTTGTCACAAAATTAAAAATAGCTAAAAAAAGTTAGGGCGAAGGCAAAAAGGGTCGAAGTAGAAGTATTAAGCTGATAGAAAAGAGAAAATAAAATAAAGTAAAATATATACAACTATATACAATGTATATCAAATTAATCTTAATAATAAATAGAATATATTTTCACTTTTATCTGCCTATTCCAACTAATACAAATATATACAAATGGTCATATTGATATACTCAATAGAATTATTAAATAAGCAAGTAAACTGTCATGACTATTTGGAGCACATGCATTTTAGGATCCAATAGAGCTGCAAAATTGGTACCAAAATTTGCCAAATTGACCTTGCTTAAGAATTTCACCAGCTCGAAAAACCTTCTGTCCTTTAATTTCTTCAATGTCTAGTTTCTACCCAAAATCAAGCAGTTTATCAATGCAAAAAATATATATATTAAAAGATGCTACTAAAAATTGAAAACAATTGTTTGGAAAT
The DNA here is from genome assembly GCA_030762895.1 of Sophora flavescens. Taxonomy (NCBI): domain Eukaryota; kingdom Viridiplantae; phylum Streptophyta; class Magnoliopsida; order Fabales; family Fabaceae; genus Sophora; species Sophora flavescens. The sequence continues at coordinate 78,943,352 of CM061068.1, forward strand.
ATAGCACTGAAAAGAAATATCATACATTCCATAGTCTACGAACATCTAAGAGAGACACGAATATTTTATAAAATTTTGAAGAATGCATTAGAAAGAATATATCAACATGCACACTTAAATTATCCCAAACATCATATATAAATTGAACCTTGAAACCATGGCAAAATATATAGTGACGATACCCTTGTTCCAAGTAGTTTTTTTTTTTTTTAAATGAAAAGAAAGGTGAGGGAAATATTAAAAAAAAAAACTTGTTGGGACACTGATGACGTTTTACGGGGGGGAAAAGATTAACGTAACTGGATGGGGAAATTGAAAAAAAAGGGAGGGTGTGAGGTTACTAAATATTTAAGCTAAGAAATGAAGCAATTTTTTAGGGGAAGACATGCTGAAAGGAGAGGAGAGAGATAACAAATTGTTAATGTCCTTTACTTATTAAAAGAATTTAATTTTTATGCATTGTTAGTATAAAAGATTTTAATACTGATGTCCTTGAGCTAAAATTGTTTAATTTTATGTACTGTTAGTGCGAAAGATTTTTATACCGACATCCAATAATATCTTCACAAATCAATATTAGTGTTATTTTTTCTCTTAATTATTAAGATAAAAACACATATTAAAATAAAAACATATATATCAAAATATTTATGGATTTCAATATAAAACTTAAAAGGAAAAAATATTTAGAGAAGCTTGTAAGCTGCGAATTTTTTGTAACAGGCAGAGAAATGATAAGATGCAGGGCCGTGGGCAAGGCAAGGTCACTAAGGCCACTGCCTTAGGCCCCTGCGTTTTTTTTTTTAATATTATATATATATATATATATATATATATATATATATAAAATATAATATGATAATTGGTTTGACAAGTGGTTGAATAACAAGATCTCATTCTGCATATAATGCATGTATTATTGAGATAGAAAATGAATGACAACTAGTGCAATTCATATTTGATGAAAATATTAGTGATCAAGATCATACATTCAGTTGAAGAATCTTTTTATATTGAATATTTTCTATACATGTTATATCAATATATTTAATGAACATTCATATTTTGATGGTCTTGAATTATTTTTTTGAATGAAAAGTATTGAGAAAAATACTAAGAGAAGAATTTAATACTTCAATAGAGATATTAAATTATATCAAAACATCATTCAAAAAAATTATATTAAAACATTATATATTTTTTTCCAAATGTATATATTGTTTATAGAATATTATATTGACAATAACTGTAAAATTAGTCATCTTATTAGTCATCTTATTTGTTGAGAATGAAATATTAGAATTGATTGATTATAAAATTTTGAAAAATAATTTCACAACTCAAAAGATTAAGATTAAAATAAAAATTGATATAAGTTTCGTTTGATTTACTATAAAATAAGATACACTACATCACAAAATAATTTGTTTTATGTTCAACTGTAAAATTGATTATGAGACCGCACAAAAGATGAGATAAAAGACAATATAAAATCATGAAAAATTATTACCCACTTATTCCTGGGATAAAAAGTTATCCATGCACAAACTATGAAATCTTAAACCACCCTCCCTCTCTTTTCTTTCCGGCACGCACGTCTCCCACTACTCACCCCCTTCTTCACGTTGCATATGAGTAATTGGCACAGTTCTACATGGTTCCACCGCCAAATATTAAATATACCCCACCTCATCATATCACATGGTAATATATATATATATATATATATATATATATATATATTATCTCTTAAAAAAATATAATATATTATATATATTAAAATTATTATATTATATATATACTTATATATATATATATTGTATATAATATAATATAGTATGCATATAAAAATATATATTCTATATAAAGGGTATTTTAATAAATTTGTTATTGTTTTACTTGTAATGTCCACTGTTCATCAAACACTATACAGAACAAATAGTTGTACTGTGATTCAGACATTTGTTTCTCCTGTGCTACTTTAATGCAATCAAACCCATTCATAATAATAATATTAAATCTCATTTCACTTTAGACCCCAAAAATCCTATACACTGCCATGATAAGATGACATGTGTGTCTTGAACTTTGGAAAATTTCCAAATTTGTATATAAAGCTTCAAAGCTTCAACTTCAAATTTATTTAAATAATAACAAAACCTTTAAACCGGAAGTCCAGAACCTTCTTTTGATCTTTTATTTTTCGTGAGCGGGAGAAAAAAAATTAGAGAAAAAACTTGTAAGGTGACCACATGATGTATGTTTAACAGTGGAGAGTTATTGAGTTTTAAATAGAGTATATAGATATAGATTAGAAGGCGTGAAAATAAAAAATCAACCCATTTCAAATGCAGCAAGGAATTAAATTGAAGATTCAATTCTCTCTCTCTCAATCGCATGCCTATTATGAAATCGATGAATTGCTTCCTTTTACTGTTCACACGCACTGTTGTTTTCTCTCTTACTATTATTTCAGAATTTCATTTAATTTGCAATTTACACCATGTATATTAACTTTCCTTTGGGATCTGGATCCGTTGATTGCCGTTCGCGGCGAGACTAGGAAAATTAGGGTTCAAGAGATGGAGAATACGGGGGATTGGGGAGTTTTGTTTTTCAAAAAAAACAAAAATTGATTTGTTCTGATTTATTAAAACAATTAGAATTTTAAATTTAAAATTGAAAAATTATTTAATTAGTTAAGGACTTGATTACAATAAATGAAAATTTCTATGTTAAATAGAAAATGTTTGACCTAAACTCCCTGATGGAAGATCATTCATTTATTGGTCCAAAATTAATTGTTTCAAAATCCATTGAATTAGTGTGGGTACTGTAAAATTTGGCTTAATTTTGTCCTTTCTCATTGTCAAATGAGTGTGATTTTAGTTGGAAAAAAGTCTTTGGTTATTATATGATAAAATTAATTTTGCTTTTAAAAGTGATTCAGACTAAATTTATAAGAAGTAACTTTTGCTTTTAAAATAAAAATATTTAAACATAAATCACTTCTCTCCAAATTTAATTATAATCAAATTAATTTTATAAAATCAATTGCATTAAGAATCACGTTTAACTAACATATATCTAAACACACACTTACATTAATTACATTGTCATTAAAAATATATAAGGGTCTTCCTAACGAGTGTCATAAAGACATTATTTAAGAAATCCAAGTTATGTAATTATTCATTGAAAAACTAAATATATATGTTATCAATAATACATCACTTCCTATGAAAACTTACATTTCTAGATTACTTAAATAATGCCTTAGAACATTCATTAGCATTACCCAAAAGTTTTGTAAAAAAAAAAAAGCATTTCCCAAAAGTTAATAGGTACAAGGGTTGATGATAGAGAGATTACTATAGAATTTATGAAGAGGATATTTTGATAGGAGTAATGTTATTTTGATATTAAAATTAGACATTTATGTGGGATATCCTACTCTTTAGTAGGATATGAACCAATCAAATAAAGAGAGAGAAAGAGTGAAATTGTTCATATCCTACTAAAGAGTAGGGTGTCCCCACAGGATGTCCAATTTTTGTGTCAAAATAGCACTACTCTTTTGATAGATTGTTATCGTAAAAATTTTCTATACCCTTATTTAATCATAAATTATCATGTGTGTAACTTTCAAAATAATTATTATAAGGGTTAAATATTTTTAACGATGTAATTATTTATGAGTGGTTGACAATATAAAAATTCTCATTTCACTCTTACAAAACTAGTTAACAAACAAATATTATTAAGTTATACAAATAATTTCATACCTTTATTTTTCATAATGTACTACATAAAATATTTTTTACATAACACCGACGAAATAAATTATCTTAAAATCGATTTTCAAGAAATACATCCAAACATAAAATTAATTCTATTATAATCCATTATAACAATAATCATTTATGCATATAATCGATCATTAAAACAATTGATTTTCGCAGCTAACCCAAATACACACTTAATTGTAAAATTAAATATAGTAATAAATATAATTATTATTTTGTAAAAAATTTGCCAATCTTGTTTTGATCAAGTTGCAGAATAAAACAAAATAACAGATGTAGATGACTGGCATCCTTCTCTTTTTTTATATAAAGAATAGAATATATTAATAAAAGTACAAAGGTACTTTAAGTTCTCTAACCATATAAAAAACAAAAATAAAAACTACCTTCCCTATATAAAGCATTCAGCCTATAACTTCTAAAAAGAACACAAACCAGTACAACTTTACAATATTTCCCCTGCATTAACAAAACCAGTAAAGTAACATAATATAATCACCATTTCCCATTTGTCCACTAAAATCAGCAAGCCATGATAAAGGTAGGACGTGCATTGTCTTTTTCTTTGCTACTTGAACAATTTACCTTGCTGCATTTTCTTGCTACAGAGAAAAAGAACAAAGCTCTGGCCAGCCTCATTTTAGTAAGCTTTAAACTTAAGTGAGATTTCAAGCTATTGTTCAACCATGTTGTTCAGATAATACTCTTAGTTGAATTTGTACCTCGTTCTCTTTTTTTGTCTTTCTTTTCTTGTATATGGGTTCGAATATCCCTTGCACTCATATCTATATATTTTTTGCTTATAAAAAAAAAACAAATATAAGTGGCAGGCATCACTTCCTATTTTATAAACTAAACTTATTCTCTGGTCAACCCAGTTTTAAGTTTTTTTTTTTTGAAGGGAACCTCGTTTTAAGTTGTAAATTGAAAAATTAAATAAAATGAAAAATATATATCTCTCCCAAAACACAAGTGGTCCATTGGCAATGGCATGAACAAGGAGGGGTACGTGTTGTAGCAAAAAAAAAAAGTCGGGCATGTATTAGATCGACGAATTAATGTAATTCTTATGAATGATGCTAGTATAAATTTCAGTATTTGATTATAGTTAGATTTATTTTATTTTTTACGTGTATATCTACATTTTTTATTATATCATCAGTACAAAATGTAATTAGTCAGAATAGTTATGGTGAGTGAGTTAGTGACCTAAATGAATCAATAAGTTTGATCTTTCTTATAGCAGTAAAAGCTTGGTTGTTATTTGATCTTTCTTGTGTTTCCCAATATATTTGTTTACTTAAGATCTTATTTCTATTCCTTTCAAAAAAGATCTTATTTCTAATGTAATTAGTGAGTCATGGCTTCTAAAAACTGGCTTACGGAGTTTGTTGATTGAGTTTGGTGCAAGGCGAATATGCACACCAATTTCGCTTACTGAGACCAAGAGGTCATGTTGTGCTTATTCCAATTCAACGATTGTTGGTGTGATTGAGAATCCCATGTTGTTCTGCCTTGATCATCAATGCTCCAAAAGAGAAAGCCAAGTAATGTTGGTGGGCCATCCAGCAGACACTTCGAAATAATTGTCACACTAGTGGAAAATATGTAATAAATGAGTAGGGTTAAGTCTGTCATATTAAAAGTAGACGTTAAAAATAAGGTGGTGGCATAACCATAATTATCAGGGGTCGTTTAAATCACTTTTAATGTCTGTTGTTTAATGCGTGTCACTTTTAAGCGTCATTGTTTAAACAACAGACGTTAAAAGTACATCTTTTACGTCTGTTGTGTAAACAACGGATGTTAAAAGTGAGTTCAAATGTTTTTTGTGAAAGTATACGTTAACACAAACCCGCCTGCCTTAATTCCTTTTTCACCTGCACTTTCACTCTCTGCCTCTGTTCTCGATCACCACCTCTTCTGCCCTAACCCTTCTCAAGCATCGCGGGCTCCTCTCCACCGCCACCACTGCGAGGTCTTCTCCACCACCACCATGACCGTATTCTCTGATGAGTTCTCTACTCTTCTCTTTTCTCTTCTCCCCTCTCTCTTCTCTCTCTTCTCTTCTCTATGCCTTAACGTCTCACCGCGACCGTGTTTTCTGTCTCATTTGAGGTTCTCCACGCGCAAGGAAAGAACCCCTGAGCCACTCTCCCTCTCCTCTTTGTGAACCCGGTAATGCCCTAAACCTCATTTTTGCTTTTGTCATTTTGGTTGTTTTCAAATATTTTGTATTGCACTGGTTGTATGAATGATTTGTGATACCCATTTTGTTTCAAATATTTTTGTCATCAATCTTGTTTATTGTTTAATGCTTTCTATTATTAAAAGTTTCAGTTTATTAGCTTAGAACACAATGTTAGTCAAAGAGTTGCTTGGATGAGTTTTTCTCTTCAGCTATCTCTATTTTTTTTGCCACATTTGTAAGATACAGACTCCTCTAAATCCTAACAGTCTTGAAACTGTGAATTTCTTGCTGAGCTGTGTTTAAAAATTCTATTCTTGTTGCTTTTTTTTTAAAGATTTTTTGTTTGTTTGGATGATGGGAAAGTTGAGGAACAAGGACTGGATTTAGAAAAGAGATAAAAAAATCCAATTTATTATTATATTTCATCTAAACAGGCATACACATGGCTAATTCAGTTGACATCCCTCATGCACCGGATGGGTCGGTGCCGGCTACGCCAGCTGATAGTGTAAGTTTTATTTATACATATAATGTTAATTAATTACGCTTATATTTTTTATTTATCCATGTTATATTTACATACTATTTTTTTGTCCAAACAGGCATCACGGAGTTCGAAAAAATGGGGTAGAGCAGCCACTGTTTTGAAAAAATTAGACAAGTCTAGGCTTAGCGATCAGAAGCTTGAGGTCTGGTTTGATTGTGAACTGACTCCCTAGGGACCCCTAGCTAAGCAATTTACCAGTTGGGTGGCTAAGGAGGCTAAAGAGCATACTAGCATTCTGTATGATGATTGGGAACACGTACCGTAGAATGTGAAGGATCGGATTTGGGAGTCAATAACGGTATTTTACTTTTACACTCTTTTGATGTACATTATTAAAGAATTATTTGAGTTCTAATTCCTCTTTTTTGTTATGTAATTAATGTAGATCAAGTGGACCGTGCCGAATACTGATCAACATAGGCAGGAATGGCTCTCACTAGCAGCTGCATTGGAAAGGGTTCAAGCACGATCTGACTAGGCATTACATATTTAGAGAGAAGAGGTATGAATCTCCTCTTGCTTGCTACTCATACCTAGATATGGATACGTGGGATGCCTTTGTTAGGAGCCGAGGCACACCTGCCTTTCTGGTTAGTCGAAGTTAATTTACTTATCCATTTTAAAGTACATTTAAGTAAAAAAAATCTATTTAACTAAATTTATTACGTGTTATTTGTAATTGGTTAAAAGGGAAAAGGGTAAGCGGAATCAAGCAAAGAATGTTCACACCCACACCATGTCTCAAGGTGGGTATCCCACTTTGATAAAGGGTATGATAGAGGATAAGTTAAAGGTGAGGCAAAAGGAACTGAATGAGAAGATAGCAGCAGGAGAGGCACCTGAGGACTCAATTGTTGATCCTCCGTCTCCACCTGCACGCGAGGATTGTTGGGTGGAGGGCCGAAAGTCAAAAAAAGTGAGATTTTAAAGTTGAAGCCATGCGCATTGTGGCAGCAAATATTGTAAGTAACAAACTAACCGCATTTCTAGTTGATATTTGTAACACCTTGTCTTCTTACATGTTTTTAATTTCGTCTTTGTAGGAGGAGCTTAAGGAACAAAGCTCGCAGGGATCATTCGTCCCACATGGACGTCGGGATATCTTGATCACCGCCCTAGGCAAAGACGACCACCCTGGTCGGGTCATTGGTGTTCCAGGGACGGTGGGCATCAAGAAATTCTATGGGAAATGCTCCTCACGTAGGAGGGTCGAGAAGACGGTCGATATGGCGGAGCTCAGACAAGAGCTCATTGCCGACCAGACCTTTAAGAAAGAGATGCTAAGAGAGTTTCTAGCTGACCCAGATCTCACGGAGATGTTTAGACAGCAGTTTTCTTCCGTGGGTTCCCAAGAAACAGCGGGAGTTGCTCAACATTCACATGTGAGCACAAAAGAGAGCTGTCAAAAGACACATGTGGAGGTGGATGAGTTGTCAGAGAAGGAGCGGGAGTTGGAGGTGAAATAGCGGGAGCTGGAGTTGGCGATGCAGAAGTTCGAGTTGTCCCGGGTATATTCATAATGATCATATTTATCAATTACTTATGTTTTCTTTATTCTCAATTTCTTATACTTTATTTACAATTGAAGGCAAAGCAGAAGGTGTCGATGCCACTTCGTCAGTCTCCCTTTACTCGTCCCTTTACTTGTATGTTCTCTCTTGGTCAGGATTTTCAGTGGGAGCCTTTTGAATGCCCGCTGGAACACGATGGATGGATTGGACGCCCAGACCAAAAATTTGAATTTAGACTCTGTTGTGATGATCTTGGGACTTTTTGCACAGATAGCCATTGAATAACCAGCACGATTTCGAGTCTGTGGTGGACGTAAGTACATTTTAATTTTATAATTCATTTAATTTTTATATTTTATTTCAAACTTATAATTTATTTAAATTTAAATTTATTAAGTGATTAACAATTACTTATTTCACATCTCAGGTATCTGCATCGCCTTCTGCTTAACAGGGGCAACAATGTTTATGGATTCTTAGACCCCACTATCATAACTCAATTCTTGTCCGATGACAGTACAGTAAATACCTTGGAACCTTAGTTGGAGGAAGTGATCGGAAAGACATATATCTGGCACCCTACTTAAAGGATAACCATTGGCAGTTGCTCGTACTTCATCCTTCTAGGCATACTGTGTTATATCTGTATGCTCTCTCCACAACGACCCGCCGAAGGATGTGGTGACCTCTATCAATATATAAGTAATTAGTCTTCTATTTAATTAAATTTGTAACATTTGCTTTTATTTTATTACACATGATGAACATATAATTGACATTATCATATTTTGTTTATGATAGCGCGATGAAGGCATGCAGCATATCTTGCGCCAACAGGAAGAGTAGGTCTTCAAAGTTTAAAGGAAATCCTGAATGGATTAACCTCAAGGTTGCTAGTTTATTAAATAGTAATTAATATTATAATTACTATATATATATATATATATATATATATATATATGAGCGTATCACGTGAGAACTCTTGTTTATTATGAGAAATGAGAACTTTTAATTGTAGCCATTAGATTACATTCAACAGTTCAGATTATTCCTTGTAATTAAAAAGTCATGTGACCCTTCCTCACCCCCTTGGGTCATCTTTCTCTCAATCTCAGAACTAGTTTTTGAGGATGGACTGTTACAGAAAAATTCATGAACCCTCAAAAGCAAAAGTCTCAATTAAAACAAAAGTTCATAAACCCTCAAACTCAATCTAAACCATCAATCTGAGTAATTGAAAAAAGTTCATGAACCTCAAAACAAAAGTCTCAATGGAAACTCAATCTTCCACCACTTTAAAATCAAGCTTAGCAACAACAGCATGGCGGAGGATGGTGGTTTGGGTGACCAATAGGGAGAGAGAAGGCGGCGTGGTGGAGGGCGAACGGTGCGCTTGAGTAAGGAGGTCTGGTGTGGTGTGGCAGAGGAGGTCGGAGGTCTAGTGCGGTGCTCACTGAAATTTGGAGCGGCGTGGCGGAGAGAACGGCGGAGGTCTGGGCGAACGGGAGAGAGAAGGCGGCGACGCGCTGTGATCGTTGCATGAGGAAGAAAGGAACTCAAAGCAAAAAAGGCCACCGTCCATGGCGTTGTTACTGGACTGAAAAGTATTGTTTTGGGTTCTCTCTATGTATATATTACTATCTAGGTGGTTCTTTGGTGGAGTCTTTTGTGTGTTGCCTCTCCTGTTAGTTCGCTCGGTGCCATGCTATTACTAGGGCCTTATTTGGATAAACAACTTATTTAATCGTTTATGGTATAAGATCTTATCATATGAGAGATTATGCCATAGGTGCTTCCATTGGATAAGCTACTTTGTGTTTGGATATGTACATTGAAAAGTACTTATACAAAAAACTGAACTGTTTGGATGCATAATTACATAAGTACTTATGAAATTCTATATTTTAAAAAAATTATAAAGTTTTAAAAATCAAACAATAATTAAAAATATATTAAAAATTTCAAAAAATACCATGATGTATCACAAATGGTTATTAAAAATTAAAAAAATCTCCAATCACTATAACACAATTATTATTCAAAAAAAGTTGAAAAACCAGTATCATATATTATAAAATCATGACTAAAAATAAAATAAAGCTAGATAGTTGTAGGCATCATGTCTCTGATAGTATCTCTGACTTGCTCCATTTACCTGATACTTCCTTGAGATGGTTGTTCCTATGTGACATCTCTAGCTATAGTATCATGTACATCGACATTGTCCTCTAAATCAACATTTTCATCAAATAAACGAAATTCTTCATCATCGGTATCATTCCTTCTTATGAAATTATGCAATGCCATATAAGCAACAATGACCTGAGTAGTAGTTTTAAATGGATACGGAGGCATGCTTCCTAGTATTCTCCACTTAGCTTTACAACATCCAAATGACCGTTCAATTATACTTCGAAGGCTAGAGTGCATATAATTAAACACTTCGTTTCTTCCTCTAGCTCTAGGCCCTAATCTAAATTGAGGGAGATGATATCTAGCGGTTTTGTAGGGACCCATGTAACCCATAAAGTTGGGACATCCAGCATCAACAAGGTAGTATTTACCTGCAAAAATAATATAAAAAAAGTATGTACACAATCATATTGATATAACGTTAAAAAGTGTACGTTACTAACCTGGAGATGGATGTGGAAAATGAAGGCTAGGCATGCGCAATGCATCCATGAAGGCCCTAGCATCTAAAATAACCAAAGTTAACACAAGAATAGGGGTTGAATTGGGTTTACCAACTTTTTGGGTTACTTAAAAAGATTTTCACTGGCACAACAAGCAGAACTTAGATTAGAGAAAATTAGACGAGTGATACGTCTAATATTCAGACATAACACGCAAGCAAACAGAGAAGAGTGAAACAGAGTTTGGTATTCACAATATTAAATCTCCAAGTTAAAAGCTTAAACAGAATAATGCTTAAGTAAAATAAAGAGATAAGGGAAGAGGAATATCACTCAAGTGTTTTATACTGGTTCACCCTAAAATCCACAAGGCTACGTCCAGTTTCTTGGTAGTACCAAGTTTCCACTATAACTGAATAAATTATAGTACATGTATTCTTTGCACACCTAGCCTCTTCAGGCTCAACACTCAAACAAGTATTCTTTGCACACCTAGCCTCTTCAGGCGCAACACACAAGGAATATAAAGGTTTTGTGTAATTAATACAACTTGCAAGTCTTTCAGATCACACTCAAGGAGTGGAATAAATATGGAGTGTGAAAGACTGCGAATTAATATCAAATGATTGAAAGTGTATTCAATGAAAGGATGAAGAAGTTAATGAGGAGAGTAAATGCTTCTGTGCAGTGTTCTTAATGATATTCAACTTCTATTCTTCATCTTCATTGTTTGACTATTTAAAGGCTTCAATCAAGAGATCCGTTTAGAAACAGCTTCAGAAAATGTGTTCTTTTGATCCGTTTACACATTTAATGTGTTTCAGACTTATGAGGTCTCAACATTCTCCTCCTTTTTGATGATGACAAATAATTTTTCTGATTTTATTGAACATCAAAAAGAAATAAGAGAAATTTCAGAAGATATAATTTTTAATGCTCCCCCTTAGTTTATGCATCAGATAAACGAATATTTAGAGCAAATTGTATCAGAGCAACCATAACTTTTGGAACAGAAAAACACAAAGTTAGAACTAATTTTCTTATTTTTCTATTATATTTCCTCCCCCTTTTGGCATCAATAAAAAAGTAAGTAAAACAGATATATTAAGACAGATAGCCAAAAGCAATACAAAAAAAAAGTAAGTCATTTCATATAACCAGAGTCAGAAGTGTTACAAGTGATAGATATCACTGACTATTACATTGCATGACTCAAGAGGAAATGAAAAAGACTAAGTCCTAAGATCTAAGAACTATGGCCTCCTTGGCTTTTGAAGAAAGCTTCCATCATCTTCTGCATTGCTTGCTGCTTAGCTAACATCTGAGCTTGAGATGCAGCTTGCTGAGTAATCGCTTCATCTTGTCTTTGGATGACAGACTGCAAACTTGAAGACATTTCATCTAGCTTCTGATGGGCAGCAGGATCATAAGCAACTACAGCAGTAGAATTTGTTGTAGCCATTGCAGTTGCAGATGCGGATGAGGGAGGTGGATTGGGAGGAGGAGTAGGAGGTAGCTCTTCAATAATAATGAGGTCCTTAGGCTGAGGGTCTAGAAAAACATTGATTGTGTAAATGGAAGGTGAAAAAGGGTAGAAAGCATAGGCTTGTCTACCTCTGGTTGGAATGGTTTTCTTCTCTTCTTTAGACTCTCCAGAGCTACAGCCACATCTCCAGTAGATGTCTCTGACTTTTAGAAACTTGAATTGGGTCTCTGTAGTGAACAGCCTCAGTCCGGATTTGCATTTGTTGCCATTGAGATTGATCAGACAGAATTGTTGATCTCCAGGCAAGTCAGTGACCTTTTGCTTTACTTTCAAGGCCATGGAGTCAGGCATTACTTTGAGCTCAATAGAGGGCCTCATGAAGATGTGAGGATTGAAGAGCCATTTGTTTACTGGTTTTTGTTTTCTGGCGAGCTTAACAAGCTGCCTTTCAGCTTCAAGTGAAGCAATGACATCCAAGTCTTTGCTGCTGAGAAAGTTTGAGCAAGACTCATCTGTGACAGAGAAGGGAGTGGTTCTGGAAGATAGGTGATGTGGAGGTATAGAGGCTAAAGGCAGAGGGTTGTGTTTGGTTTCAGAGAATAAATCTGGAAAGATTATTCTCAGAGGGACTTGTTTCTGGTTTCTGATGTAATCAGGGGTTTGTATTTTGGGTGAAGGTAGAGGAGTGGGATTGTCAAAATAATCAAAGTCATTGACATCCTTAGTGAGAATAATGTCAGAATGATGAGATGTTTGTGGTGTGGAAGTATCAAACATGTGAGTTTCTGATATGGTAGGATTGGGTTCAGAAGAGTGATGGATGGGTGATGTGTGTAAAGGAGTTGGAATTTTTGGTGAAGAAGGTGGAGTAGGGGTGTTTTAGTTATGGTTGAGGTGATGGTGTTCTTTGTGGTGGTGGTGGTGTTGGTGCTCTTTGTGGAGACAGTGGTAATGGTGATGATGGTTGTGGTTGTTGTGGTTGTTGGTTGAGGTTGAAAGGAGGATTCTCTTTTAGGTGAGGGTGATGGTGATGGAGTAGAAGGTAATACCAATTTCCTTCTTGTCATAGTGGTCCTCTTTTTTTAGGGATCACTGTCTCTTTTGGTTGAGACTCCCCCTCAGCTTGCACTGCTCTCTTCCTCTTGAAGACTTTTGTTATACTAGGTGCGGTAGAGGAGCGGACAAAGCAACTTGCTCAGAAGATTCAGCAACAGGCTCAATAACCTGAGAGACATCAGCAACATCTTGAAACACAGAAGCTTCATCAGTTGAGAGAGCAACTTTCCTCTTCTTGCTTTGAAGTTGAGACCTTTCTTCTTCAACAGGTTCCTCAAAAGGTTCAGCCTTAACTACTAGAATGCTCGGTCTTTCACTAGCAGGTGCAACAGAGAAAGATGCTTCAGCTGTTGAAGGTTCTGTAATGGGTTGATGTTCAATTTTCATCAAAGATAGGGTCTTTGAATTTATCTCTATACAGAGATCAGGATGGAAGGCTTGTGACATGTTGTTCAAAGAGTTGGCTCTGAAGATACTTGTCATAAGCATGCCATAGGGATATCCACTCTTGCACTTCCCTTTAACAGTTTTCAGCATGTGTCCAAAAATTAAATCCATGATATCTATTTTGATTCTTTGAACTAAGTGGTAGATAGCAAATTTTTCTATCTTACTCACATGATCCCTAGAACCAGTTTTAGGTATCACATAGAAGAACATGAAAAAATCTTGCCTTTGGAGTTAGGAACTTTGAATCAAAGTCCTCTGGCTTGGGAACTCCATACAGTAGAAGGTTTATAGCTGCCTCGCCACCTTGATTTTTCACCCAGCTTTTGTCGTAGCCCGCTCCTTCTCTAGGGCATCTAGTCACTTCAGCGAGTGACTCATGGGCGATGAAGACACGGTCTTCATTAACATCACCAGAGATCATGAAGGTTGTGCTGTCCTTGATGACTTTAGAGTTTTTCCAAAAGTCCCTAACCAAGGAAGGATAGACATCTTCCATAACCTGGAAGAATGGTAGCCACCCAGCATGTACGATTTTTGGCTTGACATCTAATCCTTTGTTCTTCAACTCAGAGAAGTTAGGAATCCTTCAAGGATGCACTTTCTTTAGTTCTGTTAAAGAAAGTCCGGATCTTTCAGCAACATCTTCAAGAAAACTTTTGGGTGCCATTGATTCAGAGGAGAAGATTTTTAGGGTTTGGAAAGGAAGGGTTTCGAAGTGAGTTCAGAGAGAGATTGTGAGCAAGAGACTTTGAGTGGGTAGTTTTGAAATGACACGAATTCCTTTTGTTAAAACACTTGAGTGTTTTTTGCGTTGGGAACGAGTAGAGAGATTATTGCTATAAACAGCAATAAATTTTGAAAAGATAGTTGTAAATCAAATGAAACGTTTTTCAGAAAATGAGGGGAAAAATGCAATGTACACGTGTCTCGGTCGGGGTTTAGCATTGAGTGCTTTTAGCCACATCTTCAGACACTTAGCTTAAAATAGACGAGTCAAACAGATATAAAACTTAGACAAGTAAAATTTTCAGACATATTAGCAAGCACTCATTCAGACACGTTATGCATATTAAGATTCCTTCTGATAAAAACAAATCTATCTTTACTTAACGGTTTTGTAAAGATATCTGTCTACTGATAATCAGTGGTTACAAACTTAATTTCCAAAACACCCTTTTGAACATAATCTCTAATAAAATGATGCTTAGTTTCTCTATGTTTTGCTCTAGAATGCTGTATAGGATTCTTAGAGAGATTAATAGCGCTAGTATTATCACACCAAACAGGTATATTATTCTCAAACATTGAATAATCTTCAAGTTGATATTTTACCAAAAGCAGTTGTGAACAACAACTGGCTGCATATATATACTCAGCTTCAACAGTTGATAGAGCAATGGTACTTTGCCTTTTGCTTGACCAGGAGATCATATTTGCTCCAATGAAGTGATATCCTCCATTGATGCTTTTTCTATCGATTCTATCTCCAGCAAAATCAGCATCACAAAATCCAGCTAACCTGAAATCTCCAGCTTTCTTATATAATAGACCAAGGTTAATGGTTCCAATCAAATATCTGAAAATTCTTTTAACAGCCTTATGGTGAGATTTTTTAGGGTCTGATTGAAATCTAGCACAAAGACAAACATTGATTGAATATCAGGTCTGCTAGAAGTTAAGTACAGAAGAGATCCAATCATACCTCGGTAGACAGTTTGGTCTACCTTTTTACCTTCATCATCCTTGTTTAGAACAATTGATGGATGCATAGGAGTACTCATAGGCTTTGAATTTTCCATTTTGTACTTTTTCAGAAGTTCCTTGGTGTACTTCTGTTGATGAATATGTATTCCATCACTTGTCTGTTTTATTTGAAGACCAAGGAAAAACTTCAGCTCTCCCATCATGCTCATTTCAAATTCATTCTGCATCAACTCAGAGAACTCTTTCCAGAGGTTTTCATTAGTAGCACCAAATATAATATCATTAACATAAATCTGTACTACTATGAAGTCTTTCTTTGAGCATTTCTTAAAAAGTGTAGTGTCTACATTTCCTCTAATGAAATTATTTTCCATTAGATATGTGCTTAGCCTATCATAACAAGCTCTTGGAGCTTGTTTGAGTCCATATAAAGCTTTCTTAAGCTTATAGATATGGTGAGGATTTTCAGAGTCCTCAAAACCAGGAGGTTGCTTCACACACACTTCTTCCTCAATTATTCCATTTAGGAATGCACTTTTAACATCCATTTGATAATGAGTTATATCATGTTGAGCAGCATATGACATGAGAATTCTAATTGCTTCTAATCTAGCTACAGGTGCAAAAGTTTTAGTAAAATCAATACCTTCTTGTTGATTATAACCTTGAGCATCTAATCTTGCTTTGTTTCTTACCACTTTTCCATCTTCATCCGGTTTGTTTCTAAATACCCATCTGGTTCCAATAACAGATTTCTCTTTGGGTTTAGAAACTAGAGTCCAGACATCATTTCTCTTGAACTGATTTAGTTCTTCTTGTATGGCTGGAATCCAGCTTTCATCTTGTAAGGCTTCTTCAATCTTTTTGGGTTCCAAATCTGATATGAAGGCCATGTTGGTGTTTTCATTGAAAACAGATCTGGTTATAACTCCATGAGATGGACTTCCAATAACAAGATCTTCTAGATGATAGGTCTTGAATTTCCAATCTTTGTTCTCATTGAGTTTCAGACGTATCAGCACTTGTCTGAATTTTAGAGACGTCTACTTTTGACTATTCTGAAGATTCTTGTACTACAGGATTAAGTTCAATACCTGCAACATCATCCTCTTGATCTGATAGTTCCCTATCAGTCTTCAAACCATCATTTAACTTTACATGAATTGATTCTTCTACAACAGAAGTTCTAGAATTAAAAATTCTAAAAGCTTTAGACATTTCAAAATATCCAATGAATATGCCTTTATCTACTTTAGAGTCAAATTTACTAAGATAGTTTTTTGTGTTAAGAATATAACATTCACATCCAAATGCATGAAAGTATGATATGTTGGGTTTTCTACCTTTCCACAATTCATAAGGAGTCTTATTTATGATAGTCTAATCAGAATTCTGTTTTGCACATAACAAGCAGTGTTAATGGCTTCTGCCCAGAAGTACTTAGGAAGATTATTTTCATTAATCATTGTTCTACCCATATCTTAAAGAGATCTGTTCTTTCTCACAACCACTCCATTTTGCTGTGGAGTTCTAGGTGCAGAGAAATTGTGAGAGATACTATTTTCCTCACAGAACAGTTTGAACTGCTCATTTTCAAATTCTCCTCCATGATCACTTCTCATAGGAGAAATACAGAAACCTTGCTCATTCTGTACTCTCTTACTGAATACTGTAAAGACCTTATAAGACTCATCCTTGTGGGTTAAGTAGAGTACACATATAAATCTAGAATAGTCAACAACTATGACAAAACCATATTTCTTTCCACCTAGGCTAGCTACACTGACTAGTCCAAACAAATCCATGTGTAACAGTTGCAAAAGTTAGAAGAAGTGACTTCTTTCTTAGATTTGAAACTTGATTTTACTTGTTTACCTCTCTGACATGCATCATATAGAATATCTTTCTTAAAGGAAATATCAGGTAACCCTCTCACAAGGTTATGCTTTTTCAATTTAGAAATTTGTTTCATACTAACATGTCCTAGTTTTTTATGCCATAGCCACTTTTCATCCTCTTTAGACATAAAGCATGTTACACTTTGTTCTGAAAGTTCAGACAGGTCAATCTTATAGAGATTGTTTTACCTTTTAGCAGAAAAGAGGGTCTTTCCACTACTGTCATTGACTATGCATGCATCCTTATAAAAAGATATAGAAAATCCACTATCACACAATTGACTTATGCTAAGAAGATTATGTTTCAGCCCTTTCACATATAAAACATCACAGATAATAGGCAAGGGAGATTTACCACCAATTTTACCTACACCAACAACTTTTACTTTCTGATTGCCACCAAAAGTCACATGTCCACCTTTCTTAGGTTGGAGGTCTAGGAACATAGATCTTTCTCCTGTCATGTGGCGCGAGCATCCACTGTCCAGGTACCATGACAGGTGTTTCTTTTGTCCTGTTATGTGGGTCTGCAACAGAAATGATCGTGGACTTAGGTACCCACACTTTCTTGGGTCCTTTTCTATTAGTATAAGGAGTCTATGAAGACTTCTTTCTCTTTTTGTGGATACACTTAGATGTGATGTGTCCAGTTTTTCCACAGTATGTGCATATAGGTTTATTTGACACATATTTGACAATTATTTTTGAGAAATTTGTTGATCCTTTATGATGTTCTTGACTGGAATATCCTTTTCCTTCTTTGTTAAGGGAGTGCCTCTGACTTCCCAAAAGTTTAGTCAGATTATATCTACCATTAACAAATTTGGAAAGATCTAAGGTGAGCTCTTCTACTTTCTTTTGAAGTTTACTAATTTCTTCAGAAAGTAGAGTTTCAACTGAGATCTCAGCTTTAGACTTTTCAGTCTTAAGCATAATATTTTCTTCAGCTAACTTTTCACACTCTTGAGATTTTTGTGTATACTCATTTGAGAGTTTAACATACTGTCCCTTGAGGGATTTGAAAGCTTTAGACATATAGTTGGATTCTTCCAATAGTTCATCATAGGCATCATTCAATTTCTCAAGTTCAGAATGTACCTCAGTGTCTGATTCAGAGTCAGTATCTGCCATAAGACAGAGATTTGCTTCAAGCTCATCTCCTTCACTTTCAGTGGAGCTTCCATCAAGATCTTAGCAAGTGGCCATCATTTCTTTCTTCTTTTTGTTGAAGAACTTCATGGGAGATTGCTTTTTGAGCCGAGGGCATTCTGCTTTGATATGACCAGGCTTCTTACATTCATAACACACGATGGCGTTCTTGTCATGAGACCCACCATCTTTGTTTTCCTCTTTGTTGAAGCGCCTGAAAGGTTTGTCCTTTATGAAGTTTCTTGTCTTCCAAAGCTTTTTCATTTTTCTAGTGAAAAGAGAGAGTTCATCATCTTCATCATCTGAATCATCTTCATTTGATTCCTCAGATTCCTATGAAGATTCATCGGCTTTGAGAGCTATTGACGAGGTTCCTCTAGATGATTTCTTGTTAGATTTGAGGGCAATGGATTTGTTTCTCTTTTCAATGTTTTCTTCAATCATCTCTTTTTCATGGATTTGGAGAGTGCCAAGAAGCTCATCTAGGTTCATTATTGTTAAGTCTTTGGCCTAAGATACAGCATTCACAAGTGGTCTCCATTGTTTTGGAAGACTTCTGAGAATCTTTTGAATATGTTCCTCAGTCTTGTAAACTTTTCCCAGTGATTTTAGTCCATTGGTTATGATTTGAAATCTTCCATACATTTGGTCAATAGTTTCTCCTTCTTCCATTTTAAATATCTCATACTTTCTTACCAACATGCTGACTTTGGTCTCTTTGACTTTGCTGGTTCCTTTTGCAAATTCACAAGCACACACTTTTTCAAATTCTTCTCTGCTCAAGGGGCACATGATTGCATATCTAGTCTTGGCATTTGACTGCCACTTTGCCTTTTGCTCAGAGGTCATGTTAGCTTTAGGAACTTCATCTCCATTGTCATCTTTAGGGACATAGGGGCATTCTTCAATGAGATCCCAAAGATCAGAGTTAGTGGATTGTAAGAACCACTTCATCTTTTCTTTCCAGTAAATGTAGTCCTCTCTATTGAAGTAAGGAGGTCTCGACATTGAGGATCCTTCTCTAGCATGGTACTTGCTTGTGCTAGCTTCTCGTGCCATCTCCAAGATCTTTTCCTCTACACCGTTAAGTGCTCAACCCAGAGGTTGAACTCTGATACCAACTGAAATAACCAAAGTTAACACAAGAAGGGGGTTTGAATTGTGTTTACCAACTTTGTGAGTTACTTAAAAATATTTTCGCAGGCACAACAAGCAGAACTCAGATTAGATAAAATCAAACGAGTGATACGTCTAATATTCAGACAGAACACACAAGCCAACAAATAAGAGTAAAACAGAGTTTGATATCTCACAAACTCTGTTTTACTCTTATTTGTTTGGATTGGCTTATCAACAGCTTATTCGTGCTTATCTGTTTGTATTATGCTAGAATAGACCTTAAAATGGCTTCAAACCAGGGTCAGGATAAAGGAAATAGTGGTAGTGGGAAACGTCCCAAGACTGAATGGAATGAAAAAAATAATCAAATATTTCTGATGGTTTGTGTTGAGCAAGTACAGACTGGGAATAGGCCACGCGCTGACTTTAATAAAGTTGGGTGGTCAAACGTGATCAAGATGTTCAACGAACAAACTGGATTAACTCATTAGTACAAGCAAATGAAAAATAAATGGGATATTTTGAAAAAGGATTGGCAGCTATGGGAAAAACTCAAGGGAAAAGAGACTGGAATTGAATGGGATCATTTTTCACGGATGGTTACGACAACTGACGATTGGTGGCAAGGCAAGATTAAGGTGGTTTTATATCTCAAGTTTAAGTTATATTTTCACTTGTTTATTTGTTTGATGTTTAAAATATTTACTAAACCAAAGTTCTTTTATTTTAGGAATATCCTAAAGCTGCAAAGTTCAAAGACAAGGGCCTAAAAAATTTACCTGAGATGGAGATCCTTTTTAAGGATACTGTGGCCTTTGGACATGGGAAATTTGCACCATCTACAGGCCTGGAACAAGGAATCGAATCAAATGATGGCATAGATATGCTAATGACCGAAGAGCCGGATGTTGTGGAATTAACTTTGCAAGGTGAAGACATACCAAATTCTTCTAGTCAAAGGCAAAAAAGGAAAAGGGGTGGGAAGGATAAAAAGAGAGGTGGTGTTGGTTCTCTAATGTGTGACCAATTTGATTGTATAATTGAAAGTTTGAAAAATGAAAATATTGTTACTAGTGATGCAATTGCTAATGCTCCTACTATTGTTGATTGCACGGACATGCTTAAACAATTGTCGGGGCTGGAGTATGGAAGTGAGACCCACGTACTTGGTATTAGATTGATGAAATCGAAGTCAAACAGGGAGACATTTGTTGCATTGGGTGACCCTATCCTCCAGCTTAGTTGGATTAAGAGTCACACCTTGGCTGATTTGTCTCGTCGTTGATTTATTATTTATGTTGTAGCTTTGACTTTGTGGTTGTGTTTTGTTTCTATTTGTGACGTTCTTCTAGTTTTATTATGTGATGTTTAGTGAACCTATATCTTTAATATTGACCTAAATATTTATGACATTGTTATATCGTTTTTATTTCTATTTTTATTCTTATGAAAGTAAGTAATGCAGTTTTCATATTTGATAATTGAACAGGATGTCTACAAGCAGTTCAAATGATACCACCTCTGATTCAGATAGTGATAGTTCATGTGATAACAGACAAAGTAAAAGGAGAAAAAAGTATTATTGTTGATAGCAATGCATGTTGGTAATTATTTCTTAAATCGTGTTGTGAAGAGTCCATGTAGAAATTCTGTGTTGATAGGGCTTGAATGGATTCAACAGATTCTTGATGGAAATGATAATCGTTGTTGTGAACAATTGAGAATGAATAAGCCGTATTTATACAGATGTGCAATGTTTTGGAACAAAATTATGGTCTCAAACCAACAAAGGGCATGATACTTCATGAACAGGTTGGCCTTTTCTTATATAAGTTAGGACAACCAGCTTCAGTTCGCAATACACAAGAGAGACTTCAGCAATCTGGAGAAACCATTTCTAGACAATTCCATAGAGTCCTAAAGGTAGTACTTGCCCTTTCTAGAGATATTATAAAGCCTGTTGACCCTACCTTTAGAGATATTCCCAATCAAATTAGAAATGATGAACGATGCTATCCTTACTTTAAGGATTGTATTGGTGCTATAGATGACACTCATGTGAAAATCATTGTACCTGCTAAACAACAAATTCCTTACATCTGTAGATAGGGTATACATCAACTAATGTAATGGCTGTTTGTATTTCAATATGTGCTTCACATTTATACTAGCAGGATGGGAGGGTTCTGCACTTGATACTAGGGTCTTCATGGATGCATTGCGCACCCCTAGCCTTCATTTTCCACATCCATCTCCAGGTTAGTAACGTATAGTTTTTAATGTTATATCAATATGATTGTGTATATGATTTTTTTATATTATTTTTGCAGGTAAATATTACCTTGTTGATGCTGGATATCCCAACTTTATAGGTTACATGGGTCCCTACAAAACCACTAGATATCATCTCCCTCAATTTTGATTAGGGCCTATAGCTTGAGGAAGAAACGAAGTGATTAATTATATGCAATCTAGCCTTCAAAGCACAATTGAACGGTCATTTGAATGTTGTAAAGCTAAGTGGAGAATACTAGGAAGCATGCCTCAGTATCCATTGAAAACTGTTGCTTAGGTCATTGTTGCTTGTATGGCATTGCGTAATTTCATAAGAAGGAATGATACCGATGATAAAGAATTTCGTTTATTTGATGAAAATGTTGATTTAGAGGAGAATGTTGATGTACATGATACTCTAGCTAGAGATGTCACATGGGAACAACCATCTCAAGGAAGTACCAGGCAAATGGAGCGAGTTAGAGATACTATTAGGGTGGCGTTTGGAAGAGCTTATTTAAGCTCCTTTTGACTTATATGATAACATAAGCTCTTATACAGTGTGTTTGGCAGAGCTTATAAAAATAACTTATGCCATCCCATAAGGAGTTTTTGACTTATTTTCATAAGTCACTGGGAGAAGCTTATGGAATTATCATAAGAGCTTATGCACTAAACACCCTCTCCGTGTTTTTCACTATTCGAATCCTCTCATGCCCCTTTCTTTCTTTTTCTTTCTTTAAGCGCTTATGACATAAGCTCTCATGCGATAAGGTCTTATGTGATAAGCTCTTAATTAAGTTGTTTTCCCAAACGCACCCTAGAGACATGATGCCTACATCTCTCTAGCTTTATTTTACTTTTATTCATGATTTTATAATATATGATACTGGTTTTTCAACTTTTTTTGAATAATAATTTTGTGCTATTGTGATTGGAGAAATTTTAATTTTTAATAACCATTTGTGATACATCATGGTATTTTTTTAAATTTTTAATATATTTTTAATTATTGTTTGATTTTTAAAACTTTATAATTTTTTTAAAATATAAAATTTTATAAGTACTTATGTAATTATGCATCCAAACAGTTCAGTTTTTTGTATAAGTACTTTTCAATGTACATATCAAAACGCAAGCAGCTTATCCAATATAAGCACTTATGGCATAATCTCTCATATGATAAGCTCTTATACCATAAGCGCTTAAATAAGCTGTTTACCCAAACAAGACCTTAATTGGAGGTTTATTTTCCATGTATAAAAAAGCTATGTTCAGAGAGGCAGAGACGCTATGTTGGTGCGTCTTGAAGGAAAGCACCATTAGGAGGTCACGTGCCTTTTTAAGGCTCCTATATATAATCTAATTCGTTGATTCATTTTAATGATGATCCAATGGCTCTAATTGATATTTCTTATTTCTCATAATAACTATTAGTTCTCACATGATACACTCTCTATATATATATATATATATATATATATATATATATATATATATATATATATATATATATATATAATTGACATTAAATTTCATTTCTTTTGTAGTCTTATTATCAGCCAGATACTTGGTCGTGTGCCTATTATGTGATACATCATATGTTGAACATCGTCACGACATCTATCACCGAGGGATGGAGGAAGGTAATTAATTAAACAAGTTATTTAATTATATATTTTATTTTTGGTGATGACTAATGTGTATTTTATTTAACATGTGCAGGCTCTCGGCTATCGATGTCCTCTTGAGAAAGACGATATTAAAGACTTGAGGACGTAATTTGCAAAATTCTTTTTTAAGTATACTGCAGAAAAAGTAATACAAAATATACCTATTTCATACTTAGAAGATGCATAGTTTGTATGAATTTACATTTATATACTTAGAAGATACATAATATGTAGTTGTATAGAATGTATATGCATTATTATGTTATGAATTTTTCATGTATTGTGGCTTGAATTGTGTTAATTAAGATAGTTCTAATTGTTTTAATTAAGAATTGTGTTAATTACCTAGTAATAGTTCTAAATACATATTGGAATTAATGCAAATGCGTGAGTTAATGTATATGGAGTTGTTAGTGATGAGTATGTGTGCAAATTATGTATTCTGAATTTAGTATGTGTGCAAATTCTGTATTCCAGATACTGTAACATTTTTCTAAAAAAAACATACTTTTAATGTATGTCTTTTATTCAAAAGTCGTTAAAAGTAACTTTTAACGTCTGTTTTTTAAAACAACAGACGTTAAAAGTAGTACTTGTAACGTCTGTTATATAGTATAGCCGATGTTAAAGGTGTTACATGAAACATCAGTTTAGTAAAAGACAGACGTTAATTGTAAACTTTTACGTTTGTTCTAAACAGACATAAAAAGTCACACAATTAACGTCCGTTGTATTAACATCTGGATATTTTGAGACATGAAAAAGTACTTTTAACAGACGTAAAAAGTGCTTCCTGCACTAATGTCATATTTGTGTTAGATTGTTTATATTTATGTTGGATATGTATCCATGTCGATATTTGTTGCTGATGTGGCACATTTAGTCTATATTTCAGTTAATATGTTTCTAACTTCTATAACTAATTTCAGTTAGTAGTCGATGTAAACTCCTTCTATATGGTGAGTTATAAAGTATTATAAAAGGAGTAGTAGGATTCAGAAATAAAAAATTGATTGAGAATACATGTGTATAAGCTTGAGAGAGAATTACTGAAAAGAGGGTTTCTTGGTTGTAATTGGGGATCAAGGGAAATCATCTGTATTCTGATACAAAGAAGAGATTGACTCTGAATAGATTGGACTCGAGTATTGCCTAGTCCCGGAGACATAAGTTGTTCTTGACCGAACTCCGTCATCAATTCTTTGTGTGATTTGCTTCTCTTTTACTCCTTTACTTTCTGTGATTTATTTGTTACAAGTGTTGGTCTATTTTTCTGCATACTGTGGTGTTTTATGTTTGTTTTGAAGGGTCTTTGAGCAATAGCTGGTAATAGGAGATAGAAAGACATATGGCAATGGCGAAATATGACATTGAAAAGTTCAATTGGAAGAATGACCTTGCTATCTGGAGGTTGAATATGCGAGCACTTCTTGTTCAACAGGGACTGGACGAAGTCTTGGAGGGAGAGAAAAAGCTGCCGAGTACTCTGACCAAAATAGATAAAAAGTAGCTTATTGAAATAGACAACTATAAACACGAGAAGGGTGTTGAATTGTGTTTATCAGACTTTAAAAGAAAGTTATAAACTTTTCGCACACATAAGCTAGGGACAGACAAGTGTTTTCAAAAAGCACAGACAAGTGACTTATCTGGTTAGTTTTCAACAAAAAAAACACACACTCATGCAGGATTAAAAACTTGTTTGATATTCACACTTAATCCACTTTAGTTAGTAAACAAATAATATAATCAAATCAACTAAAGAGTTAGGGATAGAGAGATAGACACGACTATTTATCCTGGATCATCCTTTAACAACTAGGGTTATGCCCAGTCCTTGGAAGCACCATGTTTCTTTCATATAACTGATCATGTTACAGACTCCAAATATTCTTTGCATACCTAACCTCTCCAAGATCCAAGACAAGTATTGTTTGCACACCTAGCCTCTTCAAGCTCACTCAAGTTTGTTTGAGAAAGATTGTAATGAATACAATTTGTAAGTCTATCACTAACACTCAGAAGAGTGAATTAAATGTGAAGATCATAAAGACTACGTAATAACTTCAAATAATTGAAGAATATAGATTGAAAGAATGGAGGAATAAATGCACAGAGTAATAGCTCTTTAATGCTTTGTGTTCTTTATCTTCATCTTCAATGACTTCTGTATTTATAGGCTTCAATATTAAATCCGTTAGAGACATTTCTTCAGATTTTGACTTTGAGCTGAGCTCCATTAAATGCAATAGAGTCGTTCTGGGCAGTCATTTAATGCTTAGTAATGTTGGTTATACTCTAACTAGGATGAGCAGTGCTTTATGCTTTGTGTAGTAACCAAATCAGAGTTATGCAGGTTGCTTTTGTACATGGCATAACACATTTCCCTTTTTGTGCAACTCCTGGTTGTACTAGGGAATAAAACATATTGGAAGCACTCCTTTTGAGTTCATTTGTTGCTTTGATTGTTTTTCTAACTTTCTTGATTCTTGTAAGAAAGAGCTTCAGTAACTTCTGCTTGAGGGGACAACTCCTAAAGGTTCCTTTGTCCTTACGTGTTCCTTATCGAAGAACCACAGATGGGTGAGAGCTTCATTAGATAGGTTGATAGATAGTCAACAATCCAGTCATCAGATAGGTTGACTTTTGCTCATCAGACAGGTGATCTCTAGAGATGATCAAGTTACTTTTTAGGGCAGACATGTTATAGATATACTTAAGGTAATAATCTGCACACTAAGTAGACAGGTCAGCAACCAAAATGAAGTCCAATTAAATCATTGATAAATGTTTGGTTTTCATCAAAACTTAGGGCAAATGCACATTAGGCATTTAGAGACTTAACACATATGAATAAAGCTCATAGTGCCATAATCTTGTACTTAGGCGATAGGGTTTTCAGAGAATTGTCAAAGGAAAAATCAGCTGCAACAATATGGTTGAAGCTTGAAAATCTCTATATGATAAAGTCCTTATCCAATCGTCTTTATCTCAAGTACAGACTCTATACATTGAAGATGCAATCTGGGACCTCAATTGAAGATCACTTGGATAAGTTCAACTGGTTGATTCTTGATTTGGAAAACATTGAAGTTAAAATTGATGATGAAGATCAAGCATTACTCTTGATTTGATCATTGCCCAGTTCATATGAACATCTTGCAGATATTCTGGTTTATGGGAGAGAAACATTGACCTTAGAGGAAGTGCAAGCAGTATTGATCTTAATGGAATTGACCAAGAAATCAGAAAGTAAAGATGAAATAAAAAGTAAAGGTCTCAATTGTCATAACAGGAGCAGATTCAATAGCAAGGGATATTCACCCAGCAGCGGAAGTTGCTTAAGCTGATACGCAAACAAGACCGGCTAAGAGGGAGACACGACAAGCACGATTACGAAGGCAAGAAAAGATCAAGTTGAAAATCCAAGTGCTTCTTATGTCATAAAGAATGACACTTCAAGAAGGATTGTCCTAATCGGAAAAACAAGAATAAGAATGAAGACAAGGGAGATGTGTCAGTGGCAACAAATTCTTATGAAAGCGCAGATGTTCTGGTAGCTGCAAATTGTCAAGAAGAGACTGAGTGGGTTATGGACTCAAGTGCTTGTTCCACATGTGCCCAAAAAAACAATGGTTTTATGACTACCAACTATTTGATGGAGGTCGAATGGTGATAGGAAACAATGCAACCTACACAGTGGTTGAAATTGGTTCTATCAAGATGAAGTTAAATGATGTTACTGAAAAAATATCGAAAAATTAAGACATGTCCCAGATATAAAGAGAAACTTGATTTCTCTTGGCACCTTGCAAGAGGTTGGTTTCAGCTTCAAAGCAGAAAGCTCCATGCTAAAGGTGTTGAAGGGGGTACGAGTGATAATGAAATAAAACAGAAAGAATGGTCTCTATGTCTTAAAAGTAAGTGCAATAATTAGTACCTCATCCTTTGTCACCAAGACAAACATCAGCAAGGGTTTTCTATGGCATCAAAGACACGGGCACATCAGTGAAAGAGGCTTGCAGGAATTAGAAAAGCAAGGACTGTTGTGTGGAGATAAAGTTGAAGGTCTTGAATTCTGTGAACATTGCATCTATGAAAAGAAAACAAGGATTAAATTCAACACTAGCATTCACAAAACTGAGGGCAAACTTGAATACATTCATTCAGATATGTGGGGGCCATTAAAAGTTCCTACTCATGGAGGTAACAGATATGTTACCACATTCGTTGATGATTTTAGTAGGAAAGTGTGGATATATCTGTTAAAAACCAAAGATGAAGCTTTTAAAACCTTTGTTCATTGAAAAACTCGGGTAGAAAATCAGTGTGATAAAAGGATAAAAGTTCTAAGAACTGATAATGGTCTTGAATATTGTGGTGATGAATTTAATAAGTTTTGTAAATAGCATGGCATATACAGAAACAACACAGTTAGGAAGTCAACTCAACAAAATGGACTTGCTGAGAGTATGAACATAACCATCCTTGAAAGAGTAAGGTGCATGTGGTCACATGTAGGTCTGACCAAGCATTTTTGGGGAAAGGTTGTGCATAGTACCGCCTGCTATCTCATCAAAAGATGTCCTTCTGCAGTCCTTGAGTATAAAACTCCTCAAGAAATTTAGAATGGCAGCACTGCAGATTACAGTATTCTCATGGTCTGTGGGTGTCAAGCTTACTATCATGTCAATGGAGGTAAGCTTGAACCTAGAGAAAAGAAGGGGTTGTTCATGGGATATCCCAAAGGAGTGAAAGGTTACAGAATCTGGTATTTTGACAGCAAAAAATGCATAATAAGCCGAGATGTTACTTTTCATGAAGATGAAATGTTTAAAGCTCAACACACAAGTTCAACTACTGAGAGTCACTAGTGCAGAAAAAGGATTCCACATTGGTTATTTTTGGCTTTTCACATCGGTTTTAAAACTGATGTTGAAAAGACCGATATGGTTTATTGCAACTTTTCACATCGGTTTTAAAACCGATGTTTAAAGTAAATTTTTAACAGCGGTTTTTACATTAACCGATGTGAAAAGTCCATTTGTCAATTGGTAACATATTGGAAATATCACTTTCCACATCGGTTTTCTTTAAAACCGATGTGGAAATTAGACTTTACACATCGGTTTTGTCAAAACCGATGTGGAAATTGAAATTTACACATCATTTTTTTAAAACCGATGTGTAAAGTCTAATTTTTTTAAAAAAAATGTTTTTACATTTCTATCATTCATTTCCCCTGTTTCAGTAATGCAGATCAATACCAGAATAACATACTCTAAATATTCTCAACACAATCACTTTTTTACAACAAAAACACACTAAATTAATATATACTGAATTTATTACGAACATTACATATGTACGTTCAATTACATTCAGACAACAAAGATAATTAGAAACCAAATATCTACATGATATATTATAGGTTTCATATCAAAATACATATGTGATACGTTTTCTAGGCAAGTATACCTAGTCGTACAAGTAATACGGTGGTAAGACCAGATATCGTCCTCAGGGATCGCGAACAAGTACCACTTCGCAAATTGAACTACTATATAGGCGATCGTTTTCTAGGCAAGGATACCTAGTCGTACAAGTAATACGGTGGTAGGACCAGATATCGTCCTCAGGGATCGCGGACAAGTACCACTTCGCAAATTGAACTACTATCTATCTGATACTATGCTAGAGGGTACACCATGGAGCCTAACTATCTCTTTGATGTTCAGCTTGGCTAACTTCTCTAAAGTATACTCCATGTTCATTGGGATGAAATGGGCAGACTTAGTCAATCAATCCATAACCACCCATATAGCCTCAAAATCAGTTGGAGTCCTAGGGAGTCCAGACACAAAATCCATGGAGATGCTATCCCATTTCCATTATGGGATACTCAAAGGTTGTAACTTACCTGAAGGCTTTTGGTGTTCTATCTTGGGCTTCTGACAAACTAGGCACGCATACACAAATTCAGTCACATCCTTTTTCATCCCAGGCCACCAAAACATCCTCTTAAGGTCCTGATACATCTTGATGGCACCTGGGTGCACACTCAACCCACTCCTGTATCCTTCCTCATGGATCAACTTCCTAAGCTCAGGAACATCTGGTATGCACACTCTATCCTTAAACATCAACACCCCATCACTTCCATCCTTGAAACTAAGGTCTCTACCCTGAGTGAGCAATTCTCGCTGGTCTAAGAGAAACTTGTCTAACTTCTGACCCTCTCTAATCTGATCCATCAAGCTGTTGGTAACATTCAAGGTACCAAGCCTAATACTCTTAGGGGTAAACTCACAAGCTAGACTAAGGTTTCTAAGAATTCCATCCACCTACGTTGCCTCATATTCAACTCCTTTTGATCAAAGAGATACCTCAAACTCTTTGTGATCACTAAAGACCTCAAACCTCGCCCATAAAGGTAATGCCTCCGGACCTTAAAGCAAAAAACCACAGCTCCTAACTCTAGGTCATGGGTAGGATAGTTATTCTCACGGGATTTCAACTGCCTAGAAGCATAAGCAACTACCGTACCATTCTGCATCAACACACCACCTGACCCTTTCTTAGAAGCATCGCAGTAAACTACGAAGGGTTCACTAGGATCTGGCAAAACTAGCGCTGGTGCTGATGTCAACCTATTCTTAATGGTTTGGAAACTCTCTTCACACTTAGAGTCCCACACAAACAACTGTCCCTTCTTGGTGAGACGGGTTAAGGGTAAATCTATCTTAGAGAAACCTTCTATTAACCGCCTATAGTACCCGGCAAACCCCAAGAAACTCCTAATCTCGGTTACAGACTTTGGCGCTTCCCACTGGAGTACTGTCTCTACTTTAGCTGGGTCCACCGCTATGCCACCCTTAGAGATGACTTGTCTTAAGAAGCTCACTTCCTCTAACCAGAACTCACACTTAGACAACTTTAGCGTACAACTGCTTTTCCCTAAGGGTCTGCAAGACAACCCTCAGGTGTTCCTAATGCTCCTCCTTGCTCTTCGAGTACACTAAGATGTCATCTATAAACACCACCGCAAACTTATCATATACAAGTAAGGGTGAAAGGTCTTGTTCATGTAGTCCATGAAGACCGTGGGAGTATTGGTCACACCAAAGGGCATAACCAAGTACTCATAGTGACCATATCGCGTTATAAACGCTGTCTTCGGGATGTCCTCAGACTTAACCCGAATCTGATGGTACCCCGACCTCAAATCTATCTTAGAGAAGACGCAAGCACCCATCATCTAGTCCATGAGATCATCAATCCTAGGGAGGGGATATCGATTCTTTATGGTCACCTTATTGAGTTGCCGATAGTCAACACACAACCTCATACTACCATCTTTCTTCTTCACCAACAACACAGGTGCTCCCCACGGAGACTGACAGGCGGCGCGCGAGCGCGCACGTGCGATTCCGGCAAGTGTACCGGACTATCGTCAAGTAATAAAAGATATCGATCCCACAGAGACTGTGATCTCGAATCGCAACCAATTATCAAATTGGTAAATCTGGACTGTATAAAAAGGATTTGAATTTTGAAAAGGTTTTAAGAGATAAACAAACAGAATCAAATAAAATAGGAAAACAAATCTTTTTTAGGGTTTTTAGATCTAAATGGATTCCTAGGGATTTGGGTTACCTACGAGGCTGTTTATGTTACTAATCTGATTTACCCTTGTCAATTAACGAAATTGCCTTGAAGGCGAGTTTATCCTCTAATAGCTTAAGCTCCCTCTCGGGTTACAAAAACCGTGCCCAATTGACTCGACCCCTACTCTCGTGGTAGTCGATCTCAGATTGGACCCTTTGCGTTTCGTGACAACTCGTTGATCCTCGAGGGACGGCTTCTAACTCTCGTGATTTCAGTCCCAAGTCTGACTTTATAGATCCGACACCTAAGTTCACCGCTAGGTTCCTCCTTAGAATGCCTATGACACGCAAACAAGTGGCCACCGAATTTACGAGTGATTCAAACACTAGAAATCAGATCTAAAACAAAATCATAATTAACAAAGATTTTACATCAAATTAACATCATAAACAAAACCTGGGCATAGCCCCAATCCCTAGAAATAAACTACTACTCAAGCCTTGCCATGGAGATGACAAGCCTGGTTGACAACATCATGCAAATACAAAATCAGAATGGAGAGGAGGAAGAAGAAGATAGATCCTAAATCTATGCCTAAGTAGCAGCCCAAAGTCTATGTGTTTCTGTATGTCTATCTCCCTATTCTGACTCTGCCCGGTCCTTATTTATAGATGTGGGAAGTTTGAATCCCAATCTAACTCAAATTCTGATCCAATTCGGTTTCTTCAGGTCCAAGTAATGCGCGTCACGGCCGTGATGGCCATCACGGGCAGGCCGTGACGACTTCTGCCTCGAACACTTCAATAGGTTTCTGAACCTTCGCGACGCGAAAGCATGCTCGTGACGCGAGACCTAAATTTTCATGCTTGTCACGGTCGTTATGGTAATTACGGCTAGGCCGTGACGGTCTCTGACTTGTGGGGGTTTTTGGTCACGGCCGTGATGGCTATCACGGCTAGGCCGTGACAGACTCTGACTTCAGCCTTTCTTCCTTTTCAGTTTTGCTCGATCATGGCCGTGATGGGCATCACGGTTAGGCCGTGATGGGCTCTGTTTGGCTCATTTTCTTAACTTTTCAAGCCCTATTTTCATCCAAACTCCATCATGGTTGATCTTGAGCATTTTACCCTTGATTTCTGCAAAACAACACCACGAAAACCGCCTTACCCGTTCCAAAGGAAAATTAACCAAAAATAAAATTAAATGTCCCTAAACTACATGAAAATGCATGCAAAATGATAGACAAAGATGAGGTGAAATCACACTCATCAAACCACCCCAAGCTTAAGATTTTGCTTGTCCTCAAGCAATTACCCAGGCCATAAGATATAAATCATTCAAAGCATGGACAGTGAACCAAGAACCCTAGCAACTAATCCAAGTAATAGGCATATTCAATAAATCCCCAAGAGATAATCGATTTCAAGTCCAATCAGAAGCTTAGGTTCATCAAATTCATATTCTCACTGATTCGGGCACTCGTCTCACCTCACTCAAGTGTTCCAGGGTATATGACAATTCGCTCAATTTCCTCAAGGAAAGTATTCTACCATAGGCTTGACTATTAACCAAATCTCTACTTTATTAATGAAAACACATAAGAATCAAGAGGCCTTTTACTTTGGTTGTAACGTGGCCATGGGATTAATTGTTAGGTGGGAAAATCAAGAAAAGGGAAATTCAAGAAGGCTAGACAAATTATCAAACATTGCAAAGCATGACACCTTCTAAAATACCTTTTAGGGGCTTTAATTTACTTTTCCACCTTTTTCTTTATTTTTATTTTTATTTTTATTTCATTTCTCACTTTCTTTTGTCATCCCCTTCTCCATTTTTTTTGTGTTTATTTCATTTTTATTTATTTGGAGAGGGGGGGCTTTTTAGCTCAAGAGAAATATTTTCTAATTTTCTTATCCCATACTTTTTCAAACTACCTTTTTACCCTTTTGTAATACTTTAAAAGGTGCCATACCAAGCATTATTCATCAAAACATTTCATGGTACCAAGAAAAGTATTTTAATCTTTAGGCTCAAAATTGGGCAACTAAGGGGTAGCATTTAATCAATCAAAGCTCAGAAGGCCGGAAAAATACCTAGTGCCTCAATCATTTTCAAAAATGTTTTCAAAAATTTTTAAGTTTCGAAATGGTTTCAAGTCAAGTTCTAGAAAATACAGTCCGAGAGGAATTAAAACACTCTATCACAAGGAATAGGGTAGATTTAGTGAGTACCCCTTTTTGGCTCAAAATCTTACATTTAGTAGTTCAAAAATCAGTGAGAAACACAAATCTAAGGAACCACATGCTAATTATCAACTATCAAATGATCATCTTAAGAATTTTTATTTTTAGCCTTGTCACAAGAATAATAAAAAATTGGGTTCAAAAATTCACTATCTCAATTCATTTGGTTCCAAGTTCTCACAATTGGATGCATATTCTAAGTGAGGGGCAACCTAGAGAATGTGATCATACCAAACTATGCCTATGTGAATGCAATATGAATGCAACAATGCAAATGCAAAAAAAAAAAAAAATACCCCTACCCCAAGCTTAACACTTACATTGTCTCCAATGTAAATAATCAAGTCGGAGAGAGGAGAAAAATTGGAACAACTTACCCAGGTGGTAGCGGGTGTTGGCTCACATTCCAGTCAAAACTTGGGTGGAAATAGCATCACGGCCGTGAGGCTTATCACGGGCAGGCCGTGATGCTCTCTGATCTTGGCATCCTACTCATCACGCCCGTGATGGATATCACGGCTGGGCCGTGATCCTTTCTGTTCTCCTTTATTAGTTCATCACGGTCGTGACCACTGTCACGGCCAGGGCGTGATGGCTTCTGACTTTATTTTTCCAAGCCCTTTCGTTCTTCCTTCCTCTCAACCTGAAAACACTACACAAATCTATTAATTTATGATTTTTGCCTCTTGATCTTCTCAAATTATTCAAGAGCTTAATTAAAAAAAAAAACAAAAGGAAAAGGGAAAGAAAACTTGGGTTGCCTCCCAAGAAGCGCTTATTTATGGTCTTAAGCTTGACCATACTTCCTTCAATCAACCGGGGTCGACTGGGCGTAGAAGTGCAGGAACACTTCTTTTCCATGGAACTCCTTCGAAAAGCCGATTCTGCTCATACGGCCAGTTGTGCTTCCGCTTTGCTCTTTTCTCTCAGAGCTTCCTGGCCTTCCTCCCTCCCGGCAGAAGTTTTGTTTCCGCATGGACAGCAACTCCAATTCCATCACTACTGGGTGTATCATTAGCCATGCATATCTTCGGAGTTGCTTCCATGTTGAGCTCTTCTTTTACCACTGGAGACGTTAAATCGATCCTGCACACATGGCTCTCAATAGGAGGGTTGTTATATGAGTTAATAAATTCAAAATTGACCCTACCTTACTCTACATTTAGAGAGAGTTTATCATTCCTTACGTCTATTACTGCTCCAGCGGTGGCCAAGAATGGCCTTCCTAAAATGATGGGGAATTCAGAATTCCCTTTCATATCCAATACCAGGAAGTCGGTAGGGATGAAGAATTTCCCTACCTTCACAGGGACATTCTCTAGTATGCCTAGAGGAGTCCTAGTTGAGCCATCCGCAAATTGTAAGGAGAATTTGAATGGTCTCAACTCTTTCGTTCCCAACCTTTCCAAGATAGTGAGCGGCATCAAGCTCGCACTAGCCCCTAAGTCACATAAGGCTTGATCGATTTGCACTTGTTTAATTGAGCAAGCGATAGAGAAGCTACCTGGGTCTTTCAGTTTATGAGGCATATTAGATTTTTTCATGACATTTGGCTCCTCAGTTAAGCTCTTAGTTTCTACTTCTACTTGCTTTCTCTTGACCAACCTTTGTGGGAAAGGTATCGGGGGTTGGTACGGTGGTGGAGGGACATACTTTGGTTCTGGCTCTTCCTTTTCGCTCATGTCCTCCTCTGGTCCCACGTCCTTTTCCCCCACCCCAAGCTTATCATCCTTCAATTATATGGCATTACAATTCTCAATGGGATTAGCTTCGGGTTGACCCGGGAACGTACCCTTAGGTCTAGTGTATGTGCTGGCTTGTTGGGCAATTTGTGTTTCTAGCATCTTGTTGTGAATGGCTAAGTTGTCTACCTTGGACGCTAGCTCTTTAATTGCCTCGTTTACTGCCCTGCCTTGTTGTCTAAACTCCTCATTTTTTTTTGTCTGAGTTTCAACAAAACTTTCCAATAAAGACTCGAGTTTAGATTGTTGTACCTGAGGATACCCCGGAGCGGGTTTCCTATTACCTTGGCCCTCTTGGAACTCGTGGTTCAGCGTGTTGCTGTAATTGTCGTATGAGAGGTAAGGGTTGTTCTTCCTTTGGTTGTAGGGATTTGGGGGAGCATAATTTGGCAGCTTCGGGTTTGTGTCGTAGAAGTTGTGACAAGCATTGACTTGTTCCCCCGAAGCGCCGGATCCATGAGCAATACCACGTGGGCACTCCATAATGTCGTGTCCCTACATTCCACAAATCTCACAAACAATGTTAGTAGCACCTATTGCATTCACATTATCCCTTTCAAGCCGATCGAAACGTTTATTAAGTGAGTCTATTTTTGACATTATAAGATCAGTGCTATTTACTTCAAACTTACCCCCCGAAATCTTGTTCTGGTTATTACCTCTTTCTGAACCCCATTGGTGGTAGTTGGTGGCGACATTTTCAATGATGTTGAATGCCTCAGTCAGAGGCCTATTCATAAATGCTCCACCAGCTGCAGAATCAAGTGACACCTTCGAAGAGTAGTCCAATCCGTTGTAGAAGGTGTGCACTGGTAACCACCTCTCGAGCCCATGGTGTGGGCAAGACTCCAGCAGTCCCTTGTAGCGATCCCAAGCTTCCGATAAGGATTCTCCGTCTTTTTGGAAGAAGCCGGTGATCTGGGTACGTATATAGGCCGTCTTGGATGGAGGGAAGAATTTCTCCAAGAACGCCTGTTCCAGTTGGTCCCAAGCAGTCAAGGTGTTGGCGGGCAATTGCTTTAGCCAAGCCTTTGCCTTTCCAGTCAGAGATGAGGGGAATAACCTTAAGCGTATAGCATCGACCAGGGCACCATGAATCCTAATTGCATCTGTCAACTCCAAGAATGTTTCTACGTGATCAGTCGGGTCCTCCGAGGGCAATCATCCGAATTGGTGCTGCCTAATCATGTTGATTAGCATAGGCGGTATGGTGTAGTTCTCCACCTCGATCTCTGGCCTGGCAATCCCAGTTCGCAAGCCCCTAGCATTTGGGGCTGCGTAATCCTTCAAAGGTTTCGTATCCGGTTGATTCGCCATGAGGGTCAACCTCTCTCTCTCTCACTTTGTAGTCTCCTACGTCTGTGAAAGGTCCTCTCGATTTCTGGATCAACCTCACTAAGGCTCCCAAGACTTAAGGATCTTTGCATATAACACACAGAGATGGATACACTAGAAGGAAAGAAATTTTGATTTTTTATTTTTTATTTTTTATTTTTTTTCAGATATAAAAATTAAATGAATAAATAAAAATAAAAGGTCCAGAAAAATCAATTCAAAAATTGAATTGAGATTCGAAAAGGCACAGTCCCCGGCAACGGAGCCAAAAACTTGACAGGCGGCGCACGAGCGCGCACGTGCGGTTCCGGCAAGTGTACCGGACTGTCGTCAAGTAATAAAAGATATCGATCCCACAGAGACTGTGATCTCGAATCGCAACTAATTATCAAATTGGTAAATCTGGACTGTATAAAAAGGATTTGAATTTTGAAAAGGTTTTAAGAGATAAACAAACAGAATCAAATAAAATAGGAAAACAAATCTTTTTTAGGGTTTTTAGATCTAAATGGATTCCTAGGGATTTGGGTTACCTACGAGGTTGTTTATGTTACTAATCTGATTTACCCTTGTCAATTAACGAAATTGCCTTGAAGGCGAGTTTATCCTCTAATAGCTTAAGCTCTCTCTCGGGTTACAAAAACCGTGCCCAATTGACCCGACCCCTACTCTCGTGGTAGTCGATCTCAGATTGGACCCTTTGAGTTTCGTGACAACTCGTTGATCCTCGAGGGACGGCTTCTAACTCTCATGATTTTAGTCCCAAGTCTGACTCTATAGATCCGACACCTAAGTTCACCGCTAGGTTCCTCCTTAGAATGCCTATGACACGCAAACAAGTGGCCACCAAATTTACGAGTGATTCAAACACTAGAAATCAGATCTAAAACAAAATCATAATTAACAAAGATTTTACATCAAATTAACATCATAAACAAAACCTGGGCATAGCCCCAATCCCTAGAAATAAACTACTACTCAAGCCTTGCCATGGAGATGACAAGCCTGGTTGACAACATCATGCAAATACAAAATCAGAATGGAGAGGAGGAAGAAAAAGATAGATCCTAAATCTATGCCTAAGTAGCAGCCCAAAGTCTATGTGTTTCTGTATGTCTATCTCCCTATTCTGCCTCTGCCTGGTCCTTATTTATAGATGTGGGAAGTTTGAATCCCAATCTAACTCAAATTCTGATCCAATTCGGTTTCTTCAGGTCCAAGTAATGCGCGTCACAGCCGTGATGGCCATCACGGGCAGGCCGTGACGGCTTCTGCCTCGAACACTTCAATAGGTTTCTAAACCTTCGCGACGCGAAAGCATTCTCGCGACGCAAGACCTAAATTTTCATGCTTGTCACGGCCGTTATGGTAAGTACGGCTAGGCTGTGACGGTCTCTGACTTGTGGGGGTTTTTGGTCACGGCCGTGATGGCTATCACGGCCAGGCCGTGCCAGAGTCTGACTTCAGCCTTTCTTCCTTTTCAGTTTTGCTCGATCATGGTCGTGATGGGCATCACGGCTAGGCCGTGATGGGCTCTGTTTGGCTCATTTTCTTCACTTTTCAAGTCATATTTTCATCCAAACTCCATCATGGTTGATCTTGAGCATTTTACCCTTGATTTCTGCAAAACAACACCACGAAAACCGCCTTACCCGTTCCAAAGGAAAATTAACCAAAAATCAAATTAAATGTCCCTAAACTACATGAAAATGACAGACAAAGATGAGGTGAAATCACACTCATCAGAGACACACTAGGCCTAATGAACTGCGTCTTCATTAGGTCCTCCAACTGCTCTTTCAACTTAGCTAGCTCTAGAGGAGACATTCTATAGGGTGCTATGGAGATTGGCCCGGTGCCAGGCACTAAGTCTATGGTAAACTCTACATCTCTTTCTGGGGACAGGTTATAAACATTCCCCAGGAAAACTTCAAGAAAATCTCACACAGCAGGCAAGCTGGCGACATCAGGAAGGCTGCTCTCTACTTCCAGGGAAGCTAACATCATGTATACCTGGGCTTCGTCTTTCATCGAAGCTTGAACTTGGCTGGCAGAGAGAACGTCCAGATTATTAGACTCCGTTGGAGTTCCAAAAATCAGGGTTTTATCAAAACAGTTCAGAAGGACATGGTTGGAAGATAACCAGTCCATGCCAAGAATGATATCAAGATCTTTCAGGGGTAAACATACAAGATCAGCAACAAAGGTTTTATCATTTATGACTATGTGACAGTTCTTGCATGCATAGGATATGGAAACAGGTTTATTTGTGGGTGTAGACACAAGCAAATCAAACTCAAGAAAGGTAACAGGTAATTTAAGACTCTTGACCATATCTTGCGATATGAATGAGTGAGTAGCACCCGAATCATACAATACGGTTAATTGAGTTCCATCAACAAAATATGTACCTTGGATCAATTCATTAGACTCGGAGGCTTCGACTCCACTAAGAGTAAAGACTCTTCCAGTGGCCTTCAGTCTGTTGGCCTGGGACTTCTGATTCTTGCTAGCGCTGGGAGGCTCGGTCTTGGTTCCTTCACACACGCACCTGATATGACCTGACTTGCCACACCTGAAGCAAATCACAGCTAATTCCTTGCACTGGGATGAGTAATGATCCGGTGCTCCGTACTTACCACACCTCATAGCCCTGGGGGCGTTAGAGAACCCACCCCTGAATCTATCCTGCTAAAATGTGTCTTCTTGCCACTCTGCTTGAAGTCCTTGCAGGTCGGAGCATACCGCTGCTTACCCTTGTCTCTCTGATCGGTCCTCTGGCCACTTTGACTATCTGATCCCTTTGAACCGACAACTCTGAACTGACCGGCATCCTCATAAATCTGGCATTTGTTGACCAGAATCGAGATGATCATGATCTCCTGGTAGCTGATGGCCTGCTTAATCTCATGTCGGAGCCCAGCTTCAAACTTGACGCACTTAGAACGGTCATCTGTCTCATACTGATAAGGATTTTAGTACCTCGCCAGCTCCTCAAACTTGGCTGCATACTCACCAACTGACAACGGTCCCTGCCTCAAGGATAAGAACTCCATCTCCTTCTTGTCCTAGATATCCGCTGGAAAGTACTTCTCCAGAAACCTCTTCCTGAACACAACCCATGTAACCGCTGTGCCCTCAGCCTGTATCCTCTGCCTGCAGTTGTTCCACCAATGCTCGGCCTCCTCAGTCAACATGAAGGTAGCAAAGATGAGGTTCTGCTGATCATTACAATCCATAGCCCTTAAGATCTTCTCGGTTTCCCTCAACCACAGCAAAGCCCCTTCCGGATCATACGCCCCCTTGAATGACGGAGGGTTGTTCCTCTGGAACTTATCCAATCCCTGGAACTCAGCTGTTCCACCATTGTTGTTATGGTTGACCTGTCTGATAGCATTAGCAAGAAGGGCCAACGCATCCGTAATTGTCTGATCGTTGCATCCTCTACCTACCATGAGTTCCTGTACATGTCCAACGCAACTCTTAGATACAGAAACTTAAGCGGGTAAAAGGTACAGGCAACTAACTTAAAGCATCATTGTCTATAACAAGTATAGACAATTCAAACTAGAGCACACAACAGACTCATACCACGGCTTGATAGGACAAACCTGCTCTGATACCACTAGATGTGACACCCTGCTACCCCGCATGTTATAAAGCAATTAATATAAAAAGCAATTAAAACAAAACATGCATTTCCTGGAATCAATTAAAAACTTTGTCCATGGGCAGAAAGGTCCCATATTGTAACACTTACGTGAAAAGAACATAATTTTAAAACAATAAACATAAACAACGTATAGCATAAACATAGCCCAACCCCGATGTCACAATTCAGAGCTGGTACAAAACTAACTAACAATGAAAGGCCCTAACTATGAGTGGTGGCTCCTCAGAGTCACTCCTCTCCGGGCAGCTCGTCATCCTCTGCAAGATGCCAATCAGGCCAAACAAACAAACAGAAATAGGGGAGTAAGAATCATGTAAACATATACGGCATGGAGATAGGAAGCAAGGTAAAACATTCAACATAACATCATCATAACATAAATCAGTATATATATATATATAAACATCCAATCAACATCACCAACCAAATATGTTATGCAGTGCAATACAACACTACTCCACTACTCCAACATGTATGTGGATCCACACTAACTCGGGATGAATGGCTTCGGAGTTAAATATCCACATTGAGAATCTACTCAACGCCGGAGAATCTACTCCTTGGATAGCCAACGCATCAAACCAATGAATGCCTTGTCACGGGGGTACACAGTTACCAAACCTTGGGTAACCTACCGTGGATGACCATATCGTCGTACTATAGGACGACCTCCCCTTTGTTGAACATCCACCAACAACATCATCTCCAATGATGCATGCAGCATACAATAAACAACGAGCAACCTCCACCTCCTTTGCTTCGATAGAATTAACCGAAGACTTCAGCAGAATCGACCGCAGCGGAATCTACCGCAACACTTAAACCTTTAACGGAATCAACAGCAACACCTTAGTCCGAACCAGGTCAAGGCCCCCTTGGAGCAAACTCTCGGCAACCAAGGTACAACATCAACAACACTTTAGACCCAAACCACGGGGTCAAGGTTCCTTTGGCCAAAAAGCACCAAGGTACAACTCATCAACGTGCGGTAATCCAACGTTTACCGACTTAACCATCTTAATTAGTCTTTAATTAAGTGATCTAACCTTCATCATTGATTAATTATGTCATCATCATCGTTAAAGGAGATTGGGGTTAAAAACCCCTTTTTTAAGTCCTTAATCTCAGATTTTGTCTAGAAGGATGAGCACGGTCGTGCTTGACCCCAGCATGGGCGTGCTGCCACTTAAGTGGAGCACGGTCGTGCTTCCTTTTGAGCACAGTAGTGCTCAGGTGCATGGTCGTGATGAATGTGCGGCCATTTTCCAGAATTTAAACTGGGAGCATGGGCGTGCTCCTGGTTCAGCATGGTCGTGCTTAATGCACGACTGCGCTGTTCTAGGCGGAAACCAACACCTAAGTCTTAACCAATTTTTAGGATCTTTTATCCATTAAACTTATCATGTTTTAAACCTATTTTACCAGTTAATATCTAATCTTTGAAACTCAAAACATCAACATCGTCATCTCAACCAATCATCCAACATCATCGTACCAATAATCATCAACATAGCATCATGTTCATTTTAACAACAAGATAAACATAAGGGACATATTATGAACATAGGCATGTAAAACAACATATTAACAGTCAAAACATGTTATCATAACGAATAAAACCAACATATTATTCATATAATCATACATATGAACCGGGGTCATGGGAACCCCTTTACCTTAGACTACCCCCACTGCCTAATGATTACACTACCCTTCTCCCTATACCTGGATAGAAGGTAGCTCTAACAACGGTCCTAACAGCAACTGGTTCCTTCCCTTCGAGCGGC
Source organism: Sophora flavescens (assembly GCA_030762895.1). NCBI lineage: Eukaryota > Viridiplantae > Streptophyta > Magnoliopsida > Fabales > Fabaceae > Sophora > Sophora flavescens. The sequence continues at coordinate 78,985,240 of CM061068.1, forward strand.
TCACAACGAATCCAAGCCTTGGAATAACGTAAACACAGACTATCAGTTTCCAATTCTAAACAAGAAAAGGAAACACGAAAGGGAAAGACTTTACCTCTATATATCAAGCACAGATGAAACAGGGATTCTCAAACGTCTCCAATACTCAAGAAGCTGAATGAGTTCGATGGAAATAGGGAACAAAACAGTGTTAGCCGCAATAGGGTTAGCATCCAACACAGATAGGGTTAAAAACGCAACCCTCGATTTCTGTGCCAAAATATATAGACTGTGCACGAAGCACAGTCGTGCTCCTCTTGAGCATGGTCGTGCGAGACTTAGCGTCAGAGAGACGCGATCCGCACATTGAGCACGAGCGTGCTCACAGTTGAGCAATGGGTGTTCTCACTGTTGAGCACCGACATGCTCAACTTAAAATCAGAAACACGCTTTTGACTTTAAGCATGGGCGTTGTAACAGCCTGATTTTAATTATGTTGTTCAACAGGTTAAAATATAAATAATTATATTTTAATCTGAGAGTTAGAAAGTGCTTTTGAATAAAATAAAATCTTACTCATAGTCTACTTTATGGTAGAAGGTTGCGGTAAAATTTCGGATTGAAAATTCGGACAAATCCCGGTCTTCGTTTTCACTGACAGTTCAAGTTTATTGAGCAGAAAACCTAATTTTGAACTGTGAACAAAACTTTGTGCTTTTGCGCTGTTTTGTTTGATATTAGAAATTTTCGAAAATTTGAGTTCAGAAATAAAATATAATATTTATTCCAGGTGAAATACGATCGGAAACTTGAACCGGACATGCAAATAGAGCAGAGTAGGGAGCACAAAAATGATGAGATGACATGTGAGAGTGAGGTGACTTACTATGGGGATGGCCTAAGTCACATCCTAAAAAGTGGTCATGATGACACTTTTTGAATTATAACATATTATATGCGAAAAACCTATTTTTCTCTCTCTTCTTCAACCAAAAAAGGCATAAGTCAAAACTTGGCCATTAAGACTTGCTCCTTCCTCCTCTTTCACGCCACTTTCATACTCTCCCTCTATAAATACCCATTTCATTTTCTCTTCATCACTTTCATACTTCTTCCCTTTCACATTTTAAAGTTTCTAATACTTAAAGTTTCCATTTTTAATTAGTTTCAAGCTTCAAGTTCTTCATAATTTTTCTTTCTAGTTTCAAGGGTAACCCTCTCATACTCTTTTATTTCAAGTTTTAGACTTATTTCATGAGTTTACTTTATGTCTTCTTAAAATGTTATTAAAGCTCTTTTAACTTCTAAAATCTCTAGAAAATGGTAGAAAACTCCGTTCTAAAATCTCTAGAAAATGGTAGAAAACTCCGTTTGAGTTGAAACCAATTTCTATGAACTTCTATTAATCTCTACTATCATATTCTAAGAGCTTGTTTCAAACAAACATCTCTAACCTATTTTTCCAAGGATGGCCGAAACTATGTATTAGTGGCCTAGGAAGTTTTGTTTCAACTTTTTGAAAGATGGTCATGTATTTGAGCTTCTAGATACCTCTAAATCTTAAATCTAAAGTCTTGGAAAGTTTGAAAATTCCTAGCTTGTTGAACCCATGATGACCGAACCTAGTAGGTTGTGGACCTAGGATGTTTTGTTTTCATTTTCCAATATGATCATGGACATGAGCTCCTTAATACATTTGGAAGCAAAGTCTAAGAGATTGGAAAGTTTAAAGATTTCTAGCCTATTTATCCTATGATGGCCGAACCTAGTAGGTTGTGGACCTAGGATGTTTTCTTTTCATTTTCCAATATGATCATGGACTTGAGCTCCTTAATACATTTGGATGCAAAGTCTAAGAGATTGGAAAGTTTAAAGATTTGAAGCCTATTTATCCTACGATGGCCGAACCTATGATGGTTGTGGACCTATGATGTTTTGTTTTCATTTTCCAATATGATCATGGACTTGAGCTCCTTAATACATTTGGATGCTAAGTCTAAGAGATTGGAAAGTTTAAAGATTTCTAGCCTATTTATGCTATGATGGTCGAACCTATGATGGTTGTGGACCTAGGATGTTTTGTTTTCATTTTCCAATATGATCGTGGACTTGAGCTCCTCAATACATTTGGATGCTAAGTTTAAGAGATTGGAAATTTTAAAGATTTCTAGCCTATTTATCCTATGATGGCCGAACCAATGATGGTTGTGGACCTAGGACGTTTTGTTTTCATTTTCCAATATGATCATGGACTTGAGCTCCTTAGCACATTTGGATGCTAAGTCTAAGATATTGGAAATTTTAAAGATGTCTAGCCTATTTATCCTATGATGACCGAACCTATAATGGTTGTGGACCTATGATGTTTTGTTTTCATTTTCCAATGTGATCATGGACTTGAGCACTTTAATACATCTGAATGCTAAGTCTATGAGATTGGAAAGTTTAAATATTTCTAGCCTATTTATCCTATGATGGCCGAACCTATGATGGTTGTGAACCTAGGATGTTTTGTTTTCATTTTCCAATATGATCATGGACTTGAGCTCCTTAATACATTTGTATGCTAAGTCTAAGAGATTTGAAAGTTTAAAGATTTCTAACCTATTTTGTACTACAAGGCCGAAACCTACCCTAAGTGGTTGGATGATTTTTATTCCATATTTTCAAGTTATCTTTGTGGTGTGACAACGAGGAGCATCCAGTTCAGGAGTTCGGTGATAACCTAGGTGGGGGAAAGAACCAACCTTTTGTTGGAATGGATAAGTAGTAGATTATATAATAATTGTGTAGGGCGACCTAAACCCTACTAGTAGTCGAGTAATCGACAAGACCAAAATCACATTGGAAACCTTTTTTGAAAAACCAATGGTGATTCGGGGATTGTAGGTTTATCGATATTAGTTTGATTTTATATTGTTGATGGTTTATTTGATTTTATTACCTTTATTGAATTGATTTTGTGTGAAGTTGGTGATATTGGAATATTTTGATTGATATTGTGTTATGCATGATCTGCCTGGTTTTTATTATTATGCTTAGGGGATTTTCAGCAAAGATATATATATATATATATATATATATATATATATATATATATATATATGTTGTCTAAGAGATGATTGTTTTGGGTGTGAGGATAATGATGATTTAGAAGTGCCTAACCTAGATAATGTATGTTAAAGAGGTGTTATGGCATAGAATATGTGTCAAGTTCTAATGGAAGGTTAAGGCACTAGGATGTTGTTAAAACGGGTTGGTGAGATTCAAGTATAAATGTTGTTTTCCACAACCGTGTATTGGTAATATAATACACAAGGACAAAAGTGTATTGGTAATATAATACACAAAAACCAAAGTGTATTAGTAATATAAAACACAAGGACATCTGTGTATTGGTAATATAATACACCGTGTATGGGTAATATAATACACCGTGTATGGGTAATATAATACACCTAAAACCACTTCTGTGTATTGGTAATATAATACACCGTGTATTGGTAATAAAATACACGTAAAACACTTCTGTGTGTTGGTAATATAATACTCGTAGAAATCAAGAGTTCTCGCGAGACCACTTCCAACTTAGGAAATATGTGTGCAGCTATGGTGTCCTTGAGTAGCATGAGATTGAGGATAGAGGATGATATATTAATTTGAGGATGATTTGTTAGTTAGGTGTATTGATTGTCTGTGACAATTACTGTATAATGTATTATGACTCTTTTCCATTTTTTGATGATAGAACTGCTTCTTATCCCCTATGTTTCTGTATTTTTGTGGGTTACTTTGGTTTACATTAGAAGACCCGATGGAGGGTTATGTTACTGAGGAGCTGGACGGAACACTGTATGAAACGGAGATTGCTGAGGAGTTGGATGGAACTCCTTACGAACCAGATGCTGGAGGTCGAGCTGTGATCCATGGCGATTAGAGTATAGACATTATGGCCAGTGTGTCTAAGGAGTATTTTATATTTCAGCTAAGTATGTATGTTATTAAGTTTATGCATGTGAAGGATCCTACTGAAAGGATACCCACAACAGTGTTTTGGTATTGTAATGAACAATTAGGTGTGTATTTATATATGTTAAAGTTGTTGTGTTTTTAAATTTGCGGATGTTATATGATAATTAAATAAGTTTTAATTTTTACGTATTTTCACGATAAGCACACGATTAAGAATTTATAATGGAAGGTAATTAATCTAATAAAACACCGGGGCACAACGGGGTGTCTCATTTTGGTATCAGAGCAGTTTGGTTCTAAAACGGACTGTTGGTTATGTCCGATCAGAATCAAGGGCTGTGAGGTTTAGGATGTTGTTACTGGCCGTGTCTAGTTGAATCCACATCGGATTTTGACTATGCTTAGAAGTTGGGTAGTGTATCTGAATCTGATGTGAGAGGTTAATATTAGTATGGCATATGGTATTTATGTACTTGTCTATGTAGTATTATATGTCATACTAATGAGAGCAGGTGATTTCTTTTAACAGAATCATGGCTCGCGGAAGAGGACGTCCAACTAATGTGATGACGGAACTCCAGAAAGGATTATTGGAGCTGTTGATGGTAATGCCGACAATACTGAGAATGGAGGTGGATCATCTTAGACTCCAAATGCAATGGAAACGCTAGCTGCTACTATGCTATTGCAAACCAAGCAGAATGCTGAGATGCTGCAGATGAACAAAGAGCAGCTAGAAATTAAGAATCAGAGAAGGGTGGTAGCAGTTGAAGATGCCGGATTGACTAATTTTATGAACGGAAAGTCACCTCAATTCCGAGGAGAGTATGACCCAGAGAAGGCGGAATGGTGGATACAAGTGATCGAAAAGATATTTGCTACTATGCGTTGTAGCGAGGAGAAGAAAGTGACCTATGCTGCCTTCATGTTAACCGAAGGAGCAGAATTCTGGCGGAAGGGAAATAAAAGACTGTTGGAAGCTGAGGATAGGAACAATAACTGGAAGAAGTACAATACCTAGGTCATGTGATTAATAAAGAAGGAATAGTCGTAGATCCAGCTAAGGTTGTGTCAGTTCTTATGTAGGAACGTCATAAGTCAGTAAGTGAAGTACGAAGTTTCCTAGGACTAGCTGGATATTATCGGAGGTTCATAGAAGGATTCTCGAAGATTACGTTGCCTATGACGCATTTAACGGGGAAAAATATAGCTTTTGTATGGACGGACAAGTGTGAACAAAGTTTTCAAAAACTGAAGGACAGGTTTACTACATCACCTGTGTTGATCTTACCAGATCCACTAGGATAGTTTGACGTATATTGTGATGCGTCATACCAAGGTTTAGGCTGTGTCCTAATGCAAGAGGGAACAGTCGTGGCTTATGCTTCCCGATAGTTGAGAATTCATGATAGAAATTATCCGACTCATGATTTGGAGTTAACAGCAATAGTGTTCACATTAAAGATATGGCGACACTTTTTGTATGGAGAAAAGTTTAATGTCTTCAGCGACCACAAGAGCCTGAAGTATCTATTCGATCAAAAAGAATTGAATATGAGACAGTAAAGATGGATGGAGTTTATCAAAGATTATGATTTTGAATTATTGTACTATCCTGGGAAGGCAAATGTGATAGAGGATGCTTTAAGCAAGAAGTTCTTGCACGTGTTTGCGATGATGGTTAAGGAGTTAGAATTTCTTGAACAGTTCAGTTATTTGAACTTAGGAATGGAATTGGTTGAGAATAAGATTTGCTTAAGTATGATCATTATTAGTAGTGACTTTATGAAAGATATTAAAGATAAACAAGTTCGGGATCTATACCTCCAGGAAATAAGTAGAGGAATCGATGAAGGTAAAATTTGAGTTTAGTAGAGGAACGGATGGTGTGTTAAGGTTTAGAGATAGAATATGTGTGCCAGAGGATGTAGAACTTAGGAAGATGATTTTAGAGGAGGCACATAAGAGTAAGTTTAGTTTCCATCCTGGATCCACAAAGATGTATCAGGATTTGAAGAAAATGTTTTGGTGGACAAGGATGAAGAAAGAAGTAGCGGAGTATATTTTATCTTGTCTGGTGTGTCAGAAAGCTAAGATTGAACATCAGAAACCAGCAGGATTATTACAATCTTTAGATATCCCATAGTGGTAATGGGATAGCATAGCCATGGATTTTGTGGTCGGATTACCACGAACTCCTAAGAAGCATGATGCGATTTGGGTCATCATTGATAGATTGACGAAGTGTGCTCACTTCTTATCTATTGGTGAAAGTTATAATTTGGAAAGGTTGGCTCAGATTTAAATCACAGAAATTTTTAGATTGCATGGTGTGCCATCGAACATTGTCTCAAGCCGAGATCCTAGATTCACGTCTAGATTTTGGAGACAATTGCAAAATGCCTTGGGAACCAAGTTGAGGACGAGTAATGCTTATCATCCCCAAACCGATGGACAGTCAGAAAGGACAATTCAGTCATTGGAGGATCTATTTGGAGCGTGTGTGTTGGATCACACTGGAAGTTGGGACGAGTTCTTACCATTAATTGAATTTACTTATAACAATAGTTTCCATAGTAGTATCGGAATAGCACCATATGAGGCTTTGTATGACAGAAAGTGTACGAATCTGTTATGTTGGTATGAGATTGGTGAGAACCAAGTTTTGGGTCCAGATGTGGTGCAACAAACTACGGAGGAAGTCGGGAAGATACGGGAAAAGATGAAGGAAGCATAGGATAGGCAAAGGAGCTACGGTGACAAGAGGAGGAGACCATTAGAATTCCAGGAAGGCGATCACATGTTTTTGAGAGTTACTCGAAAAACTGGAATTGGCAAAGCTATCAAATCTAGAAAACTTACTCCTCGATTCATTGGGCCTTTTCAGATTCTTCGACGAATTGTCCAGTAGCTTACCAAATTGCCTTACAACCCAATCTTTCCAACCTTCACGATGTCTTTCAAGTTTCTCAGCTGAGAAAGTATTATCCTAATCCTTCACATGTCATCGATTTTGAGTCCATACAACCGCGAGAGAATCTAGAGCATGAGGCTTTACCTGTAAGGATAGCAGATAGACGGATTAAGGAGCTTCGCGGTAGACAAATTCCTTTGGTTAAGGTCATATGGGATGAAACTGCTAGAGATGCTACTTGGGAACACGAGGAGGATATGCAACAACAATATCCATATATTTTCTAAGGTACGTAAATTCCGAGGACGGAATTTTCTTTTAAGAGGGGTAGTAATGTAACAGCCTGATTTTAATTATGTTGTTCAGCCGGTTAAAATATAATTAATTATATTTTAATCTGAGAGTTAGAAAGTGCTTTTGAATAAAATAAAATCTTACTCATAATCTACTTTATGGTAGAAGGTTACGGTAAAACTTCGGGTTGAAAATTAGGACGAACTCCGGTCTGCGTTTTCACTGACAGTACAAGTTTACTGAGCTGAAAACCTAATTTTGAACCGTGAACAAAACTGTTAGTGTTTTTGTGATGTTTTGTTTGATATTGGAAATTTTCGAAAATTTGTGTTCAGAAATAAAATATAACATTTATACCGGGCGAAATACGATCAGAAACTTGAAACGGATACGCAAATGGAGCAGAGTAGGGAGCACAAAAGTGATGAGATGACATGTGAGAGTGAGGAGACTTACTAGGGGGGTGGCCTAAGTCATATCCTAAAAAGTGGTCATGATGACACTTTTTGAATTATAACATATTATATGCTAAAAACCCATTTTTCTCTCTCTTCTTCGACCAAACAAGGCATAAGCCAAAACTTGGCCATCAAGACTTGCTCCTTCCTCCTCTTTCAGCCCCTCTCATACTCTCCCTCTATAAATACCCATTTCATTTTCGCTTCATCACTTTCATACTTCTTCCCTTTCACATTTTAAAGTTTCTAACACTTAAAGTTTCCATTTTTAATTAGTTTCAAGCTTCAAGTTCTTCATACTTTTTCTTTCTAGTTTCAAGGGTAACCCTCTCATACTCTTTTATTTCAAATTTTACACTTATTTCATGATTTTACTTTATGTCTTCTTAAAATGTTCTTAAAGCTCTTTTAACTTCAAAAATCTCTAGAAAATGGTTGAAAACTCCGTTTGAGTTGAGACCAATTTCTATGAACTTCTATTAATCTCTAATTTCATATTCTAAGAGCTTGTATCAAACAAACATCTCTAACCTATTTTTCCAAGGATGGCCGAAACTATGCATTAGTGGCCTAGGAAGTTTTGTTTCAACTTTTGAAAGATGATCATGTATTTGAGCTTCTAGATACCTCTTGATCTTAAATCGAAAGTCTTGGAAAGTTTGAAAATTCCTAACTTGTTGAACCCATGACGGCCGAACCTAGTAGGTTATGGACCTAAGATGTTTTGTTTTCATTTTCCAATATGATCATGGACTTGAGCTCCCTAATACATTTGGAAGCTAAGTCTAAGAGATTGGAAAGTTTAAAGATTTCTAGCCTATTTATCCTATGATGGCCGAACCTAGTAGGTTGTGGACCTAGGATGTTTTGTTTTCATTTTCCAATACGATCATGGACTTGAGATCCTTAATACATTTGGATGCTAAGTCTACAAGATTGGAGAGTTTAAAGATTTCTATCCCATTTATCCTATGATGGCCGAACCTATGATGGTTGTGCACCTAGGATGTTTTGTTTTCATTTTCCAATATGATCATGGACTTGAGCTCCTTAATACATTTGGACGCTAGGTCTAAGAGATTAGAAAGTTTAAAGATTTATAGCGTATTTATCCTATGATGGTTGTGAACCGAGTATGTTTTGTTTTCATTTTCCAATGTGATCATGGACTTGAGCTCTTTAATACATCTGGATTCTAAATCTAAGAGATTTGAAAGTTTAAAGATTTCTAGCCTATTTATCCTATGATGGCCGAACCTATGATGGTTGTGAACCTAGAATGTTTTGTTTTCATTTTCCAATATGATCATGGACTTGAGCTCCTTAATACATTTGTATGCTAAGTCTAAGAGATTTGAAAGTTTAAAGATTTCTAGCCTATTTTGTACTACAAGGCCGAAACCTACCCTAAGTGGTTGGATGATTTTTATTCCATATTTTCAAGTTATAGAAATTTATCTAAGTTACCTAGAACCTAAGTGATAAGTATCCAAAGGCTTATGTTGAGAAAAGAATCCTAACTTTAATTTGAATTAAATGGCCAAACCTAGCCTAAAGAGAACATAGATGAGTTTTTTTGATTTATTGGTTATTATGTTGATTGGTTGAAGGTAGAGTTAGTACTTTGTGGTGTGACAACGAGGAGCTTCGAGTTCGGGAGTTCGGTGATAACCCAGGTGAGGGAAAGAACCAACCTATCGTCGGAATGGATAAGTAGTAGATTATATAATAATTGTGTAGGGTGACCTAAACCCTACTAGTAGTCGAGTAATCGACAAGACCAAAATCACATTGGAAACCTTTTCTGAAAAACCAATGGTGATTCGGGCAATGTAGGTTTATCGATATTAGGTTGATTTTATATTGTTGATGGTTTATTTGATTTTATTACCTTTATTGAATTGATTTTGTGTGATGTTGGTGATATTGGAATATTTTGATTGATATTGTGTTATGCATGATCTGCCTGGTTTTTATTATTATGCTTAGGGGATTTTCAGCAAAGATATATATATATATATATGTTGTCTAAGAGATGATTGTTTTGGGTGTGAGGATAATGATGATTTAGAAGTGCCTAACCTAGATAATGTATGTTAAAGAGGTGTTATGGCATAGAATATGTGTCAAGTTCTAATGGAAGGTTAAGGCACTAGGATGTTGTTAAAACGGGTTGGTGAGATTCAAGTATAGGTGTTGTTGTCCACAACCGTGTATTGGTAATATAATACACAAGGACAAAAGTGTATTGGTAATATAATACACAAGGACATCTGTGTATCGGTAATATAATACACCGTGTATTGGTAATATAATACACGTAAAACCACTTCTGTGTATTGGTGTATTGGTAATATAATACACGTAAAACACTTGTGTATTGGTAATATAATACACCGTGTATTGGTAATATAGTACACGAAAAAATCAAGAGTTCTCGTGAAACCACTTCCACCTTAGGAAATAGGTGTGCAGCTATGGTGTCCTTGAGTAGCATGCGATTGAGGGTAGAGGATGATATATTAATTTGAGGATGATTTGTTAGTTAGGTGTATTGATTGTCTGTGACAATTACTGTATAATGTACTATGATTCTTTACTGCTTTTTTATGATAGAACTACTTCTTATCCCTTGTGTTTCGGTATTTTTGTGGGTTACTTTGGTTAACATTAGAAGACCCGATGGAGGGTTATGTTGCTGAGGAGCTGGACGGAACTTTGTATGAAACGGAGATTGCTGAGGAGTTGGATGGAAATCCTTACGAACCAGATGCTGGAGGTCGAGCCGTGATCCATGGCGATTATAGACATTATGGAGAGTGTGTCTAAGGAGTATTTTATATTTCCGCTAAGTATGTCTGTTATTAAGTTTATGCCTATGAGGGATCCTAATGAAAGGATACCCTCAACAGTGTTTTGGTATTGTAATGAACAATTAGGTGTGTATTTATATATGTTAAAGTTGTTGTGTTTTTAAATTTGCAGAAGTTATACGATAATTAAATAAGTTTTAATTTTTATGTATTTTCACGATAAGCGCGCGATTAAGAATTGATAATGGAAGGTAATTAATCTAATAAAACAACGGGATGTCTCATTTTGGTATCAGAGTAGTTTGGTTCTAAAACGGAATGTGGGTTATGTCCGATCATAATCAAGGGCTGCGAGGTTTTGGATGTTGTTACTGACTGTGTCCAGTTGAATCCACATCGGATTTTGACTATGCTTAGAAGTTGGGTAGTGTGTCCGAATCTAATGTGAGAGGTTAATATTAGTGTGGCATATGGTATTTATATACTTGTCTATGTAGTATTATATGTCATACTAATGAGAGCAAGTGATTTCTTTTAATAGAATCATGGCTCACGGAAGAGGACGTCCAACTAACAGTGAGGACGGAACTCCAGAAAGGATTATTGGAGCTGTCAATGGTAATGCCGACAATACTGAGAATGGAGGAGGATCATCTTCGACTCCAAATGCAATGGAAACGCTAGCTGCTGCTATGCTTTTGTAAACCGAGCAGAATGCTGAGATGCTGCAGATGAACAAAGAGCAGCTAGAAATTAAGAATCGGAGAAGGGCGGTAGCAGCTGAAGATAAGCCACCTCAATTCCGAGGAGAGTATGACCCAGAGAAGGCGGAATGGTTGATACAATAGATCGAAAAGATATTTGCTACTATGCGTTGCAGCGAGGAGAAGAAAGTGACCTATGCTGCCTTCATGTTAACCGAAGGAGCAAAATTCTGGTGGAAGGGAAATAAAAGACTGTTGGAAGCTGAGGATAGGAACATTAACTGGAAGAAGTAAAATTCCTAGGTCATGTGATTAATAAAGAAATAATAGCGGTAGATCTAGCTAAGGTTGTGTCAGTTCCTATGTGGGAACATCCTAAGTCAGTAAGTGAAGTACGAAGTTTCCTAGGACTAGCTGGATATTTTCGGAGGTTCATAGAGGGATTCTCGAAGATTGCGTTGCCTATGTCGCAGTTAACGGGGAAAAATATAGCTTTTGTATGGACGGACAAGTGTGAACAAAGTTTTCAAAAGATGAAGGATAGGTTGACTACATCACCTGTGTTGATCTTACCAGATCCACTAGGACAGTTTGACGTATATTGTGATGCGTCATACCAAGTTTTAGGTTGTGTCCTGATGCAAGAGGGAAGAGTCGTGGCTTATGCTTCCTGATAGTAGAGAATTCATGAGAGAAATTATCCGACTCATGATTTGGAGTTAACAGCAATATTGTGTTCGCATTAAAGATATGACGACACTTTTTGTATGGAGCAAAGTTTAATGTCTTCAGTGACCACAAGAGCCTGAAGTATCTATTCGATCAAAAAAATTGAATATGAGACAGCGAAGATGGATGGAGTTTATCAAAGATTATGATTTTGAATTATTATACCATCTTGGGAAGGCAAATGTGGTAGAGGATGCTTTAAGCTGGAAGTCCTTGCACGTGTCTGCGATGATGGTTGAGGAGTTAGAATTGTTTGACCAGTTCAGGGATTTGAACTTAGGAATGGAATTGGTTGAGAATAAGATTTACTTAAGTATGATCACTATTAGTAGTGACTTTATGAAAGATCGTAAAGATAAACAAGTTCAGGATCTATATCTCCATGAAGTAAGTAGAGGAATCGATGAAGGTAAAATTTCTGAGTTTAGTAGAGGAACGGATGGTGTGTTAAGGTTTAGAGATAGAATATGTGTGCCAGAGGATGCAGAACTTAGGAAGATGATTTTAGAGGAGGCACATAAGAGTAAGTTGAGTTTCCATCCTGGATCCACAAAGATGTATTAGGATTTGAAGAAAATATTTTGGTGGACAAGGATGAAGATAGAAGTAGCGGAGTATTTTTTATCTTGTCTGGTGTGTCAGAAAGCTAAGATTGAACATCAGAAGCCAGCAGGATTGTTACAATCTTTAGATATCCCAGAGTGAAAATGGGATAGCATAGCTATGGAATTTGTGGTCGAATTACCATGAACTCCTAAGAAGCATGATGCGATTTGGGTCATCATTGATAGGTTGACGAAGTGTGCTCACTTCTTATCTATTGATGAAAGTTATAATTTGGAAAGATTAACTCAGATTTACATCACAGAAATTGTTAGATTGCATGGTGTGCCATCGAGCATTGTCTTAGACCGAGATCCTAGATTCAAATCTAGATTTTGGAGACAATTGCAAAATGCCTTGGGAACCAAGTTGAGGATGAGTTCTGCTTATCATCCCCAAACTGATGGACAGTCATAAAGGACAATTCAGTCATTGGAGGATCTATTGAGAGCGTATGTGTTGGAGCACACTGGAAGTTGGGATGAGTTCTTACCATTGATTGAATTTACTTATAACAATAGTTTCCATAGTAGTATAGGAATGGCACCATATGAGGCTTTGTATGGCAGAAAGTGTAGGACCCCGTTATGTTGGTATGATACTGGCGAGAGCCAAGTTTTGGGTTTAGATGTGGTGTAACAAACTATGGAGCAAGTCAGGAAGATACGGGAAAAGATGAAGGAAGCACGGGATAGGCAAATGAGCTACAGTGACAAGAGGAGGAGACCATTAGAATTCCAGGAAGGCGACACTGGAATACTATTAGGATATTGTGTAACATCTAAAGGCTTTAGAGTTTATAATTCTAGGACTCTGATAGTAGAGGAAAGTATTCATGTCAAGTTTGATGACAAACAGCCTGATAAGAAATTAGCAGAGCTAGGTGTAGCTTTTGTGGATCTTCATCTAAACATCCCAGAAGACTCACTAGAGATAAAAGTTGATGATCAAGCAGATGACCCCACTCAACAACCAGAAACTTCCACTTCTCAACATGATACAGTTCAAAAATCTTGGTACTTCAAGAATTATCATCCACAAGATCCGATCATTGGAAACCCCAATGACAACCTAAAAACCAGATCAACCTTCAGAGAACAGGATATTTCTACACTAGTCTCTGAGTTGGAACCAAAGATAGTAGACGAGGCTCTGCTGGACGGTGGTGGATTCTAGCTATGCCAAAAGAACTCAATCAGTTTGAAAGAAGTGATGTTTGGACTCTGGTTTCCCTGCCCAAAGACAAATCAGTGATTGGAACAAAGTGGGTTTACAGAAACAAACTTGATGAAAATGGTAAGGTGGTAAGAAACAAAGCAATACTTGTTTCTCAAGGTTTCTCTCAAGAAGAATGTATAGATTATACTGTAACTTTTGCACCTATTGGTAGACTAGAAGCTATTAGAGTTCTACTTTCATTTGTGGCACATCATGGTATTATGCTTTTTCAGATAGATGTTAAAAGTAATTTTCTAAATGGCTTTATTAATGAAGAAGTTTATGTTATGTAACCTTCGGGTTACGAGTGTGAAACCCATCCTGAACATGTATATAAGCTTAAGAAAGTTTTGTACGGTCTTAAGCAAGCTCCTAGAGCTTGGTATGACAGACTAAGTTCATTTCTTATGGAAAATGGATTCAATAGAGGAAAGGTTGACACAACCTTATTTAGAAAATCCATTAAGTCTAATTTCATAGTTGTACAAATATATGTTGATGATATTATTTTTGGGGGTACTAATGAGTCTATGTGCAAAGAATTCTCTAAGTTAAAGCCGAAAGAATTTGAAATGAGCATGAAGGGAAAACTCAAAATCTTCCTTGGACTTGAAGTAAAACAAACCTTGGACGAGATGCTCATCCACCAAACTAAATATACAAAAGAGCTTCTGAAGAAGTTTAAGATGGATGAGTGTAAGCCAATGAATACTCCTATGCACCCCACTTCAATACTGAACAAAGATGATAAAGAGAAAAAGCTAGACCAAAAGGTATACAGAGGTATGAGAGGATCTCTCTTATATCTTACTGCGTCTAGGCCTGATATTATGTTCAGTGTATGTTTGTGTGCTTGATTTCAATCTGATCATAGAGAATCTCACTTATCAGCAGTTAAGAGAATCTTTAGATATTTAAAAGGTACTACTAATCTTGGTTTGTGCTTTAAGAAAAATGAAGATTACAGATTAGTTGGTTTCTGTGATGCTGACTATGATGGAGATAGAATTGAAAGAAAAAGCACTAGTGGAGGATGTCACTTCATTGGAGCTAATCTTGTCTCATGGTTAAGCAAAAGACAAAATACCATTGCCTTATCAACTGCTGAAGCTGTGTATATATCAGTTGCAAGTTGCTGCTCATAACTTCTCTGGATCAAACATCAATTGGAGGACTACAATGTGTTTGTAAGTAGTATTCCACTTATGTGTGATAATACTGCTGCAATAAATCTATCTAAGAATCCAATTTTGCATTCTAGAGCTAAGCATATAGAGATCAAACATCATTTCATTAAGGATTATGTGCAAAAAGGTGTATTTGATATACAATTTGTTAATACTGACCATCAATGGGCAGATATCTTTACTAAACCTCTTGCAGAGGACAGATTTATCTTTATTAGGAAGCATCTTAATATGATATGTGTGGATTAATTTAGGCATCCAGCCTTGAGAAAAATTTGTATTGTTAATCTTGCGTCTATTACTTATGCACGTCTAATACCTATTAAACGTTATGCGTCTATTGCTCGTTGTGTTGCACGTCTGCTATATGTCGCATCTGCTGGTATTGTTTACTGCGTCCTGTGTGTTGTTTTAGACGAGTCCACATCTGTCTGCATCTAAGCATATTTTTATTAAATGCATTTATTTTGTCTCAATGAAAAATTTATCATTTTCTCTTTACTGAGTCAGTAATTTCATCAATCCCATCAAGACCTTTTCATAGTTCCAAGATACCAACGTCATTTTATCCATAATGACATGTCATGTTAAAAGTCTTTGTTTTAAACCTTTGGGATTCAGAATCTTTTAAAAGTTTTCTTTTCCCTCTGAGATAACTTTACACTTCCCTGAAACTTTCGAGCTCTTCTTCTCTCTGTTTTCCAAACCCTAACTCTTCTCACCAAAATGGCTTCTTCTTCAACCTTCAACGTGAACAAGCTTAACTTGGCAATTGAGCATCATTTCAACTTTGGAGTGTTGCAAGACTATAACTTGGACATTAGAAAGTATGTTAATGCTGCTGGATGGGGAGGACTCTTCACAGAGAAAATCTGTCTTTCCCATCCTGATTAGAGATTTTTGGAGGAATGTTCAAGTGACTGATACTGACTTCTTCTCTATTATGTTGAAAAAGAAGATTGTAGTCTCGGAGAAGACTATTGCTGATGTCATTTTCTATGCTCAGGAAGGTTTGGTTTTTATCGAGTCATGGGAAGCTGATTTGGGTGGCTCTGAGACCATTGAAGTCTGTCTCATGAAAGAAGACACAGTCAGAACTCACTCTTGGAAAGCTGTTGAAATGAAGGACATTGTTCGTATCCTTCATCAGCTTCTTAATAAGGTGGTTCTTCATAAGGTTGGATCCAAAGACAACCTCTCCTCTCTGCACAAATTCTGCCTTTGCAATCTTCTCACCGAAATGAAGTTCAATCTTCCAAGAATTCTGTATGGAAGATTTAGAGATGCTGTGGTGAACAAGAAAAGACTCTCGGCATTTCCCTATTGCCATCTTGTCTAAGATTTTCAAGGCTCAAGGAATCCATGAAATTCTTACTGCAAGGACTCCTGAAGAGCAAGCTAGAATCTTGTCGGAAAAACCAATGTTAGCTGCAGACTTTGGTAAAATGAATATAGCTAACATGAACCTCAGTACCTATGTTGTTGCTGCAATGGCCAAAACTGAGGAGTTGATGAAAATGAAAGAGCAAATGGTGGAACAAAACACTGCTGAGGCTATGGAGCCAAATAAGAATATAAAGAAAAAGACCACTGTAGCAAGGAAGCCTGCCAAGAGACCAGCTGGTGGCATTGTTATCAGGGAACCTTCTGATGCTCCTGCTTTGAAGAATCAAATAAGAGTTATCTTCTCACACAATGAGGACGATGAAGCTGATGAGGACAGACTTCCTATCAGTACCATCCTGAAGAAGCAGAAAACTTCTGTTGCAGCTGCTGAGGCCATTGTGCCTGTCTCAACAAAACCCAAAAGGCAACCAGTAAGAAGGACCAGAACAACTAAGACTTTTAAGGTAACCATCTCTGCTAGTGATCTTGTTCAAATAGCAGTAGATGCCTTAGTGTCTAGTCTAGAAACTATAGTTGATGCTGTTTCTGCTGCTGTTACATCTGATGATAACTTTGCTGTCTCCACTCTAGATGATGTATACATTCCCACACCCCTCTCACCCCAACCAAAACAAATTGACCAAACCATAAACTTGCCTACATCTTCACATGCTCACTCACAAATAGCCACCTCATCCAGACCACAATTTCAACCAATTATCCTTGCCGGTGATCCCTGGTTCAATCAACCAGATGATGGAATTTCCCCTAGTGCTCCCTTCCCAAAACCCTTAAGAACCTTATTTCCATTCACCCCAAATTCTGTTATTTATGATGGCAAATATGAGGATTGGGCCAAAGTAAAAAGGGAATGGAGAGTTCTGTTTCTCACTCACCAACCTGAACCTGAACATATTCCTAACAGGTGGTACCCCCTACCAGAGTATGAGGAAGAAATAATCCTGCCTGTTGAACCCTTCCATTTACCTCACCCTGACTGCAAATTAATCACAAAAGTGCCTTCACAAATGCACAACAACATAGGACCCTTAGTCACTCACCTACCCCTAAACAAATTCCCCCCAAAAAAATCTATCCGGACCTTGTCAAAACTCCACCTTTCTTACCCCTCACTGATGGAGTTGAGAGACGCATAACACCTGTATGAGAGACAGACCCTCTAAGAATGAATCTTCCTACCATCCCTGAAAGAAGAGCAAGATCATCCAAACATGTCCCTATATTCATGACCATTGACACAAAATGGGTATCCTTTGAGCATCCCAGAGTCTATGGGAGGGCCTCCGATTTCTTCCTGGATCAGCTCATCTATGAAATGCTGAAGTGGGAATTTAGTCATTTCAGAGTTGATAGAGCCACACATTTTGTCCCTCCATCCTAGATGAGACATAGTGAAGCGACCAGAGTTGGAATCATGTCTTACAGAATCTGTCCAAGACTGTCGATGGTAGATCTGAATAAGGACAGGGACAAGAAGAACGGAAGATTCAAAGGAGTCATGCTTGAAGCTGAATTAGCAATGCTCGATCTACATTAAGAAACTTTTGACTGCTCAATGCTGGATTTATTTTTGAATACTGAATCCATTGGGTTGATCAATGAACAACTTGCTGCAGATTTCTGGAAATCTAACATTATTCACTGCACACGAGAAGCATCTTCCTTTGGACTGACCCAAGAAGAGAAGAAGAAAATTCCCAAAGTCAGAGGAAAGTGTGGTCTTTCTAACTTTCAGTACATGATCTATAAAGACCTTTGGGGACTTCCCATGACAAGCCGAGATGTGGAATTCTCCTACCCCATCAAATGGGAAAAGGAAGTATCAGTGACCCCTTTACCCCTTCTAGTGATTAATCCTGCTTCGTCTTCACCTCCTTCTGAGCTCCTAGAAGATGAAATTGTAGTTGAAGAACCTGGCATGAATGCCACTATTTTTTGCTCAGGTGGTCATGAAGAAGGAACTGCTGAGTCCATCTCCAAACAAAGCTCATCAGGAAAGCACTCTTCTCAACCACTAGCTTTGGCTGTGATGCATCCTTCATATCACCCTGAACACTCTAGAGCCTTAAGCACTTTTCAAGAATCTGCTGAGAGTTCAAGACAACATGCTCTGCCACAAAACCTTGAAGAGATACTTGGCAAAATAGTTGATGACAGAGTTGGCAAGATAGTTGATGAAAAGGTTGAGAAGATGACGAAGAAAATTAAGGAGGATGTCCAACAACAAGTTCAAACATCAATGGCTCCAACCTTAGAAGTTGTCAACAAAATGCTGGAATTTCTTGATGGATTTCAAGAAAAGCCAAACTCAGAATCAACCACCTCCACCACCTCCTCCTGCCTAACCTGAATTATTTTTATATTTACTGATAATGATGGTCTAATCCTTTTACCTTTTTGGCTGATGACAAAAAGAGGGAGAAAGGAAAGAAAAGAGATTTTATATATATATATATATATATATATATAAAGTCAGTTTTTGAAAAACTCATATTTGTTTGCATATGCATATTCTGTTTTCTACTTGATAACTGCTCTGATACTTATGTTTGTATATTTGCTCGATATCATTGACTATGCTTATTTATTCCTTCATATATACTCTAAGTTTGATAAGCTGTTGCACTTATCTATTAGCTTATATGAAGTTTGTATCATATGCTTTTACTGTTTATTTATCTGAATACTTTGTCTTAGGGGGAGACCTACAGGCTCTCTTAAACTTTGCTTTTCAAATTGAATTAGTTTTGTCATCATCAAAAGGGGGAGATTGTTGGAACCAAAGTGGTTTCGGACTAAATAATCTCTACGTTTTGATGTTAACAAAAGGATTAAATTTTCTTGACGAAGTGTTAGTTGAGATCTAACATGTGCTTTCAATTATGCAGGAATATTTAATTATACGTAATGGAAACTTGGGATAAGTTTTCATTGAAAAATACACGTCCACCCTTGTAGACGAGATGCTCAATGTTTTGGTAAAAGTTATTTATTTATTTATTTGAGTAGATTAGTTTTCTTAAGTAAACGAGGCTCTAAATGCTTACTAGACGGAAATCAAAATATACTTCTTAGATACAGCAAGTCCAAAGACTAGATAGTAAACGTGTCTAGATTACCACGTAAGCAGACGAAAGTAATTGGTAAAATTGAATGAACTGAAAAATAAAGTAATCAGGTAGACGAGCTCTATTTGCCACATCATCAGACGGAGATTTTTATAACTCATTAAGGTATAGCAAGTCCAAAGACTTGATAGACGAGGGGATATGCCACGTCATCGGACGAGCGAAATAATTTGTTGAAACAGACTTGATCTCACATATAACTAAGTAGACGGAGTTTTTAAGTAGATGAGCTCCATCTTTGAATAAATAAATGCAATCTGAATCTCTTGAATTTATTTCAAATGATTGATATTTATTTCAATAGAATATTTGTTCTTCAAATTTGTTTTATCTGCTTTAATGTTTTACCTTGTTGTAAAAGAAACATACTACCATCAAGAAATGCAAAAAGCAGAATCGTACAATGAGATACTGCAAAACGATCTGTACGATGACATCTTTATGGCTGAAAAAGCTGGATTGTACACAAAGGAGGAACAACAAATTCTCAAGCTGCAATACTCAGAGCAGCGAGCTTCCAATTTCATGCTACCTCGATAACCAAGAGTACTATTCAGCTTGCCCCAACCAAGTTGTCAGTCACAACGGATATCATGCATTAAATTCTATCTCTAAACGGGATTATTCAAAATAACCGTTGAAGAAATACAAGTGTAGAAGAAGGTCACTATAAATAGAAGACCTGAGATACTGAAGAAATACTCTTGTCGGCACAACCTTGCTAGCTCAACTTTTGCCAATCAATAATCGTTAATTCTAATATTCTTTCAAAAGCAAGAGTCTGTATTCCTTAGTTTGAATATTGTGAAAATATTCATTTGAACTTAAACTTTCATATCCTCACACATAGTGAGTTAAGAAAATCAGACGTTAAATCTCTTTGTTAGAGTTAGAGCCTGAAGAGGCTTGGTAAGAAAGAAATACTTGTAGCCTGGAGAAGTGTTGAATACTTGGTTGTATTCTATTTGGGAAATAGTGGAGAAAAACCTTCAAGTAGAAGGGACTGGGCGTAGCTCTTGGTTGGAAGAGAGTGAACCAGGATAAAACATCTTGTGTGCATCTTCTACTCCTGAACTCTTATAGCTTTATTTGTTTCTTACTAACCGAGGGGTTTTGATATTGCTTTTGTTAAAGCTTGTTAAAAAGATCTATTTTTTTGTGCTTGCTTCTGATTCTAATCTCCTTATGTGCAAAAATTGTTTTAAAGGTTGTTTTCGAAAATTATTAACAAACACAATTCAACCCCCTTCTTGTGTTTGCCTGTGTCAACTTCAAGACTCATCCTTGTGAGCTAGGAACTTAACCCATGTCCACCTAGTGTAGTCGTCTACAATGACTAGATCATATTTATTACCACTGACAGAAGCAATCCTTGTTGGACCAAAGAGATCAAGGTGTAGCAGTTTTAATGATCTATTG
This sequence comes from Sophora flavescens, assembly GCA_030762895.1. Classification (NCBI taxonomy): domain Eukaryota; kingdom Viridiplantae; phylum Streptophyta; class Magnoliopsida; order Fabales; family Fabaceae; genus Sophora; species Sophora flavescens. Next base: position 79,006,065 of record CM061068.1, read on the forward strand.
GTACTAACAACATTCTTAGATTCAAAAGAACCATTGACTTCTTTTCCCTTTTGACATGCATCACAGAGAGCATCAAATTTGTACGTAAGGTTTGGTATCCCTCTCACGAGGTTGTGCTTATTTAGCTTTGAGATTAATCTCAAGCTTGCATGACCTAGCTTTTGTGCAAAATCCATCGCTCATCTTCAATGGACACTAGACATGAGATACTTTGATTTGAGAGGTCCTCCAAGTAAATTTTATACAAATTGTTTTGCCTCTTAGCAGTGAATGAAAGTGATCCATCATTTTTCTTGACATTACACATGTTCTTATCAAAAGAAACAACATATCCACTGTCACATAATTGACTTATGCTCGGCAAATTATGTTTTAAACCATTTACCAAAAGACGATTATCAATGGAGGAAAAATGATGTTTACCAATTTTACCTATGCCAGTGATCTTCCCTTTCTGGTTTCCTCCAAATGTAACCCAGCCGCCATCATTGTGTCTAAGGTCTTGGAACATACTGTCATGTGACGTGAGCACCCACTGTCCAAGTACCAAGATTTTTGTTTCTTTCATGTTGTTAAGTAAATTAATCTGCAACAGGTATTATCTTATCTTTAGGTACCCAAATTGACTTGGGTCCTTTCTTGTTAGTTTTCACTGGACGAGAATGTTTAGCTTGCTTATTATGTATGCATCTAGACGTAACATGCCCACTTTTTCCACACACTTTGCAAAAGGTGTTGGACGGGCCTGACTTAGTTTTAGCATGCTTAGCTGGAGCTTTTGAAGCTCTATGTTGTGTATCTGGTTTTGACTTTTTGTGAGATGCTTTATGCCTGTCCATGTCATAACCAAGGCCAGATTTATCATCAGGTGACCTAGAATACCTTAATATAAGACTGATGTTATCTGAGCCACCTACAAACTTTGACAAGGTGTCTGTCAAATATGTCACATCTCGTTTTAGTTTTTCAGCTTCACAAGAAACATCAGGCTCACACTCGAGTTTGTCAGTTAGACTGACATTCTCTGATTTTAGTTTGTCATTTTCTTTTGCTAAGTTTTGTTTCTCCATGCAGACTCTATCATACTCTTTTGTTAGTTTTGTAAACTTCTTTTTGAGACTTCTATATTCGCGAGACATTATGGACGACTCATGCAACAATTCATCAAATGTATTTTGAAGAGTGGACGGGTCAGAATCCATTACCTCAGCATCAGTGTATTCACTTTCTGATGACGTGTCAGCCATGAGACAGATATTTGCCTCTTCCTCAGCTTTATCTTCCTCATCAGATGAAGACAGATCCATATCCTCCCAAGTAGCCATCAAGCCCTTCTTCTTCTTGAAGAACTTCTTTTTCTCTTTTAGATCAGGGCAATCAGCTTTGAAATGGCCAGGCTTCTTGCATTCAAAGCACAAGGGTGGGTATTTTTCATTGGAGTCTGACTTCTCCTTGGAAAACTTTTTGTTGAACTGCTTCCTCCTGAAGTTACCTTTCTTTCTCCACATGTGTTGAATCTTTCTGGAGATGAAAGATATTTCATCTTCATCCAATCCTTCATCACTAACTGAACGTCCAGCATCATCTGAAGATTCAGCAGCTTTGAGAACTTTTGATGAACTCGCTTTCTTTGCATTTAGGGCAATAGACTTTTCTTTTCTAGAGTTATCTTCTTCATTCAGTTCAAGTTCATGAACTTTGAGTGACCCAAGAAGCTCTTCCAGAGAAAGAGTATTCAGATTTTTGGCTTCCTGAATAGCAGTAACCTTAGGTTTCCATTGCTTGGATAAACTTCTCAGAGTCTTTCTAACTTGGTCTCTATTTTCATAGGTTTTTTTGAGAGATCTGAGACTGTTGGTGATAGTTTGAAATCTTCCAAACATCTGATATATTGTTTCATGGTCAGTCATTTTAAATAGTTCATACAGGTGAACCAGCATGCTTATCTTTGATTCCTTTACTTGAGATGAACCCTCATGAGCTAGGGCAAGAGTATCCCAGATTTATTTGGCAATGTTGCAGCTGTGAACCTTGTCATGTTCAGATCTAGTGATGGAACACATCAAATAATGTTTTGCTTTGAGATTGAGTTGATGGTTGACCTTTTTATATGCAGTCCAATCTGCTCTAGCATAGCAGCTTCATTTTCATATCTAGGCTCGGTATAACCATTTTCAATCAGCTCCCAGATATCTAAGCTTTGTGTATCCAAGAAGGCCATCATCCTCTTCTTCCAGTAGTCATAATTGGTTCCATCAAAGAGAGGAGGTCTGTCGATACTTGTCCTTATGCATCCATGGTTGTTGGATCATACTCCCTCAGCACTTGTTAGATGCTCAACCCTTTCGAGGTTGAGCTCTGATACCAACTGAAGTTGACACAGGCAAACACAAGAAGGGGGGTTGAATTGTGTTTGTTAATAATTTTCGAAAACAACCTTTTTCAAAACTTATTTTCTCACACAAGGAATATAAGTCAAATGCATAAACAGAAAATGATCTTTCAAAGGCTTAACAAAATCAAGTTAAAATCCCCATAGTCAGTATAAACAAATAAAACTGAATGAGTTAAGGCATTAGAAGATCCACGCAAGTGTTTTATCCTGGTTCACTCTCTTCCAACCAAGAGCTACGTCCAGTCCCTTCGACTTGAAGGATTTACTCCACTATTTATCCAAATAGATTACACCAAGTATTCAACACATCTCCAGGCTACAAGTATTCCTTTCTTACCAAGCCTCTTCAGGCTCTAACTCTAACAAAGAGGTTGTTTGCTTTTGATCGTCTAACTCACTATGTGTAAGGATATGAAAGTTTAAGATCGGTTGAATATTACAACAATATTCAAGCTAAAGAATTACAGACTTTTGCTCTTGAAAGAATAAAAGAATGAGAGCTTGTAGATTGGCAAAAGTTTAGCTCGCAAAAGTTATTCTTCAGTGGTTGAGGTCTTCTATTTATAGTGACCTTCTTCTTCACTTGAAAATCTTCAACGGTTGTTTTGGACATTCCCGTTTAGAGATGGTATTAAATGCATAATATCCATTGTAACTGATATCTTGATCATGGCCATTGTGAAATGTACTCTTGGTTATCACTTTTGCACAAAATGGAGGGTCACAGCTCTGATCAATTGCAACTTGAAAACTGTTTTTCCTCCTTTGTGAAAATTCCAGCTATTCCAGCAGTAAAGGTGACAGGGTACAGAGTGTTTTGCATTTTCTCATTGTACTATGTTTCTCTCACAAAGAAACAAGGCATTAAAACAGATAAAACAAATGGGAAGGACCAACATTCGTTTGAAATAAATATCAATCATTTGAAATAAATATTTCTTTGTGGTCAGGGTAGCATTTACTTAGCTAGACGGAGCATATGAAAACATATAACAAAAAAAGCTCGTCTACTTAAAATCTGCGTCTACACGCTCATGGGTAAAACCAAGTCTATGGACTTGCAGTTTTCTTTTCGCTCATCTACTGACGTGGCATATCCTCTCGTCTATCATCAAGTCTTTGGACTTGCTATATTTCAGTGAGTTATTTTTTATCTCCGTCTACTGACGTGGTATTTAAGCTCGTCTATTCATTGAAACTAAAGTTCCCATCTACTGAGAGTATTTTATTAACCGTCTACACAAATATATTAAAAAATATATATATTCCAAACGTTTTGAGCAGCTCGTCTACATGAGTGGACGCGGATTCATAATCTAAGTCCAAGCAGATATAAGGAAACTTGTTCAAGGTTTCCATAACTTATATATTTTGAACATTCCTGCAAGACTAGATAAAGCATGCTAGATCTCAACTAAAACTTCACCATGCAAATTTAATTCTTTTTGTTAACATCAAAACTCAGATTATTAATCCAAATCACTTTGGTTCCAACAGGACGTCGGGACGTCTCAACAACAACACTGGATGGCTGTAAAACAGATTCTGAGATACTTAAAGGGAACCATTGATACAGGTTTGAGGTATGGCAAAGATACTCAGGACTCGGGTGAAGCTCAAGGTTTTGTTGACACAGACTATGCTGGTGATCGTGATGAAAGAAGGTCTCTAACAGGATATGCATTTACTCTGGAAACACGGTGAGTTGGAAGGCATCTCTGCAACATGTTGTTGCATTATCCACCACATAAGCATAGTATATTGGCGTTACAGAAGTTGTTAAAGAAGCAATGTGGCTGAAGGGTTTGATAAATGAGTTAGGAATCTCCCAAGAAGTTATCAATGTATTCTGTGACAATGAATGTGCAATACATTTGTGTAAAAACCACTTGTTTCACGAAAGAACGAAACACATTGATATAAGGTTGTATTGGATAAGAGATATCATCTTTGATGGAAAGGTTCAGATTCTAAAAATTCATACATCAGATAATCCAGTCGATTACATCACCAAGGATAGCAAGCTTGTTCTTCAATTTGTCAGAGTCGATGTTCAATGTGCCAAGGTGGAGATTGTTGCTGATGTGGCATTTAGTTTATATTTCAGTTAATTATCTGTTTCTAACTTCTGTAACTAATTTCAATTATATAGTATGTAAACTCCTTCTATATGCTGAGGTATAAAGTATTATAAAAGGAGTAGTAGGATTCAGAAATAAAAAACTGAGTGAGAATAATGTGTATAAGCTTGAGAGAGAATTACTGAAAAGAGGGTTTCTTGGTTGTAATTGGAGATCGAGGGAAATCACATGTATTCTGATACAAAGAAGAGAGTGAATCTGAATAGATTGGACTCAAGCATTGCTTAGTCCCGGAGACGTAAGCTGTTCTTGGCCGAACTCCGTCATCAATTCTTAGTGTGATTTGCTTCTCTTTTACTCCTTTACTTTCTACAATTTAATTGTTACAAGTGCTGGTCTATTTTTCTGCATATTGTGGTGTTTTATGTTTGTTTTGAAGGGTCTTTGGGCAACAATATTTTTATGCAAACTTTTGGATATTATTAACCGTATTTTATAATATTTATACTTACTTTTTGAGCTTTTATATCATTATTATAAATGGAAACAACACAATAATTATATAAATATTACTTCCTAGCCGGTGGGTCGTCCATGACCATGGGGGGCACGGTTAAGGGTGATGTCTATGTTAGAAAAGTTAGTGGTGATCAATGGAGTAAAGTTGTGTTATGGTACAAATCACTGCCTTGTAAGCGACTTTTGGAAGACTTTTGATATAATATGAATATTCAATTGCTTTTTTAACAATAATATATGAGTTCTATTTTATTTAGCAAATATATATATATATATATATATATATATATATATATATATATATATATATATATGAGGCTTTTGGACTTACACACTCCATGTAAAAAACAATGTAATTTACACAATTCAATTCAATAGAGACAAAGTAACAAAGAGTATCTACAATTCAAAAAAGGTTTGTTGTGTATTTTGATTCGGTCGATCTTGGTTCAATTGATATAATTGGTTTAGTCAATCTTCTCAACTAAATTCGGCAAAACCACGTTCAACTATTTAAGTTTATCATCTTTTTTAAATAGTTGGACTGTATATATATAACTAACAAGGCTCATTTCATGCATTTGAAGCTCAATACCCACAACCAACTGTCTTGGCTATTCACTCTCTCATCTAACTTGATCGATCGATCGTTTGTCAGCTAACTCCTTATCAATTAATCAACTATTGACAATTTTTTGTATTAACAATATATAGTACTTTTTTTTTGGACATGTTATATGTAGTATGTTTCATATATGTAATTCCTATATATGATCTCTTCGATGAAAAGTGTGTATTTATTGGTACGGTGCTACAATATTGTTACAGTAACTTTTTCTTTTTCTTCAAAAAGAAAACATCTTCAATACTATTGGATCGTGTTTTCTTTTTCTTCCATTAATTTTGTTTATTTTATAATCAATAAAATTATGGGTTTTCTTCCTTTATTTTAAATTTTTAATATCTCTTTTCTTCATAGAGGCAATATGTTTCCCAGGTTCATTAAAAATATACTCTTTTATTTATTTTATCCTTTAAATTATATTATAGACTTGTTTTATATTGCTTTGTTTGAGAGATGGCATGTTATAAGTTTATGACGCTTGCCCCAATTTAAAAGCTTAAGGTTGCGTTTGATTAGACAGCACAAAAATTTTTGTCCTCTGTTTGATTTGACTAGTAATCTGGGGACATGACAAAAAAGGGGTGAGGAATGGGACAAAAACCCAAAATTTTGTCCCCTACCAAACCATGGGACAACTCTCACTCTCTCTCTATCTCTTTCTCAAAAAAGATAAAATTATCCTTATATCTCCCCCTCCCCTCCTTCTCCCTCCGTCTCTCCTTCTCTCCCTCCCCCTTCTCTCTCCCTCAAATATTTTCAAAGACGTGTATACACACACACACATATATATATATATATATATATATATATATATTGATAGAACGTTAACAGTATAAAACATATATTAATAATATATATAATATTATTATGGTAGTAATAATATATTATCATATATATTGTATATTATAAAATATATTATATATTGTCTAATTCTTACATATATTAATAATATTATATATTATATATTAATATATAATAATATATATTACAAAGGGTATCATACTAAAATTAATACTATTTTACTTGTGTTGTCCATTATCTATCAAACGATATACATGACAAAAAGTTATCATGTGACTCAAGGGGTTGTACTGTGTTGTCCTGCTTGTCCTGTGCATTAATACGTATCAAACGCATCCTAAGACTGGTTGAAGTGCCAAAGATCCTACCTTTTGAGGTGAAAGTTGTTTATACAATTTGCAGTTACAATAATTTTGGTTGATCTATATGAATTTATATAGTCTCACTTAAGGTTTTACTTGCTAAACTCTCATGTGGCCTTTGTCAAAATGTTATTTGTATATGAAGTATGTTTCTTTCATGGACTCTTGACTTCCATATTGTTTAGTAGCAAATATAATGATTGGGACCACCTTCAACTTCATTGATCCCAAGAATCTAGGGAAATGGTTGCATAGCTTAAACTGCTTTTGACTTGGTGAGCTCTATGCCATTTCATTTTATGAATATGACTGAAGCCTATCTCGCAGCCACGTTCAGTTTGATTATGTTTTAGCTAAGCTAAAACCTGGCTCGACTTCTGCTTCACAACTACCTATATCATCTCAACAGTTGCATTCAACTCATCTTAGTTTAGCTTATCTTGGTTCAGTCAATCTTCGTTCGATTGATCTAATTGGTTTAGTCGATCTTCTCAACTAAATTCGATAAACCACATTCAGCTATTTAAGTTTATCATCTTTTTTTTAAACAGCTAGCGAATATATCTATAACTAATAAGGCTATTTCATGCATTTGAAGCTCAATACCCACTAACCAATTGTCTTGGCTATTCACTCTCTCATCTGACTTGATCAGTCAGTCGTTTGTCAGGTAACTCCTTATCAATTAATCAATTAATCAACTATTGACAATTTTTTGTATTAACAATATATAGTACTTTTTTTGGACACGTTATATGTAGTATGTTTCTTATTTGTAGTACCTATATATGGTCTTGTTGTGCAAAATGTGCAATGTGCAAGTATACATAGTCAAACAAGTAATATAATGATAAAAGATCATCCCACGAGGATTGTAGGGTAATTTCTAAAGCTTTAAAGTGGTTAATCAAGTTAGGAAACTGTTGGGTGCAAATAATTTCATAAGACAAGTAGCAGAAGTAATTGGAATATTTTGATTTTTAGTAAATTATAGATGACTGAATAAACGTAAAATTAAGTGAATTGTAAGGTGTGTGATTGTTTAATGGAGATTAGCTAGGAATAGAATCACTAATAAATCCTGTGATGTCAAACATGCTCTCAAATGTTGTAGCAATGGTTCCAGAGAATAAAAGTTGATGTATTTTCCAACACTTTTTAAGACAAGTTTCATTAAATGTTCCTTATTCCTAAGCCCAAATTAATTATGCTTATCTGCAATTAAATTGTCTCTGCTAACCTATGAGCTTGAATGAATATTCCTATTCTATTCAAGGTAAATTAATTTTCTAATTAAAATACTCAACTCATATTAACTCAAGGATTCCACTTAATAATGTTTTCCAACATTAATAAACTTGGGCTTTTAAATAAGTTGTTCACTCTCATTTTCCAGCACTTAATCATGCAAAACACTTGGTTAAATTACTGCAAACAAACATCACATATTCTTCATCACATTCATTATAAGATCATCACATTCCTAGCTCAAGAAATTTAGCTCATGAAGGAAATGAAAATGAATAAAAACATATTATAAAATAAGGTAAATGATAGATCCATTACAAGCTGGAAGTTTCACTAAAAGAGAAGGTTAAAAGCTAAAGACTAGGTCACCACGCCTTTCCAAGTTTGGCTCCCAATTCTCCCTGCTTCCTCTTTTCCCTTCTTGGCTAAGCTTCAAAAATGGCTTGTAATTTGGGGTAAACTAAGAGTCTGAAAAAAACAAGTTTGCCTCTGGCTGTGTGCACAATTGACCTTTTATACTGATTCCCCTTAGGGTAAAAACCCTTCACTCGTATGGTGCTGATTCTAAGGGGACCAAAAAGTGATAATAAGACAAAACATGTCCCCTTGGGCCCTAAAAAGGAATATATCCATTACTTAATCCCTAGCCCAAATATAAAGGTACAGAGGGCACACAAATTGTCCTAATACAACCCACACGATTGGTATATCAGTGCCTTGGGTCCACTTCTTCAAAAAAATCATCTTGAATTAACTTGACTCTCTTGTGGTTGACTTCTAGACTTCATTCTAAGTTGCAGGTAGAGGCGGAAAAATAGGCCGGCCCAACCGGGCCAGGCCGAATTAGCCCAATAAACTATAGGGATTGGGCATTAAAATTTGAGCCCATTTTAATTCTGGGCCTTTTTGTCCCTACACGTTGAAGCCCAAACCCGTACCGAGCTAGCCCGCATCGGGCTCGGGTAGTCCGCTCACTTTTATATATTTTAATTTTATTAACTAAAAAAATTAAAATATGAATAAAAAACCATAGGCCCGAAACGCATGTTGAATCAGAATTTCAATTTCTAATAGATATCGTACAATAACATGAGTACTTCACTACTTCCATTTCATGTTGGTATGACAATGCAGAGAAATTAGTTTTACACTATTTTTTGGACATGATTAAATGTTTAATGTATAACTAACATATATAACAATGCCTCAAAAAAACATATATAAGAGTCATCGTAATGTGCATTCATATTATTGTGAGTAACTAGAATTCGGTTTTAAGGTTTCTTTTTTTAATATGGATTTATCAATTTCAAGTTTTGAAGAGGAAGAAAATAAAGAGAAGAGTAAATTTGACATATTTGAATAAGTTTAATTTACATACCTTCTTCGTGTAAGTTTATCAAACTAATTTTGAAATGTCATATTTTTACGCCTAAAGAAATGGGTCCTAAAACTCGTCCAGTTGTAAGGTTAGGCAGAAGTATGTGTGCAATTGCCCCTTCAATTTTTTTCCCAGGTTTCAACCTTTTATTTCTTTCTTGTTTTTTAATCAGGTTACAAGGTAGCGTCTAACGAATCTGCCTCCCACTTCTTACTTACCATTATCGGTCACTGGATGCGATAAACATTAATTTATATGCAATGGATCATTAGCCTTGATTGATAGAAAAAATACACAATTTTTTGTGGGAAAAAAAATTACGGGCCAGCTCGAATAAGCCTGCAGCCCGTATAGGGCTGGGCTTGGACACCTATTTTACAGCCCATATTGATTTCAGGCTTTTTGGCCCTGCCCTATAAAGCCCAAGCCCGCATCGGGCTAGCCCGCGGCGGACCGGGTAGCCCGTTTTGCCACCTCTAAATGCAGCACTCTGAAGCATTGATATCAGCTCTGCTAAATCTTTAAGCTCCTGTTTATATCACCCAGCTCAAAAAAAAAACCATTAAACATGCAATTGCCAGACTCTATACTACTTATAATATATCATGCAATTTAATTAACTTTAAACACTAAATCTATTCTAAATTATTCCTCGTTAACTAGATTAAAAGCATAAAATAGGCTAAATAACCTTTATTTCTAAAGGCTATCATGTCTCATCGATGAAAAATGTGTATTTATTGGTAGGCATCATTGATATTATATAACATCGATATTTCTAACCGGTACAACTTTGTATATGTTAAAAAATCAAAAAATAGAAATGTTGCATTGAAAAAAGTAACTTTAAACTTTTAATGAATTGAATTCAGAACTTTTAACACAATATTTCTATTTTTTTCTTAATATATATAAGGTTGCATACGTTAGAAAAATTGTTATATATCAGTAATAATAATGATCAAAATTATACACAATCCCATAAATTTCTAATATTTAATTAAAGTTGATTTTTTTTTTAAACAATTAAAGTTGATGTTCTACCATATAATTTTGGAATATAAAATGTTAGGCATGAATCATATCCAAAAAAAAAATTATTTGTTAGGCATGAAATTTTTATGTACTTATACTGTACAAGTTTGATTGGTCCTTGACACAGTCGATACATGAAATTTTATTTCTAGCGTTGTCCAAAGAAGCAAGACCAAGCCGTCCAAGCTTATATGTTTCTTTTTTCTTTTTCTTTTTTTTTTGATTAAAGTATATGTTTCTTACGGGTGTTCGCGGATTGGAATGGATTGATTTTGAGTTAAAAAATCATTCAATCCAATGATCAAAACAACATGCGATTTGGATTGGATCGGTTTGCTTCCTTGAAAAAATCCGATCCAATCCAATCCAATCAAATACGGTTTGGATTAGATTGGATAATTCGGTTTTTGTCATTTTTTTTATGACAAGTGTCCTTTCTACTATTTAATAGTGAACAAAAAATAATCTTCATTTATGGGAGTTAGTTTAGGGTGTCAATACTTATTTTAATCTCTCTATATGTTAGAACAGTAGAACCTTTATGAAAGGCATCACTCATTTATTCATTATTAACCATTATTTGATTTCACGACGAGTGAGGAAAATACTAGAGAATTCCTGACAAATTTTAATTTGGGAGTTTCAGAAAAAAAAAATTATTGATATTTTTAACACATTCTTTTAAGTTAAATATTCTTTTATGCTAATATCTATATCCACTCTTACTTATCCTATTTTTTCCTTGAATCGGCTACAAAAAATGTAGCTAAGTATTTTTCAAATTTATTTAATTGGTTTCCTATTTTTCATATTTACTTAATCAAGTATATATATGTTATGCGTCAAAATTTTTAACAAAATATAAATTCAAGACATTAATATTTATTCGAAATAGTCTCATATATTTCATTCCAACAAAAATATTAAAGAGAATGAGGGATATAAAAGTATGAAAAATGATGACTAAGTATGAGTAATACTATCTTGTAAAAAAAGTATGAGTAATACTATAATTTCAAAAATAATAGTATATGTATATAGTTGTTTGGTTTGGATTGGATTTCACCTGGGGATCCAAAATCCGATCTAATCTAATGAAAAAAAGTGGTTTTTTTGATTTTCAATTTTTTCGATTTTCGATTTTTTCGATACGATTTTGATGGTTTGAATTAGTTGACAAACATCCATAATGTTTCTTATCATTTCATTGCTTTTATTTTCAAATTTCACGCGTATATGTTTCTTGACACGATGATTATTAGTTCGGAGTAAGACATCGAGAGAAGCATTAATTTGGTTGGTGAAGTAGAAAGTTGTGTCCAGCTGTCCTTTGACCCAAACAAAATCTGAATACTAACGTTTGTTGTTTGTACTGTTTTATTCTCAGGCAAGTTATATCATTATAAATCATATTTTTGAGAATATTTTTTTCTTATCTTCATATTTGAAAATAGAATTTTTCCCATTATAACTGAAATAACTTTTTAAAACTTATATTAAACATATGAAATTTTTATTCTCATACAAACATTCTCGAAAATATATTTTTATAAAACTTATATCAAAGCTGCTTAAACTATTAGTAACCCATGCTATTAATTAAGGTAATAATTAAGAAATTTAAAATATTATTATTTTCATTTTTTGGTAGACAAAAAGGTAAATACAAATTTATATTAAAGGGTGATATATGTAATATATTAATAATTTAGTTTAATTTCTATACACTGAAAAAAAAAAAAAAACATAGACATTCAATAATGTCTTGACATCTCTTTACCATTGTTATTTTTCTATTTATTTATTAAAATAAAAGCATACATATCAAAATATTATTAAACATCAGTGTACCGCATGCCACTTTTAACCTTAATAATTTTAAAATTATATTTTTTAATAAAAAATTCCCATCTTATAACCAGCGAGATGCACTCAAACTTTTACATGAGTGGCGTTAAACAGTATTATATATTGCATATAAAAATTAAAATTAAAATATTATACACAAATATAAAATTAAAATGTGGTTTGAGCTTCAATTTCATTTGTTCAAATAACTGATTTCATAATAAGCTGTCCATTAACTCCGGTAAAAGTATAGACGAAGGGGTAATAATATTGTATTTAATTGAAATGCATTATATATATATATATATACACTGATGTACATTCACACAATTTCTAGAAGGTGGATGTTAGCAAGCTTTACATTCGGGTGTATTTTTTATTTTTTTTTAGTTATAACTTATTAATGTACTCGTTCTAAAAAATGGATGAGTGTACGTTAGCAAACCCTATGATGATTTGTTTACATACACCCACATATTTGTTAGAATGAGTACGTTAGTAAGTACACATTTGGGTGTATTTTTCATTTTTTTAGTTATAGTTTGCTAACGTATACCTTCTAAAAAATGGATGGATGTACATAAATAGATCCATTTAGTTATAGCTTGCTAACGTACATCTTCTAAAATATATATATTTGAAGGAATTGTGAATATATTTTTATAATATTAATCAATAATATATATCATTGAGAATAATGTGTATTCATTAATAGTGTAAAAAAAATAGTGTATCAAATTAAAATCAGTAATGTTTGTACGTCAAAATCTGCATATTGTATAATTTCTTTTTTACTTTACTTTGAGTTGTGATATTCTAATAACTGATTTTGACAACTTCATATGGGAGAATCGTGTTTATATGATAATATTTTTCAAGGTTTATAAAATCGGATCGACCATTGAACTGATAAAGGCAGCGGTTCGAGGTTCAATGGTCCAATCGAGGTTGAATCATGGTTGAACCGATTATAATTAAATAATATTATTTTAATTCTTAATATAATATTTATAACAATATTAAACAAAAAAACAACATAACAAATAAAATTATTAAGCACAAATTTTTTTATTTTGAAATTAAACTAAATAAATATAAAGATATATGTTAAAATCATTTTCATAAGGAAAACCAACCCAAAATCTACAACCAGCTCACATATGTTAGAAAACAAAAGAATTGGGTTTTGGCTAGGATAACCCAAATCCTTTTATACTAATTTTTTTTGGAAACCGGTTCAGGCCGGTCCACGACCGGTTATGACCGGTTTACCGGTTTTGAACCGGTTCGACGGTTCTGAGACCGATTTTAAGCAAGCCCGGTTCCGAGGGCCAACCGAACCGGCCTAGGTCCCGGGTCTCGGTTAAACCGGTCGGACTGGTCGGTCCGATTTTGTAAACCCTGGTATTTTTGTAATTTTGTATTTTTTAAAAATATTTCTCATTGTTCTATTCATGATTCTATTTTAGTAATTATTACTTTTATTAATTTTATTTCTCTATGATACTCTCTGCAATCACAATATTCCCAGTGATAGTTCATATGTCTATTACATACATCTATAGTTTCAGCTTTTAATTCTTATACTAAATTTTCTAAATAATTTTGATTAATTAAATCTAACATGCTTAACTTATATACAAATTTTTCTATATTTTGATAGTCCATATTTCTTTTTCTTCTTACTTAGTTATGATACCAACCAAAATGGTACCAGCCTATTAATTTCGGGAAAAAAAAATTTATTCATACTTTTAGGGTAGTAATTTATAAATAATATTTAGGATCACTAAATAATTCATACCCATATTCATACATAAACATGTTTATAGATTCATCTATTTCTAATAATTCTTTATATATCCATTTACGTTCTTCTTTACAATATGCCAGTTGGATTCTTCGTTGTATTTGATTTAGATAAAAAATTTCTTGTCAATATTGATACCTTGATTTATTAATTATCATTTGTTTACAGTCTTTTGATAATTTCATGACTAGTATACTTAATATTTCTTTATCCATTATTCTGAATATCAGTATCCATCATCAGAATATATTTGTTCTTCAATAAATTCCATTTCTTCTAAATATTCAAATCCAATATCTATATCCATGTTATGTAAATAGAATTCTTCCTGCCAAAAATCGTTCTTTTATCTTTTTTTTATTATAATTTGTTTACACTAAAATGGAAGGTTTAATTGAAATACACTTATTATTTCTTTACATGTCTGTTTATTTAGATCCATTCTTATTTCAATCACTGTCTTCAAAAGGTGGAGTCTCAATTCTAAAGTAATTAGTAGGTTTTGATAAGGAGCTTGAGGATCCAAATCTCCATTTATTTCTTATAGGTTCTATATATTATATCCCTTCTTCAAAACGTTTCCTTATTTTTCTTTCACTGTTTTGTAATCTAATTAATTCATCTTCCTTTCTTGTAATTTGTTTTTCAACTAAATTCCTATCTCTGTTTTCTGGATTTTTTTTAGATAATAATTTATAACTCACTAAGATCTTTAATATCTGATTTAATTTTTTTCTTTCTTTGAATTAAATTCTTTACTTAATCGTCTTAGTTCTTCAGTTGTTTTGCTCATATTTTGTTTTTTAAATATAAAGATAAATAAGTTTTTGATCTCTGAAAAATTCTCAATTTTTTGTTTTAGTCCTCGTACTATTTTTTTATAGGTTTGCATCCTCACATTGTTTAAAGTTAAGGAAACGGTCCCCACCATCAACCTGACTCCGTTTTTTGCTGATGTGACTAACGGAAGCCACATCAACATCGCCACATGTGTGTCACATCATCTCCACATAGGTAAATATATTATTTTTTAATCCACGTGTAATTTAAAAAAAAAATTATTTCGTTTTTAAATAATTTTTTATTATTAAATTTTATTTATTTCGTTTTAAAAAAAAATATCTGGATTTAAAAACCCTCTTCCTTACACTTTCATCTTCTTCCCTTCCTCCCCATTCTCCATTTTGCACTCTCTTCTTTAACTCCCTTTTCTGGTTCAAACTAAAACACCCAACCCACTCATTTTCTTCTTCAAGCAGCAGACTTCTACCCATACAGCCGCCGCTCCTTCAGTTCCTCCGCCACCGTATCACCGCCTTGCGCAGCGCCTTGTATCCCGTCGTTCCGGCCATCTCGCAGCACCGTCATCCGCGCCCTGTTGTCCACGCGCCGCCAGCAGGTATAGACACCTTACTGCAAAACAAAAACAAACGAAGGAAACAAGGTCCCTTCCCCTTAATCAGTGCGCGCGAGACGGAGAGAGGAGCAGAGGCGGCCAACGGCGGACTTGGGAGGGCGACGCGGCTGAGCAGGTCTGGGCTTTCGTTCTCGAGGGAGACGGTGACGGAGACGAGATCCGGATCCGGATGCGGCTGACGCTGGCGGCGCGTGGACATCAGCGCGCGGATACGGTGGCGGAGCGGCGGCTGTATGGGTAGGAGTCTGCTGCTTGAAGAAGAAAATGAGTGGGTTGGGTGTTTTAGTTTGAACCAGAAAAGGGAGTTAAAGAAGAGAGTGCAAAATGGAGAATGGGGAGGAAGGGAAGAAGATGAAAGTGTAAGGAAGAAGGGTTTGTTGCCTCTGAGAATTTTTTTAACTTGGCCAGCGAGTGATTCATCTCCCCCCTATTCTGACTCCAGAAATTTATTTTTTTTTCAAACGAAATAAATAAAATAATAAAAATTTATTTAAAAACGAAATAAAAAATTAGGTGCCTATGACGTGGTACACATGTGGAGATGCTGACATAGCCTTCGTTAGCCAAGTCAGCAGAAAACAGAGACAGGTTGACGGTGGGATCATTTCCTTAACTTTGAACAATGTCGGAATGCAGCCCTATAAAAAAACAGTACGAGTACTAAAACCAAAAATTGGGAACTTTTCAGTGACCAAAAACTTATTTAAGCTTTTAATAATATCATTTTCTTCATTAGTTCTTTTTTGTTCTAGAGGAATAATTGGTTTTGGAATTGATTCTATTTCAAGATTTTTTGGTCTACTTGTAAAAGTTTCTAATTCTGTTATTTCGTTTTTCTTTGGATAATAAATTTATCCCATGTCTTCAAATAATCTTGGGATGTCTATTCGATCATTATTTGTAAAAGTAATACTATGGTGCCAATTTGTTAATGCATAATTTACGCAATAGGTTATAGAAAATATTTTATCTTCTAGTTTCATTAAGTTTTCTATTAAAAATTTGTGCTCAAGGGTTAGTGCTTGATTTAGTCTTTGAGTATTTAATGGCATTCCTATATTTGGTCTGATTTCAAACTTTAATTTTACATAGGCTAGATTTCCTTCTATCACTCATAGTATTTTATCTTTTGGATCATTTATTCTATTATCTTTTGGGGGTTGGTGGGTGGGCATGGGCGTGGGTGTGTGGGTGATTCATTCATTATTTTTTCCATAATAGATTATGTTTTCTTTTTGATTAAATTTTCTTAGTGTGTTCATGAATCTTTCTTTCTTTCCTACCATATTTGCAGTTTCTACTAAATCTAGATCCTCTTTCTATATTTTTCTAAATAATCTTGGATTAATTAAGATGCTTCATTTATAATTTCCATCTTCTTCAGAAATTTGCAAGTGCTCTATTTCACTAGTTTCGATTTTTTCTATTTCAGACATTATTTTTCATGAACAAAACCTAGTTTTAAGAATAGCGACTTAGTAATCATACTTGTTCTTTGATTTTTGGAGATTATTTGCTTCTGCCCACTGCTGCTTCCGTTGTTTGCTTCTTGATCTTTGCTTTGTATAGAGTAATTCAACATGATAATTTAGAGAAAGAGTAGTTTTATTTAATAATTGGTTATTTTACATGAAGGGGGTTGGATGAGCACTCAATCATCCGAGCTATACCACAAAGGTGTAGCAGACTACTCTCAGAGAGAGACTTCACACAAGTGAGAATTGAAACTAAATTCTGAGTTCTGGTTTGCCTCAGCATAAGAGGTCTTATTTATAGCCTAAGCACACAAGTTTATTTACAAAAATATCCTTGAAAACATATAATTGCTTCTAGTTCAATAATTCGACTGACGACGTCAGAGCTTATGTCATTGTTCAATAATTCTGCTTGATGATGTCGGTGCTTATGTCATTCTTCAATTATTGCTTCATCAGAGTCCTTATCTTCATCCTGATTCTTGCTAGTGTTTTTTGTCATTATCTGTCTTTTTGTACATCTTTCACATTTATGATTTCTGCTTTCTTTAATTAGTATACACAGCTGGCTCAAGACAGCTGGTCTGTAATTCATTGCCGGTCCTTCCAATGCATAGAATGAGAATTCAAAATCTATACTAATATAAAAGTTGGAGAGTCATTGTTACTGTACATACACGTGTCAGCGTCGGGATTTTTTGATATATTTTTTAAAAAATTTGTTTTAAATTATTTTTTTTCTTTTTAATTTTTTTACGTTTATTTTTTAAAAAAATTTATTTTTAAATTTTGTTTTACTTTTTCTGTTTATTTCAAAAAATATATAATTTTTTTTCACGTTTTCCTTATTTTTTTTTAAAAAAATCCTGATAATTTTTTTTTTGCAAATACTTTTTTTTTTTGAATTTATTTGTATACACTAACAGCGTAATTTTTTTATATTGTCAATCAATTATAAATTGGCAAATAGTAAAAGTAGAGTTGTCATGTTCTTGATGTTTTAATTTTTATATACTTACATTTTAATGTATATATAATTTAATAGTTTAAAATTTCAATTTATATATATATATTAATATTTTCCGGTTCGAAACAAATCAAACCAAACCAATTTTAATTGGTTCGGATATTGTTATTGACTTTGTAAAGTTTATAACTTTTTTTTTTTGTTTTTAAATTTTTTAGCCAGAAAATGTAGCAAAACTATCGTGTTGTTTGAAAAAGTTTATGGTCGTAAGACTCGATCCAATAATTCGATGAATTTGAAAATCCGAACCAACCAATTAAATTGGTTCGTTTTATTTCTTTTTTGTGCACGGCTCCGAATTGAACCAAACCCAATGGTCATTAATTCTGTTATTTTGGAACCGAACCAACTACTATATTTTAATATTCAATATGTATATCACTTTATCAACTAACAACTTTTCATCTACTGTTCCTATAATAGTAGAAGGAGTTGTCAACCGATGGATTATTTTGGATTATTTAAATTCATTTATTTATTTTTTAAACATATATTCTTTCTATTATTTTTTTTTAAATTCTTTTCCCGAATTAGTTTTTTTCTAATTTAATTTTTTTAAAATGTTTATTTTTACAATTGACATTTTTAAAATATTTTTTTTTCTAAATAATTTTATTTTTCTAATTTTTTTGAATTTTTTTCTAATTATTTTTTTCCTAATTTACTTTTTTTATAATGTTTTTAAATATATTTTTTCCTAAATAATTTTTAATATTTTTTTAAATATATTTTTCTTTCTATTTATTTTAAATTTTATTTTACAATTAATTTTATTTTTCAAAATTTTTAAACTATTTTTTCCTAATTATTTTTTTAAAATATTTTTTCATAATTTTGTTTTCTAATTATTTTTCGAATTGATTTTTTTCTAATTTACTTTTTTAGTTTTCCTTTTAAATATTATTTTATAATTAATTTTATTTCTAATTTTGTAAATATTTATTTTCTAAATTACAAAAATAAGAAAATTATAAAATTATAAAATTATAAAAAAAATTTAAAATAATCAGGAAAAAATATATTTAAAAATTTTATAACAATAAATTATAAAGATAAATATTTTTTAAAAAATTGTCAATTTTGTTTTTCTTAATTTTTTTAAATATTTTTATTTTCAAATTACCTAATTTTTCTTATTTTATTTTTTAAATAATTCTTTTCTAAATTTTTATAAATTTTTTATAAATACTTTTTTTTCCTAAATTTTTTTAAATAATTTTTTCCTAATTTTTTTTGCTAATATTTTTTAACTATATTTTTTTCTATTTTTTTTTCTATTTTTTTTGTTAATACTTTTCTTTAAAGCTACGTCCTTGCCTTTGTTTTTTATATTTTAAATAATAAATCTGTAAATACACTAATTCATAAGGGGAAATTCTGATTTTAGTGTAGCAAAATAGTGTAAGTCTCATGTTAAGTTATGGAATATTTTTTTTATTATTTTATTTATTTTCTAAAATTTATATATTTTTTGTTTTAAAATATTTACAAACCGGTAAAGATACATTGTTTTGGGAGTCAAACACGGCAATCTCTGTATTAACATAAATAGAGGCAGAGCTATTCATATTTTGCATTTTTTTTTGCTACATGCTTGCCTTTGTTTTTTCTATTTTAAATAATAAATCTATATCTATACTAATTAATAAGTGGAAATGTTGGTTTTATTGTAAAACAATGGTGCAAGCCACATGTCAAGTGATGAATTTTTTTTTTCTAAAATTTATATATATAAAAAAATATTTACAAACCAGTAAAGACACAATGTTTTGGGAGTCAAACACGACAATCTCTGAATTGACATAAATAGTGGCAGAGCTATTTATATTTTCTAATATATTTTTTTCTACATCCTTGTATTTGTTTTTTCTATTTTAAATAATAAATCTATATTTATACTAATTAATAAGAGGAATTACTAATTTTCTAATAAAGGGACACGTGTCAGCACGACATGATTTAAGAGGATTAGTTGATCATTAGTAATAATCAAATAGGAACACTTAACACATAGTGTTACATTACATATTGTAATATCATTTTAAAATAAAAATAATATTCAATTCTTTGCACTCAAATTATAGATACTTTTTATTATTTTATTTTTTTTAAATAATTTTTTTCTAATTATTTTAAATAGCTTTTTATACATACTTTTTATCCTAATTTTTTTAAATAATTTTTTCCTAATTACTTTTTTTCCTTTTTTTTTTTTGCTAATATTTTTTTAAATATATTTTTTTATACATTTTTTTTCTAATTTTTTTTTGCTAATACTTTTTTAAATGTACATCATTGCCTTTGTTTTTTCTATTTTAAATAATAAATCTATAAATATACTAATTGATAAGGGGAAATTCTGATTTTAGTGTATCACAATAGTGTAAGCCACATGTTTAGTTATGAAATATTTTTATTATTATTTTATTTATTTTCTAAAATTTATATATTTTTTGTTTTAAAATATTTACAAACCAGTAAATGTACCTTGTTTTGGGAGTCAAACACGTCAATCTCTGTATTAACATAAATAGAGGCAAAGCTATTCATATTTTGTATTTTTATTTTTTTGCTACATCCTTGCCTTTGTATTTTCTATTTTAAATAATAAATATATATCTATACTAATTAATAAGGGAAAATGCTGATTTTAGTGTAGTACAATGGTGCGAGCCACATGTCAAGTGATGAAATTTTATTTTTATTTTTTTTTTCTAAAATTTATATATTTTTTTGTTTTAAAATATTTACAAACCGATAAAGGTACAATGTTTTGGGAGTCAAACATGACAATCTCTGAATTGACATAAATAGAGTCAGAGTTATTCATATTTTCTAATATATTTTTTCCTACATCATTGCCTTTGCTTTTTCTTTTTTAAATAATAAATCAATAACTATACTAATTAATAAGGGGAAATGCTGATTTTCTAATAAATGGACACGTGTCAGCACCACATGATTTAAGAGATTAGTTGATCATTAGTAATAATCAAAGAGGAACACTTAACACATAGTGTTACATTACGTATTGTAATATCATTTTAAAATAAAAATAATATTCAATTCTTGGCACTCAAATTATAGATAAAATTGTTTCAAGATTTTTGCTAATCACTTCTGTCTATAAATAAAAAGACATGGAGATGAATGAGTACCACCATTATGGGTAGGAAGGAGATATTGAAAGCAAAGTATGAAATAAGTAAAGAAAATGTTTGACATAATGGACTTAATTTGGGATAAAGAAAAAAAAGTTTGGTACATATAGAGGCACAATTAAGTTATTAATGATAACAATACTATCAATAATAATAGTAATTGATGATCCGTGCATCGCACAGGTACAAAAATACTAGTTTGTTATGATAGTTAAATCCTTTTCCTTTATTGCTTTTCCGAGAGTTTTGCTTATTAACAAGGTATTTGGTCCTTTGTATAAAGTTTTGACAAAGGAATTTCGTCTTATTACTTGACAATGCCCTTAGATGCTTCCCGGTTGGTTAGCAATAATTGTGGACATTTCATATTCATCATATGCAATACCCTTTGCTTCATCGATTAACGGGAAATTATTATTGCTTATGCCTATCTAGGCAAAGTGCTTGACTGATTGTTTTGCTTTAAAGTTTGGATAAGCTGAGTAGAACTTTAAATAAATAGTTATTTCTCCTGCTACATTCTTCTTATATAGTTGGACTGCTTCTTTGAAGTGATATGGAAACAAATTAATTTCTTCGAGATTCTTGCTTAAGTAAAGACACTCAGTTAGTCTGAATTGGAACATATTGAATGCCAGAGCAGGAGTTGCTCTTGGAGTGACTATTTATTTGATTCCATAGATTCTTCTATCAAACATGTAAAAATAGTTGATTTTTTACTTTTCAGTCCAATTAGTTAATCTTCCGAAGTTTTCATAGAATTTTTCTTTAGAAAATTGAACTAATAATTCATGATCCTTTCTGGTAATTATTGGATAATTATCTAAGGAGGAAGGAACTCTCCCTAGAATCTTCATTGGAGTTTTTGTTTTTGTTTTTATTAATTATGTTGTTTCCGAGTAAGTTCTCGAACCAAGATAAACTTCTTTACCTTTTCTTGCTTTTTCTGCTTTCTCTCTTTCTTGGAAATTCTTCAGAGCTTTTTCCGCTTCTTCATTGGTTGGAATGATTGACGATGAACTCCTGATATTCCTTGACAATGGAGAACTGCTTTGTATCAATCATCATATATTCCGGGCATTGGTCCATTAAAGAAGGCATACCATTTGCTTGTTTCTTTTCGAGCTTCTTCTTTGACTGCTTTTGGAATCATTTCTTCTAAAAGTTCTTCTGCTTGCATATGAAGTTCTAGTACTTTTAAATCTGCTTTGGTTTATTCTACCTCTGCTTTAGCTCTTTCTATTTCTTTTAATTTCTAGTTTTCCAAGGCCTTCTTGAGTTGGTATTTACTTCTTAGTAATTTTGTCGTGCCATGCTCCATCCTCTGGATAAAATATCTTCAAATACATTCTTTTCTCCTTTAATATGAGAAATTGAATAATTATATTCAAATAACTTCATTTGTCATCGGATTAATCTTCCTTGTTTATAAGTTCATTTATGATTAATATTTTTAAAACCTGCAACATAAGTAGAATAAGTTCGAACAATAAATTCTTTATTTAGTACATAGATCTGATGTTTCTCCAACATTCGGATTAGTGCTAGAGTTTCTTTTTCATGTGTTGGATAATTAATTTAACTATCTGAAAAAGTTCCACATGCTTATCGGCATAGTAATTATTTCTTTTGCCTTGGGGGCTTTGCTTTCATAACTCCTCCCCAACATTCGTTAGATGCATCGATTTCTATAACAATTTAGATCATCATCTGATGGATGATATAGCTTAGGAAGATTCTGGCATATTAATTTCATTTTTTCAATAATTGCTTCATCTTCATTGGTCAATGACCAAAGCATCCTTCTTTAATTTTTGTTGAAGTGCCTTCCTTTTAGATGCAAGATTTTTTATAAAACCTTCACTTGAAATATATGTTAGTAGCCCAAGAAATCTTTGTAATTCCTTTTTATCTTTTAATTTGGTGGGAAAATTCCTTAATTTTTCTAACACATGTTTTTGCATTAGAATTTTTCCTTTCTCAATTTCTAATCCTAAATAATAAATTTTATTTTGAGCTAATATCGCTTTTTTCTTAAAACTACTCCATGCTCTAAAAATTTACTAAGTACTAATGCTACTTGTTGAAATGATCATCTATATATTTATTGGTAAAGACCAAGATATCATCAATATATATAAGACAGAAATCTTTAAATTCTTCAAGTATAGAATTCATTATTCGTTGAAAGATTCCTGGTGATTGCTTCATTCCGATTGGAAGTACATTCCATTCATATTGACCCCAAGGACAAATGAATGTTGTTAATGCTTTTGATTCTTCAGATAATCTAATCTGATAAAATCCTGATTTACAATCAAAAGTGCTAAACCAATTCATATTTCTAATTCTTTCAATAATTAAATCTTTTATCGGAAGAAAATAAGCACCACCTTTCATTGCATCATTTATTTGTTTATAATTAATTACCATCCTTCGTTTTCTTTTTTTTTTAATTGTGGTTTTCCACATAAAAGGCTGGTGCCGAATGCTTGCTTTTTGATGGTCTAATTAATCTTTTTTACACATTTCTTCAATATCTTTTGAAAATTCATCTCTATCTTGTTTTGTATAAATCATAGGTTTGCATTTTACCTCTTTTGTTGGATCTTTTAATTTTAATATGGTTAATTCATTATTTTTATTATTAATATTTGGATCTAAAGGATTTTCACTACATACTTTATCTAAAAGTTCTTCTATATGAGCTGGAATTCTTCTATTTGGTTCTAAATTTATTAATACATGACGAATTTTTATACATATTTCTCTGACTAACTCACCACGGTTCAACTTGCTAAACTCTTATTTTTTTAGAATAAATACATGCAAAAAAATGAATATTGGGATATTGATTATTTCTCTATGTTGTTTTTGATAAATATATGATGTTATTTCTCCAAGCTTGCATCTTGCTGATATATTGTAGGTACTATAAATAATTTTCCTTGTATTATTAAAGTAATTCGTTTTGTTACCCAGAATTGTGAATGTATTGATCCATCTGCGATATTTTTATTGGCTTTTCTAATTTTTCCCATTTATCAAACAATTTTTTTGTTGCCAAAAAAATATTGGCTCCAGATCATACTCTATTATTACCTTTATACAAGTATTATTCGGATTCTATTTCTTTTGAAGATAATTCATCTTATAGATATTCATATATACTTCCTTCATTATCTATTAATTCTTCATCTAATGGTTCGAGTTTATATATTTGGTTTACTTGCTTTATCAATTTTGATTTTTCTTTAAAATAATTTTCTTTTCGTTGGGGACATTCTTTTGCATAATGACCTTCAACTTTACATATCCAACAAATACATTTCTTTTTTCCTTTTGGACAATATTTTCATGGTGTTGATTTTCTTTTCTTATTTTTTTTTCTTACTATTTTTATAATATGTTTTCTTTTTTGGAAAAGTTCTTTTTAATTTTGATTTTTTATAATATTTTATTTTTCTTGCTGGCTTATTACAACCATAATTTCCAGGTTTTTCCATTTATGGAATATCACAACAGATTATATTACTTCCTCTATTTAATTGTCTTATTGTTTCTCTAGCTAAACATTATTCTCTTAATTTTTTGTATAAGATTTGAATAATTCCTCCTAAGGTATTAGCAGTTTCATCTGGCCTAAATTCCCATAATCTTTTTATTTTAGAATTAAGGGATATGGTAATTTATCTATAAAAATATATTTATATATTTCTTTTGTCTCTTCATCTAATTGATAATAATATTATTGATATTCACAAATAAAGCTTTCTATCTGACACATGTCACACATTTACATCTTATTTAAATGAGTTTTAGCTTTTTCATGTAAAAATTTACTTGTTTTTTCTTGTTGTTCAAACATATTATACCCTATAAATTCTTGATATATTATTGTCATAACTAGTTTGGCAAAGTCTTGGTTATTGTTAACTAATCTTGCACGTTGTTGCCAAATTTCATCTTTAATACTATGTAAAAACCTTTGTACATTTCCAGATGTTTTAAATAATAAATTTTTTTTTACATCTAACATACTTAGCTTATTAAATCTTTCATCAGTTGTTATTAATAGTATTATTTCATTAGACCATTCTAATAATACTTCTTCTTTATTTCTTGCACAATCAATATTTAATATATTTCCTGATCTTATCTATTCATAATGAGGTTTAAATTCTTCCTGAATTTTTGTCCATTTATTATTTTTTCTTGCATATCCTTTATTATACATAGTTTCTTCTTCATATTTATCCCATGCTCCATCAGGAGTGTATCTATATTATTCCCATTTTCTTTTAGGTCTTGCTCCACTATATTCTCTCTTTTCCATTTTTATATAATTTTCTCCAGGTTTCGAAGATGAGCTATAATTTAAAACTATTTATTCATTTTCGTCTTTTCTTTTAGTTATCTGGTCTATCTGATCTATTTTTTGTTATTGATCATGTTCTTCTTCAATTATTTTCAATTGTTCTAATAATTGTTGGATCTTTTCTAGATCATTTAATTTCTTTAGAATTTCCATATATTCATCTTTTATCATCTCAAGTTACTGGTAGAGATAATTTTGATGGTTCTAGACTTTTTCTTGTTTTCCTGTTATCTTGTCTAAATCTTTTGATTTTAGCAATTATTCTAATTCTTTTATTGTTACACATCTATTCTTTTCTTCTTCTTCTAAAAGATTTTCTAATTATTCAAGAACTTTTCTAATTCTTTCAATATCTTTATTTTCATCTATTTCATTTCCTTTACTTATATTATTTAATATATCTCTTATATTATTTATTTCACTTTATCCTTTTTGCATTCTATTGTAAGTATAATTACAATTTTATTAGTATTTTCTATTAGTTGGATAATATTTTTATTAGTCTCGGTCATTATTTTTTCTATTCTCTTGAATTTTATTACCATTTCTTCTTATAAACCCATTATTATATTATTTTTGTCTTTTATGCTGTTGTCATTTAGTGGTAATTTTTACCTTGTCAGTTGTCGAAGCGGGTTGTTCCTTTATCATTTCTCGTTTGGATACTACTTATAGATAAACTAATATTAAATTGAAATCAAAACAATACAATTTTTTTTTTGATCAAGACAAAAAAAGAAAATATATATAATAAAGAAATATATATATATATATATATATATACACATCTTAATAACACAAGATTTATTATGAGAAATTATAACACTTTTACATCACTTTCTATTATCCGTATCTGTTAATAGTAACTTAGTTTATATATATATATATATATATATATAGATATATATATATATATATATATATATATTAATAACTGCTTACTTATATTAGTTTAGTATTTTACATTGACAGTTTTTGAAAGGAGATACTAACGAGTGTCATTAACACATTGTTTAAGAAATCAAAAAATGAAAATTTGTATAGAAAAATAGTGTATTTAATATTTTGAAAAGTGTTTCAATACAAACTTTCCTTTTACGAGCTCCTTAATTAATATTCTAGCAAGACTCGTTAGAAAAATCCTTTTTTAAAATAATAATTGGAATTGAGTAGTAGTTATCTAATATATGGAGAGAAAAGGTTCACCTATATTGATTAACAAATGATCTCAATCTCACAATGTCGAAGAGAGAAAGTAGAAGAAATTAAGAAGCCATGAGACCGTGACTTGTTCAAACTCTACGTATTACTTTAAGGTATCAAGATTCCTTTTAGCTGCCCATAAAATGAACGCTAATATGATTTCTAGATACTAAAACAAGTAACAACCGTGTCTCGAATCTTTGATTTTGGTTTGGACCCTGAGGCCTAATTTACCCAAAGTCCCAAATTAATCATGCAGGACCCATTAAAAGGCTGGTCGTTGTTGAGCCCCAGGAAAATTAAGAAGAGAGCAGGAATGATATACTCAAACGCTATGCTTAGTATATGATGTTATTTGGTACAAGGATTATCTTCATAAATTTGTTGCGAAAAGTATATTAACCGATTAAAAATTAACTTCAACAAAAATTACTTTTCTGAAAAAGATAAACCAAAGAAGTATTATTCGTGCAAAAAATATGAAAATGATTTCGTAGTAAACAGTTTTTATATGCATTATATGTATAAGACTTGCTACCTACAAAATAAAGGCAAATATACTTTTTTTAACACCCTAAATACAACACCCGTATATGACATATGTAAGTTAATGTGAGTGTAACGATGTCATACATTGTTTGTGTTATAGTAGAAAAGCTAGGTACTCGATCGGCCAAGCAACGAAGTGATCAATCAAAGTTGTTCTTGGTAAAATCCAGTTGATCGGATTCTGATCGAAACAAAGTATCACAAGTCTTTCTACTTATGAATTCTAAGGGTGATTTGTGGATACAACTTTTGAGAATATAGTATTATGCTCCTATGTATACCAAATGAGAATCAATGCTAACATAGTTCTAGGTTACTGTAGTGATTTACTCTACCAAAAATGTTATGATTCTTGGCCAAAGTATCTAAGTAACTAGGTCTCCCCCGGTTGATCCCCCTAGGCCCCTACTTATACTAGGTCTTGCTTTTATTACCATAATTAAACCTCTTATTCTTGGGTAATTGTCGATGCCTTAATTAATTATAATCGGCTGGCCAGCATTGATGCCTGTAATCATCCTTCATTTATCATCTGACCGTGCCGTTTCTATCCTCAGTTCTTGACTCTCTAATTTCCCCATGTGATGTATCTAACCAATGGGTCGCTTATCGGACTCGCTAATGGGCCTAACGAATTCGGATCAAGACTGTGCCTTTCTGTTTCTAAGTCAAGTCGGCATTCTTCGTGTATAACATGGATCCGAGTATATACTCGATCGACCCATAACAATTTGCAAAGTTGAAAGGAATATATCATCTGAAAGTATGAACAAAATTTGGTCTAAAGTAACATTTAATTCATACAAAATAAGACAAGACAAAATATTTCGTTTAATTTTATTTGGTTCCACTTTTTTTTTTTGTGTGTGTGGAAATAATACTCTTATCTTTGAATTTCATAACGTGTACTATTTTATTAATAACATAACATACAACAAATATAGCAAACATATATATATATATATATATATATATATATATATATATATATATGTATATATGTTCATCCCTTCCTCTACCAAATGTTATGTATGCATGCATTAAAGAAACAGAACTCTCTCCAAGTACATACATAAGAATAAGAAGAAAAGTCACTTTAGAATGGGTCTTGGATAGTAATATTACCAAATTCTCCTACATCCCCCCTACACGCGTCTCTCTTACTCGGTTAACGCGGCCTTCACACACTCATATTTAACTGACGTCGGCACTCTTCAACGTCCACTCCCTCTCTCTCTCATACCGCACACTATTCCAATTCCAAATTTCAAATTATCATAAGTTCAATCATTATTCTCTTGATCATATGAAGATGGTTGCACCAACAAATTCAGCACCTCGATTGATCCCCAAGCGGGGACAAGTTCTAAAGAGGATCATCGAAATGGTGTTCTCTTGTGCCTTCTGTTCTGCTTCTGAACCCACCCCTCCCCATCATCCAAAAATACCAACAACCCCAGCTTCTCCTCTTTGATCCATTCTTTCTTTACTTCTTATGTTTCATTGCTTCTCACTATATGAGACAAGACAACTTGTTGTCATTGGTCAAGTATACACAACTAAATGGGCCTGAAACATGGGTTCAGCTCCTCTGGGCCTAATATAGTACTAGTGATCAACATTAATTTTGTGTGCATCTTATGCTTTACTTTTGTTAGGATCGCATTTTTTCTTCCCTTTACTATGTTTCGGTATTGATTTTAAGAATGTATTAAAAAAATTGAGCATTTTCTTAATTTCATCCGGGGCTTGGAAAATGTGATGATGATGAGTTCAATGTTATGGAGGTTTGGTGAAGGGAAAATAATTTAAAACAAGCTTGGATGACGATGGTTTTCAATATGGTATATTTGGATAATGCATAATGAGATTGTTTTCAAGGGGGAAAAATTTAATATGATTTGCATCATGGATCTTAGTAAGGTGAGGTATTGGACATGACTTTCTTTAAAATTAGCTAAGATTGATGTTTATGTCCTTTATAGTGTATGAAACAGTTTTGTTAGTCTTGATGTATTTTAAGTTCTGTGTATGGTTTAGACTTTAGAGTACCCATTTTATTCTATTAATAAAATTATTTTGTTTATATATATATATATAAAAGAATTCAATGTTATGGAAGGTGAAATTCTCCCCCTACCGGTTATTATGAATAAAATGGTTACTTATCGAAAGAAAAAAAAGTGAAGGTGAAGGTGAATGGTACATCGAAATATGTTGAAATTAATTACCAAAAATATTCAACATATATTTTTTTTTACAAGTGAGATTCCAATACAAGTGAGGTCTAGAATTTGTGGTATGGTATCATATATACTTAGGACGGCAAAACTCCCTCTCAAAAGTTTTAAGGTTGCTGCATTCCCAGATCAAGATTCTGGTTAAACTGGAAGAGATCCGTGCCATCTGTCTTGGATAAAAAAAAACTATATATTATAGACTAGGTAAAATACAGAAAGAATATTCTATCCAGGTTCAAATAGTTATTGAAAAAACTTTGCGCGATTATAAGAAGCTTTGACGACCGTTGATTGTTGTTAAATGTGTATTTGTGATGCATATTTCCTTGTTTATCCGGAAAACTTCCCACATTTCAACCGTTAAATGTTCTTTTTTACACGCATCCAGGAAGAGAGAGGATGACGGTGAGAGAGGTAAAAGAAATTTCTTTATTTTTTAATTGATAGTAATAATTTCCTCTTTCAATTCTTTCTTTTTTTAAAGTGATCTACTGGTTTACTCGTTAGTTTATGCTGTTTTAATTTTATAAAGAAAATGGATTGAAGGATGACCCGAGTGTGTCACGACAAAGTCAAATGGCCTCCAACGATAAGGCCAGTGGTCCTAAATTGAGTTCTCTTCTCGATTTTCAAGCCCTTTTCAATTTTTGGTTTTATTCTTCTTCTTTAGATTGACTTCTAAGCTCTACCTACCCAATATTATTCTAATTTATTTATGGCTCTTCTCATTTGTGTATTTATTAATTAGTCAAAAATGAGTTACATGACCTATTTAATGACGTTAAGTCGTGAAAAGATAATATAGGATAAGTGACGATGGAAAGTTAGTTTTCTCTTTCTGCATAATTTTTCTTTAATTGAAATGCAAAACTTAACAAAAATAATAGAAATGAAGTGTGTCTACGAGCAACTGTGGCGGGTCAAAAGTCCTAAAACACAATGAGAATCAGAAATCTGACAAACTGACACACTGCAAGTTCATAAGCCACTTACGCTATGTTTGGTTTAGATTTTCTTGGACGCAAACGAGACAATCTACCGTCCCGAGACAATTTGAACGGAACTTTGCGGAAGCTCAAACATTGTGCGTTCATTAAACACAGTTTGAAACTTGGTTTTCGTTTATAAATTCTCAACCAAACATACATGTACTGGCCGAAGATATAAGGTCGAGGACTGTCAATACGACCGAGCTCATTCTCGTAAGTGGGTCGGGACCCGAACTCCCATAAGGCCGAAGACCTATCAATACACTTGACACCTGAGGATAACTACTCGGGCCTATTCCACAGCAGGCCACGGATGAAGATATCTCGGCCCCGAGCTATATCAATCACAATCGATGGCCGAATATCTCGCTGGTCCAAATATCTCTCCGTATAACTCGGAGCCTTACCCTTATCATTGTCTAACGGCAATAACAATCCGATCCTAATAAATAGGATCTCAATAACAGTCCTACTCAAACTGTTACACCAAAACATCTCTATAAATAGGGGTCCAACCCCCTCACTCAGAACTACGTTTGCTTTGATTCCCATCTGGATACGTAGGAGCAGAATTCCGATTCTGTCAAGCTAATTCCAAAACACTCACACAAGACCTTCTCCGGACGAGTATCTCTCACTTGAGATATTTGGACGAAACATTTGGCGCCGTCTGTGGGAATCGAAGCAAAATTTTCCCATACCACGAACAATGGTGAGGACAAGGAGCGGAAACTGCAGGAGAGAGGAACCAGAGAATGCCAACAACGGGGATAATGGGGAACGGTCCATAAACCCAGCTATGACGACCGACAATCCCATTATTCAAGAACTCCTCGCACAAGTGGCAATGCTGAGAAGGGAGAATGAGGAGATTCGTCGGCAGAACAGCCGTCGGGAACGAGAACAAAGTAGAGAAAGGTCCGCCTCTTCTCCTCATGAGAGAGAGCGTCGGACAGTCGAGAATGAGGGATCCAGAAACACGCGCAGAGAAGGAGGCCCCCAACCCCGTGTTTCTCATCATGGTGACCGAGCAGGCGAGGAGGAATTTCCTAGGCAGGCCCCTGAGCTTTCACTTCAGGCAAACAGGCCTAGTGAAAGGGCCGGCGTGCGGAGACCGAGACATCCATTCACCGATGCCATCATGGAGGTTCCTCTACCAGCCAACTACAAACCAATAAATATTGACAGGTATGATGGCACCTCGGACCCGGAACGTCATTTAGATGCTTTCACTACTCAAATGTAGCTCTTTACCGACGATGATGCTGTCATATGTAAAGTCTTTCCAACTACTCTGAAAGATGCTGCATTGAGCTGGTATACCCAGCTACCGCCAGCATCAGTTGACTCCTTTGACACATTCATGACTAAGTTCAATGCTCAGTTTGCTACGAGCCGAGCTCATCAAAAAACCCCGGCCTCGTTGGTAAACTTTAAGCAAGAAAAGAACCAGTCTCTGCGTGATTTCATGGCCAGATTCAACAAGGAGACTGTCCTCATCCGGAATCTCAGTGTCGATGTTGCACTACACACTATCTTGACCGGGTTACGGCCTGGCCCTTTCGCCAGACACTTAGCTCGGAAGCCACCGACCAGTATGGATGAGTTGAGGAGAAAAGCTGCTGGATTCATTAATATGGAGGAGATTGAGGAGTCTAAGAAAAGAGACAGAACCGATGATTCAGATAGACGAGAAGGGAGAGAGAAGAGGATGGCTGGAGGAGACAAACAGAAATTCAAAAGCACATCCGAGCAATTTCATAGGGGACCGAAGTATGAGCATTATACCCCCCTCAACACCAACCGAGCTCGGGTATTTGAGGAAGCTTACAACGCAGAACTTTTGCAGCTCCCCAACCGTGGCCACACGCCCCAGAATGCTGATCGACAGAAGCATTGTCGGTACCATCGTAACACGGGCATACCACCGAGGAGTGTTGGGTCCTGCGGGATAAAATTGAAGAGTTGGTGCAAGCTGGCCATCTCAATAATTTTGTTCGGAGAAATCACAACAATGGTGAGGGGCGTGACAGAAGTAGAAGAAGAGGAGGTGGCCAAAGCCCGAGAAGGGGCGACAACAAAGGAGGCACAACAAGTTCAGCTTGGAGAAAATACTTGTGGGCCATTCGGGCTGTCAACTCGGTATCTGGCAAACCCCCGAGGATTTCCCCACCGATTATCTTTTCTGACGAAGACTTCTTGGGGGTGGATCCTAATCAGGACGACCTTATGGTAATCACAGTGCAATTGGCCAACTTCTCGGTCAAGAGAACTCTCGTCGACCAGGGGAGCTCGGCTGATATTTTATATTATTCAACATTTCAGACGCTCGGGATCCCAGAAAAATCTATTCAGCCATACGACAGTAAGCTCGTCAGCTTTGCTGGGGAACAGGTGGATACCCGAGGATACATTGACCTCCTAACTACTTTTGGGGATGGCAAAGTGTCCAAGACTATCATGGTCAGGTACGTGTTGGTTAATGCAGTAACATCGTACAATATCCTGATCGGAAGACCATCTTTGAACGAGTTAGGAGCTGTGGTCTCTACTCCCCACCTCACAATGAAGTTCCCTTCCAACTCGGGAGACATAGTTGCTGTCCGGGCTGATCAGAAAATGGCCAGACAGTGCTATGCTGATAGTTTGCGTGTAAGCAAACTCAAATCCACACCTACAGAAACACTAGACAGGGGGAAAGACAAGTCTGTGAATTCTGTTAACTTTGTTGAACTAGACCCGAGAATGGACATGCAGGAACAACGGCCACAACCCATTGAGGAGTTAGAAAAGTTCCAGCTCGGTTCACAGCTCGATCAGTGCACCAAGCTCGGCGGTCAACTTGAGCCAAATTTAAAAAAGAAAATAAAAGAAGTGCTCCGCAGCAACACTGATTTGTTCGCCTGGACCACATCAGACATGCTAGGGATTGACCCCGATTTCTTATGCCACAAACTGGCTATCTGTCCTAAGGCAAAACCAGTAGCTCAAAGGAAAAGGAGACTTGGTGAGGAAAGGAGAAAAGTGGTGGAAGAAGAAACAACGAAGTTGGTTAAAGCCAACTTTATTCGAGAAGTAGAATACACTACTTGGCTGGCCAACGTAGTTCTGGTCAAAAAATAAAATGGCAAGCGGCGCATGTGCACTGATTACACAGACTTAAATAAAGCTTGTCCAAAGGATTCTTATCCTTTACCGAGTATTGATATGTTGGTGGATGGTGCCTCCGGGTACAGAATTTTGAGCTTCTTGGATGCATACTCGGGGTACAACCAGATCCGAATGTATCCCCCAGATGAGGAGAAAACAACTTTCATAACTGAAGGCTCGAATTATTGTTACCGGGTAATGCCATTCGGATTGAAAAATGCTGGAGCTACCTACCAAAGGCTCATGGACAGGGTGTTCGAAAAACAGATCGGAAGGACTATGGAGGTTTATGTGGATGATATGGTCGTAAAATCCGATGACCACGACAACCACTCGAAAGATTTGGAGGAAATTTTTCAGCAGCTGAGAAAGTATAATATGAGGTTGAATTCGGAAAAGTGTGTTTTCGGTGTTCAGGGTGGAAAATTCCTCGGTTTTATGTTGACACACCGGGGAATCGAGGCCAATCCTGATAAATGCTGAGCTGTGATTGAGATGTGAAGCCCACAAAATATTAAAGAAGTACAACGACTTGCAGGGCGGCTGGCATCATTATCTCGGTTTCTCCCCAGATCAGCGGAGAAAGCTCGACCTTTTTTTAGATTATTGAAGAGGCCTCAAACCTTCGCGTGGACCGAAGAATGCGAGAAGGTCTTCGTCGATTTCAAGGCCTTTTTGTCTTCACCACCAATATTAACTCGACCTATCCCAGGGAAAGAGTTATACTTATACCTGTCAGCCACCGAGTATGCCATCAGTGCGGTCATTGTGCAAGAAGTAGAGAAAGTTCAAATGCCGGTGTACTTCATCAGCAGGGTCCTTCATGATGCCGAAACCCGGTATCAAGTCATAGAAAAGCTGGTTTTGGCCCTGGTAACTGCAGCTCGGCGATTGCGTCCGTATTTCCAGAGTCACCAGGTGATTGTCAAAACCGATCACCCGATTAAGCAGATTCTCAAAAAGCCCGAGTTGGCGGGCCGTATGATTGGTTGGTCGGTGGAGTTATCCGAGTTCGACCTGAAATACGAGTTGAGAGGTCCTCTGAAAGCTCAATGTATATCCGACTTCGTAGCCGAGCTCAATCCGCTGCCGATAACCGAGGATATATGGTGGAATTTGTATGTGGATGGATCCTCGAATGTCAGAGGCAGTGGAGCTGGGGTAATACTGGAAGGCCCGGGAGAGCTGATCCTGGAGCAGTCATTAAAGTTTGAGTTCAAAACCTCAAACAACCAAGCCGAATATGAAGCCTTGATAGCAGGGTTAATGCTGGCTAAGGAAATGGGGGCAAAGGCTGTTAGATGCCGAAGTGATTCACAGCTAGTCACAGGACAAATCTCTGGGGGGGGTACCAAACGAAGGAGCCTTAACTTACCAGATATTTATGTAAAGTCAATCAGTTAATTTCCAGCTTTGAGAAATTCGCTATTGAACACATTTCCAGAGAAGAAAATACTTGGGCCGATCTGCTGTCCAAATTGGCCAGTACGAAGAAACCAGGCCAGCATAGAACAGTTATCCAAGAAACCCTCAATGAACCGAGTATCACGTTGGGAGAGGTGATGGCCAACGAGCCGGTTGATCAAGAGTGGATGACACCCATATGGGAGTATTTATCCTCAGAAACTCTGCCCCCAGATCACACTGAGGCCAGGAAGATCAGGCTCAGAGCAAGTCACTTTGCTATTGTTTCCGGAGAGTTGTATAAGCGAGGATTCTCGGTACCGTTGTTAAAATGTCTGACAAAGGCACAGTCAAAATATGTCATGGAAGAGGTTCACAGAGGAATCTGTGGTTTTCACTGCGGGGGCAGATCAATGGCCTCCAAGGTAGTCCGAGCAGGGTACTATTGGCCTACCATCCGAGCAGATTGCATCGAGTGGACGAAACAATGTGATGAGTACCAAAGATTTTCCAATGTAAGTCGTACCCCACTCGAAGAACTTCACACATTAAACTCGCCTTGGCCCTTTGCTATGTGGGGGATGGATATACTTGGGCCATTCCCTGTAGCCAAAGGTCAAGTCAAATTTCTCTTGGTAGCAGTGGACTACTTCACAAAATGGATTGAAGCAGAGCCTTTGGCGAAAATTACCGCCGAGAAGGTACAAAGGTTTGTGTGGAAAAGCCTCATCTGTAGGCACGAAATTCCCTTTGCAATTGTCACTGATAACGGAAGGCAGTTTATAGATAAGACATTGCGAGAATTCTATGTCAATCTCGGTGTTAAACACCATGTCACATCGGTAGAACATCCCCAGACCAATGGGCAAGCCGAGGCGGCCAACAAGGTCATTCTCGGAGAGCTGAAGAAGAGAGTGGGAAAAGCCAAAGGAGCTTGGGCAGAAGAGTTGCCGAGTATCCTCTGGGCCTACCACTGCACGCCTCAATCCACTACTCAAGAAACACCCTTCAGACTGACATATGGAACAGACGCCATGATCCCAGTTGAGGTTGGTGAGCCGTCTTTCCGGCGTATGCAACATGAGCAGAATAAGAATGAAAGCAACTTAAAGGTCGAACTTGACTTAGTGGAGGAAATCAGAGAGGAGGATAAAATCAGGGAGGAAGCCTGCAAACAAAGAGCTACTCAGAGGTATAATTCAAAACTAAAACCGAGGAGTTTCCTGCGCGGAGACTTGGTGCTAAGGATGAAAGGAGAAGCAAGGAGGGAATATACGGAAGGCAAGTTAGCAGCAAACTGGGGAGGGCCATTCCGATTGGTAGAAAACTTGGGAAACGAAGCATATAGGTTAGAAGAATTGTCAGGGAAGCCTATCCCGAGAACTTGGAATGCTTCTTATTTAAAATTTTATTATAGTTGATGTATATAGTCGGGTGATGTACTCTTTTTCTACCTCGGTATTTTGTCCCAAAAAGGGTTTTGACCGAGAAGGTTTTAACGAGGCACACCGCAGACTTCCTTTTTATCCAATAAAAGAATTTGTTATGGACATTGTTCTATTTTCTTAATTTGCCGATGTATTTATTTCGCGAACATTACATTTTGAAGGCCAAGTTTGAGCCCGAAGGCCGAGTACGAGCCATTAAATTTTCAAGGCCAAGTTTGAGCCTGAAGGCCGAGTATGAGCCATTAAATTTTTAAGGCCAACTTTGAGCCTCAAGGCCGAGTAAGAGCCATTAAATTTTTAAGGCCAAGTTTGAGCCTGAGGGCCGAGTACGAGCCATTAAATTTTTAAGGCCAAGTTTGAGCCTGAAGGCCGAGTTCGAGCCAATTAAATTGTTTAAGGCCGAGTTCCAGTTTTCGAAGTTATTTAAGTGAAATAGAATACGAGCAGTAAGAAGAACAAAATTTTGATCTAAAGGCCGAGTTCTAGCCATTAAATTTTTTTAATGAAACCGAGTACAATGCCGAAATTAAAAACAAGGTACGAGTCGAGTACTAGAAAGTACTACGACTTAGATACAGAGCCAAAATTGAAAATAAGGCCCGCCCGGCTGGCCAGTAGTTCCCCCAATTAGAACAGGGGCAAGACCGGTTGGCCAGTAGTCCCCCCAATCGGACGCCACGACTTTCCCTCAAGGGGGGAAGTAATCACTTCCCCCTGCGAAAGCTGGACGATGAGGTGCTCGGCCTGCTCCGGGAGTAGACGGCCTCTACCCCTTTCTCCACACCAGAAAACTGCTATTCTCCCAGTTAACATCCTTTTTGAAGGATTAAATCATAAAAGGAATTCTGGATCCCATCTCCCACTTACATCCTTTTTGGCAGCTATAAAGCTCAAAAAAGGATGTTAACTGGGAGAGAGGAACGTAAACCCCTGGTAACATTATGAAGGGTATTTGGGGCGAAAACTACTCGGGTCGAAGGAGGACGAATTTGGCTGGTGGAAAAGAATAAAGAATGAATAAGTGAAGCAGTGAAACAGCCCTATTTATAAGGGGGGAGAGGCGTTGGAAAGGAAAAAATATACGCGGGGAAAAGGTTTGTTGAAAAAACAAATCTCGAAACTCAGCAAAAAAGCAGTAATTGCATGAACCCACTGCGGTTTCCAAAGCACATAATGTGTGACCACATATGCAAAGCGTGAACCATGTATTTCACGTGTGACAACAACTATCCGTTTTTGATACGGATGGTAGAATATCTCGGCCTTAGCCGAGGTCTTGTTTAAACAAGCCGAACACAACATCGGAATATAAAAATATTTCGAAGAATATCTCGGCCAAACAAAAGCTACAAGAGGAACAAGAAGTCATCAAAATGGTGGAAGAATTCTCATTAAATCAACCGAGGTTACAAGGGCAAAAGCCCATTACAAGGGATGAAGAAAACAAAAAACAGAGAATACAGTTACTCGTCCCTATGACTCTCTTCGGCCTCAATGTGATCCTCGGGAGAATCTTCCGCCCCTTCCACCTCCTCTTCCTCTTCGGGAATAATGGGAACAAGTTCCCCGTTCAGCACCTCTTTGGTCACATCGACACCCGAAATATCAACCCCCGGAGCGAGAATTTCAACTTGAGCAATGGCCTTTTCAAAACCTTTCCGATGATCGACAAGAATGCAGTCAGTGGCCTCTTTTAGATCTTCCTGGATCTCCATCCCGGCCTTAGTCTCGGCCTCGAGGGCAGCTTTAAGTTGCTCGATTTCAGCTTGAGCCTTCTTGAGCTCTTTTTCAGCAGCTCTGCCCTCTTCAGCCCGAGCTCTATTTTCCTAAACAAATTTTACTTGGGAGTTAAGCTCGGAGTTCTGGCCGTTCAGCTCGGTAATGGTAGTACTCAGGAGATTGTTGGCTTTGGCCAGCTCATCACGCTCTGCGGAGGTCCGGGCAAAATCCCCCTTCAGCTTCTCAATAGAAGAAAGTTCAGCTTCCAGATGCCGGGATTTCCTCTCGGTCTCCACCAAATCTCGGCTGCAAAAGCGGGCTAGAGCGGCAGCTCGGATGCAGTAGGCCGAGAGGGCCTCCGTGCTAGACTGAGCCCCTTGTTGCCTGATTAATCGGAGATCAGCGGGCTTTAGGAAGTTCGGGTCAAAATAAGGAAAGGGGTTGAAGTCTTCGCCCCAGAGAGACGAGGTCCCTGCTTTTAGAGAAGTGTTATACCACTTCACCTCGGTAGAAGGAGGAAGTTGTTCTTCTCGCCCCGTAGTTCCCGTCTCGTGAGTGGTAGGGTGTGGGGGACTTGAGCGAGGAGGGGAAGAATCTTCGGCGTCAACCACTACCTCTACCCTCTTTCTTTTGTGAGGGGCGGATGATGAAGCCCCCTTGGCAGAGGCCTTAGCAGTGGCTGGAGGAAGT
Source organism: Sophora flavescens (assembly GCA_030762895.1). Taxonomy (NCBI): domain Eukaryota; kingdom Viridiplantae; phylum Streptophyta; class Magnoliopsida; order Fabales; family Fabaceae; genus Sophora; species Sophora flavescens. The sequence goes on from CM061068.1 coordinate 79,045,020, forward strand.
CTTTTCTTCTTCTCGGTCGTGGAGGGACCCTGACCCTCTTTCGCAGCAGATTTTAAAAGCTTGAAAAGTCGAATTTCCCCATAATGACTGCCAAAAAGAAAAATTGTTAGTACAGGAACACATACATAAAATAGCTGAAAACTAAAAAGCCGAACACTTACTTTTAAGGTCGGCTCTCGGAGTGGATGAGAAGGGGAGTTTCAGAAGACGCCCACAATGGAGAGGCCGAGGAAGTTTTTCTAATATATCTATCTCCCGTCTATCCTTGGCAGGAAGGGATTGGTATTCGAAATCGACGAATTTGGTAGGGGAGGATTGCCAGTATAAAGGAAACCTGGCGCATCCATTCTCATCAAAAAAATGGGAGGAGTGAGAGCCCGAGGGACGAACTCGGAAGAAGCCGACTTTGAAGTCCTTATACGATGATGTGTATAGACTAATCAGTCCTCTTCGGTTCAACCCATTAAGGGAAATCCATCCCGTTTTCTTACCAAACCTTGTTTGGTAAAGGTACAAAAATTTGGGAGTAGTGGGCTCCATCCCGATGTATTTACACATAATTTGAAAGGCTTTCATAAAAGCCCAACTGTTGGGATGAAGCTGAGTAGGTGCGACGTTCATGGTTCTCAGAACGTCGCACTCAAACTCAGTGAAAGGAAGGGACACACGCAGCTGTGCAAACAGTGTTTTGTACATGTAGGTAAAAGGGGGCTCAGAAGGATGAGCCCTGAAGAAGACATACTCGGTACCCGAGCATAAGGAGCAAATAAACTCGGATTCGTCTCCGGACGCCGAGATATTAATCTGGGATCGAAGACGAGTAATGGAGTCTGAAGTCTGAAAGTCAGAAAAATAAGTCCCAACTTCGCCTTTAACCCAGGTATACCCAGGAAGGGTAATATCGGGAACAGGGTCTTTTGGAACCCTTAGGCGTTGTTTGCGAGCGGCGGGTTTGGAAACTTGGGGGGAGGGAGAGCCAGACCCAGAAAATTCGGACCCAGAAGAACCAGACTCAGTGGAAGACGACCTGGAGGAGGACGGCTCCGCCTGTCCAATGTTCAGTTCCTGGGAAGGAACAAAAGAAGTGGAAGGAGAGCCCCCAATGGGGGAAACCTCGCGCTCAACCAGAGGCGAGGTGTTCGACTCAGAAGACTCGGACGAACTCATATCTGGAAACAGAAAATAAACTTAGAAAGCACGAAAGGGGGAAGAAGACTGGGCGTACCTGAAGAGTGACAGACAGGAGAGTGATGGCAGAAACTTGAAAGACAGAGATGAAGGGCGAAGGAAGATAGGCAAGGTGGAGGTGAATTGGAGTTAGAAGAGATATTTGTAGCTACGGCAGTTGATGATATGATCAATGGCCCACGTTTCATGAGGCCTAAAGGCGCGACTTTTAATTTTCCCCTCATTAAATGGGCGCGGAACTCTAGGGTTACTCACCTGTAGCGTGCCGCAGAAGGATTGGGGGAATGATTGCCTTCTCTGACAGGAGGAAAGGTTCGGTTGAAATGACAGCTGGGAATACGAAAGTCTACGTGGCCGAAGAATAAGCTTGGTTTAATACTTGTCAGCTCTTTCGCTTATTTAAGCTCGGAGCTCGGGGGGCTTGTGTACTGGCCGAAGATATAAGGCCGAGGATTATCAATACGACCGAGCTCATTCTCGTAAGTGGGTCGTGACCCGAACTCCCATAAGGCCGAAGACCTATCAATACACTTGACACCCGAGGATAACTACTCGGGCCTATTCCACAGTAGGCCACGGATGAAGATATCTCGGCCTCGAGCTATCCAGTTACAACTGACTGGGCCGAATATCTCGCCGGTCCAAATATCTCTTCGTATAACTCGGAGCCTTACCCTTATCATTGTCTAACGGCAATAACAATCCGATCCTAATAAATAGGATCTCAATAACAGTCCTACTCAAACTGTTACACCAAAACATCTCTATAAATAAGGGTCCAACCCCCTCACTCAGAACTACGTTTGCTTTGATTCCCATCTGGATACGTAGGAGCAGAATTCCGATTCTGTCAAGCTAATTCCAAAACACTCCCACAAGACCTTCTCCGGACGAGTATCTCTCACTTGAGATATTTGGACGGAACAATACACTTAATCAAGCCATTCAGCAATTTAGCGAAGCCTGAGAAAAGTCACAAATAAATTCTTGTATAAATCTAAAATATTCAATTTGAGAGCACTATATTAATTATATCATTAATTATAAGATAACAAGTATAATGCTTAATAAGTTTCGCTAAGAACACTTGTCAAGGAAATTAAAATAAAAGTTCAAAATAAAAAGCAAAGTTTTTTAAAACTTTAATTTTAATATATTAAATGTATTATTTTATTAAAAACTTCTTATTTTAAATTCTTTAAAAAATGTCTTAGCAAAACCTATAATTAATGACTAGAATTTACTGTAATAAATAATATAATTAACCTCGCACACTCAACATGAGCCCTTAACTTTATGCAAAAATCACATGGTATCCTAATTGACCTGTCCAACACGTGAGAGATGCTCGTTGCTGAATAACGGGCCTCGTCACAGCTGGCGATCCTTCCTGTGGGCCGCGACCATAACATAACAGCATAATCCTGCGTGGCTAAAGCCCACAAAACTACAACAGAGATTTCTTAGTCATATCATGGAAGAAGCCCACAACATGAGATAGTCACACATAATAAAATCCGCCATTGACAACAAAACAAATAAGCAAAACTAGCTCCTCCAATCTACCAGTGAAAATGAGTTGGGTCATGTTAGATTTTATGTAAAATGAATTTAAGACATGTTTAGGTAAATAATACAATTAAATATTTATTTAATAAGAATTTTTTTGAAAAGATATTATATGAAGATTATAACCTATTTTTATAAAATATTTTTCATAAGTTTATTTTCTGAAGCTTTTTTATAAGTCCAAATAAGCTTCTATACCCTTTCCAAATGCCCTCTTAGATATATTATACAATATGTTAGTTTGGGTTTGATATATTATTTATCATGTTTTTATTGTTTTAAGTTTTCATTGGCCTATTTATAAAAATATAAAAGTTTGACATATTTTAAAATTTTATTTAAAGGTTTACGTTACCTGAAGTCTATAATTTACTAAATATATTTTTTATCATTTGAAATATTTTATTTTTTATCATAATTTTATTTAAATTTTATCTAATTTTTTTGGTACAAAAATTTTATCTAAATTTACAAATTAATGCCAGTGTAATACATGATATACTTGCTAGTTTAACCTAAATTAAAAGCATACGATCTCTTGGTTTTTTCTTATGGCCATGTATGACTAGGTGGTGTGATAGTTAATTAGATTTTTTTTTCTTTGGAAGAATGCCACTGTAACACATGATGTACTTGCAAGTTTATCCCAAACACTCTTGCATAGTTAGAGAAGACCATCAATCTTAACAACAATTTATAGTGAAATTTATATATTGCTTATCAGAAGAAGAAATATGATAATCGAGCACAAGTCATAATTAGTGTAGAAGAAAGGCTTGACCAGATGTATCAACCCGTGCTGGCAAGTTCTAGTTAGATTATGCACACGTATCGAGAATTTTGCAATTTGATATTAATCTGAGTCTGTGATAACCTTATTTTTTCATTAAATATAATGCATTTGATGATCTCTACTATAGATTTTATTAATTAAGGAACTCGATTTTTATATTTTTTTAAATAATCTCACTGGATAATTAAATGAATGCCATAGAAGTGGAATATATAATTGCTTGACTGGAAAAAAAAAAACTCTTCAGGATAATATAAATTCAATTATATCATAATTCCGGTTAAACAATTTTAAACTGATAACATTAGTAGGGGTGTCAGCGGATCGGTTTTGGCAATTTGGGTTCTTTTGTGAGAAATAAAATTTTGATCTTAGGGCTTTCATTCAACAAATTGGGTTTAGAATGTGCTATAACATAACCCGTGAATGGAAAACCAAAATTTAATAAACAACAAGATGGATTGCGGTGAATGCTACGGTGGGAGACTGGATCATGTCTCTCACCGTGGGCAGGCCATTGAATGCAAATTGTTTTGTTATTTTAAAATCCTAAACTTTTTTAAATTTAAAAAATTTCCCATTTCCTTCTCCCTCACTCTCCAGTGTTATCACTGTCTTCCTCCCACCGCACCACCTTCGCCTACCACACAATCTCAATCACAGTCGTTCTCACTTATCACACATATCTCTCTCACTCTTTCTTTCGAAAAATCACAAATCTATATTTATAATCAGCATCAAAAGCACTCAAGCATCCAAATATTTGCCTCTCACCGAGAAATCACCCAACCAACCATGATCAGTAAGCCTTCCAGCTGCTTACGAATCACTTGTTAAGGATGAGAACTTATGCGTGCAAATAGTTGAAGGGTAACTTCCTACAAATAGTCAAATTTTACCAAATTATCCTCCCCTTTAAAAAATGAAAAACCAATAAAAACCCAAGATCTAGTAATAAACTATGAACAAATTGTGTTAGAAAGAATGGTGAAATTGTATTTCTGTATCAATCTCAGTACATTGTGTTCCTAATATATATACATGCTGCATAACAACATGATAAGGACCATATCCCAAGTAATAAAGAGATAAGTACAATGGTTTAAATTCAAATAAAACTAACTCAGTTACATGAATAATATCTAACAGATATGGCCCTATCTCTTATCCAGTATTATCTATCCAACCTGCTATGGCAACAAAGGAAAATTGAAAGAGAAAATTCAATCAGTGGGTTGAACCCCTGATATCCAAAGAGCATATCAGATCTGCAAGAGACAATGGCCTGGGGTTCAGATCTACAAGATGGCGGTGGATATCTGTATCACTTCAGATTTGTGTAGTCCGTGGTTACTGAAGATGACCGGCGAGGGGGTCGGAGCCAGAGATGCAGGTGGGGAAGAGGAAGTTTCTGGTGTATTTTGATAAGGGTGTATGATATTCTTGGCAGGTCTTCCCCGGCGACGGCTGTAACATCCGTGATTTTATGTATGGTTTACGTATGAGGTTTAGGGTTAGGACTTGGAATACATAGCTGGGATGTTGTTTGAGGCTTAGAGACTTTTGCATGGCAAGTACGCAGCCTAATAGAGGGAGTTGGAACGTAGGAACAAAACTAGGGTTTCCCGATTAGCGTCTTTGAGACGTGAGTGTGAAATAATAATTTTGGAGTTAGAGTTGATATTAGACCTTTTTGATGGTTTTAGTTTGTTTATTAGGTCCTAATGATCCTCTATCTCAAATTTGAGCACAATCGGACATCGAACGGACCTTGAATGCAAAGAGTTGACTTTTTGTCAGAAGTCAACGCTCAAGCGTGGGTGTATCCACGCTCAAACGCCCAAGTCAACCAGACAAGGGCCATGCTTTGACTTTCCACGTGTCATCAGGGCTTACATGGCAGCATGTGAGTCGATGCATGACGCGATGGCTTTCCACACTCAAGCATGGCAATTCCCACGCTCAAGCGTCGAATTCCTCACGCTTGAGCGTGGCTGCGTGGTTTTGCAAAAATAAAAGCCTAAGTGACTTAAGTCACTTGGGCAGCAGAAACATAAAAACAGAGAACAGAGAGTGTGAAGAGCTTGAGAGAACATAAAGAAGAGTATAGAGAGAGAAAGAGAGAAAGCTTAGTGAGAGAAAGAAGTCAAGTGAGATTATCGACTAGTTCGGGCATCTCGTTGCGAATCAACGTATATCATTGCGTTCATATCAACGATATCTATCTTCTTCTCTTCTTTGTTTCTTCCAAAAGGGTAGGTAAATCATCCTCGTTTATGTCCAAACTCGTTCCGTTATGTTTCTCATAAATATATTTCGTTTCGTTTGTCGGAATTCAATTCTGTTTTCAAATATGAACTCCAAGTAATGTGCGCTTCGTAATGTGATGCTTAGGTGAATTTTTGGAAGCTCCGAGGCCCTAGGATCGTACAGGGAAGAATCGAGGAGATTAGAGGGTGTCTCGTTGTGCTTCGTTTCGGGCATCGTATGACTCTCCAGGTGGGGGAAAGAAACTATTTAATGTCGAAAATGGCGCTGTTACATTTAATTCGATAGTGGCGTAGGACGACCCAAACCCTACACGAGAGCGAGTAACGGACAATGTCTACACCACATTGGGGACTACTTTGTGATACCGATGATGATATAGAAATTGTGCGTTTATCGTCGTTACGCTATATATATATGATTATTTTATTATTTGGTGATCGTCTGCTTGACTACTGATATGGTATTGGTAATTGAGATGTTATTATTTAATATTATTATATTGTTGTGATGATTATTATATTTGGAAATGATATTATGACATGATGATATATGACGATGATTTTGGATAACATGATGATGATTGTGATAATAGGATGATGTTATGATTGCGCTTAGAGGTCGAGTAAATAATAAGTTATGTTGAGACATGATGATGTATTGGGGAATGCATACGATATGTGATAACAGTGCCTAACCGAGATGATTATCGTGATATGAGGATGAGATTGATGAGATCAGATTATTATTGAGGTTATTTATGTGATTATGATGAGCGGTGTGGGCACTAGGGGGTGACCTGAAACATGGTATGTGAAATGGTGGACCTGAAACATGGTCGTGTGGACCTGAAACATGGTCGTAGGGTTTTATGCTTTGGAGGGAGAATTCCCGGGGATAGGCTAACGGCGGACCGTCCCAGACATGATTTCATTTTAGTCGCAGCTATAGTTCATGCGTTGCATGAGCACCCTGCCCGGGGTTCAGAGGTGTGCACCGGATTGTGCAGCTATAGTGCCATTGCTTTGCGTGGGTACCCTCCATCCATGGACGAGGGTGTGCGCTGGGGACTCTGGGAGGTGTCGATTATATTGATGTGATATCCGGATATGGTCGATACCTGATGAGATGATTCATACAACATTTACATTGCATCATGATGGAGGGTGGAGGAAAGATCCTAGATGTGGATTGAGGATGATTGTGTTATATATATATATATTCATACTTTGGAGATGGATGTTTAGTGTGCCGTTTTTTAATTAAAAAATGTTGCTAAACCCTTTCCACGTTTGATGTTATATGGCTTCTTATCCCCTTTTCTTTTGCTGTGTGTTATGTGTGTGTGTATATATATATACTATGTTTCACAGATACAGATATAGTTGATAGCGCACTGGGATCACCCATGGATGATTATATATATATATTCATACTTTGGAGATGGATGTTTAGTGTGCCGTTTTTTAATTAAATGTTGCTAAACCCTTTCCACGTTTGATGTTATATGGCTTCTTATCCCCTTTTCTTTTGCTGTGTGTTGTGTGTGTGTGTATATATATATACTATGTTTCACAGATACAGATATAGTTGATAGCGCACTGGTATCACCCATGGATGATTTAGGACCTGGGGTTTCCCACCTCGGGAACCTTTGAGGTCGAGTGCATCGATCCGAACGGATGGCTTGTAGACCCAGTCACCCGCTTCGTGATATATACGGGTCTGATGTCCATTACCTCTGGGATAGGACAGGGACCGCCCATAGACTTTACAGGCACATTTCACTTTGGTACTACACTCCCGTTCCCGATTGGACAGTCCGATGGACACGTACCGCCCATACCACCGATGCCAGGCATGGCCCCGGTTCCCTTCATGGTACCCTTCGAGGTACTTGAACCCGGACTTGCACCAATACCTACACCCGCACCAGCGCCGGAGCCCGAGTTGGCACCTATTCCGGAGGAGGACCCGGTTGCCCCTGCCGAGGACGTATCACCCCTTCCTGAGGTACCCGCATCTCCAGAGGTCCGTGCTACGGTTTAAGTCTTCGCGGGTATCTTCTAGATAGCTACATCCTCGGGATAGCAGACTCTACAGGCAGAGGTTTCAGGGGCAGCCGGTCAGGAGCTCTTCCAATGATAGTGGAGGAGTGTCGGACCTGTCGGACCCCAGGATGCAGATGAGGGAGGTAGTGTCTGATGGCTCAGGTCAGTGCCGTCCGTGTAGGTGTGAGTGAGGTTTTACTGTATTTTGAGAGGGGACGAGGTGTGGAGTGCATCGGTGAGGCTTTTTCTTTTGGCATTTTGGTGTTACCAGTTTGTACATATATCGGGATCCTACTGATGAGAATCCCTTGACAGCAGTACTGGCATGTATATATATATATATTTATAGTTATGTGCTGTATGTATGTTTACATATGTTGTATATATTTTAAGTTTTAATTTTCCGTCATTTATAATATATATTAGGTCCTAAATATTATGGGTTTTCTTTAATGGGACGTCGAGGTGTCTCATTTGGTGGTATCAGAGCAGTTCGGTTATGAAACGGACTGTGATGACTGTGATTAGGGTAAACTGACCATTTAGTTGAATCCACATGAGATAACAGCTATGCTTAGAAGTTGGGTAGTGAGTCCGACACGACATCTCTATGGCATATAGTATTTATATTCCGGTTTTATGTAGTATTATATGTCATATTGATGTGGGCTAATGATTTCTTTTAGCAGGATCATGGCTTGAGGCCGAGGATGAGGACGTGGCAGACGTGGTGGTGGTAGAGCGATAAAGGGTGTTGAGGATGAGTCTTATCAGCCGGTGGCAAGGATTAGAGTTGGAGGAGAGTCATCCGAGACTCTTCGGACTATCCGTGAGTTAGCTTCCATTCTGTTGCAGCAGGCGCAGCAGAATGCTCAAAGGGTAAAGAGAGAGGTAGAGTTACAGGAGCGATAGGATAGGAGGAGAGCCGCTGAGGCTGAGGATGCAAGATTGGCTACCTTTCTCAAAGGTAAGCCACCACAGTTTAGTGGAGAGTATGATCCAGAGCGAGTCGAGTGGTGGATACAAGAGCTCGAGAAGATCTTTGATACCATGAGATGCAGAGATGATAGGAAGGTGACTTATGCCGCCTTCGTGATGACCGGAGGGGCTGAGTCATGATGGAGAGGCAAGAGGAGATTGCTAGAGGCTGAGGGCAGATTGATCAGTTGGGAGCTATTCAGAGAGTGTTTATTTGAGAAGTACTTCCCACGGTTGGTCAGACGCGAGAAGGAGAGAGAGTTCATGAGTCTCCAGCAGGGAGACTGGTCTGTTGGTGATTATGCAGCTAGGTTTGAGGCCCTGATTCAGTTTTGAGTTCTATCAGAGGTTTCAAGATGAGGACTGTATGTGCCGGAGATTCTAGGAGGGTTTACGGTATGAGTTGAGGAGGGCTATAGTGCCCTTGGATATCTTGAGTTTCCCAGAGCTTGTAGAGAGGTGCAGTGCCATCGAGAGTATAGACTAGAGGCAGGATGTAGAGTAGAGATAGCAGCATAGTGGGGGTCCTACCAGAGCAAATCAGCAAAGGATAGGTGATAGAGGTTCTCAGTGGAGGAGAGGACCATACACTAGACCCGGGCAGAGTGCTTAGACATCTGCACCACCAGCACCAGTTACCAGGGAGGGCCAGCAGCAGAGGGACCCAATGTGTTTCAGATGCAGAGGTCCGCATTATATCAGAGATTGCATTGATAGATCTGGTTGCTACGTCTGTGGCAAACCAGGTCATTTTGCTAGATATTGTCGACAGAGAGTGGTTCAACAGCAGCCAACCGCCGGCAGAGGAGCCAGTGGTTCTAGAGGAGGAGCTGGGATAGGGGTTCCAGCGGCAGGACGACAGACAGCCAGACCTTAGACCACGGGGAGGGTGTTTCAGTAAGAGGATCAGAGTCCTCTCAATCTGCAGATCTTATTCAAGGTATGTGTTTAATGTCTGGCAGACTCTTGTCCGTGTTGTTTGATTCAGGCGCTACACATTCTTTTGTATCTCATGAGTGTGTTGGTGAGCCGCCGAACTCACTCAAATTACAGAACAAATCCCTACTAGCTTGTAGTATAAGGAATGACTCAGATCATCTCTCAAAAGACCATGAGTGCTATTCAATCATATCAAGACTCAACACAAAAATTGGGGGTGGGGGGGTGTTTGTGATTTTAGATTGCAAAAGATAAATTTAGACTAAGAGAAGTCAAGTGAGAAATCAACCAATCCAAGACACTTAACCAGAATTCCAATTTTGGCTATCATAGACCACGGAATACTCAAACTGAATCCAAGTAATGGTTAATTCAATTTCAACCGAGATCTCTGCATCGGAATTGAGGTTCACTACTAGATAATCATCTAGGATTTAACTGACAAACGATTTTACAAATCTATAAAATCAGTGCAAGTTTAAATACAAGAACCAATTAACCTTAAACCACAAATCTGTAGTTTAATTTACTTCAACTCAGAGAATGAGATATTGAATTATCAATCAATATCACATTCCTAATTCATAATTTCGAATACACAACAGTAATCACCATTCATGCATCACGAATTCTGATTAGTAAGGAGAAGAGAAGATAAAAACTACTTGAATTCAAAATGAAAGTTGAAGTACAAAAGTCTCAAGCCAAACGAAATTCCTTCAAGCACCTTGGATTGATTTCAGAATTAGCCTTCCATGGCTACAGTCCAAGGAGGCTTGAGGAAGAGAAAAGAAAAATACGAAAACAATAACAAACAACTTAATTAAGCAGCAAAAAACTAAAGGAACTACCAGTCTCCTATTCTGGCTCCTATTTATACAAATTATCTCAAGACCTCCTCTCAATATCTGAATGATCCTTCAATTAACTTCAACCTCTGCCTCTTAGATTTCCAAAGCCACTTAATTTTCTTAATTACGAATTAAGATGAGAGAGTTATGTCCACATTCAACTCATAGGGCAGCTGAAACGACGTCTGACTTCACATGGATTGCAGACCCTCAAAACGACTCTGTCTGGAACAATGGTCTTCATGAGAGTTAAATCTATGTGTTTTATCTTTCATTTGACACCTGTTTCAATTCCAAACTACATCTACATCCCAAGTTATGGCCCAATCTTCATGACCAGTTCAGGTTCCAGCGACAGCAATTATGTTCTGACTTCAAGGCCCAATGTGACCCACTATACATCCAATTCAGCATATGAGTTCTTCATGAAAGTTGTTGGGATTCCTTTTAGCTTTCCTACAATATAAAGTTCATAATTTTTAGATGCCCGGAACTCAATATATGTCTAAAATACAGAGTCAACGTCTATAATCATGAATTAGTGAAAATTTGCAATAAAGCCCAATGAGGCCCAAACTCATAAATCATTGCTAGACTAAATCAATTATGCACATTTAGCTTGTAAAAAGTACTACAAATGAGGGATCTTCAATGCATACAAATAATGTTTATCACATTCCCCCACACTTAGCTCTTGCACGTCCCGGGCAAACTTGAAATTGAAACACAACACCAAGAACAAAACACAAAACCTAAAAACTCTACAAGACTCAATTTCCAAAGATATTCAAGATGGCAAAAGTCCATGAGCAAGGTAACCATCAAAGCCAAGAGAGAACAACATCAATGAAATTACATTTCCTTTCATCTCAAATCAACAAGGTAACTTTAATTGGAAAGCATAGATCAAGAATGGTAGATCCTCACACAAGATACACTCTCAATCCCTCAAGTGTTTAGAAGGTAAAGATTTCACTCAAATCAACTCATGAAAATTGCACTACCATAAGCTTGCTCATATTCTACTGCTCCACTATTAAAAACACATGCACACACAAATCAAGAGGACTTTATCAAGGTTGCAATGAGGTCAAAAGCAAAGGAAATGATATGGCAAGTTAAGAACCAAAGAGAGTAAAAGAGCATTGGAGAAGGACTCAATTAGCAAAAGGTGAAAATTTACCCAAAAAATTCACAAAATGCGCAATCTTTCACATTTTCCTTTATTGATCTTCACAGCCGTGTGACTGTATTCTTGTTTGTTTCTTTTTCTTCTCGTTTTTTTTTCTAAATGCGCAATATTTTTTTTTAGTATCCAATTTCACCAAATACCAGCATTTCACCCCCCCACACTTGGACCATTGCTTGTCCGCAAGAAATAAGAATGCCTCCAAAGAAACAATGCTCTCTCCCTCGCTTAGGTTGGGTCAAAACATGGTTTTTCACTTAAGGCAAGAAATGAGCTAAAAACAATGCGTAGACAATTAGGCTTAAGGGGGATAATCAAGGGAAAAATGATGCAAGGTAGGCTTATTTGGCCAAAGTAGCTAAGCAAGAAGAATGCCTCAATCATGTCCATGTATGCAAGCAGAGATATAGCTTCAAAAAGAAATAAAGCAAGTTCAAGAGTAACAAAAATCATGAGTGACAACCACACAGGAAAGGAAAAAAATGGTACAAACACATAAACCATTCAACAATAGGCTCAAAATCTCACAAGGCATGGATGAATCTACCAAACTCAAACCAGCAAACCAAAAACCATAACGAAACCTGTGATTATGATGAAAGACAATAAATTCCACACATGCTATGACACTTAACTTTAAAATGAAACCAAACTCACAACTTTCACACATCTTACACATCAATGGAAACAACTTTAAAAGACAATAACAGAAAAAAAATGCAAAAACAGAAAATAAAATGCAGAAACAGTAAAAACAGAAAACAGTAAAAAGGAAAAGAGTGGAAAGAGTCGCACTAATTGTGGATATATAGCATCTAGCAAGGCCACCTCCTCCATGGTGGACTCTGGCACGTTCTCATAAAAGTGCTTGAGCCTATGCCCATTAACCTTGAAAATCCGCTTTGTTGTCACATCCTGAAGTTCAACTGCACCATAAGGAAAAACATTAGTAACAACAAAGGGACCTTCCCACCCAGACCTCAATTTACCAGGCATCAACTTAAGTCGGGAATTAAACAACAAGACTTTCTGGCCGACCACAAATTCTTTTCGCGTAAGCATCCTATCATGGAAAACTTTGGTCTTCTCCTTGTAAAGGCGAGAGCTCTCATAGGCCTCCAATCGAATCTTTTCCAATTCCTGTAAGTGGAGCTTCCTTTCCACACCCGCCTGGTGTAAGTCCATATTGCATTGCTTAACCGCCCAGAATGCTTTATGCTCAATCTCCACCGGTAGGTGGCATGCCTTCCCAACACATAATCCGATATGGGGACATCCCAATCGGAGTCTTGTAGGCGGTCCTGTAAGCCCATAAAGCATCTTCAAGCCTCAAACTCCAATCCTTCCTGTTAGGTTGGACTGTCTTCTCAAGGATATGCTTGATCTCGCGGTTGGAAACCTCGGCTTGTCCATTGGTCTGGGGGTGGTAAGGTGTAGACACCTTGTGGAACACTCCATACTTCCTCATCAAAGCCTCCATGCTCCGGTTGCAGAAGTGTGAACCCTGATCACTGATGATGACCCTCGGGATTCCAAACCTGCATAAAATATGTGATCTAACAAAATCCACAACAACTTTGGAATCATCAGTCAGAATGGCTTTTGCCTCCACCCATTTAGATACATAATCAACAACCAACAATATGTAAACAAAACCAAAAGAAACAGGAAAAGGTCCCATGAAATCAATACCCCATACGTCGAATATCTCACAAAAAACAAAGAAAGGTCAGCGGGGCATCTCATTCCTGCGAGAAATGTTTCCTGTTCTCTGACACTGTTCACAAGACTTACAAAACAGATATGCATCATGAAATAAGGTGGGCCAATATAATCCAGAATCTAACACCTTCCTAGCTATACGTTGGGGACCGAAATGCCCACCACATGCTAATGAATGACAAAAACTAAGAACAGAATGAAACTCATGATTAGGCACACATCTCTTAATAACTTGATCACTACAATATCTCCACAGATAAGGATCATCCCACACATAATACTTAGACTCACTTTTCAGCTTATCAGACTGAGCCCTAGTGGAATATGCAGGTAACACTCTAGCAACCAAGAAATTAACTAAGTCAGCAAACCAAGGAGAGGGGACCTTACCCTGTAGCTGCAAAAGCTGCTCATCTGGGAAAGAATCCTGAATCGGCACGGGATCTGAGGCCCTCTCAATCCTACTCAAGTGATCCGCCACTAGGTTCTCTGCTCCACTCCTATCTCGGATCTCCAGATGAAACTCCTGAAGCAGCAGCATCCATCTAATTAGTCATGGCTTGGCGTCTGGCTTCTTTAAAAGGAACTTTAGAGCTGCATGATCAGAAAATACAACAACTTTAGAGCCAAGCAAATACGATCTAAACTTATCTAAAGCAAAAACAATTGCTAAAAGCTCTTTCTCAATGGTTGTGTAATTTGCTTGAGCAGCGTCCAAAGTCCTGGAAGCATAATAAATCACATGAGATGCTCTCCCCACTCTTTGTACTAAAACTGCTCCCACAGCATAATTAGAAGCATCACACATCAGCTCAAATGGAAGGGTCCAATCCGGTGACTGAATAATGGGTGTGCTGGTCAAAGTTTGCTTCAGATGGTCGAATGCTGCCTTGCATTTCTCATCAAAAACAAAATCCACATCTTTTTGCAGTAAGTGGGATAGAGGAAGGGCTATTTTGCTAAAATTTGCAATGAAACGCCTGTTGAAACCTGCATGACCAAGAAATGAACGCACCTCCCGCATGCATATGGGGTAAGATAAACGGGTAATAACATCTATCTTAGCAGGGTCTACTTCAATACCCATACTAGATACTACATGGCCTAATACTATACCCTGTTCTACCATGAAATGACATTTCTCAAAATTAAGAACAAGGTTAGTCTCAATGCACCTATGCAGCACCCTAGACAAGTTATGCAAACATGAATCAAAAGAAGAACCATACACAGTAAAGTCATCCATAAATACCTCCATGCACTCCTCTAAGAAATCAGAAAATATGCTCACCATGCACCGCTGGAAGGTACCAGGGGCATTGCAGAGGCCGAAAGGCATGCGTCTGTCGGCAAAGGTGCCGAAGGGACATGTAAATGTGGTCTTCTCTTGATCTTCTGAGGCAATGTGAATCTGGAAGTAGCCAGTGTAGCGATCCAGAAAGCAATAATGGGACTTACCAGCCAGCCGCTCCAACATCTGATCAATGAATGGAAGGGGGTAATGGTCCTTCCGAGTGTCTTGGTTAAGGCGTCTGTAGTCAATGCAAACTCTCCAGCTATTCTGCACTCGGGTCGGAATAAGCTCATTCTTCTGGTTTGTCACTACTGTCACTCCATATTTCTTGGGAACTACTTGCACTGGGCTCACCCACTTGCTGTCAGATATAGGGTAGATGATACCAGCCTGCAGTAGCTTGGTCACCTCTTTCTTCACCACATCTAGAATGAGAGGATTTAGACTTCTCTGGGGTTGCCTCACTGGTTTAGCTTCATCTTCAAGTAGTATCCGATGCATGCAGGTGGAAGAGCTTATACCAGGAATGTCTGCAAGTGTCCATCCTATTGCTCTCTGATTCTCCCTCAGAATCCCCAACAGCTTCTTCTCCTGTTCAGCAAGGAGGTTCTTGGCCACAATCACCGGAAGCTGCTCATGATCTGCTAAGTAGGCATACTTCAGATGTGCAGGCAGTGGTTTTAGCTCCAATTTGGGTGGTTGCACTGTAGAGGGAAGTAATCTGGTGGGCTGCACATCTTCTGCAGATTTAAGCTGTGCAAAATCAGAATTTCCTGCATAATCTGCACCAGTTTTATCAGTTATGAAAACAGAATCATCAACACTTAAGAATGTAGCAATTTCATTACATGCATCACATAAAACAGTTCCATCACAACCAGTGCAGCATGCAGAATCAGATAAATCAGTAAAACCATCAAAATCAGTAAAATCCACCGCACATAGTTCATCACATGCAGCATCAATTAATTCGGTAAGGACATCAATATGAAAAACAGAATGCTCTTCCATGGGATGCTTCATAGCATAAAAAATGTTAAATTGCACAATTGAGTCTCCAAACTCCATGGAAAGAGTTCCTGCATGCACATCAATCTTGGTCCGAGCTGTCTTAAGGAAAGGTCTTCCTAGAATGAGTGGGGCCTTGATGGCTAGGGACTCACCCTCCATGTCCAAGATGTAGAAGTCTGCAGGAAAGATCAGCTCATCCACTTGTACTAACACATCCTCAATCAGTCCAGATGGATATGCATTGCTCCTGTTTGCCAATTGAATCACCACACCTGTAGAATGCAAAGGTCCAAGTCCAAGAGAATTAAAAACAGACATAGGCATTACATTAATTGAAGCACCTAAGTCTAGCATGGCATTCTCAAATCTAGAATTTCCTATTATGCATGGAATTGTAAAAGTCCCTGGATCTTTGCATTTCTGAGGCATAGGTTGAATGAGAGCCGAAATGTTACGACTCATGCTAATTCGTTCATTTCCTTTCAGCCTCCTCTTGTGGGTGCAGAGTTCCTTCAGAAACTTGGCATATTTAGGAATTTGTTTGATTGCATCCAACAATGGAATGTTGACTTCCACCTTCCTAAAGGTCTCTAAAAGTTCCTTATCTTTCTCAACTTCATCCGCCTTCTTGGATACGACTGTTCGATGTGGGAATGGGAGTGGAATTGCACAATCTGACTTCTGCTGCATTGTGACATGATCTGCAGATTTGGAATTGATGATTTTCTGCTGCAGAGTTGGATTGATGATTTTCTGCAGAATCTTGTGCTACTTCTTTGAAGTCTGCAGAATTCGAATTTGCTACTCCATCTGAATTTTCTGCAGAATTCTGCTTCCTTGACTTGCATGGTGGTTGGGGGTCAGTTGCCACAATCTTTCCAGTTCTCAGCATAATGGCACTTACATTACCTTTTGGATTAGGAATGGTCTGCGCAGGAAGTTGGCCACTGCCTTGGCTTTGTAGCTGATTCATGGAGGAAGCTAGTTGCCCAATTTGAGTCTCCAAATTCTGAATTGTAGCTTTTGTTCTCTGCTGGAATTGGAGATTGTTGGTGGCCATTTGCTTCACTAGATCTTCAAATGAAAGGTCAGATTTTGGTGCTGCAGTAGCTTGATCCTGCATTGGCTGCTGTTGGAATGGCCTACTTGGTCCAGCTTAAGTTTGAAACTGGTTTTGCCTTATTGGTTGCTGCTGGAATGGTTGCCTATACTGCTGTTGTTGAGGTTGCTGTTGTGCATTACCATATCTCAAGTTGGGGTGGTCTCTCCAGCCAGGATTATAGGTGTTGGAAAAGGGATCATACCTTTGCTGCTGCTGAAACTGAGGCTTAGCAGGAAACACACCTGCTGCAACTACAAACTGGTCTTGGAGTGCAACATTGTCTTCTTGCAAAGTGGGACACGAATCTATGAAATGAGATGGATTGGAGCATATGTTGCAGACTCTTGCATTGGTCTGCATAGATGTAGGTTGTTGTCCCATAGCCATTTGCCTCACCAAGGAAGTCAATTCATCAAGTCTATGCTCCATTCTTTGTTGACCAGCGGTTGAAACTTGGACCTCATTGACTCCTCTGGTGGAACTCATCATTCTGGTGCCAAACTGTTGAGAGTTGGAAGCCATGTTGGCAATTAAATCTTTTGCAGCAGATGGGGTTTTATCAACTAAAGCACCACCACTAGCAGCATCAACCATGCTCCTCTCCATAGACATCAACCCCTCATAAAAATATTGGATCAGCAACTGGTCACTAATCTGGTGATGAGGGCAGCTTGCACACAATTTCTTGAACCTCTCCCAATACTCATGCAAAGTTTCATCACCATTCTGCCTAATCCCACAAATGTCTTTTCGGATTGCAGCAGCTCTAGATGCAGGGAAGAACTTCTCTAGAAACAGCCTTTTCATGTCATTCCAGCATGCTATGGAGGCTAGTTGAAGGTAGTAAAGCCAATCCTTGACTGCACCATCCAATGAGAAAGGAAATGCCCTAAGCTTGATGTGATCTTCAGGAACAGCATGTGGTCTCATGGTGGAACAAACTACATGAAACTCTTTTAAATGCTTATGTGGGTCCTCGCCTGCTAAACCATGAAACTTAGGCAAAAGGTGTATTAATCAAGATTGTAATTCCAAATCAACCTCAAGAGTAGGATATTGGATACATAATGGTTGGTAGTTCACATCAGGTGCAACAAGTTCTTTCAGAGTTCTATTGTTAGCCATGTTAGCACAATTATCAGTTAAATCAGAATCAAAAACAACAGAATCAGAAACAACAGAATTATCAAATTGATCAAGTAATCTCCTCTGAGTCCTATTCAACTGATGCAAGGTCCTTTCAATCTCAGGGTCGTATGCAACTAAATCACCAGGTTGGGACCTAGTCATATAGGCCAGGAGAGCAAGAACCATCTCAAAACACTACAAGTACAAATGCTAAAAAGACACAAATATAAGATCACCACAAAAACTCTAAAAAGTCAGCAAATGCAGATACAAATATTTTTGGAATTTTTAAAAATGGTAAAATACTTAAAAAAAATTAGAAAAGTGGCCTAAACGATGGAATTTTGGCTCCGGAGGCCGTATGTACCGAAGTACTCAGTACTATTGGGAGTTCTATTTCCTATTTTTTTCGGATTTTCTGGGAAAATTTGAGAGCAATCAGAGCACAAAAAATCTGACAGCAAAATATTACCAAAATGCCACTGGTTTCACTACAAACAGCAATTCAGTGGATAAACAGGCTAGAAATTAATATAAACACAATCTAATATGATTGAATACTCAAAATGGTCCCTGGCAACGGTGCCAAAATTTGGTGAGCCGCCGAACTCACTCAAATTATAGAACAAATCCCTACTAGCTTGTAGTATAAGGAATGACTCAGATCGTCTCTCAAAAGACCATGAGTGTTATTCAATCATATCAAGATTCAACACAAAAATTGGGGGGGGGGTTGTGATTTTAGATTGCAAAAGATAAATTCAGACTAAGAGAAATCAAGTGAGAAATCAACCAATCCAAGACACTTAACCAGAATTCCAATTTTGGCTATCATAGACCACGGAATACTCAAACTGAATCCAAGTAATGGTTAATTCAATTTCAACCGAGATCTCTGCATCGGAATTGAGGTTCACTACTAGATAATCATATAGGATTTAACTGACAAACGATTTTACAAATCTATAAAATCAGTGCAAGTTTAAATACAAGAACCAATTAACCTTAAACCACAAATCTGTAGTTTAATTTACTTCAACTCAGAGAATGAGATATTGAATTATCAATCAATATCACATTCCTAATTCATAATTTCGAATACACAAACAGTAATCACCATTCACGCATCACGAATTCTGATTAGTAAGGAGAAGAGAAGATAAAATCTACTTGAATTCAAAATGAAAGTTGAAGTACAAAAGTCTCAAGCCAAAACGAAATTCCTTCAAGCACCTTGGATTGATTTCAGAATTAGCCTTCCATGGCTACAGTACAAGGAGGCTTGAGGAAGAGAAAATAAAAATACGAAAACAATAACAAACAACTTAATTAAGCAGCAGAAAACTAAAGGAACTACCAGTCTCCTATTCTGGCTCCTATTTATACAAATTATCTCAAGATCTCCTCTCAATATCTGAATGCTCCTTCAATTAACTTCAACCTCTACCTCTTAGCTTTCCAAAGCCACTTAATTTGCTTAATTACGAATTAAGATGAGAGAGTTATGTCCACATTCAACTCATAGGGCAGCTGAAACGACGTCTGACTTCACATGGATTGCAGTCCCTCAAAACGACCCTGTTTGGAACAATGGTCTTCATGAGAGTTAACTCTCTGTGTTTTATCTTTCATTTGCCACCGGTTTCAGTTCCAAACGACATCTACAGCCCAAGTTATGGTCCAATCTTCATGACCAGTTCAGGTTCCAGTGACAGCAATTATGTTCTGACTTCAAGGCCCAATTTGACCCACTATACATACAATTAAGCATCTGAGTTCTTCATGAAAGTTGTTGGGCTTCCTTTTTGCTTTCCTACAATATAAATTTCATAATTTCTAGATGCCCAGAACTCAATATATGGCTAAAATACAGAGTCAACGTCTATAATCATGAATTAGTGAAAATTTGCAATAAAGCCCAATGAGGCCCAAACTCATAAATCATTGCTAGAATAAATCAATTATGCACATTTAGCTTGTAAAAAGTACTAAAAATGAGGGATCTTCAATGCATGCAAATAATGTTTATCATGTGTAGATCATTTATATTTGCCCGTTTCTTAGCTACCATATACCCTGACAGTATCTACCCCTACCAGTGATCCTTTGATCACTATGTCTGTTTGCTTACAATGTCCTATAGTTGGTGAAAATAGGACATTTCTTGTAGATCTCATCTGTTTGCCTATGCAGCAGATAGACGTTATCCTTGACATGGATTGGCTTTTGGCTAACCATGTAGTGTTACACTATGCCCGAAAGACCTTATCGTTTGTTGAGCCTTCTAGCATAGTATCTGCCAATGAATGAGCAGCTATGAGGAGTGACGAGTCTCAGCAGTATGTGATGCTTTTCTCTTTGGAAGCTAAGGAGACTCCGAGTATAGATTCTCTGCCTATTGTGAGAGAGTTTCCTGAGGTTTTACCTCCTGATGTTCCAGGGTTGCCACTAGAGAGGGAGGCGGAGTTCGCTATAGATCTCATACCAGGGACCGGACCTATATCAGTAGCTCCTTATCGGATGTCACCAGTGGAGTTGGTAGAGTTGAAGAAGCAGCTGGATGATATGATGAAGAAGGAATTCATCAGACCGAGTGTTTCGTCTTGAGGAGCACCGATGTTGTTTTCAAGAAAAAGGACGGAAGTTCTAGGTTGTGCATGGATTATAGGCAATTGAATAAGGTTATAATCAAGAACAAATATATGTTACCTGGGATAGATGATCTGATGGATCAGTTGAAAGGAGCTTCGGTGTTTTCCATCATAGATTTAAGATCAAGATATCATCAAATTAGGGTGAAGAAGGATGATATACCTAAGACCGCTTTCAGGATGAGGTATGGACACTATGAGTACCTAGTTATGCCTTTTGGTGTAACTAATGCTCCAGCAGTGTTCATGGATTACATGAACAAGATCCTTATATTGTTCCTCGACAAGTTTGTTGTGGTGTTTATAGATGATATTCTTGTCTATTCCCTTAGTTTGGAAGAACATGAGGAACATCTGAGAGTGGTGTTACAGGTGTTGAGATATAGGTAGTTGTATGCTAAGCTATCCAAGTGTGAGTTTTGGTTAGAGGAAGTGTAGTTTCTAGGTCATATAATCAACAAATAAGGGATAGTTATGGATCCAATCAAGGTAGAGGCCGTGATTAAGTGGGAGAGGCCTAAGTTAGTGAGTGAGGTGAGGAGTTTCCTAGGATTAGCCGGGTACTACAGAAGGTTTTTCGAGGGTTTATCAAAGATTGCGTTGCCTATGATGCAGTTAACGAGAAAAGGTACAACGTTTGTTTGGACAGAGAAGTGTGAAGAGAGCTTTTAGAAGCTAAAGGATAAGTTGACTACATCTCTAGTGCTGACATTACCAGATCCCTTAGAACAGTTTGACGTGTACTGTGACGTATCATATCAAGGACTGGGTTGTGTTTTGATGTAAGAGGGAAGAGTTGTGGCTTATGCTTCTCGACAATTGAGGGTTCATGAAAGGAATTACCCTACCCATGATCTGGAGTTGGCATCCACAATGTTCGCATTGAAGATATGGCAACACTATCTTTATGGAGCTAATTTCAATGTATTCAGTGATCGCAAGAGTTTAAAGTATTTGTTTGATCAGAAGGAGCTGAACATGAGGCAACGTAGATGGATGAAATTCATTAAGAACTATGAGTTTGATCTTCAATACCATCCAGGGAAGGCTAATGTTGTAGCGGATGCACTAAGTCGGAAATCCTTGCAAGTGTCCACGATGATAGTGAAAGAGATGGAGTTACTTGAACAGTTTAGAGACATGAACCTAGGTATGGATTTGACTGAGGATAGAATATGATTAGGTATGATCACCATCAGTAGTGAGTTTTTGAGAGATCTTAAATTTAAGCAGGGTCAGGATGAATATTTGGTAGATGTGAGTCGAGGTATAGATGAAGGAAATGTGTCAGTTTAGGAGAGGATCAGATGGAGTGTTAAGGTTTAAGGATCGGATATGTGTGCCAGAGGACTTAGAGATTAGGAAGATGATCTTAGAGGAGGCACACAAGAGTAAGCTGAGTTTCCACCCATGAGCCACCAAGATGTATCACGACTTGAAGAAGATGTTTTGGTGTCCAAAGATGAAGAAAGAAGTGGCGGAGTATGTTCTATCATGTTTGGTATGTCGGAAAGCTAAGATAGAACATCAAAAGCCGGTAGGGTTGTTACAGTCCTTGGATATCCCAGAATGGAAGTGAGATAGCATAGCGATGGACTTTGTGAATGGATTACCACGAACTCCGAAGAGGTTTGATGTGATTTGGGTTACCATTGATAGGTTGATGAAGTGTGCTCACTTCTTACCTATTGGTGAGAGTTATAGTCTTGAGAAGTTGACCCATATCTACATCAAGGAAGTCGTGAGGTTGCACGGTGTGCCGTCAAGTATTGTCTCCGACCGGGATCCTAGGTTTACATCGAGATTTTGGAGGCAGTTACACGATACTTTGGGAACAAAGTTGAGGATGAGTTCTACTTATCATCCTCAGAAAGATGGACAGGCAGAGAGAACAATTCAATCATTGGAGGATCTTTTAAGAGCTTGTGTTGGAACATGTGGGTAGTTGGGATGAATTCCTACCTTTGGTTGAGTTCTTATATAATAACAGTTTCCACAGCAGTATTGGGATGACACCGTATGAGGCTTTGTATGGGAGAAAGTGCAGGACTCCGTTGTGTTGGTATGAGACTAGCGAGAGCCAAGTGTTGGGTCCTGATGTAGTACAACAAACTACGGAGTAAGTCAGGAAAATCAAAGAGAAAATGAAGTAAGCGCAGGATGGACAGAGAAGCTACAATAACAAGAGGAGGAGACCTTTAGAGTTCCAGGAAGGTGATCACGTATTTTTGAGAGTCACTTCGAAGATCGGAATTGGCAGAGCTATAAAGTCTAGAAAGCTCACTCCCCGATTCATTGGACCATTTCAGATTCTTCGACGAATTGGTCCAGTAGCTTACCAGATAGCCTTACCCCCTTACCTTTCCAACCTTCACGATGTCTTCTATGTTTCCCAGTTGAGAAAATATTACCCAAACCCTTCTCATGTCATTGAGCCCGAGTCTATACAACTCCGAGAGAATCTAGAATATAAGGCTTTACCGTCTAAGATTGCAGATAGAAGGATTAAAGAACTCCGTGGTAAACAAATTCCTCTGGTCAAGGTCATATGGGATAGTGTTACTGGAGACACTACTTAGGAGCGTGAGGCAGACATTCAGCAACAGTACCCACATATGTTTTCAGGTATGTAAATTTCGAGGACGAAATTTCTTTTAAGAGGGGTAGAAATGTAACATCCGTGGTTTTATGTATGGTTTACGTATGAGGTTTAAGGTTAGGACTTGGAATATATAGCTGGGATGTTGTTTGAGGCTTAGAGACTTTTTCATGGCAAGCACGCAACCTTATCGAGGGAGTTGGAACGTAGGAACAAAACTAGGGTTTCCCGATTAGCGTCTTTGAGACGTCTGAGTATGAAATAAGAATTTTGGAGTTAGAGTTAAGATTAGACCTTTTTGATGGTTTTAGGTTGTTTATTAGGTCCTAATGAGCCTATATCTCAAATTTTAGCACAATCAGACGTCGAATGGACCTTGAACACAAAGAGTTGACTTTTTGTCAGAAGTCAATGCTCGAGCGTGGGTGTATCCACGCTCAAACTCCCAAGTCAACCAGACAAGGGCCATGCTTTGACTTACCACATGCCATCAGGGCTTACGTGGCATCCTGTGAGTGGATGCTTGGCACGGTGGCTTTCCACGCTCAAGCGTGGCAATTCCCACGCTCAAGCATGGAATTCCTCACACTTGAGCGTGGTTGCGTGGTTTTGCAAAAATAAAAGCAGAAACATAAAAACAGAGAACATAGAGTTTGAAGAGCTTGAGAGAACATAAAGGAGAATATAGATAGAGAAAGATAGAAAGCTTAGTGATAGAAAGAAGTCAAGTGAGATTATCGGCTAGTTCGGGCATCTCGTTGCGAATCAGAGTATATCATTGCATTCATATCAACGATATCTATCTTCTTCCCTTCTTTGTTTCTTCCAAAAGGGAAGGTAAATCATCCTCGTTTATGTCTAAACTCGTCCCATTGTGTTTCTCATAATATATTTCGTTTTGTTTGTCGGAATTCAATTCCGTTTTTGAATATGAACTCCTAGTAATGTGCGCTTCGTAATGTGATGCTTAGGTGAATTTTTGGAAGCTCCTAGGCCCTAGGATCGTACAGGGCAAAATCGAGGAGATTAGAGGACGTCTCGCTGTGCTTCGTTTCGGGCATCGTACAACTCCCCAGGTGGGGGAAATAAACTATTTAACGTTGATCAGCTTCTGGTTAACTAGTTTTATAACTAGTAAGACCATGGTTTTTGCACTAATTATCCGAGTTTCAATCTCGTTTTAGCCCAGATTTGGATTTAGTTGTCCTCAAGCAACATTGTGAGTTTCTTAAATAGTTTAGGACATTTTAGTTAGTTTTTGAGTCAAATAAAGCACTTACTGCTATTTCATATTTTCAGTCTAATAAGAAGAGCAAGAAGGGAAGAACACTTGAAGCAGAAGCCATCAAGCCCAGGCCGTGACACTGGTCACGGTCGTGATGAGCTACCCATGGAAGACAGAAAGGATCACGGCCCAGCCGTGATACACATCACGGGCGTGATGAGAAAATCATGAAAGTCAGAAAGCATCACGGCCCAGGCGTGACACCCTTCACGGGCGTGATGGGAAGTCCCCAAAGATCAGAAAGCATCACGGCCCAGCCGTGATACCCATCACGGGCGTGATGAGAAGACACAGGAAGTCAGAATCGATCACAACCCAGCCGTGATGAAGGTCACGACTGTGATAGATCAGCACCCAAAGTCAGAAGCGGTCACGTCCTGACTGTGATAGGCATCACGGCCGTGACGGACCAGAATTTGAATGCGCTCCCTTGACAGAAGCGGTCACGGCCTGGCCATGACGGCCATCACGGCCGTGACGCGCGACCTCTTTATAAATAGGAGCGCAGCAGACACAGAAAACCATCGAGATTTTCACTGTTTACATAATATTTCTAGGTTTTTGTTATATCTCTAATGGAGAACTAATCCCCTTGGATTAATCTGCTGTAATCGGTTTCCGCCGACACTTGAGATTCCGTAATTCCCGGATTAATTTGCTTCTTCCTTTCAATACTATCCTATATTTCGGTTTGCTTAATTCAGGATTGTATAGAATAAGTATTGATTTATTTCGATGATTGTATGTTCCTATACCTAATAGTGTTTACTTAATTCGCGTGTGTTCAATCGTGTTTGCTTAATTCACGAGTGCTTCACCCCGTTTGCTTAATTCGGGAATTAGGAACATACGTCTCGTAGTGCCAGTTTCGCTTGTTAATTGTCGCTACAATCGAAAAGGGATTAGAATCCGCTTAGGGCTTGGAATGTATATGAATCAATGATAGTGGGAAACCGAGAACAGTAGATTAGTCGTTTCAATTATTGATAATCACTTCTTGCTCTGTTTTCTTAATTGAATTTCAAACCACCCCCCCAAAAAAAAAAAGATTTTGCTGTTAATAACAATCCAAGAGTCCTTGTGAGACGATACTCGAGTTGTCGCGCCCTAACTACAGTTTTTCTTAAAACCACTCGCTTTTTGACGCGCGTGCGACAGCGTGTCAAAATTGGCGCCGTTGCCTATGACTCTTGTTGTTATTTTCTCATTTTTCGTTTTTGATTTTCTGTTGAATTAGTTCTGGATACTAGGTCTGGTTGTCCTAATATGTTTGAATTTGATCCTGAAATTGAGAGAACTTTGCACGCACGCCGTAGAGCAATTTAGGCTAGCACTAGTTCACCAACCAGTAGTAATTCTGATTCTGCACTTGTTTTTGATAACATGGCTGATCAAAGAACATTGAGACAACTTGCTGCTCCTGATGTTAATTATAATGGTTTGTGTATTGAGTATGCTGATGTGGTTGCTCCTTTTGAGTTAAAATCTGGTTTAATACACTTGTTGCCAAGGTTTATTGGTCTTGCAGGTGAGGATCCACATAAGCATCTGAAGGAATTCCAGGTTGTCTGCTCTACACCTTTTAGACCGGAAGGAATAACTGAAGACCATATCAAGTTGAGAGCCTTCCCATTCTCGCTTCAAGGTGCTGCGAAGGATTGGTTATACTACCTTGAGCCAAATTATGTTACAACCTGGAACGATTTGAAGAAGGTCTTCTTAGAGAGGTACTTTCCTGCCTCCAGAGCTGCATCAATCAGGAAGGAGATATGTGGTATTAGACAGGGCAATGAATCGTTGGCTGAGTACTGGGAGAGATTCAAGAAGTTGGTATCCAGTTGTCCTCAACACCAGATTTCCGAGCAGCTCCTTATTCAGTACTTTTATAAGGGGTTGCTTCCGATGGATAGAAACATTTTGGATGCTGCTAGTGGGGGAGCACTTGTTGATAAGACCCCAGCTGCTGCCAAGCAATTGATTGAAAACATGTCACTTAACTCCCAGCAGTTCACGACTAGAAGCAATTCTGTCGAAGCAAGGGGTGTGAACGAGATCCATGGTTCTTCTTCCAACAAGGCCCTTGAAACCAGAATTGATGAGCTTACTTCTCTAGTGAAACAGTTGGCAGTGGACAAAGTTCAGACAGCAAGGGTGTGTGGTATCTGTACTTCTCCTGAACACCTGACCGATGCATGCCCCATTCTGAAAGATGAGTCAGTCACTGATTTGCCTCAAGCATATGCAGCCAATCTTTACAATCAAGGCAACAATCAGAACCGGTACAACATTCCTGACCTTTCCACAAATAAGTACCACCCCAACTGGAGGAACCATCCAAACCTTCGGTACGGGAACTCATCTGCACAACAGCAACAACCGATGTTACCGCTGGCACCACCACAGAATCCTCCTCAAGTGACCACCTCTGCACCTTCTGGACCTTCACTAGAGGACCTTGTCAAGTAAATGGCTGCACAAAATCTCCAGTTTCAGCAACGAACAGACTCTAGTATTCATGCTCTGCAGACACAGATTGGACAGCTTGCCACTTCGATGAATGCCATGCAGCAAGCTCAAGGATCGAACCAACTACTTGCACAAACAGTGGTGAATCCTAATGTTCCAAATCCTAATGTGAGTGCAATTTCTTTGAGGTCCGGGAAAGTTGTAGAGGCAGCCCCTGAAAAAGATAAAGAAACTGTTGAGGTAACACCTGAACCTTCTGCTGTTGTTGAGACTGAAAAAGAGTATGTGCCACCAATTCCCTTCCCACAAAGAGTGCTAAAAAATAAAAAGATTGATGGGGAAGACAAGGAGATGGAGATTCTGGATGTATTCAGAAAGGTGGCAGTGAACATCCCGCTTCTTGATGCGATTAAGCAGGTTCCAAAATATGCAAAATTTCTGAAGGATTTGTGCACACACAAGAGGAGGTTGAAGGGTAATGAGAGAGTCAATTTGGGGCGAAATGTTTCAGCCCTCATTCAACCTAAGCCTGCACCTGAGAAAGTTACTGCTCCATCCCTCACTCAGGCAATGCCACAGAAATGCAAGGATCCAGTAACTTTTGCTATCCCATGCACTATTGGGGACAATAAATTCGACAATTGCATGTTGGATTTAGGGGCTTCTATTAATGTAATGCTCACTTCTGTTTTCAACAACCTTGATCTTGGCCCTTTGCAACATATGGGTCTCACTATCCAGTTGGCAAACAGGACCAATGCTCGCCCCATTGGAGTGGTAGAAGATGTGATGGTACAAGTTAATGACTTTATTTTCCCTGCTGACTTTTACATCCTGGACAAGGCAGGGGAAACAAATTCAAGCAGATCACCAATCATTCTGGGCAGACCGTTCATGAAGACGACAAAGACAAAGATTGATGTTGATGATGGAACCATGTCCATGGAGTTTGGTGACATTGTTGCAAAATTCAACATTTTTGATGCTATGAAGCATCCCTTGGAAGAGTACTCTGTCTTTCAAATAGAGTTGCTCTCTGAAATTGTTGATGACACTTATGATGACTTGGTTGCTGATTTTTTACATCTATTTCTGGTTTTGATGATGTCTATTCATGTGCTGATTGTACTGACACTGACCCTTGTGCTGTTTGTGCTGAGATTGATGCTACCTTGCAGGGTGACAGTGTAAATGAAGCTGTTTGTTCAGCTGAAGTTCTTGACAGCACGGCTGCCCCAAACATACCATCCATTGAGCAGCCACCCTCCCTAGAGCTTAAGCCACTTCCTGGAAATCTGAAGTATGCTTATTTGGAGAGGAATGAAAAACTTCCAGTTATAATTTCCTATAACCTGGATTTTGACCAGGAAACTAAGCTCTTGGAGGTTTTGAGGAAGCATAAGAAGGCGATTGTGTGGACCTTGACCGACATACCAGGTATTAGCCCCTCCAGGTGCATGCATAGGATTTTGTTGGAGGATGGGGCTAAAACAGTTAGGCAGCCCCAGAGGCGGCTCAATCCCTTGATTCTTGATGTTGTGAAGAAGGAGGTGACAAAACTCCTGCATGCGGGTATCATATACCCTACCTCTGACTGTAATTGGGTGAGCCCAGTGCAAGTTGTACCTAAGAAGTCTGGACTCACAGTGGTGAAAAATGAAAATGATGAACTTGTTCCCACTAGAGTCCAGAATAGCTGGAGAGTTTGCATTGATTACAGGAGGTTGAACCAGGCTACTAGAAAGGATCACTTTCCTTTGCCGTTCATCGATCAGATGCTTGAACGGCTAGCAGGTAAATCACACTACTGTTTTCTTGATGGTTTTTCAGGTTACTTCCAGATCCACATTGCACCAGAGGATCAGGAAAAGACTACTTTCACGTGCCCCTTCGGCACATTTGCTTACAGGAGGATGCCATTTGGTCTTTGCAATGCTCCTGGCACATTCCAGAGATGCATGATTAGCATTTTTACTGAATATATTGAAAATTGCATGGAAGTGTTTATGGATGATTCCACTGTTTATGGCTCTTCATTTGATGCATGCTTTCATAGTTTGAATTTGGTTTTAGAGAGATGCATTGAAACTGACCTTGTTTTGAACTATGAAAAATGTCATTTTATGGTTGAACAGGGGATTGTTTTGGGGTATATTATTTCTGAGAAGGGTATTTCAGTAGATCCTGCTAAGATTGATGTGATTTCTACACTGCCTTACCCATCTTGCGTTCGCGAGATTCGCTCTTTTCTTGGTCATGCAGGTTTTTACAGGCGCTTCATAAAGGATTTCAGCAAGATAGCCCTTCCTCTGTCCAACCTGCTGAAGAATGATGCCATTTTCAACTTTGATGACAACTGCAAAAAGGCCTTTGATTTCTTGAAGAAAGCCTTGACCTCTACCCCCATCATCCAGCCCCCTGACTGGACCCTCCCTTTTGAGCTTATGTGTGATGCTTCTAACTATGCTGTGGGGGCGGTCCTTGCACAAAGAGTGGGCAAGGCTGCCTATGTGATTTACTATGCTTCTAGGACTTTAGATGCTGCACAGGCTAATTACACCACTACTGAAAAGGAACTTCTAGCTATTGTTTTTGCTCTTGATAAGTTTAGATCATATTTGCTAGGTTCCAAGATTGTTGTTTTCACTGACCATGCAGCTTTGAAGTACTTGTTGAAGAAGCCAGAGGCGAAACCGAGATTGATTCGTTGGATGTTGTTGCTCCAAGAGTTCAGTGTGGAGATTAAAGATAAGAGTGGAGCTGAGAATTTAGTGGCTGATCACTTGAGCAGAATAGAGAGGGATGAGGATCCTTCTCCCATTCAGGATGACTTTCCTGATGAGCGGCTTTTACAGTTGCATGGGGTAACTCCTTGGTTTGTTGATATTGTTAACTATCTTGTTGCCGGTGTTTTTCCCATAGGTGCAACTAGGGCACAAATTCACAAACTCAAGAGTGATGCCAAATACTATGTTTGGGATGATCCATATCTTTGGAAATTTGGCAGTGATCAGGTAATTAGGAGATGTGTCCCCGACTATGAGATTTAGTCCATTTTGCATTTTTCTCATGCTTCTCAAGTAGGGGGACACTTTGGGCCACAGAGGACTGCACGAAAAATCCTGGACTTAGGTTTTTATTGGCCCACCATTTTTAGAGATGCTTATGAGGTTTACCGGACTTGTAAGGAGTGTCAGACAACAGGTACAGTCATCACTCGTAAGAGTGAAATGCCTCAGAAACCTATGCTTTTCTGTGAGGTGTTTGATGTGTGGGGAATTGACTTTATGGGTCCTTTCCCTGCATCTTTTGGTTTTCTCTATATTTTACTGGCTGTTGACTATGTTTCAAAGTGGGTGGAAGCTATCCCCACTAGGACTGATGATTCTAGAGTTGTTGCAAATTTTGTCAGGTCCAATATCTTCTGCAGGTTCGAAATACCTCGAGCTATCATAAGTGACCAAGGCACTCATTTCTGGAACCGCACCATGGAAGCTTTACTCCGGAAGTATGGAGTTGTGCACAGGGTCTCCACTTCATATCATCCCAGACTAATTCGCAGATTGAGATCTCAAACAGAGAGATCAAACAGATCCTAGAGAAAGTGGTCCAGCCAAATAGGAGGGACTGGAGCCGCCGTCTAGAAGACGCACTTTGGGCTCAAAGAACAGCCTTTAAGACACCAATAGGGATGTCTCCCTATAGGCTTGTGTTCGGTAAGGCATGTCATCTGCCTGTGGAAATTGAGCACCGTGCTTATTGGGCGGTCAGAAGCTGTAATTTGGAATTGCAAAAGGCAGGCATTGAAAGGAAACTCCAATTACAACAGCTTGAAGAGCTTAAGCTAGAATCCTATGAGAGCTCTCAAATATACAAAGAGAAAACCAAGCACTTCCATGATCAGATGATTTCTAGGAAGGAATTCTCTGTGGGCCAACAGGTTCTATTGTTTAACTCCCGCCTGAAAGTGATGGCTGGGAAACTTCGATCCAAGTGGATTGACCCATTAGTTGTTACTAATGTTTTCCCTCATGGTGCAGTAGAAATAAGAAGTGCAGGTAGCAACAAGGTCTTTAAGGTTAACGGGCAGCGCTTGAAGCTATTCCATGAGAGCTCGGTGCCTTAAGATGCTACTGTTGAGGAGCTCTCCTTGGGAGAGCCCACCTACACTACAACTTGATCAGGGAGCACCTTCTCCTTTCCCTCACTCTGATTTTATATTTATGTTCTTTCATTGAGGACAATGTATGTCTTAAGTGTGGGGGAGGGAACCAATTGTTTGTTTTTGTTTTGTTTGTGTTGTTTGAGTCGT
This sequence comes from Sophora flavescens, assembly GCA_030762895.1. NCBI lineage: Eukaryota > Viridiplantae > Streptophyta > Magnoliopsida > Fabales > Fabaceae > Sophora > Sophora flavescens. Next base: position 79,076,416 of record CM061068.1, read on the forward strand.
ATGTGTGTTGAGTCTTGTGTCGGTGAGCTTGCTGGAATTTGATTGAATTTTGCATAAATGGATTGCATGATATATGTTGACTGTTGATTATTTTCCCCCTAGGTTTTGAGAATTGAAAATTGACCCCCATGTGAAAAATTGAAAATTAAACTTTGAGATATTCCATTATGACTGCATGATTTATGATAAGTTTGGGGTGAAGGGGTGCACACACTATGGATAGAATCTCGGTCAAACAATTTGCGAAAAATATCCAGGTGAGGATTTGAGCCTCCAATAAGTTTTTAATTGTGTGAATCACTTTCAAGTTGCACTTTCCCGAATTTGCTTGAATCTCTTCATGGTTTGCATGCTTATGTGGTTGCATCAAATGATTTAGGCAATTTTCTTTGAATTAACTACTTGGCCTAAAAAGAACCATCCCTGATGCATGTCCCCTAGTTAGCCCCTTTGAGCCTAATTAGCCTATTGTTTTATGGTGACCCTATGTTACAAGCCAAAATTCTGGAAAAAAGAAACCATGTTGACCCGATCTTAGGATTAGGAGAGCATGGATCCTTAGCAAGACAAGGGTTGCAAGAAACTAAGTTTGGGGTGGCTACAAGGTTATGATGTGTTGTTTGGGATTGAGAAAAAGAAAATAAAATAAAAATAAAGGTTGGAGCCAAAGGCAAAAAGAAAGAAAAGGAGAAAAAAAGAAGAAAAGCACAAAATTGTCAAAAAAGGGTATTGGAAGAAAAAGGTTGTAGTCACCCAAGGCAAAAAGGAAAAATGGAAAAAGGAATTTGAGTAGAATTTCAATGTGTCAAAATGCACATGCTCTCTTAATTCCTAGGGACTTAAGCCTAGTACCTTTGAATATCCTACCTCTAGCCAGGCCCCATTACAACCTTTAAATACCTTTTGATGTTGCATGCATGTTTTCGTGGGAACCTTGTTTGAGATGAAAGCCAAATTCATGGGAAGTGCTCTTAAAATGTGAACTTGAGTGAAAAGTTGATAGCCTAGACAAATTGAGCGAATGAGTGAAATATTACATGCCCTTGTGAGGAAGACAATTGTTTGAAATTGGTGATCTCCCTTTTGTGTGTAACTTGGATTCTCAACTTAGATTAATGATTGCATGAATGATGGAATTCTCAATGTTTTAAAGTAAATGAATGTGGGGGTTACATTGTTGCAGGGGGGGTGACATTGAAGAAAAACTGTTTTGTTGTAATTGCATGAAATTTGTGCGAAATTGATTAAATCCTTTAAGCTTGCCAAGTTTGAGTCTTTTTGAGTTTTAGTTTGCTTGGGGACAAGCAAAGTTTAAGTTTGGGGTATTTTGATCAGCCTCTGGTTAACTAGTTTTATAACTAGTAAGACCATGGTTTTATCACTAATTATCTGAGTTTCAATCTCGTTTTAGCCCAGATTTGGATTTAGTTGTCCTCAAGCAACATTGTGGGTTTCTTAAATAGTTTAGGACATTTTAGTTAGTTTTTGAGTCAAATAAATCACTTACTGCTATTTCATGTTTTCAGGCTAATAAGAAGAGCAAGAAGGGAAGAACACTTGAAGCAGAAGCCATCACGCCCAGGCCGTGACACTGGTCACGACTGTGATGAGCTACCCATGGAAGACAGAAAGGATCATGGCCCAGCCGTGATACACATCACGGGTGTGATGAGAAAATCATGAAAGTCAGAAAGCATCACGACCTAGGCGTGACACCCTTCACGGGCGTGATGGGAAGTCCCCAAAGACTAGAAAGCATCACGGCCCAGCCGTGATACCCATCACGGGCGTGATGAGAAGACACGGGAAGTCAGAATCGATCACGGCCCAGCCGTGATGAAGGTCACGGCCGTGACAGATCAGCACCCAAAGTCAGAAGCGATCACGGCCTGGCCGTGATAAGCATCACGGCCGTGACGGACCAGAATTTGAATGCGCGCCCTTGACAGAAGCGGTCACGACCTGACCGTGACGACCATCACGGCCGTGACGCACGGCCTCTTTATAAATAGGAGCGCATCAGACACAAAACCATCGAGATTTTCACTGTTTACATAATATTTCTAGGTTTTTGTTATATCTCTGATGGAGAACTAATCCCCTTGGATTAATCAGCTGTAATCGATTTCCGCCGACACTTGAGATTCTGTAATTCCCGGATTAATTTGCTTCTTCCTTTCAATACTATCCTATATTTCTGTTTGCTTAATTCAGGATTGTATAGAATAAGTATTGATTTATTTCGATGATTGTATGTTCCTATACCTAATCGCGTTTGCTTAATTCACATGTGTTCAATCGTGTTTGCTTAATTCACGAGTGCTTCACCCCGTTTGCTTAATTCGGGAATTAGGAACATACGTCTCGTAGTGCCAGTTTCGCTTGTTAATTGTCGCTACAATCGAAAAGGGATTAGAATCCGCTTAGGGCTTGGAATGTATATGAATCAATGATAGTGGGAAACCGAGAACGGTAGATTAGTCGTTTCAATTACTGATAATCACTTCTTGCTCTGTTTTCTGCTCTGTTTTCTTAATTGAATTTCAAACCACCCCCCCTCCCCCCCAAAACTGATTTTGTTGTTAATAACAATCCAAGAGTACTTGTGAGATGATACTCGAGTTGTCGTGCCCTAACTACAGTTTTTCTTAAAACCACTCGCTTTTTGGTGCGCGTGCGAGAGCGTGTCAAACGTCGAAAATGGTGCGGTTACATTTAATTCGATAATGGCGTAGGGCGACTCAAACCCTACACGAGAGCGAGTAACGGGCAATGTCTATACCACATTAGGGACTACTTAGTGGTACCGATGATGATATAGAAATTATGCATTTATCATCGTTACGCTATATATATATACATGATGATTATTTTATTATTTGGTGATTGTCTGCTTGACTGTTTGACATGGTATTGGTAATTGATATTATGAGTGTTGGAAGTATTGAGACTGTGTTATTATTTAATATTATTATATTGTTGTGATGATTATTATATTTGGAAATGATATTATGACATGATGATATATGATGATGATTTTGGATAACATGATGATGATTGTGATAATATGATGATGTTATGATTGCGCTTAGAGGTTGAGTAAATAATAAGTTATGTTGAGACATGATGATGTATTGGGTAATGCATACGATATGTGATAGCAGTGCCTAACCGAGATGATTATCGTGATATGAGGATGAGATTGATGAGATGAGATTATTATTGAGGTTGTTTATGAGATTATGATGAGCGTTTAGGGCACTAGGGGGTGACCTAAAACATGGTCTGTGAAATGGTGGACCTGAAACATGGTCCTAGGGGTCTATGCCTCGGAGGGAGAATTTCCGGGGATAGGCTAACAGCGGACCATCCCAGACATGATTTCATTTTAGTCGCATCTATAGTTCATACGTTACATGAGCACCGTGGTCGGGGTTTAGAGGTGTGCACCGGATTGTGCAGCTATAGTGCCATTGCTTTGCGTGGACACCCTCCCTCCGTGGACGAGGGTGTGCGCCGGGGACTCTGGGACGTGTCGATTATATTGATGTGATATCCAGATATGGTCGATACCTGATGAGATGATTCATACAACATTTGTATTGCATCATGATGGAGGGTGGAGGAAAGATCCTAGATGTGGATTGAGGATGATTGTGTTATATATATATATATATATATATATATATATATATATATATATATATATATATATATATTCATACTTTGGAGATGGATGTATATATACATATACATATACATATACAATATATATATATATATATATATATATATATATATATATATTCATACTTTGGAGATAGATGTTTAGTGTGCCGTTATTTAATTAAATGTTGCTAAACCCTTTCCACGTTTGATGTTATATGGCTTCTTATCCCCTTTTCTTTTGTTGTGTGTTGTGTATATATATATTTACTATGTTTTACAGATCATAATATAGTTGATGGCGCACTGGGATCACTCATGGATTATTCAGGACTCGGGGTTTCCCACCTGGGGAACCTTTGAGGTTGAGTGCATCGATCCGAACGGGTGGCTTGTAGACCCAGTCACCCGCTTCGTGGTATATACGGGTCTGATGTACATTACCTCTGGGCTAGGACAGGGATCGCCCATAGGATTTACCGGCACATTTCGCTTTGGTACTACACTCCCGTTACCGATTGGACAGCCGGATGGACATGTACCGCCCATGCCACCGATGCCAGGCATGGCCCCGGTTCCCTTCATGGTACCCTTCGAGGTACTTGTACCCGGGCTTGCACCAGCACCTGCACCCGCACCAACGCTGGAGCCCGAGTTGGCACCTATTCCGGAGGAGGACCCAGTTGCCCCCGCCCAGGACCTAGCACCCCTTCCTGAGGTACCCGCACCTCCAGAGGTTCATGCTATGATTTTCGAGTCTTCATGGGTATCTTCTAGACGTCTACATCCTCGGGATAACAGACTCTACAGGCAGAGGTTTCATGGGCAGCCGGTCAGGAGCTCTTCCAATGATAGCGGAGGAGTGTCCGGACTTGCCGAACCCCAGGATGCAGATGGGGGAGGTAGTGTGTGATGGCTCAGGCCAGTGCCGTCCGTGTAAGTGAGTGAGGTTTTACTGTATTTTGAGAGGGGACGGGGTGTGGAGTGCATCAGTGATGCTTTTTCTTTTGGCTTTTTGATGTATTTTGTTGATGTTACCAGTTTGTACATATATAGGGATCCTACTGATGGGAATCTCTTGACAGCAGTACTGGCATGTATGTATATATTTATAGTTATGTGCTGTATATATGTTTACATATGTTGTATATATTTTAAGTTTTAATTTTCCGTCATTTTTAATATATACGTATAACGATAATACTACGTTTAGGTCCTAAATATTATGTGTTTTCTTTAACGTGACGTCGGGGCGTCTGAGTCGTGGCCACTACGACAGTGATGGTGACGAAGCAGATCGATGATGCGGAGTTGATGAAGGAGAGGATGTAGAGTGTAGACTCTAATGGAGACAAAAGAGGAAGCAAAAATTGAAGCGGTCATAGAATGTGAGAGAGAGAGAAAGGATGAAAAGTATATTTTTATTAAAAAAAAAGACTCATTCATGGTGAGAGACTTGGCAAATCTCTCACCCCTAGAATTTGCCTGGAGATTGATCCTCCCAATTCTTTTAGTGGCCTTCTGATGTCAAGGTATGACGTTTCTGTCGTCATTGAAATATTTTGACTAAAGTTTCAGTTTTTTTTTTTGAGGGGTTAATTGTGACTATTATAATTAAAATCAAAAAGTATAAGAATCTGATTTCCACCGAAAAGGACATGAAAAAGCAAAAGCTTAAGATATTCTCACGTATATTTTGGATTTTTCTTCGACTGTCTTTTTTTGTTTTTTAATCTCTTACCAGTATATGTAAAGATAATAACAACAGAAAAGAAATGAGAAGAAGCATCCATGTAGTACAGATGTCTCCACAGTAACGAAAAAAAGCTAAGCGACAAGCATGCAAGAAATTGACAATGACAGTAGAAACAAAAAGTCCATATTTTATGCTACAAATTAGATATTAAATTTTGGTCAAAAATAATTTTAGTTATTAAATTAATATCCAAACTCAAGAAATTAATAAATCTGTGCAACTGGGCTACGAGATTTTATTTGATTGAATTTGCACTTGATTTAATAAAAATGTCTTATAAAACAATATTGCTAATTTGTTGGAAAATATTTTTTCTTGTTATATTTAATATATTATTGAGATTTTTTAACATAAACTAAAATTCATTCAAACAAAAGCCTACTCTTTTGTATAGATGTTTCTTTCACATTCTTTTTCTTACATATAGGACCCTTTTTTATCACCTTTTTCTTTTGGCTTCCAGTGAGAGGAGGAGCTCTCTCAATAGATTTTTAGTGTTTCTGAATGTGAATGTTCAGCTGGATAATTAGGAATAGCAATTGAAACAATTTGTTGTTAATCCTGTAATAGGTAATTTAACAGGAGCAAATATCATCTTAATTGTTCGATGGTAATTCCATTTTACTTTACACAATTCTTGGTGTGCTACATAAATGTTCAACTTTTTTTGGTAAATTTTATCTTGTTTCAAATTTAACCATTTCGCCCTGGGAAAGGAAGCATGAAGGAGAAGGTTATCTATGTCATTGTTGTCTTAGGCTTTGTTTGTGAGTTTGGAAGGAAATGATAGGGGGGAGATCAAAGGGGAGGGAAATGAGAGGGAGGGGAGGGGAGGGGAAGGAGAATAGTTTCCTTCACCTTGTTTGTGAGTACATATTATATGAGAGGAAGTAAATTGAGGGTTTATAACATACTTTTACAATTTTACCTTTAGTTTAGAAAACTAACATAAGTAATATTTTTTAAATAATATTAATGCACATTTCAAAAAATAAATAATACTAATTCAAAAAAAATCCTTTTCCTCTAAAAATTGGGGTAAACCCCCAAAAAAACCCAAATGGGGGTAAACAAAAAAATTGAGATGAGGAGGGGTTTGGGGGGTTTTCTAAAATCCTCAAAAACTTCCTATCCAATTTTTTACACTCACAAACAAGAGAAAGGTTCTTAGAAACCTTCCATTTTCCTTACTTCCTCTCCTAAACACGACTCATAAACAAAGCCTTAGAGTATGTTAATGTTGAGCTTTAAAAGGCAAGGCAGCTTTTTCAAAATCTAAGCTTCAGTCATCTTTAATTAATTTCCATATGTTTCCCATTCTGTCTAAAACAGAGACCATGCTGTTGCACTCTTTGTTGCTCTAGCCTCAGGCAACATTTCTATATCTTGTGCTTAAAAAAAAAATAAAAAATCCCGCTTTTACTATATATCTTATAATATGGATCTTTGTGGTTTGATTTGGATAAGTTTTAAGCGGGATTTTAAATTAGGTGGATGCATTGCAATCCCGGGTTGTATCACCGTATTGCAACCTAATATGATCAATAGGATTGACAATTACACTCTGATGCGGTGGCTGCCGCAATCGAGATGTCACCATCTCATTATATGATATAGTTCACATTTTAAAATTCTAGTTTTAAGATAAAAGATTGTCCAATCTAAACTTGATATTTACTTTCGATTTACTGCACATTACATGGGCGCACACCTGGTCACACTAAAAGATATTTATTAATCGTAGAAGTAATTAACTTAATTAGGGGAGTTATTATCATTACAAACAAGCCACCGGCTAATAGGTAGTCAACCTTCCCTATTTGTAAAAAGATTTGGAGCCCCTCTTTTTATTCTCATAGGTTTTCTTTTTATGTTATGAGAGAAAAATACATAAAAAAATTGTTTTAATTGTGATGTCCATTCAAATTTGATTTTATCTCATTCTTTTCTCTTTAATAACATGCATGGGAGAAAACATCAGTAAAGAAAAAGATATGATCCAAATCGTTTTAAAAAAATAGTTTGAATTACCTTTTGGATTGCTACAATTAATTAGATCTTAGACTTAATTAGAGCTTATGGGATTTGCATTATATGATTCTATCCATCCATCATTTGTCCGTCCTCTCTATCTCTCTTTTTTTTATTTCTTCTCCTTCTTCATCATTTCCCAATTTTCTCCTCCTTCTTTCTTTCCTCTCACTCTCTTTTTTGACCCGGATTCCCTGTAGTCACGCAGTTGCATAAATCAAGGGTTAGGATCTCATGAAATTATTTTTGTATTAATATATTTGTTTATACAAAAATTAATTTAACGTTATAGTGCAGAAAATCCATTTCCCTCATTATTTCTTGCTGTAGAGGCCAGGGGAAAAGAGAGAATCCAATCTCGATCATATGTGGGTGAAAATCTAATAAACCAATTATAAGCCACAAATTATTATTAAATCAACTGAAAACAAAGGCGACGCCTAATAATATCATGCAATACGTAGTTATGTTTACTTAAAGGTAAAAATTAAATTTCTCACATTAACGTTTTGAAGAAAAATAATAATTATAAATTCTTTTGCTTAACCCTCCTAAATAAAGTATGGTTTTGTATGGTCTAAAGACAACAAGATTAGTTAATGCCAGGAAAATAATTTTTGAAGTGGACTCTCTTGTAATCTTTGAGATGGTTTCTAAAGGTTATATGATAGGGTTAAGGCACTATCCTTATATTCGAGGTCAAGGAATCCTCCTAAATAAGAGAAAGGGAATTTCTGATAGTACTTTCCTGCCTTCTTTTCATTCATTCATCATACTATTTAAAGGATACATAAGCAACCAATGATTTGTTGTCCTTAATTCTAGGAATGGAAATTGCTGAATTGAAATTACAGTGCAAAAGTAAACAACAACCTAAGGAAAAATATCTTGGCAAGATTTAGATTCTAACGACTCACTGACTCAGCTAGCAATGAGTCATTAAAGGTCTTGCTATTTCCTATTTGATCATCACACATAATCTTGAAGATGACTGAGCCTCTTGGTCACACGTTTGGGCCGCCCTATGGAACCACTTGTCTGCCCCAAGTCTTGTATATTGGTCTTAACATCACCCTCTGCTGGGAAAATCACCTTGTCCTCAAGGTGATAAGTAGAGCGCAAGTCCTCCCAAATTTCCCAAGTTGTGTCTTCAGGTGCTAGACCTTCCCACTGCACAAGGACCAAGTGGGTTGGAGGAGAAGTAGTGGTGTCCAGCTTAATTTCCTGTATATGGAGTGACTGGATAAGGGGATGGTGATCAACTGACTGTGAAGGTAATTGGTCAAAAGACTGCGGAAGAGGACCATGATGCAGTTTAAGAATAGAGTAGTGAAAAACTGGGTGGATCTTTGAAGTTTCAAGTAGTTCTAGGCGGTAAGCCACAACCCCAATCCGATCAGAAATTCGATAAGGTCCATAAAAACGTTTGGAGAGTTTATGGTAAGGTGATCCAATAGCTGAAACTTGTCGGTAGGGTCGGAGTTTAACATAGACATAATCACCCACATTATAAGACACATCTCGACGATGACGATCGGCATAGTTTTTCATGACAGATTGTGCCTTGGTAAGTTTCTTCTTCTGTGACTCGAGCAGCTCTTGGCGAGAAGCAAGTAGAGAATCAACAGCTTCAACAGGAGATGACCCGAGAAGATAGTGAGGAATAGATGGAGGAGGTTTTCCATAAATCACCTGGTAAGGAGAGAGACCGGTAGCTGAATGAACTGAGGTGTTGTAGGACCACTTTGCAAGAGGCAGGAATTTACACCACTGAGAAGGCTTGGTGTGAACAAAAGCTCGGAGATACTGCTCAAGTGTCCGATTGAGAACCTATGTCTGCCCATCGGTTTCCGGGTGATATGAGGTGCTCATCCTCAATTTAGTGGCACAAAGCTTGAAAAGTTATCTCCAAAACTTGCTGATAAAAATGGGATCCCGATCTGAAACCAAACTGCGTGGATAACCATGATACTTACAAATAATATCCAGGAAAAGTTTAGCAACTTTGTAAGCAGTGAAGTGAGTTGGCAAAGCTCCGAGGTGAGTTCCTTTGGAAAATATGTCAACTACCACGAGGATCACATAATTTCCTTAAGACAGAGGCAGGCCAATGATAAAATCAAGAGATAAATCCTCCCATAAAGCAGAGGGAACCAGTAAGGACTGAAGCAACCCTGCGGGTTTTTTGTCTCGTATTTGGTTTGTTGACATGTGAGACAGTTGGAGACATATGTCCACCGAGAGATGTTTTGTAAAATTCATCCAACAAAACTGACTTGAGGACATTGTCTGCATTAAGCCAAAATTTTCCTTTGTAAAGAATGAGGCCCTGATGGATTGAGTAATCAGGAAGTGAGTGAGGATCATTGCTGATTTTTTGCAAGATGGTGCGAAAGTCCTCACTGTTGTTCAGAGATTGATACAATTGGTCTAGGAACATAAAATGGGGCATTGTAAGAACCAAACAGTGACCTGGAGGGGGACTCCTGAAAGCGAGACAGGGCATCTGCAACAATATTTGTTTTCCCCAAACTTGTATTGAATGGAATAATCGTAACCTAATAGCTTAGACAAATAGACCTGTTGCTCAGGGGTCTGTACAATCTGAGACATTAGCTCTATCAAACTTTTATGGTTAGTGAAAATAATGAATTCATGACCTAAAAGATATTGTATCCATTTTTAAACAGCAGTAGTTATAGCATGTAATTCATGAACATAAGTAGATGCTTTTAATAAACGAGGGCAGAAAGGCTTACTGAAAAAAGCAATAGGATGATTATGTTGCATAAGAACAGCTCCCCTCACCAAACCTGAGGCATCGGTTTCCAGGTTGAAGGGGATAGTGAAGTCTAGGAGTGCCAAAACCGGGGCTTTAGTCATAGCCTGCTTCAGTGCTTCGAAGGCAGTTTGAGCCTCTGTTGACCATTTAAAACTATCTTTTAGCAATAGAGCAGTCAAAGGGGCAGTAATGGAAGCCCAAGCCTTAATGAACTTACGGTAAAACCCAATCAAGTCAAGGAAACCTCACAGACCTTTAACCGAGGTGGGAGTAGGCCAATCAGTCATGGCACTAATTTTTGAGGGATCAGGGGCAACACCACTGTGAGACACGATATGGCCAAAGTACTCCAATTGGTGCTGTGCAATGAGGCATTTGGAATGTTTGAGGTAGAATTGGCCATCGGAGAGGGTATGGAAAACTGATTCCAAATGACCCAAATGAGCTTACAGGGAATTGTTGTATATCAAAATGTCATCGAAAAACACTGCCACAAATCTATGAAAGAACGATTTGAGGAGCTGGTTCAGTGTAGCCTGGAAAGTTGAGGGGGAATTATAGAGTCCAAAGGGCATGTCTTTATACTCATAATGTCCTTGATGAGTTCGAAAGGCGGTTTTAGGGATGTCCTCCTCCCTCATACGGATATGATGAAACTCTTGACTAAGATCCAATTTCAAAAACCATGTGGCACCATCAAGCTCGTCTAGCAATTCATCGATAGTTGGCATAGGAAACCTGTCACGAACGATAATGGAGTTTAGGGCTCTGAAATCCACCAAAAAAGGCTAGCTCCCATCCTTTTTCTTCACGAGCAAGACAGGCGAGGAGAAAGGACTCTTGCTCGGTTGTACCATACCCGATTGTAGCATCTCCGTGACCTGCTTCTAGATTTCACATTTTAGGAGTAAGGATATCGATTAGAACATACACTAATGGGGGCCGAGTTATGGAGGAGGTGGATTTGGTGGTTAGTGTCACATTGAGGGGGAAGCCGGGACGGTGTTTGGAAGAGGTGGTGATATTTGCGAAGGAGGGAGGCGATCTCTGGTATTGGGTGTGTGGGTAGGGATGGAGAAGGTGTTGGGCTGGGTGGTGGGCTTGATAGGAGGTGTGATAAGCCTCTGGCTTATCTAGTTTTATAACTAGTAAGATTGTGGTTTATGTGCTAATTATTCGAGTTCAATCTCGTTTTCGCCCAAATTTGGCCTTGTTTTGTTCCTAAGTAGACTTTGACTCGTTCTAGGCATTTTTTTTGTAGTTTTTAGTCTATTTTGAGTAGAATTACGCTTTTTTTTTCTTTTTATTGTTTCAGGTTAGAAGTGAAGCTCCTAGAGTCAAGGAAGCACTCCAAGTCAAGAAAACAGTGAAAATTGCCATTCTGAAGATACTCACCCCGCGAGAGGGAGCTCGCCTCACGAGCCTGAAGACCAGCTGAGCAGCAACAGTCATCCTTTCTGTCTCGCCTCATGAGAGGCTACTCGCCTCGCGAATCCTGAAGACCCTGGAGAACAGAGACCATCACGGCCTAGCCGTGATGAAGGTAACGGCTGTGATAGACTAGGATTTGAAGCCTCGTCACGCGAAACATACTCTCGCCTCGCGAGAGTCCAATTTGAAAGCGCACCATTTTTAATATTCGCCTCGCGAGCGAGCGCAGATCCTGAATCCTATATATTGCTGTTTTAGGGCAGAATTAAGGAGCTTTTGGTTACTCCACTGTTTAGTAGCGTTTTGTGCTGAATTCCTTTTTTCTGGAGCTGCGTCTCCCTTTTTCTTTTCTTATTTTACTATGGTGATTATTTCCGATTGCTTGTGTGTTGTTACGGGCATGAGGAGCTAATCCCCTCGTCTAAGGGATCAATGAAACCACCCATGACGGTGTAGTGATTCGATGTGATGTATGTTTCTCTCCATTTTCTCAATTTGTGTTTTCCAATTCTGATTATATTGCGTTGATCATATGCATGCATGATTGACTAGTTAAACGTGTTGAGGCTTAGGAGGCAATTCGCGTTTTAGAACTTGAATTGGGATCATCGATCGAATATTGCAAGAGAATGAATAGGAGATCGGTGCAACCTTATAGGAACCAGATTTAATAGAGTTTGATGATTACGGTTATGAGACCTAGTAAGTAATTAACTCAATCGTCGAATACGTCCTATTGAGCACGACAGTGGATTTAGGAGAATTTGGGGGTCCTGGTTGACATTGTAATTGAACTTAGGGAGGAAAACATCATCACTTGGGTACTATGCATGATTGGCTAGGTGGAATTGTGACCTTAGATATTTAATTTCTGATTTTAATACCTTAGCTCTATTAGATTTGTTAATTTGATTGCGATCCTATTTTCTCTCCAATCTCAACCACTTTCTGTTACTTGACCAACTTATCGAATTCCTCGCGAATTAGTCGAATTGGTAGCCCAATCCTTGTGTTCGACCTCGGTAATTACTTACCGTGTTTATTTTATTACTTGCGACGACCCGGTACACTTGCCGGTGACTCAACAAGTTTTTGGCGCCGTTGCCGAGGATTGGCACAACCAATTTTCCTAATTTTTAGGGAAGTTTGATTCTTTGGTAAATTATTTTTATTTTTATTTTTATTTTTATTTACTATTTTTTCTCTCTACTTCTTTGATTCCACTTGGTCTTGCCTTGTTTTTGTATGCGAGGTACCTTCTCACAAGAGGACTTGCTATTTGATTCGGAGATCACCAAGACCGAGAAACGCTTAAGGAAGGAAGCCAGAGAGCGTAAGAGGCTTGAAGCAATTGATCTTGAGGAGATGGCCCTCAGCGTTCTTTGACCCGGTCTCCAAAGTTCAACATTTCTTTCACGGGTTGAGGGAGCGCTATCAGATGAATTGTGATGCCGCAGCTGGCGGTTCATTTTCCTATTTATTGGCTGAGGACGGATGGGCATTATTGGAGAAGATGTCGTACAATGATTACAACCGTGGTAGGGAAACCTCAAGTGGAGTCAGTTCTGCAGCAACGGAAGCCGTTCTAGAGCAACTTAAATCATTGAAGATGTAAGTTGCGGCCTTGTCTGGGAACAAGAAGGTTAATGTGGTACACGAAGGAATGCCTCCGGGTTGTGAAAATTGTAATGGAGATCATGACACTCAGAGCTGTCCGTTCTACTTCTCTCAAGAACATGTGGACTCATGCCACAATTTCTATGACAGTGTGCCCCAGAACAACTATCAGAGGAACAATCAGAATCAGAATAGGGGCTATATGAGGAGAGACCATCCGGGTTTCGCTTGGAGTAATGCTAGTGGTGGTCTAGCCGGGCAACAACAACCTCAACAGAATTGACAACAACAACCTCAATAGGGTCAGAGGCCAAACATTGGAATCCATCAGCACAATACTCAGCAGGCTCTTCCGGGGCCTAATCAATTGCAAATAACAGATGGAGGAAGGCAACCTTGGGACTTGGATTTTGAGAAGATGAGTGCATCAGTTGAGAATTTGTCAATCAATACAAGCACAGCCATTGACAAGTTGGCAACTCATACAGGGGTGACAATTCAGAATCTAGAGACGCAGGTCGCTCAGCTCGCAAAGCAACTGAATGAGCGTCTCCTAGGAACTTTCCCAGGTGATACCTAGAACAACCCTAAGAACCAATGCAATGCCATAACAGCTAGAAGCGGTAGGGTGTTGGGATCTAACAGGGATGCAACTAGTTCTCGGGAAATTAAGGATGAACAACCACATGTTGAGGAAGAGCAACCTAAGAAAGAGGAGTTGGCAAGTGGCAAGGAACAGGAGCAAGTGGGGGAGATTTGCAAACAGCTAGCACAATACCCACATGAAGCACAATTCGAGCAAAATCTGGTTTGGGGGATAGTTCAAAATGAAGATAAAATGGTAGTGGACTCCACCATGCTTGCTGAGCAATCTGATTTTGATGCATTAAATAAATATGTTGGCTTGCATGCATGTGTGGACACTGGCAAGTTAGTCCCTCCCACTTGTCTGGCACACTTCCTCGAGAAAGCACCATTTGAACCGAGAGGAAGTGAGTTCATAATTGCAGAGGTCGATGGAGTTTTCACACACTTGCTAGGTGGAATTGTGGAAAGAGTCGTATTGCTTCTACAATTGCCACTTCACAAACCATGGGATCCGGGTGGAGGATCTCTGAGCATCTCTTGGCCCTTATGCCACGGGCTATGGGATCCAGGTGGATGCTTCTTAATAAGTCAAGCTAGTGACGTTAAATAAGTGCTTATTGGGAGGCAACCCAAGCTAGGATTTCTTCCAGGAGAGGCCTTTGGCCCAGCAGAGGGGTGCCCGAGAGACCAATTGGATGAGGATGCAACCATAGAAGAGCTTTGCGTGGAAGCGACCACTACAACTTGATCAGGGAGCACCCTCTCCTTTCCTCACTCTTCTTTTATATCTGTGTTCATTCATTGAGGACAATGTATGCTTTAAGTGTGGGAGAGGGAACCAATTGCCTTGTTTTTTTGTTTTTGTTTGTGTTTTTGTTTTTGTTTGTCGCTCTTGAATAATTTGAGAAGATCAAGAGTATGTGTATGAATGTGTGTCGGCAAGCTCGTTGGATTTTAATTAAATTTAGCATAGATTGATTGCATGAATTATTTTGACCATCGCTGATTTCCCCCTAGGTTCTGAAAATAGAAAAATTGATCCCCATGTGAAAATTGAAAACTGAACTTTGAGAATTTTATTGTGATTGCTTGATTTATGACAAATTTGGGGTGAGGGGGTGCACACACTATGAATTGTATCTCGGTCAAACAATTTGCAAAATGTCCAGGTGAGGATTTGAGCCTCCAACTTTGTTTTTGATTGTGTGAATCACTTTTAAGTTGCACTTTCCCGGATTTGCTTGAATCTCTTCATGGTTTGCATGTTTATGTGTTGCATCAAATGATTTAGGCAATTTTCTTTGAAATAGCTACTTGGCCTAAAATGAACCATCCCTAATGCATGTTCCCTATTTAGCCACATTGAGCCTAATTAGCCTATTGTTTCTTGATGACCCTATAATATAAGAGCCAAAATCTGAAGAAAAAAAAACCATGTTAACCCAATCTTAGGATTAGGAGAGCATGGAAGCTTAGTAAGAGAAGGGTTGTGAGAAACTAAGTTTGGGGTGGATACAAGGTGATATGTCATTTTGGGTTGAGAAAAAGAAAAATAAAGGTTGAAACCCAAGGCAAAAAGAAAAATAAAAATAAAAAGAAAAAAAATTGCCAAAAGGAAAGGGGCAAAACAAAAAGATTAGCAAGGAAAAGACTGTAGTCACCCGAGACAAAAAGAAAAATGGAAAAAGGAATTTGAGTGGAAGACGTTTCAAATGCTCATGCTGTCTTAGTTCCTAGGGACATAAGCCTAGTATCCTTGAATATCCTACCCTTAGCCAGGACCCATTACAACATTTAAAAGACCTTCTGATGTTGCATGCATGTTTTTGTGGGAACTATTTTTGAGATGAAAATCAAATTCATGGGAAGTGCTCTTAAAAGGTGAAATTGAGTGAAAAGTTGATAGCCTAGACAAATTGAGCAAATGAGTGAAATATTATATGCCCTTGTGAGGAAGGCAATTGTTTGATATTGGTGATCTCCCTTTTGTGTGTAACTTGGATCCTCAACTTAGATTAATGATTGCATGAATGATGAAGTTCTCAATTGTTTGAAGTAAATGAATGTGGGGATTACATTGATGCAAGGGGGGAATCATTGAAGAAAAATTGTTGTGTTTAATTGCATGAAATTTGTGCGAAATGGATTGAATCCTTTAGGCTTGCCAAGTCTTGAGTCTTTTTGAGTTTTAGCTTGCTTGGGGACAAGCAAGGTTTAAGTTTGGGGTGTTTGATAAGCCTCTGGCTTATCTAGTTTTATAACTAGTAAGACTGTGGTTTATGTGCTAATTATTCGAGTTCAATCTCGTTTTTGCCCAACTTTGACCTTGTTTTGTTCCTAAGTAGACTTTGACTCGTTCTAGGCATTTTTTGAAGTTTTTAGTCTATTTTGAGTAGAATTACGCTTTTTGTTTCTTTTTATTGTTTCAGGTTAGAAGTGAAGCTCCTAGAGTCAAGGAAGCACTTCGAGTCAAGAAAACAGTGGAAATTGCCATTCTAAAGATACTCGCCCCGTGAGAGGGAGCTCACCTCGCGAGCCTGAAGACCAGCTGAGCAGCAACAGTCATCCTTTCTGTCTCACCTCGCGAATCCTGAAGACCCTGGAGGACAGAGACCATCACGGCCTAGCCGTGTGTTGACTCACCGGCAAGTGTACCGGGTCGTCGCAAGTAATAAAAACATGGTAAGAATTTACCGAGGTCGAACACAAGGATTGGGCTACCAATTCAACTAATCCGCGGGAAATCCGATACGTTTGGTCAAGTTACAGAAAGGTGGTTGAGAGAGAGAAGATTAATATCGAAATTCAATTAACAAGTCTAATAAAACTAAACTATTAAAATCTGAAATTAAAATGTCCAAGGTCACAAATCCACCTACCCAACATGCATACCCAAGTGATGATGAATTCCTCCCTAAGTTCAATTACAATGTCAACCGGGACCCCTAAATTCTCCTAAATCCACTCTCGTGCTCATTAGGACGTATTCGACGATTGGATTAATTACTTACTAGGTCTCATAATCCTAATCTCGAATTTGGTTAATTCTTGTTCCCTATATGGTTGCACTAATATCCTACTCACTGCCGTGCCATATTCAATTAGCGATCCCGATTCAAGTTCTAAAACGCGAATCGCCGTTCGGCCTCAAACACGTTTAACTGATTAATCACGCAATACATATGATCAAGCATTCAAATCAGAATCGGAAAACATCAATTAAAAGAAGGGGAGAAAGACATACATCACATGAACACTACACTGCCATGGGTGGCTTCATTGATCCCTCGGACGAGGGGATTAGTTCCTCATGCTTATAGACAAACAATCAGAACTCATCCTAAGACTAAGAATAAGAGAAGAGAAGGGGAGACGCAGCTCCAGAATAAGGATTCTAAAAGATCTACAATCAGTTCTCATGCCAAAAGTCCTCCAATTATGTTCTACAGTGCCTTATTTATAGGGAGGCCACGCGTCGCGGCCGTGATGGTCATCACGGCCTAGCCGTGACGGCTTCTGTTTCTGGCGCACTTCTGGAATTTAAACCCTCGTGACGCGAAGGATGTCTCGCGACGCAAGCCTTCTTTTCACGGCCCGTGATGTGAATCACGGCTAGGCCGTGATGGTCTCTGACTTGTGTGGGTTTTTGGTCACGGCCGTGATACACATCACGGCTAGGCCGTGATGGTCTCTGTCTTCCCGGGTCTTCAAACTCTCGCGGGGCGAGCTTCCTCTCGCGGGGCGAGAATCTCCAAAAGTGCTTTTTCCCATTGCTTCTTGACTTTCCTTGATTCTCAGAGCTTCACTTATTTAACCTGAAACAACAAAAGCAGCCACAAGCGTAATTCTATTCAAAATAACCTAAAAACTACACAAAATACACCAAACGAGTCAAAGACTAACTTAGGAACGAAACAAGGCGAATTTGGGCGAAAACGAGATTGAACTCGACTAATTAGCACGTAAACCACCGTCTTACTAGTTATAAAACTAGATAAGCCAGAGGCTTATCACCGTGATGAAGGTAACGGCTGTGACAGACTAGGATTTGAAGCCTCGCCACGCGAAACGTACTCTCGCCTCGCGAGAGTCCAATTCGAAAGCGCGCCATTTTTAATATTCGCCTCGCGAGGGCGCGCAGATCCTGAATCCTATATATTGCTGTTTTAGGGCAGAATTAAGGAGCTTTTGGTTACTCCACTGTTTAGTAGCGTTTTGTGCCGAATTCCTTTTTTCTGGAGCTGCGTCTCCCTTTTTCTTTTCTTATTTTACTATGGTGATTATTTCCGATTGCTTGTGTGTTGTTACGGGCATGAGGAGCTAATCCCCTCGTCTAAGGGATCAATGAAACCACCCATGACGGTGTAGTGATTCGATGTGATGTACGTTTCTCTCCATTTTCTCAATTTGTGTTTTCCAATTCTGATTATATTGCGTTGATCATATGCATGCGTGATTGACTAGTTAAACGTGTTGAGGCTTAGGAGGCAATTCGCGTTTTAGAACTTGAATTGGGATCATCGATCGAATATTGCACGAGAGTGAATAGGAGATCGGTGCAACCTTATAGGAACCAGATTTAATAGAGTTTGATGATTAGGGTTATGAGACCTAGTAAGTAATTAACTCAATCGTCGAATACGTCCTATTGAGCACGACAGTGGATTTAGGAGAATTTGGGGGTCCTGATTGACATTGTAATTGAACTTAGGGAGGAAAACATCATCACTTGGGTACTACGCATGATTGGGTAGGTGGAATTGTGACCTTAGATATTTAATTTCTGATTTTAATACCTTAGCTCTATTAGATTTGTTAATTTGATTGCGATCCTATTTTCTCTCCAATCTCAACCACTTTCTGTTACTTGACCAACTTATCGAATTCCTCGCGAATTAGTCGAATTGGTAGCCCAATCCTTGTGTTCGACCTCGGTAATTACTTACCGTGTTTATTTTATTACTTGCGACGACCCGGTACACTTGCCGGTGACTCAACAAGGTGGATATGGTAATATTCTGATGTTGAGTTGGTTTGGATGCATCTTTTGATTTGGTGCGCCGAAATATTGGTTGGGGTAGAAGAGGCACCAGATTTAAGGGTAATGGGTTGGGCTAGGTAAGTGAAAGACATGGTAATGTTTTGGTAATATGTGATTATGGGCCCAAGAGTTTTAAGCCATTGGGCGCCCATTACCACACCAGCCCAACTAATTGGGAGAATGTGGTGGTCATCGGTGAAGGTGTGGCCTTGGACCGAGATAGCGACCTAGGGGCAAAAAAGACTACATTTTAGAATGTTCCTGTTACCAACCATCACTCTGAGTGACTTAGTAAGTAGCGTTGGCAGCCCCAGGAATTTGGTAACTCTAGCTTGAATGAAATCATGGGTGCTGCCGCCGTCCGCCAAAATGGTGAGTTGGTGGCTTCTGATGGTGCCAAAGATGTGAAAGGTTTCAGGGGCAGGAAAACTAGAGAGGGCATTGAAACTAATGAGCGCATTCAGTGGGTCATCACTGGGATCCTCATGGTAGGGCTCGTCCTTAGGGAGAGTGTTTGTGTCAGGAACCTCATCGTCAACGGCTATCAGAAGAAAGAAGCGGGCTTTGCAACGGTGGGCAGAGCTCCACTTGTCATCACAGTTGTAACACATCCCCTTCTCACGCCAGGCCCCCATTTCAGTAGGTGACAGTTTCTTAAAGTGAAGTTTCGGAGGGTTTGGGAGCAAGGGAGAGTTAGGGTGGTTGGGTGAATGTGGTGAATGTGTAGAAGAGGAGGAGGGTAGGGAAGGTTGTTTCTTGAACCCGCGGCGGCGATCTTCAAGCTTGCCTTCTTGAATCTTTGCCAACGTGGTGGCTTGTGGGAGGGAGACCGGCTGTAGGGTGGAGGCCGAAAATGAAGCAGTTGAGTAGGAAGCTTGGTGGCAGCCTCACTATTTGGTTGGCTAACCTCTCAAAATCGATGAGGTAGTCATTGACAGAGCCCTTCTACGTGAGCTTGAACAGAGCCCCTTTCGGATCATCATAGAAGGAAGAGGCGAAACGTGTCTCTAGAGCCTGAAGGAGGCCATGCCAGGATGTGATGAGGCCATTTCTGAACATCCATTGGTACCAACTCAAGGCAGGGCCATCCATGTAAAAAGAGGCAACAGTGATGCGCTATTCCTTAGGGGTCCCTTAGTACTCAAAAAACTGAGAGATTTTGAAGATCCAGCCCATGGCATCCTCTCCATCGAAGAGGGGCACTTCCAGTTTCATGTGGGGTTTATGGTTGTGTGGTGGGGTGATGACAACCAAATGGATAGTTGCCTTTATTGGACCCACAAGCCCTTCCTCATGTTTCTTCTATTTGAATGAGCAAAGTTGTGCATTTGGGCTCATTATCGTCTTGACTTGAACTTGGGCTTGTGTCCATTAAGAGAGCCACCAATTGAGTTAGAGCTTCTTGGGCTTTCTTTGCTCTTGCTCTTGTCATTGGGCCACCAAGACCTTGAATGGCTTCTTGATCCAAATTGGTCTCCATTGGACTTACATCATGGGGGAGGTGGAGGAGGGGGGTGGTGGAGGTGGTGGAGGGGTGGTGTCACGGAGGGCCAAATATTCAAGGATGGAGTCTATTTTACTGGATAACTCGATTTGGGTATCTGTAAGGGTGGTCTGGTTTTGGGTTAGGCGTATTATAGCCTCCTCTATGTGCTAAGTGTTGGCAGAGGTACTAGAAGACTTTGTCATGGTAAAAGGAAGCGGGTCAGACCAATTTGATAGGGTTAAGGTATTGTCCTTGTATTCGAGGTCAAGGAATCCTCCTAAGAATAAGAGAAAGGGAATTTCTGATAGTACTTTCTTGTCTTCTTTTCATTCATTCATCATACTATTTAAAGGATACATAAGCAACCAATGATTGGTTGTCTTTAATTCCAGGAATGGAAATTGCTGAATTGAAATTACAGTGCAAAAGTAAAGAACAACCTAAGGAATAATATCTTGGAAAGATTTAGATTCTAACGGCTCACCGACTCAGCTAGCAACGAGTCACTAATGGCCTTGCTATTTCCTATTTGATCATCACACATAATCCTGAAGATGACTGGGCCTCTTGGTCACACGTTTGGGCCGCCCTATGGAACCACTTGTCTGGCCCAAGTCTTGTATATGGATCCAAACATTATACCTCTATCCCCTGCATCAAACCTCTACTTGAAGAGACAATTTCTCTCCTAAGAGCCCCTTGTTGGCAAACATCTTTATCAGTAGTTAATAGGAATGCAAACTCTGTTGCTGATTTTCTAGAAAATAGAGGGCATACTTCCTCTTTCACTATTTCTTTTATTGATAATACTTGTATTATTTTAGCTTGATTTTAAGCAAAGACTTAGGAAGGGTCTGTCTTGTTACTCTTGTTAATTAATTAATATAACCCTTTGTTATAAAAAAAAAATAATTTGTCTACTCAATCAAATTTTTTTAAACTTCATTAAGAGAAAATATGAAAGGTAATTTTTAACCACAATTTATTATAGTCAATCAAATTGTTATTTGATATATATACACCAACATGGTGTGACACAATTAGTAGATATCTGGGCCCCTTAAATATATGGTTATGGGTTCGATTCGTGGCTCATGCGTATGGAAGAACCTCTGTTGGGAGAGGTCAACCGCTTAGATGGATCCCAGTACCTCGGGAGATTTGTCTCTGGCTCCCGACAAGAGGATACCCAGATTAAAAAAATAACTATAAGACAGCTAAAGAATTACATTAACATTTAAAAATACTATTATATATATATTTTTTACAGAAATACTATTATATATGCTAAATAATAATTTAAATATCTAAAAATAACGTGATAGTGTGCCTTGTAAAAATAGATCCATTCTAAAAGAATACTATGACATATATTCTAGAATAGGGTGGCAATATTCGTTTTCGTTTTTTTTTTTTTTTGCCTTGCCAAAATCTTGAACTTAAAACAATATTGTTCCTTGACCCTACTATCTATTATTGAGTAGATAATCACGAATCATGATTTTCTTTAGCGTGGAACCCACTTCCGTTCATTGGGTCTCTTTAATTATAGTCACACATACAAGAATATATAAGAGAGTACCCTGATTACCTAGCTAGCAACGTGAGATTCCCCCCTCCCCCGATTGTGAAGATAATCAATCATCT
This sequence comes from Sophora flavescens, assembly GCA_030762895.1. NCBI lineage: Eukaryota > Viridiplantae > Streptophyta > Magnoliopsida > Fabales > Fabaceae > Sophora > Sophora flavescens. The sequence goes on from CM061068.1 coordinate 79,098,461, forward strand.
TGGAAGAACCATTTTTCAAACGTTGGTAATAGGAAAGAATGCAAAACGTACATTATTTGAAATGTTATTCTTTGTCATTCTTAATCAAGTGACGGATTAGAAATTTAATCAATATATAACTTTAGCTAGTGAAAGTTAAGTTCAGGATGTAAATTTCACAATTGCTATTATCTGAATATTGCATCTATTTTGATTGAATGAATACATTTGAATGATGTACATAATCGGGTGCTTGCAGGCCTTATATAGGCTGCACCATCTAAACAGAATATGTCTAACTGAGAAGTCTTTGTTGATTGAGTCCAACAAACCAATCGAAAATAAACTAACTGATTTAGCTATGCTAACTACCATAATAGAAATAACTGAATTTCTTTACCCCCCTCAAGTTGGTGCATGCAAATTTATAATGGCCAACTTGCTAAGGAGGTGTTAAACTTTTCTCTCCCTAAGGGCTTTGTGAGGACATATGCTATCTGACTGTTGGTGCCAATTTTCATTGGTTTAATGTCTCCTGATTGGACTCTTTCCCTCACAAAATAACAGTCAATCTCCACATGTTTTGTCATTTCATGGAAGACTGGATTTTAAGCTATGTGTAGTGTGAACACTCATTTTTGTCCGTCTTTTATTCCTTTTTATAACATTACACTTCAAGGAGACTAATAATAATAAAAAGAAAAAATGAAGAAAGTAGGGGCTCATAGCTAACTTCTTGTTGGTCCCGTCCATCACATGGGACTTGTTGTTGGACGGGGAAGTCCCGTCCATCACATTTGCACTTGCTGTGGACGAGGAAGTCCCGTCCGTCACATGGGACTTGCTGTTGGACGGGGAAGCCCCGTCTATCACATTTGCACTTGCTGTGGACGGGGAAGTCTCGTCCATCACATGGGACCTGCTGTTGGACGGGGAAGTCCCGTCCGTCACATTTGCACCTGTTGTGGACGGGGAAGTCCCGTCCATTGCTTTGCACTTGCTGTTGGCCCCGTCCAGTCCACGGCACTTGCCAATGGACGAGGTGGTCCCGTCCATTCATTACACTTGCTGATGGACGGGGTGGTCCCGTCCATTGCTTTGCACTTGCTGTTGGCCCCGTCCAGTCCACTGCACTTGCCAATGGATGGGGTGGTCCCATCCAGTCCTGTCCCTTTTATTTCTGTTGGACGAGGGGGTTTCGTCCACTTCAATTATTTTAATTTCTGTTGGACGAGGAGGTTCCGTCAAAGTGCAATTATCTTTTTCTTGTTGGACGAGGAGGTCCGTCCAGTGTATATCTACTTTTGCATATCTAAGTTTCGCGTTGGGACGAAGAGATTCCGTCCACTTGCAATTTTATTTTCAGTCAAGGCTAAAGAATAAAGGAAGAAGAAGGAGAAGATAAGGAAGAAAGGACGAAGAAAACAAGGAGAAAAAGACAATCAACAAAAAGGAAAGGAAACTGAGTTACACCTCCTACCCACTTTACATATCAGGCAAGACCTCTTTTCCTCCTCTACCCATTGGTCCTTCTTCTTCCTTACCTCCTCCCTCGTTTTAACCTGGCAACCCTACTCCTAACCCTAAAAAGTCATCATACACATCAGACAAAACCCCCTCATCTCATTCTCTTTTCAAACACGCAACCTTGCTCTTTTCAAGCGTGCAACCCTCACATCAAATCACCTCCTTTTTGCTACTCACTCCGCCCCATCCGGACACACACTATTTCTGCTCAAAACCCCTCATCTCTTGCTCTTTTCAAGCGTGCAACTATCACAATAAATCACCTCCTTTCTGCTACTCCCTCGCCTTAACCTAGCAGCCCTACTCCTAACCCTAAAAAGCCATCATACCCATCAGACGAAACCCCCCATCGCCTTCTCTTTTCAACCGTGCAACCCTCACATCAAATCACTCCTTTCCGCTGCTCAGAACGGCCCAAGCCTTGGGTTTCGTACAAACCGACCTTGAAGCCAATGGAGAAGAAGCAAGAAGCCCTCTCCTCCGTCTATAAAAGGAAAGAAAAAAGACGAGAAAAAAAGGAGGACATCTTTGGAGTGGAGAACATTTTTCTTGAGAGGAGACAAAAAATCAGAAAAGAAATAGAGGAAAGATACAAAGAAAAGAGAAAAAGAGGGAGATTTTTATCTAACGTTTTCTTTGGGAGGAAGAGAGATTAGAGATCTGAGTTTCCTTTTTCTCTTCCCTGTTATTAGAGTAGTTAAGAAGGAAGAGTTGAAGGAGTCAGCAAGATTGAATGTAAATCCTGAAATCTTACCATTGGGAGTAAACAAAATCATTCTTATTATGCTCCCATTTGGTAATCTTTGTTCTTTTCGTTGATATTATTAATAAATTTCTCTTGACATCCTTATTTCTCTGTGCTTCTGCTCTCCGAATAAGTTGGTAAAAAGTTTCATTTCTACGTTTCTGTCTCATTTTCAAGAGATAAAAATTATTTATTTTACATAAAAAATAGAGGATGATCACTTGATTAAAACAACCTTATTTCTTGGGTTGCCCTATGACAAGTGTCATGTTCAACCCTTTAGATTTTGAGGTTGCCCTGTGGACTTATGCGCCATGTTCAACCTCATTTAGTTTTAATAAAAAAATTTCACAACCAAAGATGTTTATTTATTTAAAAAAAAAACGATTTTCAGGGTAAAACAAATATTTTCAAAGTTACTAATAATTTACACAACTAATTTTGGGTAACCATTTATGGATGTTCCAGGGTGCCGTGGGGTTAAGTCTCCATGCCTTCCCTAGACATAACCGACTCCCGAACCCAAAGCTTTTCTTAAAAGGTTTTCCATTTTCCTTGAAACAAAATAAAGTTGGTGACGACTCCATGTTTTCTCTCTAAGAGGAAAAACTAGTCTTTTTTTAGGTCGCTACAGATGGCGACTCCATTGGGGACTTCTTTTAAGATATTCAAGCCCGTAAAAATTGGTTTTGTAAATATTTAGTAATATGTAGTTTACTTGTTTTACCTTTTACGATTATATTTTGTTGTTTTTCTCCTTACAATAATTAAATGACAAAACTAAAAAATGTTTTTATTTTAGTGATGTCTGTTTGGGTTGTCCTTTTGGTTGGGTTTTTCCTCTTATTTAAATGAGAAGATTTAGTTGTGCGTATATTTTAACTCACGATATTGTTATATATGTTTCACTAACAATGTTTTTGTTTCCTCCTCCTTTCTTTTCTGTTTCCCATGTTTTAATGATAGGGTAGAGGACTTGTAACCTTTTTATATATACCTATGTTTGTGTTTTGCAGGTTTTTCTTGTCTTCTCTTTTTATTTTTACTTTTAAGTGTTACAGGTTTGTATGCCCCCTTCACACACATCACTATCACATATTGCACACACACTTAGCTCTATACCCGAGCTTGCCCAAAAACCCAAGGATTAGGCGGTGCTCTGACGTTGTTATTGAAGAGGTCTTGTACCTCCCTAATACTTGTCAGTTCACCACTCAGATTGTACATGAGATCATGGAATAGTCATATTGAGAGGGTTTATCCCTACTTGTGGCTAGATTCATGAATCGTACTCTCATGAGGGCAATCTGGGGACCATGACTTTTAGAGGTCTAGACTCGTCCCAACTCTCACTAATAAAGCAGACCTAGTGGCCAACCTGTTTAAAGTCTTAACCTTAAGGCATGTCCATCCTTAGGTTTTACTTGGCTCAGGGCAAAAGGGGGCGTACTTTTCTTTCCTCTCTCTATTATCATAAGCATAAATTGTCATGCATACTCATTGTGAATATTCACAAAACTAGGGGCATCACATTGCTTCCCCAAACCTGAATGACATATTTGAATATTATTGCACACCTAATAGGCGCTATGTCATAATGAAGGTAATGCATACCCATCGGGGTTTTCAACCCCCATTGGGTCCCATACAACATGAATCATGCAAGATATTTGTTTTACTATACTCATTTTTTTGTTTGTGTGTCTCTTTGTTTGAAGATTTTGGTATTCACCTTATAGCAAGAAAATGGAAAAGCTTGGTTTAGAGAAGAGTACTAGCAACGCGAGATGCTCCAAGAAAAATATCAAAATTGATGTGACACTCAATGACGTGAAGAGATTATGTGAACTCGGCCAGCAAATGTCAGAAAAAGCACGCTCGGACTTTGTCAGCAAGTATGGTAGAATATTAGACCTATTGCGTGTCCCAGTGGAAACTCCCGCACTGAGTGCATCGGCCCAATATTGGAACTCAACTTTGAGGTGTTTTGAATTGCCTAACTTGGACATCACTCCAACCATGGAAGAGTATGCTTATATGCTAAGACTGCCCATTCAAAAGAAGAGTAGCTTCTACATGTATTATGGCTAACATGTAACAGATCGGAAGATAGCAAGTCTATTGGAGCTTCAACCGGAACAGATAGAGAAAACAGAAAAGGGAACCACCAAAGGGTTGAAGAGACGATTTTTGGAAGTGTATCTCAACAAGCTGGGCCAGCAACAATGATGGGTTACTTTCAACAAAGTACTAGCCCTCATGATATATGGGTTGGTGCTCTTCCCTTTTGTACCAGATCTGATTGATCAGTCAGCCACGGATGTTTTCTATAGGGTCGAAGAATATGGTGTAAACCCAGTCCCTGCTATCTTAGCTGAAATTTTCCTCTCCCTACAGGTTTGTCATCAGAATCAACAGGGGAAACTGCGATGTTGTGTGTCAATATTGTATGTCTGGATCATGACTCACTTGTACGCTCGTGATAAAATTGATAGAACAGATGACCCGCTGAAAGGGTTCACTCGCATGCAACTAAAGCCACATAAGCTATATGAGTGGAAATAGGAGTTTGATCAGATCGACTTGCGGTCGTTTAGTTGGATGTGCCCATGGTATAATGGAGATTCAGCTGTATTCAGCTGTGGAAGTTTGTCAAATGTTCCGTTGATGGGTCCCAGAGGTTGTGTATCGTACTCACCAGCTTTGGTAATGCGTCAACTCAAGTGGACACAGGATGAACCCCCCAAAGAACTGCTCGATGGGATATTCTTCCTATACCAAGAAGGTGAAGGCATCAAGAGTCAAACGATAGCAGTAAGGTCAGCATGGAATGATATTCATATAAAAGGAACGGAGGAATTAGGAAGGCGAGTCATAGCTCACACAAAAATATATGAAGTATGGAGAGAAGCAAGAAGAGGTTTCCCTCCAAGACCCTCATCCCCTCTCCGTAAGGAAAATAATCCTCTAGCCAAAGATCAAATGTTGAAAGAGATCGAAGTTTTAAAAGCTCAAATGAGGGTTTTTGATAAGAAAGACCAAGCTGCCGAAGTAACCATTATCACGCTCCGAAGACAAGTGCAGAAGCTGAGTTTACAAATCGAGCATTTGAAGGATGAATGCGCCGATGCCCATGAAGCCCCGAATCGTATAAAAAGGGCAAGAAAAGACAAAGAAGTAGAAATTAAGGGGCTGCTGGCAAAAATAGGATGTCAAGAGAAGATGCTTGTCAAACTTCAGAAAAGGAAAGAGGAGCTTGAGACAAATATAGGGGTTCACGTTGAAATAATACATGTACTAGAAGAGAGGGTTGAATCCCTGCAGGAATCCTTAGCCCAAACAGAAGTGTACTCTGACCGAGGGTGGGACGAAGCAGTCAAGTATCGCGAGCTATTAGCGGAAGCTAACATGAGAGAAAGTTGGCTAAGAAACAAGATAAAAAACTCCGAAAGGGTTGAAGCTCAATGTCACGCAGAATGGGTAAAGGGATGGAAATTGGTGGTGAAATATGTAATGAATGAAAAGGAAGCATGGAAGAGAAAACACGAGGCCGTGATAGATAAGCTACAATATCACACTTCCCAGCTGGTGGAGCGGTTTGAAGAGGCATCCGTCCACATGCGTATGAACCATTTCCTTCAGCTACCACCGAAGGTGACCGAGTTCTTCAATCATTTTGGGAGACTTGCCAGAGGGTTCAGGAAAAAGAAGATGAGGTTCTTAACATAGAACTTTGTGGACCTTGGAGAAGGATGGAAACCATCAATGTACTTCTTTTATTTTGGTTAAAGACTCATGATTTGTATCGAAATATTTATAATGAAATAGAAGTTTTCATCCATGTCTGTCGAGCATTTTTTTTAGATGATATCTATCGAGGAGTGCATTCTCCCTTAGATACGTCATCAACTGTATTTTTACCCTAAAAACGATGAGTTTTCAGTGTAAAAATAAGGACGTTGCTAGTACGGGTGCGGTCTATCGAGAAGTAGATTCTCCCTTGGACTTGACACCAACTGCATTCAAACTAGAAGGAACCATACCACTAGATTTGATTGCAGGATGAGTTTTCTTGCTATAGGTGTATACGACAGTCTTCCTAAGAGTCCCCTCACGATCGAATAAAGGATGATAACTTGCACATGCATGCATACCCACACACAAAATTTTGGATTGACTAATGAGTTTTTCTTTTTGCTTCACAAAGTCGTATCCTTATGAGGATTCGGGAACCATTGCGCGACCTAGGAAAGGTAGTACCAACCAAACCCGAGTTTATGATACTAGATCTCGGACCAGGATGGCTGCCAATGCGTCTGAGGAAGGAAGAAATCTAAGTTCTGAGATAGATGATGTGAGGGGAAGAATGAGCGAGATGGCTGAAACCCAAACAAGATTAGAAGACATATTACAAGATATGAGGGAATCTCTCAGCATGCTTAGCACAAACAGAGAGGCAATTGAACCTGGTAGGCAGCGAATTTCCTCTGTGGTAACAGCACCGACGTTTTCAAACATTAGCACGGGTCTCATTCAAGGAGTGTCTGGACCCGACCAGACACATCACACGGCACCAATAACACTTCCCATTGGAGAAGGATACCCCCCTTTTGAAAATGCCTATCATGAAGTCCCGGGCTACACCGCGCCAACATGGGAACAACCACATGTGTCTACTCACAGCCAGTCAGTGGGAGTCCAGGATGGTAAGGATAAGATGAGAGATGAATGGATGGAGAAAATGGAAGAACAGATAAAAGCAATAAAAGGCCCGAGTACCTATGACCCTCTCCAGATAGAAGAGCTTTGTCCCGCCACAGATGTCGTGATCCCCAAAGACTTCAAGATTCCTGACTTCTCAAAATATGATGGAAGTGGTAACCCACGATTTCACCTCATTAGTTACGCACCAAGATGGTAATCCGGTCCAAGGATGACAAATTCCTTATCAGCTTTTTCCATGAAAGTTTGACTGGTCTCGCCTTAGAATGGTACCTTCAATTGGTCCATTCCAAGATCTCGCGATGGACGGGATTGGCTGACTTGTTTATGGATCAGTATAAATTCAACCTGGATGCAGCCCCGAGTCGTGAACAATTGACTACACTGCAGAAAACAAGTGAGGAGCCCTTCAAGCAATATGCCCAAAGGTGGAGGAGTTTGGCTGCACAAGTTCAGCCCCCGTTGACTTTATCTAAAATGTGCTCATACTTTCTAGGTATCCTTGGAGCACCTTTTACAGGGGCCGCCTACAAAGACTTCTCTGACTTGATCGCCGCCGGTGAAAGGATTGAATTCTTGGCAAGAGCTGGAAAGCTCCCCATGAATGATGGTGAAGGAAGTGCACCCCGGAAGGGATTTCAACCAAAGAAGAAGGAAGTTGAGGCGAATTATGTACAACACCAACGAAGTTTTAATCCTCAGTACCAAGCACCTTATAACCCTAACCAACTTATCCCATACCAGACACAAAGTCCGCTTTACCTATCCTCACAAATCAACACTTACCCGCAAAACCAAATCAACAATATTCCTACCCCCCAACCATATAACCTTGCCCGCCCATCATACACCCATCACCCGTCTGCGCACCCACAAAACCGCCCAAACTATCCTCCGCCTCGCCCGAATTTCCCAAACCAAGGACGTTTCCAAAGTCCAAACCTGCCACCCTTCCCGAAATTGTCCATCTCTAATACGGATTTATTCCAACAATTGTTTGATCGCCACTTGATTGTGGGAAACCCGGTATGTCCTTAGAACCACCATTTCCTGCTTGGTACAATCCAAATCAGACTTGCAAGTATCATATGGATGTCACTGAGCATTCTATTGAGGATTGCGAAGCTTTTAAGATAGTAGTGAGAAAGTTGATTGCATGTGGGAGGCTAGGGTTCGAAGAAGAGGTCGGGTCTAATATCGTTAAGAATCCAATCCCGAATCATAATGATTGAAATCGAGCAAACAATTTGGAGGTAACAGGGTCCCCAGTCAGGAAGGTGCTGGAACTACGAGTGCCAATGCAGAAGATTTTCGAAGAACTGAAGAGGGTGGGATACAACATTGTTGCACCAGTGAGGATTCCAAGAGAAGAAAGGAGGTACGGCAAGTATATGAGGTGTGACTATCATCATAGGAAAGTGGGGCACGATATCGAAACTTGTTGGGATTTCAAGGTCCAAGTTCAGAGGTTACTCACCTTGGGGGTGATTCAGGTCAGACGAGGTGCTGCAGAGGAAATCAACGTAGTTGAAAAAGTTGTACTCCGAGTGCCACCCATGAACAAACCTTCAGACCCAGAAAGAGTCATCGTAAGGGTGAACAAGCCAACTCCTTTTGCTTATGATGATACACGTGCTGTACCATGGAATTATGAACAGAAAGTAGAACTAACCGGAGCTACAGGGGAGACCTCGAAGGTCTAGGTTACTAATATTGTGAGAATTAGAGGCATTACAAGGAGCGGGCGATGCTACACCCCTGCTGAAGAAAAAATGATGAAGGAAACCGAAGAAGAGAAAACTATTGATGAAAGAAAAGGGAAGGAAGAAGAAGAGTTTCTGAAGGTCATGAAGCAAAGTGAATATGATGTGGTAGAACAGTTGAAGAAAACTCCGGCAAGGATATCTCTTTTGTCGTTTGTCTTGACATCAGAATTGCATCACAAGGCATTATTGAAGGGGTTGAATAAAGCGTATGTGAAACCTGACGTCACTCCGGAAAATGTGGTAAATATGGTGGACCCAATCAGGCATGTCAACATGATTACTTTCTCGGAAGATGAAGTGGCCTTGAAGTCCCGTAGTAGCACTAAAGCCTTACACATCACCCTAAAGTGTATGGGGTTTGTGATTGCAAAGGTGTTTGTAGATGGTGGTTCGACGTTGAATGTGGTTCCAATGACCACACTCAAGCAGCTAAATATAAGCGCGGCGGATTTGACACCACAAGAAATGATTGTGCGAGCCTTTGATGGGACAGCAAGAGGAATCTTAGGAGAGATAACTCTATCCCTTGAAATAGGGCCTAGTTCTTTCCCTGTCCTCTTTCAGGTCATGGAAATCCAGCCAGCTTACACCATGCTTCTGGGGAGGCCTTGGATCCATGAGGCAGGAGTGGTCCCATCGACTCTGCATCAGTGTTTGAAGTATATTCAGGATGGATCCGTTATTACTGTCCGTGGTGAAGTGGAAATCATGCTGACAAAGCCCACCACAGTACCTTTTGTGGAAAGTACAGAGCGGATGGAAGATGACTCACTGTGTAGTTTTGAGGTATTGAAGTCAGAGAACGAGAAAAGGGAGCCCCCAATGAAGAATGTGAATGAAGTAGTAGTCTGCATCATGGAAAAGAACGGGTATCAAAGAGGAAAAGGCCTAGGGCCTCAGCTGCAAGGGATCACTCGACCAATTGAAGCGGCTGTGAGAGAAGGAAGGCGCTTATTTGGGTATCAGCCCAACCTGACAGAATGGATGAAATTAATGACTCTTGAGAACAAGGAAGAAGAAGAGCGCGAGAGAAAGTATCTTCCCCTCCTGACGGAGACTTTCCTAGTAGCTGCTGAAGTTATCAGTCCCGCAAAGTCTTTTTCCCCTCACTTCACTATCAGCACACTTGAAGAGGAGCTGGACGAGAACCATGTCATCTATCTCCCTGCTAGCAATGAAGTTCTCAACAATTGGCGATCTGAACCGTTTGTTGATGTTATTTCCATGAAGTAATTATCTTATTGTACTAATTATGAACTGATGTTTACTTTCTTTGAGACATGAATGAGAATGTAGCACTTTGTCTGGTGTTTTCCTTTTGATTCCATCGTTTCTTTTCTCTCTTTCATTTATTTATTTTGTTTAAGCTTTTCTGTCATAAATAAAACCCTTGCCTATACTTCTCCTATTCCTGACTTTTTCTTCCAAGAATACTTCTTCCACTAAAGATTTACCTCAGGAGAGGAACTTTGAAAGCTCATTTATTGATTCCCTCGCGGCCGTTGATGAATACAATCTTGAATCCGATGAGGAGGAAGAAGAGATTGAAGAATTCATAAAAGTGGTAAAACGGTTAGAGGAAGGGATTAGCTCGAATGATGAGGTTGCAGAAGTGATCAATATGGGAACCTAGGAAGATAAGAAGGAGTTGAAAATAGTGGATAACCCAGAGTGAGAAGAAATGGTTGCACTATTCAAAGAATATCTGGATGTTTTTGCATGGTCCTACAGAAATATGCCAGGTTTAGAACCTGAGATAGCAACGCATAAAATTCCCTTATACCCAGATGTGGCTCCAAATAAGCAAAAATTAAGGAGAATGCATCCTGAGATGTCGCTGAAGATCAAGGAAGAAGTGACCAAGCAGTTGGAGGCTGGCTTTCTGGAAGTAGCTAGACACCCGGAATGGGTAGCTAATATTGTTCCGGTACCAAAGAAGGATGGAAGGGTCAGAATGTGCGTGGACTACCGTGACCTGAATAAAGCCAGTCCAAAGGATGATTTCCCCCTACCTCATATTGATGTCCTTGTAGACAGTACAGCCAGAAGTCACAGGTTTTCTTTCATGGACGAGTATTCTGGGTACAATCAGATCCTCATGGACAATGAAGATAAAGAAAAGATAACTTTTATCACTCCTTGGGGAACTTTTTGTTACAAAGTGATGCCTTTCGGATTAAAGAACGCTGGGGCCACTTACCAACGTGCTATGGTGGCATTATTCCATGATATGATGCATAAGGAGGTAGAGGTATACGTCCATGATATAGTGGCCAAGTCCAAGGAAGGAGAAAGTCATGTGGCAGTTTTGAGAAAGTTGTTTGAGCGACTAAGGAAGTACAAGTTGCGCCTCAACCCTGAAAAATGTACTTTCGGTGCATCCGCAGTGAACTTACTGGGCTTTGTTGTCAGTAGAGAAAGAATAAAGGTGGACCCTAACAAGGTCGAAGCAATACGTGACATGCCAGCACCTAAGAACGAGTGTGAAGTAAGGGGTTTTCTTGGAAGATTGAACTATATTGCGCGCTTCATTGCAAATCTGACTAGCACATGTGAACCAATCTTCAAACTCCTCAGGAAGAATAATCCAGGAAGATGGGATGATGACTGTCAAGAAGCCTTTGATAAGATAAAGGCATATCTACTGAATCCCCCAGTGTTGGTACCACCTACCCAAGGTCGTCCATTATTACTCTATCTCACCATATTGCCAACCTCAATGGGGGCAATGCTGGGACAACATGATGAATCTGGCAGGAAGGAGCAAGCAATTTACTATCTGAGTAAGAAGTTTAACGCCTGTGAGGCTCGTTATATGGCAATCGAGAAGACTTGTTGTGCACTAGTATGGACCTCCAGGAGACTCAGACAGTACATGTTATATCACACCACTTGGCTAATTTCTCGAATGGATCCTTTGAAGTATATCTTCGAAAGTCCTTATATCTCTTTAAGGGTTTCGAAGTGGCAAGTGATATTGTCTGAATTTGACATTAAATATGTGACTCAGAAGTCCATCAAAGGAAGCGTGATTGCTGACCATTTAGCAGAGAATCCTCTTAAGGATGGATGGCCTGTCAATTCTGAGTTTCCAGATGGAGAGGTAATGTCCCTTGAGGATGACGAAGAACAGGAAGATGTGTGGAAAATGTATTTTGATGGAGCAGTCAATATGAATGGCAGTGGTATAGGAGCAGTGGTTATCTCACCAAATGGCAAGCAATACCCGATGGCCGTAAAACTGAAATTCGAATGTACAAATAATATTGCAGAATACGAGGCATGTGCTGGTGGATTGAAAATAGCACTTGGACTAGGTATAAAGCGGTTGAAAGTCTTCGGGGATTCAACTTTAATCATTTACCAAGTCAATGGTGAATGGCAGACCAAGGACTCCAAGTTGGTTCCGTATCATAAATACTTGACTCAGTTGACTGCAAAGTTCGACGAGATTACTTTCTCACATTTAAGTCGAGACAAGAATCAGTTTGATGATGCTTTAGCCACACTAGCTGCCATGACCAAGCTGGATATCCATATCAATGTCCAACCCATCCAAATTAGAGTGCAAGATGAACCGGCATACTGTGCTCATGTGGAAGGAGAACTTGATGGTAAGCCTTGGTATCATGATATCAAGCGATATATTCAGACCAAGGAATACCCGGTAGAGGCGAGCGAAGTAAATAAAAAGACCATCCGAAGACTGGCTATGGCCTTTTTCTTAAACAAGGAAGTCTTGTACAAAAGAGGATATGATGGTACCCTACTCAGATGTGTGGATGCTCGCGAAGCTAAATGGATCATGATCGAAGTTCATGAAGGAATCTGTGGGACTCGTGCCAATGGTCACATGATGGCTAGGAAGATCTTGAGAAGTGGTTATTATTGGTCTACTATGGAGACAGATTGTATGGAGCATGTTCGTAAATGCCAAAAATGTCAGATGTATGCAGACCGGGTTAATGCGCCTCCGTTTCCACTGTACAATTTAGCGTCCCCAAGGCCTTTTTCGATGTGGGGAATAGATGTCATCGGTCCCATTAATCCCAAGGCTTCCAATGGTCATCGTTTCATTTTGCTTCATATGCCAGCATAACTCAAAGGGTGTTTCTCAAATTCCTCAAGAAGGACATCGTCTGTAGATACGGGATCCCAGAAAGGATAATCACAGATAATGCTGCTAATCTTAATGGTGCCCAGATTCAAAAATTTTGCAATGGCTTTAAAATCAAACACAATAATTCAGCTCCTTATAGGCCTCAAATGAATGGTGCAGTTGAAGCAACAAACAAAAATATCAAGAAGATCGTTGCCAAGATGGTTGTAAACTATAAGGACTGACACGAAATGCTGCCACATGCTCTACATGCTTATCAGACTAACATACAATCAAGCACTGGGGCAACCCCTTTCTCTCTGGTGTACGGGATGGAGGTTGTCTCACCTATCGAAGTAGAACTCCCTTCGCTAAGAGTCTTGATGGAAGCAGACTTAGAAGAATCTGAGTGGGTGAAAACTTGATATGAGCAGTTGAACATAATAGAAGAGAAAAGGCTGGAAGCTATCTGTCACAGGCAATTGTATCAAAACAGAATGACAAGAGCTTTCAATAAAAAGTTTCATCCAAGAGAATTTCGCGCGGGAGACCTGGTCTTAAAGAAAATCCCCCTAGTCAAGAGTATGCCCGAGGAAAATGGGCACTAAATTATGAAGGCCCTTATATTGTCAAACAAGCGTTCTCGGGAGGTGCTTTGATTCTACAAAACATGGATGGGGAAGAGCTACCAAGGCCAGTAAACTCTGATGCTGTGAAAAAGTTCTACACTTGAAGGCCCGCTAGGTTGAAAACCCGAAAAGGCAGCCTAGGCAAAAGTTAGGGCAAAAGAACAATGAAAACAAAAGGAAAGCAAAGGCTCGCTAGGTTGAAAACCTGAAAGGGCAGCCTAGGCAAAAGTTAGGGCCAAAGAACAATAGAAAAGCAAAGGTCCGCTAGGTTGAAAACTCGAAAGGGTAACCTAGGCAAAAGTTAGGGCAAAGAAACCTTAGGCTGAAAACCTGTAAGGGCAGTCTAGGAGGAGGATAGGGTCCAATACTTCTGCAAGCACCCACCATACTGGGGCAATTTTATCCGACTGAGTATACTGGGGAAAAATTATTAAGGAATGATCGAAGAAGGTGTGTTTGAGGAATCAGAAACAGGAGCCAAGATCTATGTCATCAAAAGGCTTAGGGGAATCAATTAAATGAAAATCAAGGGACCAACACTGGGGCAAATTTTATGTGATTTTCGTAATTTTCTTTGCTTATCTTTGTTTTTTTAATCTTCATGATCCCTTGTGTAACTTTGTTCTCATTGTTATTGTCTCTTAACAACCTAAATTCTCATATTAAGGCAAGAGGTTTTCTTCCACACTCCCCTGTCCTGTTCACTCTCATGTCTCAATAAAAGTAAATATAAGTTTAATGGTATGATTTGATAACTCTAATGGTATCACCAATGAATGGTTTAAACCAAGAGGGCTCAATACTTCAGATTCAGTGGAAGAGGTAGCGTACACTGGACGACAAAAGAATGATGGAAATAAACTTGAGAGGACAAACATAACATCTGGAGTTTATCAGATTCTTGGGTGACCAACGTTGTTAAAATAATGAGCGATGCCTCATCCCAGAGTGGATGGTGAACAAGGATTTGGTTGGTCGAAGTTTTTCCAGGGAGGAATTGGTTTCGTTGTCCTCAAAAGGAAGGGATTCTCATTTGTTTCAGATCACTGATTATTTATTTTCAAGCTTTGAGTCTCACCGCACTTTTATTTTTGAGCTATACGGCTCATTGCATGTTTACTTTCTGTTGGACGAGGAGGTTCCGTCCATTGCATGTTTATTTTCAGTTGGACGAGGAGGTTCCGTCCATTGCATTTAATTTTCTGTTGGACGAGGAGGTTCCATCCATTGCATGTTTATTTTCTGTTGGACGAAGAGGTTCCGTCCACTGCATGTTTGTTTTCGAGCTCTGAGGCTCACTGCATTTTTATTCTCGAGCTCTGAGGCTCACAACAAATATATTTTCGAGCTCTGAGGTTCACTGCAATTTTATTTTCGAGCTCTAAGGCTCACTGCAAGTTTATTTTCAAGCTCTGAGGCTCACTACAATTTTATTTTCGAGCTCTGAAGCTCATTGCAAGTTTATTTTCAAGCTCTGAGGCTCGCTACATATTTACTTTCCTGTTGGACGAGGAGGTTCCGTCCACTGCATTTTTATTTTCGAGCTCTGAGGCTCACTGCATTTTTACTTTCGAGCTCTGAGACTCACTGCAATTTCATTTCCAAACTGTAAGGTTTTCTTCTGAGCTCCTCATGTTTTTCGGACAAAATATGTGTTCATTTTCTTTACTTGTTCATTATTACAATATATGAGAAGTCACGACTAATGATGTCTTCTAGTATGCAACAAGTAAAGAGGGGCAACTGTGAACACCCATTTTTTTGTCTTTTATTCCTTTTTATAACATTACACTTCAAGGAGACTAATAATAATAAAAAGAAAAAAATGAAGAAAGTAGGGGACTCATAGCTATTTTGCTGTTGGTCCCGTCCATCACATGGGACTTGCTGTTGGACGGGGAAGTCCCGTCCATCACATTTGCACTTGCTGTGGACAAGGAAGTCCCGTCCATCACATGGGACTTGCTGTTGGACGGGGAAGTCCCGTCCATCACATTTGCACTTGCTGTGGACGGGGATGTCCCGTCTGTCATATGGGACTTGCTATTAGCCGGGGAAATTCTATCTGTCACTTTTGCACTTGTTGTGGACGGGGAAGTCCCGTCCATCACATGTGACTTGCTATTGGACGGGGAAGTCTCGTCCATCACATTTGCACCTGCTGTGGACGGGGAAGTCCCGTCCATTGCTTTGCACTTGCTTTGTTGGCCATGCCCATCGATTTGCACTTGCCAATGGACAGGGTGGTCCCGTCCAGTCATTACACTTGCTGATGGACGGGGTGGTCCCATCCATTTCTTTGCACTTGCTGATGGACGGGGTGGTCCCGTCCATTGCTTTGCACTTGTTGTTGGCCCCGTCCAGTCCACTGCACTTGCCAATGGACGGGGTGGTCCCGTCTAGTCATTACACATGCTGGTGGACGGGGTGGTCCCGTCCAGTCCTGTCCATTTTATTTCTGTTGCACGAGGGGGTTCCGTCCACTTCAATTATTTTAATTTCTGTTGGACGAGGAGGTTCCGTCCACTGCAATTATCTTTTCTTGTTGGACGAGGAGGTCCGTCCAGTGTATATCTACTTTTGCATATCTAAGTTTCTGTTGGGACGAAGAGATTCCGTCCACTGCAATTTTATTTTCAGGCTGAAGGCTAAAGAATAAAGGAAGAAGAAGGAGAAGATAAGGAAGAAAGGACGAAGAAAACAAGGAGAAAAAGACAATCAACAAAAAGGAAAGGAAACTGAGTTACACCTCCTACCCACTTTACATATCAGGCAAGACCTCTTTTCCTCCTCTACCCATTGGTCCGTCTTCTTCCTTACCTCCTCCCTCGTTTTAACCTGGCAACCCTACTCCTAACCCTAAAAAGCCATCATACACATCAGACAAAACCCCCTCATCTCCTTCTCTTTTCAAACACGCAACCTTCAGGATAAATCACCTCCTTTTTGCTACTCACGCCGCCCCATCTGGACACACGCTATTTCTGCTCAAAACCCCTCATCTCTTGCTCTTTTCAAGCGTGCAACCCTCACATCAAATCACCTCCTTTTTGCTACTTACTCCGCCCCATCCGGACACACGCTATTTCTGCTCAAAACCCATCATCTCTTGCTCTTTTCAAGCGTGCAACCATCACAATAAATCACCTCCTTTCTGCTACTTCCTCGCCTTAACCTAGCAGCCCTACTCCTAACCCTAAAAAGTCATCATACCCATCAAACGAAACCCCCCATCTCCTTCTCTTTTCAAGCGTGCAACCCTCACATCAAATCACCTCCTTTCCGCTGCTCAGAACGACCCAAGCCTTGGGTTTCGTACAAACCGACCTTGAAGCCAATGGAGAAGAAGCAAGAAGCCCTCTCCTACGTCTATAAAAGGAAAGAAAAAAGACAAGAAAAAAAGAAGGAGGACATTTTTGGGGTGGAGAACATTTTTCTTGAGAGGAGACGAAAAATCAGAAAAGAGATAGAGAGGAAAGATACAAAGAAAAGAGAAAAGGAGAGAGATTTTTATCTAACGTTTTCTTTGGGAGGAAGAGAGATTAGAGATCCGAGTTTCCTTTTTCTCTTCGCTGTTATTAGAGTAGTTAAGAAGGAAGAGCTGAAGGAGTCAGCAAGATTGAATGTAAATCCTGAAATCTTACCATTGGGAGTAAACAAAATCATTCTTATTCTGCTCCCATTTGGTAATCTTTGTTCTTTTCGTTGATATTATTAATAAATTTCTCTTGACATCCTTATTTCTGTAAGCTTCTGCTCTCCGAATAAGTTGGTAAAAAGTTTCATTTCTACGTTTCTGTCTCATTTTCAAGAGATAAAAATTATTTATTTTACATAAAAAATAGAGGATGATCATTTGATTAAAACAACCTTATTTCTTGGGTTGCCCTATGACAAGTGTCATGTTCAACCCTTTAGATTTTGAGGTTACCCTGTGGACTTATGTGTCATGTTCAACCTCATTTAGTTTTAATAAAAAAAATTTCACAACCAAAGATGTTTATTTATTTTAAAAAAATGATTTTCGGGGTAAAACAAATATTTTCAAAGTTACTAATATTTTACACAACTAATTTTGGGTAACCATTTATGGATGTTCCAGGGTGCCATGGGGTTAATAAGTCTCCATGCCTTCCCTAGACATAACCGACTCCCGAACCCAAAGCTTTTCTTAAAAGGTTTTCCAACTTCCTTGAAACAAAATAAAGTTGGTGGTGACTCCATGTTTTCTCTCTAAGAGGAAAAACTAGTCATTTTTTTTTAGGTCGTTACATGTAGTGCAGCTTGGTTGTCACAATGCAAAGGTGTAGCATCTTGTCGTGTAACTGATAATTCCTGCAGTATCCACCTTAGCCAAATCAATTCATTGACTGTAGTTGCCATTGCTCTATACTCAGCTTCAGCTGAGGAATTTGCTACTACTGTCTGTCTTTTCGTTCTCCAAGAGATTGGAGCATTTCCAAGTAATATTAGGTAGCCTGTGCAGGATCTTCTAGTGTGTGGACAGCCACCCCAGTCTACATCACAAAAGGCTTGGAGCTTCAAGTCACTTGTGCTAGAGAGTAGAATCCCTTGCCCTGGTGTGGTTTTCAAGTATCTCAGAATTCTATCTACTGCATCCATGTGAACTTGCTTTGGTGATGTCATATATTGGCACAAAGTGTTTACTGCATAAGTGATGTCGGGTCTGGTCACTGTTAAATACAATAGCCTGCCCAACAATCTTTTGTATCTGGTCGCATCAGCATCTGGATCTTCTGCATTTGTCTTCAGTTTGCAATTTTGCTCCATAGGGAATGAACTAGGCCTGCAATTCTCCATTTTACTTTCCTTTAGTATGTCCAGGGTGTTTTCTTTGGCTGAGTACTAGACCTTTTGGTGATCTAGCTACCTCTATGCCTAGAAAATACTTTAATGGCCCTAGATCCTTTATACTAAAGGTTGCATTCAAATAATCCTTTTCATGAAATTGGCTCATTTCCAGCAAGTATGACATCATCTACATAGATCAAGGCTGTTCGGAAAGTTTCTCCATGTTTGTATATAAAGAGGGAGTGATCTGCTTTGCACTGCTTGAATCCAACTTCCTTCAAGGCATCGGTGAACTTCTGGTACCAGTTTCTGGAGGCTTGGCTAAGTCCATACAGGGATTTCTGCAATTTGCACACCCTTGTCTCTCCTTCCTTAACAAAACCTTATGGAATCCTCATGTAGATTTCCTCAGTTAGATCTCCATGGAGGAAGGCATTGTTCATATCTAGTTGGTGAACAAGCCATCCCTTTGTTGCTGCTATTGCTAGGAGACTCCTCATGGTTACTAACTTTGCCACTGGTGCAAAAGTCTCATGGAAGTCCTCCCCCTCAACTTGTGTAAATCCTCTTGCTACCAATCTAGCTTTGTATCTCTCCACTTCTCCATTTGGCTTGAACTTTATTTTTTAGATCCACTTGCTGTCTACTGCATGTTTCCCTGGAGGAAGAGGAGTTAGTATCCAGGTTCCATTTGCTTCCAAAGCTATTATCACCTTTTTCATTGCTTCTTTCTAGTGAACATGCTTAATTGCCTGTGAAAAATGCCTTGGCTCATCATGGGAAGTGATGGCTGCTAAGAAGGCTTGATGTGAATTGGAGAAACTGTTATAGGAAACATAATTTGAAATTGGATACAATACTGGATTACCTAATGCTATATTGGATGAATGAGGTGCGGTCCTGTTTGGAAAATCCACCTCATAGTCTTTAAGATGTTTTGGAAGCTGCCTTACCCTTTCTCCATGTCTGCAGCCTTGTATTACTATTTCCTGGTTCCCATTATCTTCCTCATTAGGCTCATTTTCCTGTTGTTCTGCATCTGTTTGTTCTATCTGACACTGTTCTGCTTCATTTGTAGCAGCTATTTCATCTATCCGGTTCTGATTTTCTCTGACTTCCTCTTCATCACAGAAGCTGGACTGATGTATCTTGTTGTTTCTTTTAGAAACATCATTTTTGAAAGGAAAATTGCTTTCAAAAAACAAAACATCTCTAGACACATATATGTCATTAGTCTCAATATCAAAGATTTTATAACCTTTCTGGCCTAGTGGATACCCTACAAAAACACCAGCTATCCCTCTTTCATCAAACTTTCTCTCTCTCTTTGGTTTTAAAGCATACACAAGACATCCAAAAACTTTTAAATGTTCATAAGTAGGTACCTTGTTATGCATGATATCATAAGGACTCTTATTTCCTAGAATTTTTGTTGGAAGTCTATTTATGATGTGAACTGAAGTCAAGACACACTCACCCCAAAATTGGATTGGCAAACCTGCATGAAACCTCAGTGCACAAGCTATTTCTAATATATGTCTGTGCTTCCTTTCCACCACTCCATTTTGTTAGGTGTGTATGCACAACTCAGCTCCATCATAATGCCTTTATCTTCATAAAACTTTTGCATAGATCCTGAAGTAAATTCCATGCCATTGTCTGATCTCACCGTTTTGACTTTCTTACCATATTGAGTTTCAATCATACATATGAACATAGGTAGAAATCTTTCCAGTTATGACTTATGCTTCATAAGGTAAATCCATACACCTCTACTGAAATTATCTACAATTGAAAGGAAATAATATGCACCAGAGTGTGAAGCTGTAGTGTAACGACCCCATATATCATAATGTATCAATTCAAAACAAGATTTAGTCTTTATAGAACTTAAAGGGAAAGGTAACCTAGTATGTTTAGCCCTAATACAAGAATCGCAAGGCATAATATTTAAATTCATAACTAAGTCAATATCAACACTTATATGTGCTATTTTGGCTTCAGAAGCATGTCCTAGCCTTGCATGCCACAAGTATGCATCACTGGCCTTGTCCACCTTCATTGCAGCTCCCTTTTTCTGTTGAGACTCAAGAAGATACAGGCCATTATGATTTCTACCCGTTCCAATCAGCTTCCTCGAAGCTAAGTCCTGTATCACACACTTGTTAGGCAAGAAAATTATAGCACAATTGTAATCTTTGGTTAGTTTGCTAACAGATAAGAGGTTACACTTGAATTTAGGAATATGCAAGGTGTTATCCAAAATTAATCCATTGGAAAGTCTTGCCCTTCTTGTGCCTTTTACTGGCACATTCATTCCATTGGGAATGAGGACAAATTGTGCAAAAGAATCAACCTTTTCATTCAGTACAGAATCATCACAGGCAATATGCTTAGTGGCTCCTGAGGCTATGACCTAAGGCCTACCATAAAATTCAGAATTACCTACCATGTTCGCCACTATTTTTGTGTGTTGCTTTCCTGCCATTGGATCCATGTCCTCTTTCAATTGCTGTAAAGGCTTCTCATATTGTGGCATGGTTAAACCTGGAATTGGACTTGAGTCAACAGCCACTTGTGCTGCCCTGAATCCTCCTCTTTTGTCATTCCAAGAACCTGTTCTATCTTTCATTTCTTTAGCTGGTTTTCTCCAATATTGGGGATAGCCAACTATTTCCCAACATTCTTCTTTTACATGGCCAATATTTTGACAATGCTCGCATTTAGGCCTCTCCTTCTTTGAATCTTTGTTTCCTGATGCTTGGAAGGCTGCCACTTCTATTGCTGGTTTATGTATGGCAGAGATGGCTCTTTGCTGCTCATCTTCTTCCACCAAGTGGTAAGCATGACTTAGAGTTAGATCCTGTGCCATACTTAAGATTTGTGTTTTCACAGTCCCAAATATGTCATCCAACCCCATGAGAAAGCTGTAAAGTTGTTCCCTTTCCATCATTTGTACAAGTTTCTTTTGTACATCACATTCACACATTCCACAGGTGCACTTTGGCCAAGGTGCAATTGATTGAACCTCATCCCAAAGTCCCTTTAGTTTAGTGAAATATGTTGGTACAAAAAGTTTTTCTTGCCTGAGGAGGGTGATTGTTGTCTTCAATTCATAGATTCTTGGAGCACTTTCCTTGGCAAACCTTTCTTCAAGATATGTCCATATCTCTTTGGCAGTGCTTGCATTTCTAACACTGGTCCTCACCTCCTTATCCATTCCACTTTTCAGCCATCCTTTGACCATGGCATTGCATCTCATCCAAAGTTCCAAGTTAGAGGATTCTGCAGATGGCATAGGGATGGAGCCATCCGCAAAACCAATCTTGTTCTTGGCCAATAAAGCATTGGTCATGTCAACAACCCACTCACCATAGTTTCCATCGTGAAAAGATTCACTTACAAAGATCTGGCCAGGGTTGTCTGAGGCATGTAGAAAGTATGGTGATGAGGAATCAATGGAGCTTTCACTGTTTGTTGATTTCTTGTCTTTGATTTTCTCCTGCTCAGTGCTGGTTCCTTCATGATCTTCTTTGGTTTCTTTCTCTTCTTGGACAGCCATGAGAAAACAAGAACGAATCACTTTGCTAGGCTTTTGGCTCTAGATACCATGTAAATTTCACAATTGCTATTATCTAAATATTGCATCTATTTTGATTGAATAAATAGATTTGAATGATGTACATAATCGGGTGCTTGGAGTACCTTATATAGGCTACATCATCTAAACAGAATATGTCTAACTGACCACGTCTTAGTTGATTGAGTCCAACAAACCAACAGAAAATAAACTAGCTGATTTAACTATATATGCAAACTACCATAACAGAAATAATTGAATTCCTTCACAAGAATATCAGTAATAATTTGAGATCATATTGTTATTATTTGTCAAAGCATGAGGAAGTGTTGATTCACTCTTCATCATCGCTGTTAGTTTGGCTTGACACTACTCAGAGAGATGGTTTTCTAAACAATTTTCTTCTTTTTTTGCAGCATTGACAATGTCAATAAGGTTTGAATTTAAGGTCTCATGTAAATTACTTAAATTCTTAACATTTTTATACATTATTTGTTATTTATACAACAACTCACACATAAGATGATCTCTATGCATCAGTTAGGTTAAATTTTGTATACAAATCAAAATTATATGAAACGTGTTGCGTGCAAACATCATAACCTGTTAAAATAAACGGAAAAGCTAAACGAACACAACTTTCCGACACTTACACCGTATGTAAGTATAAAACTATTACAAAAACATTATTTTAATAATGAATAGAATTTTAGAATTAAAACAAGACATTTACGAGCTAAGAAAATACTTAAGAATACTAGAAACATTAGAACAAAATGAATATATTATTTTCCACCAAGAATTGGTTAGAAAAAGAATAATAAAATTAAAACAAGAATTAGAGAATTGTATAGGATAATGGGATTATCCGAGGAAATAGAATCAGGATTCAAAGAATTAGAAAAACTAATGAAAGAAATAAATAGAAACACTATTCGTTTAATAGAAAATACAAAAAAATTGCAAATTATACTTGCAATAGAATACAATAAGGACAAAATGAAATAGACAATATTAAAGAAACATTAAATAGTATTAGCAAAGGAAAAGAAATAGATGAAAGTGAAGACATCATTAGAATAAAAATTATTCTAGAACAACTAGAGAATCTTTTAAATTACGAAGAAAATAATATATGTATAACAAAAATAGAACTAGAAGAAATTCTGAAAACAAAGGATTTAAATAAAATAATAATTAAAAAAGAATTAGATCAAGAATCATCAAGAATACCTACACATGTATCTTCATGGAGAGGATAAAAGATGAATACATGGAAACATTTAGAAAATCAAATGATTTAGAAGAAATTCAACAATTACTAGAGCAACTAAAAATAGTTGAAGAAGAAAATGATAAAATACACAAAATTGAAAAGATCGATAAAAAAGATATAGAAAATGATGAAATAATCCTAAACTATAGCTCATCTTCAGAATCTGAAGAAAACCATATAAGAATGGAAAAATGTGAATATAGTGGAAAAAACCCTAAAAGAAAATGGGAAGAATATAAATATACACCCGAAGGATCTTGGGATAAATATGAAGAAGAGACTATGTATAATAAAGGATACGCAAGAAAAAACAATAATAAATGGACAAAAATTCAAGAAGAATTTAAACCTCGATATAATAATACAGGAAATATTCTAGACCTTGATTGTATAAGAAATAAAGAACTAGTATTATTAAAATGGATTAATGAAATAATATTAATGATCTTGATTGACGAAAAATTTAAACAGTTAAACTTTATAGAAACCAAAAATTTTGTAACATTTAAAACAGCAGGAAATGTCCAAAAATTTCTAGTAGGAATTAAAGATGAAGAATGGATTAGATTTGGAAGAATGGTAGATAATAGCTCAGATTATATTAAACTAATAATGACATTAATACAACAAGAATTCTTAGGATATAATCTAATGGAACAAAGGGAAAAGACAAACAAAACTCTACTTGAAAATGCTAAATCACATTTAAATAGAATGCAGATTTGTGATATGTGCCAGATTGAAAGTTTCATATGTGAATATCATAAATATTATTATCAATTGGATGAAGAAACGAAAGAAATATATAAATATATCTTTATAGATAAACTACCATATCCACTTAATTCAAAGATCAATAGATTATGGGAATTAAAACCAGAAGAAACTGCAAATACTTTATGAGGAGTTATTAAACTCTTATACCAAGAATTACGAGAACAGTGTCTGAATAGAGAAACAATTAGACAATTGAATAGAGAAAGTATTGTCATTTGTTGTGATATCCCAGAGATAGAAAAATCAGGAAAATATGGTTGTGATAAAACAATAAGAAGAAAAAGAAAAGATTATAAGAAATCGAACTTACGAAAAACTTATCCTAGAAAAAAGAATTATTATAAAAATAATAAAAAGAAATATTTTAGGAGAAAGAAAACAACACCAAGAAAATACTGCCCGAAGGGGAAAAAGAAATGTGTTTGTTGGATATGTAATGTCGAAGGACATTATGCCAATGAATGCCCTCAAAGAAAGGAAAAAGATTTTAAAGAAAAATAAAAATTAATCAAACAAGTTTTCCAAATATATGAACTTGAACCACTAGAAGAAGAATTAAGTAATTCAGATGTAAGTATATATGAATATTCAGAAGATGAATTATCTACAGAAGAAAGAGAATCCGAATAATACATATATAAAAATATTGATAGAAAAAGGTAATAAAGAAACAGAAGTTTATATAGATACTGGAGCAAGTCTATGCCTTGCAACAGAAGCCCTTATAGACAGTTGGGAAAGACTAGAAAAGCCATTAAAAATACAAATTGCAGATGGATCAATACATCATCTGTATTGGATAGCAAAAAGAATTACTTTGGTCATACAAGAAAAAATATTTATTGTTCCAACAATATATAAACAAGAAACTGGAATAGATATAATTATTGGAAATAATTTCTTAAGACTTTATGAACCATTTTGCCAACATCTAACATATATTACTCTGAAAACACCATATATTTATCAAAAGCAAAAACGATAAATTATAAAAATACCAATTATTCATTTTTCTGCATGGACATATTCATCCAAGTTTCAACAGCTGAAACGTGGTGAGCTTATTAGCTTAATTTGCACAAAAATTCGTCATGTACTCATAAATTTAGAACCAAATAGAATAATTCCAGCTCATATAGAAAAACTTTTGGATAAGGTTTGTAGCGAAAATCCTTTAGATCCAAAAATAAACAAAAATACTGAATTAGTCGAACTAAAATTAAAAGACCATACAAAGGAAGTAAAATGTAAACCAATGATTTATACAAAAATTGATAGAGATGAATTTGCAAAAGACATTGAAGAAATGTGTAAAAAAGGATTAATTAGACCATCGAATAGTAAGCACTCAACACCAGCTTTTTATGTAGAAAATCATAATGAAATAAAAAGAGGTAAAAGAATGATGGTAATTAATTACAAGCAAATTAATGATGCTATGGAAGGAGATGCTTATTTCCTCCCAAGAAAGGACTTAATTATTGAAATAATCAGAAATATGGATTGGTTTAACACCTTTGATTGTAAATCAAGATTTTATCAGATCCGATTGACTGAAGAATCAAAAGCATTAACAACATTTAGTTGTCCTCAAGGACAATATGAATGGAATGTATTGCCGATGGGATTAAAGCAATCGCCAGGAATCTTCCAGCGAAGGATTGACTCAATTCTTAAAGAATTTAAAGACTTTTGTCTTATTTCTATTGATGATATATTAATCTTTTCTAATAAAGGAATAAATGATCATTTTGAAAAAATAGAATTAGTTCTTAATAAATGTTATGAACACGGAATAGTTTTAAGTAAAAAAAAAGTTGTTTTAGCTCAAACTAGAATCAATTATTTAGGATTAGAAATTGAAAAAGGAAAAATAATAATGCAAAAGCATGTGTTAGAAAAACTTCAGAATTTTCCAACAAAATTAAAAGATAAAAAGGATTTACAAAGATTTATTGGACTATTAACATATATTTCAAATGAAGGTTTCATCAGGAATCTTGGAGCGGAGAGAAGGATCCTCCAACAAAAACTGAAGAAAGATGTCCCTTGGACATGGACTGATGAAGACGATAGACTGATTATAAAAATGAAAGACTTATGCCAGGACCTTCCTGAGCTTTATCATCCATCAGATGATGATAAAATTATTATTGAGACTGATGCCTCAAATGACTGCTGGGGAGGTGTTATGAAAGCAAAACCCCCTGGATACAAAAATGAATTACTGTGTCGATACATGGTTGGAACTTTTCCAGACTGTGAACTTAATTATCCTACTCATGAAAAGGAAACACTAGCTTTAATCCGTATGCTTGAAAAACATCGGATTTATATACTGGATAAGGACTTTATTGTCCGAACCGATTCTACTTATGTTGCAGGTTTTAAGAACTTAAATCATAAAGGAACTTTAAAACAAGGACGATTGATTAGATGGCAAATAAATCTTGCCGAATACAATTACTCAATCTCTCATATTAAGGGAGATAAAAATGTTCTTGCAGATATTTTATCAAGAGAATGGAGCAGCAAACAACTGAAGACATAAAGAAGCAGGTTCAATATCAAAGAATGCTCGAGAAGCAGAAAATATGGAGCTAGACTTGATCAAATCAAACATTGAAGTACTAGAGTTTCAATTACAAGCCAAAGGAGAATCTCTCAAAGAAGATCCTATGAAAAATATAAAACAACAAGTACAACAAAGCACTAATGAAAAATGGTACACCATCTTTAATGGACCATACCCCGGTGTTTATAATGAATGGCACAATGCAGCCCCTCACTGCATTGGAATCTCCGGAGTCCATCACAAAGGATTTCGTACCAAGGAAGAAGCTGAAAAGGCTTTGATAGACTACCAAAAAGAACAAGACAAGGGCAAAAGAAATTTATCTTGGCCCAAGGACTTTCTCTGAAACCATAAAGACTCCACCAGCCCAAAAAACCTCATTAAGGATACTCGGAAGAATTCCTTCCTCCATCGATGATTACCAAATCCCTTCAAGAAAAGACCATGAACTACAAGTGCAATTCTCCAAAGAAAAATTTTATGAAAACCTAAAAAGACTAACCAACTGGTCCGAAAAGGAAAAAATTAATTGTTTTTACATGGTTAACCGAAATATTTTCAGAGTCAAGGCTGTAATTACTCCCGGAGCAACATCGATTCTTACATTTAATATGTTCCAGTTTGGACTTATTGAATGCCTCTACCTCAGTCAAGACTTGGAAGAAATCAAATTATTTCCATATAGTTTGAAGGAAGCCATCCAGAACTATCAAAGAAATGTTGCAAAAGATAGGACTATCTTCTTGAAGTTCTATTCGACTTACCCAGATTTTGCAACCAAACAACCCACAAAAAATATAATCTTCATTGGAGTAAGTAATAATAGTTTCTCTATGAGAGACGAACCTACTGGAGAAACTTATGATGAAGAAAAGATTGTCACAATCCTAGCTAATCAACTGGCAAGTATCTTTACTCAGTGTCAAATTATTGGTAAAGACTCTTTTATTAAAGCCATGTACAAAGGTCCACATACTCTACTGCTCAGCAAGACTAGTGGAAGATTAATTAGAGAAAGGGACTTAGTACTACTAACGAAGTTTGAACTACCCTTCTACACACTCCAAGGACTTTCAATGAATTATCAGCCAGCTGTCCTCGATTTGCTGTGCTCAATGATTAAGGAAAATGGCAACCACGCATGTGAAAGATGCGTAAAGAAAGAAGACTATCGGCAAGAAGATAAAGATTCAGACGAAACCATTATTGAAGAGTGATGTAAGCAATGATGTTCACTAAGCAATAATAGGTGGGATGACGTAAGCAATGACGTCATCATGAATTATTAATGTCTGATTGATTGTAATAATATAGGGACTTTCTTGTAAATTACTTGGCCCTTCTGATTGTATAAATAAGCCCTCGGAGGCAAAGAAGAAGGCAGAATGAAAAGTGTTTCAATTCTCACCTCTTCTCTCTGAGAAGTTCTAAGCTATGCTTAGAGAATCCTTGAGTGTGGATTCACCTAGTTCTATGTACTTCACTACTGATTATAAATAAACACTACTTTCATATATTCCTCTACTTCGTCACTACTTTGCTTTCATTATTCCCAACTACTCGTTGAAATTTCAACTTGACTTAGACGGAAGCTGCGGTGGACCAAAGCACCCAGAATCACTTCAAACACCAGATCAGGTATGACTCATAAACCATTTAGTTTTATTCAGTTTACACTATGAAACTAATCATGTCTGAAATAGAAAAAGAAATAACTGATAATACTGATGTAGAACATTTACAAATTACTGAAGAAGACGGAAACTATGAAGGAAGTATTTTAATAGATCCAAAACTTTTCCAAAGGATTCAGAAAGAAGACTTGAATTTATCTAAAGATGCAAACACGAAAAAACTAGGAGGTATAATGAAACGATTTAACCAGAAAGAAAATATAATATATTATGGGAAGATAATTAATGAAACACCAATCGATATAGCTGAAACACAAGAAAACACCTGTATACAATTATTGAATAAGAAAAAATTAATTGAATTAAAAAGAACTTTAAAAAGGGAATCACATAGGAAGAAAATAGGTTATATTCATATAGGAGCAATACAAGTCTTAATTAAGGCAACCTTTCAAGAAGGAATATATTCACCAATCGAATTAGTTATAAAAGATGATAGAATAACAGATCCTAAGGATAAAATATTAGGAGTAATCGAAGAAAACTTAGCCTACGTTAAGTTAAAATTCGAAATACACCCAAATATTGGAATACCATTAGACACCCAAAGATTAGATCAATCTTTAACTATGGAACATAGATTTTTAAGAAATAATTTAATGAGACCAGGAGATAAAATCTTCTCGATTACTTATTGTATTAACTATGCACTAACAAATTCTCATCATAACATTACTTTCAGAAATAATGATAGAATAGACATACCAAGACTTTTCGAAGAAATAGGAAAAATTTATTATCCAAAAAGAAATGAATTAACAGAATTAGGAATTTCTATAAGGAATCCAAAATTACTAAGTTTTAGACAAATCCCAAAACCAATCACTTTTCCTGAAACAGAAAATAATAAGGAAGATGAAAATATAAATAAATTGTCAAATCAAGTAAGAGATTTAGCACAATATTTAAGAAATAAAATATGAATAAAGGAAAAGAACTAAGAAATATTTATGAAAAATATCAGAATAAAATAAATCTAGATAAAAAGAATATAAAAAAATTTATAACCCTTTATATAGAAAGTAAAAATCAAGAACAAACAGAAAAATATATTATAGAAAAAGAAAAAGAACTCCTTAATATAAGAAATAAAAGAGAAAAATATAAAAGACAAATATTAGAAAAAATAGAAAAAAAATAGAAAAAATAACTTCAACTCAAAAAACATCATCTAATTATTTTAGATTAACTGCACCATCTTTTGAAGATAACGAATAAAATAATGGAAATATATTCCGAATTTGATGATCAGACTGAAAGTGAAATATTGAGTGTTTTAGTAATGGATTTACCTATTGATTGTAAGCAATTAATAATTGAAAAAATAAAAGCCCAATTTAGACAAGAAGATTATTATCTTACAACTATTTCATTAGATACAGAATGGAACTATATGGAAGAAATATGATTAGCTTTTGAATATGATAGACTATCATTATCTGATATATATGAAGACTAGGATCTATTAGATGATTAAATGGATCAAGAAATTTTAAGCATTTTGGTTATGAAAATACCCAAAGACTGCAAGCAAATAATAATTAATAAATTAAAACACCAATATTGGCAAGAAGAACTTTATTTAAAACAAATAGAACAAAGAGTACAATTAGCATTTTGCAAAGAAAAACGAAGACTATTAATGAAAGAAATTGTGGAAATAGAGGAAGACATAATGGATTATGGGTATGAATTATTAGTAATCCAAATTATGCATGAAAATAATTATCAGATTATGTCTAATTATTACCACTACCTGGAAAAAAATAGAGTGGTACCAAACTGGTATCAAAGCTAAGTACTAGCTAATTCTTAATGGGTTTTCGAAACATAGAAAAATTCGTTCACCATTTAAGTATGATAGATTTAACAAATCAAAATAGACTAAAAGAACTAATACAAGAATTAAAAGATGAAGCAACCGATACATGTAATAAACACATGGAATATCACTGTGAATATTGTGATTGCAAAGAATACAACAGGAGAATAGATTTGATAAAAATTATAATTGATAAACTGAATCTATGGATAGATCAAGAAGAATCATAGATCCAACGACTTATAACACGTATGTACCGTAGAAATATCGATACGTTGTCATAAAAACCTGTAAGTTTAGCAAACCTCTAAAATAAATATATACGGGTTACTTTCTTGATTGGCCTAGAAAAGCCGACACCATCAATAGCATTCTCAACGATCGAATTCTCACTTTTCATCCACCAATGAAATTGATGCTAGATTTGGGAAAGTTTTTGCATTACAATTTACAATATAAAAGATGACTTCGGAATATTTTTCAATTTTTAAGATGTAGAAATGTATGTCCTCAGAAAAAAAAAAAAAAAAAGAGATGTAGAAATGTATGTACACTTTCTTTTATTTGAAATAATAAAATCTCAACAAAAATTGCATTAACTACATATTAATATTAAACTTTAAGGGACCAACCCCTCTAGTGGAGCATGATAGGGTTTTACGTCTGACAAGTTGTAGGTTCGAGCCCCCATTAATATTTTTGAAGTGAGATAAATGTAAATCCTTTTGTAAGTGTTCATAGAACCCAAATGTTTTTCCTATCTTACACTGGGGCACCATCCTCTCACCTGAATTTTTTGTACCAAAAAACGTTAAGAAACCTTAATGCTATAATTGGAGTGGAACGATCATCAATTCAGTCAAAATATATAGGTTATTGGTTCAACCAGTAAGTAATTGATCAAATCGGTTGGACTTTTATATATATATATATATAAAATATCACACATGTATTCTAAAAGTAATCTTGTGGCACTGTGGTTGTGAACACTAGTTGGTTCAGGATTCAAATCTTATATGGAGTGTTTTTATAATTTTAAGACATCTAACTTCGTTATTAATTGTCTAGCCCATATACAAGCACCAAAAAAAAGTCCATAGTGCCAAATCTTAACCTAAAAAACTAAACGTTTCCTTCCCTGAGTTGTCGCATCAACCGGAGTGTTTATCAATCAAGATTGGATCGGATTTTGGACCCCCTCATGAAAATCAATCCAATCCAATCCAAACGACCTAATATATATATATATATATATATATATATATATATATATATATATATATATAAATTAAGTATTGTTTTTCATATTTTTATGAACGAATTAACACTCATTCTCTTTAATAATTTTATTGAAATGATATATATGAGATTATTTAGAATAAATGTTAATGTCTTGAAGTTATATTTTGTTAAAAGTTTTGATGTATATCATATATATATTTGATTGACTAAACGTGGAAAATAGGAAATCAATTAAATAAATCAGAAAAATAATTAGGTATAATTTATTTGTATCTGATTCAAGAAAAAAAAAAGGATAAGTGAGAGTAAATACAATGAATTAATATAAAATAATATATAACATAGAAGAATGTGTTAAAAAATATCAACAATTATTTTTTCTCAAACTCTCAAAATTGATCAAGAATTTTATAGAATTTTCCCCACTCGTCATCAAATCAAATAATAGTTAATAAGCAACAAATAGTTGTTGCCTTTCATAAATGTTCTATTGTTCTAGTATAAAGAAGTGTTAAAATAGGTGTTTGGCACCCTAAACTATCTTCCTTAAATGAATATTACATTTTTTTCATTAATAAATTAGTAGAAATGACACTTGACATAAGAAAAAATAAAGTATGATAAAAACCGAATTATTCAATCCAATCCAAACCGTATTTGATTGGATTAGGTCGTTTTTTTAAGGAAGTAACACAATCAAATCCAAACCGCACGTTATTTTCATTATTGGATCGGATGACTTTTTGGCTCAAAATCGATCCAATCCAATCCGCGAACACCCCTACGCATCAACATTGTACCAAGATTTTCTTCTCCGACGCATCAACTCTCTTTTGCTTCTTCTTCCTCCTTCTTATTATTGTTGCGTTTTCTTCTTAGTCTTATCAACTATCTGGACTATGTTTTTGGACACCCTCTTCTTTAGGGGTGTTCGCGGATTGGATTGGATCGGTTTTAAGCTAAACAGTCATCTGATCCAATGATGAAAACATCATGCGGTTTGGATTGGATCGGTTTGCTTCCTTAAAAAAATATGATCCAATCCAATCAAATGCGGTTTGGATTGGATTTGATAATTCGATTTTTGTCATACTTTATTTTTTTTCTAATGTCAAGTGTCCTTTCTACTTATTTAATAGTTGATAAAAGATAATCTTTGTTTTAATTTGGGAGTTTGAGAAGAATAAAATTATTGATATTTTTTAACACGTTCTTTATATTAATTATCTATATCTACTCCCACTTATCCTATTTTTTTCCTTGAATCGTCTACAAATAAATTGTAGCTAATTATTTTTCAAATTTACTTAATTGTTTTCCTATTTTTAATGATTACTCAATAAATTATATATATGTTATGCATCAAAACTTTTAGTAAAATATAACTTCAAGGCATTAATATTTATTTTAAATAGCCTCATATATGTCATTCCAACAAAAATATTAAAGAGAATGAGGGACATAAAAGTATGAAGAATAATGTTTAAGTATGAGTAATATTATAATTTCAAAAGTAATAGTATATGTATATAATATATCGGTTTGGATTGGATTGATTGGATTGAATTTCAATATAGGATCCAAAATCCGATCCAATCCAATAAAAAAATGCGCTTTTTTCAGTTTTCGATTTTTTCGGTTTTCGATTTTTCGGTTTTTCGGTTCTTACGGTTTAAATCGGTTTGAGTCGGTTGATGAACACCCTTACTCTTCTTGCTCCAGCAATGACCTTCCTTTCTTTGTGGCGTTTTCTTCTCCATGCGTGACTTGGACAACGTCCTGGACATCCTCCTTCTCCACCAGCAACCTTCTTCTTGTCCCATTTTTTTTTTTTTTTTTTTAAATGCGTATGACTTAATCGGTTCAATGTACGTATGTGCGAGTCATCGGTTTGTTCAAAATTTGACCAAGTCAAATGGATCCGTATCGAGTTACATGTATAACTTATTCGATAAAGTGTTTGGACTGATCATATGGCTGGTTTCTGGTCCAACTGGTCCGAGTCAAGTTTAATAACATTGACTTATTATGAATTTGTACAGTGGATATAATATTTTATTGTAATTTAAATTATTTTATGATATATCAAAAGATTTTTTAGGAGTTATTTTTTGATTTGTTTCCTTATTTAATTAGGAATAGGATTTCACTGGTAGTATAAATCGGCCTCTTGTGTTTGTTTGTTTTTTTTTAATATAAAATTTTTATTATATTATCTCATATCAATACCATCGATGTTATTATGAGTTTTACAGTGTTTAGCACTTTTTTTCTATTTAATATTTCCTAGTCTCAAATCTAATTTCTCTAACGTGGTTTCCAAGCCATGGTACTCGTACCTCGAGGCAAGTTTCACATTTTCTGTTTTGGAGAGTTCACAGAACTCATTAATATCGTTTGTTATTCATTGCCATAAATCTAAATTCAATTCTGTTATTTTTCTCATCTTTATCACTTCTACCCGATATGCATTTTACTACTTCTCCTGCCTCGGATTGATTCTGCTCGACTCCACGTTTTTTTTTATTATAGAAATTCTGCCTCTAGCTGTCAATTCAGCTGGCCTAACACATGCAGGCGAGCCCGTGACGAGCCAACATATTTACGGGTTGAGTTGAGCGTGGCCAAATTAATTGTGGGACGATAAATTTTTAGCCCAACTTAATCCTATACGGACTACGTGTTAAGTGGACTGGCTCATGGGCATATATTTTTTCAAAAAAAAACTTTTCTTAGCAATATAAGCAATAAAATGAAAGACTAAAATAAATGAGAAATGTTAGGAACACACTTTGTAGCACTATTTTCAACACATTTCTCGTATTGGTTGAAATTAATGTGGGTTCTATAGAATTCAAATGGGACCCACATGAATCAGTGTGACCCATTTGAATTTTCACCAATAAAAGATAATTTGTTAAAAAGAGAATGTATTGATAGCACTTCTCAAAATAAATTATGTTTGACTTTTCATTTGTTAACAATATAAACAAAATGTTTGATTCAACTATGTTAAAAACTAAAATAAATTGTATGAGCTCATGATAACAATATTTGATAGGTAATACTACACTCAAAACATGATGAAGTCCATCACAAAAAACTATGTGAGATCATAATAGTAAGAATAAATTTAAGAGTCCATTACAAAATAACTTAAGAGCCCATCAAATAATAAAGATGTACAAGATCTCATCACAAAAGACAAAATTTATTCGAGCCAGGCGGGTTGGCCCAGTCAACCACGGGCTAGATCATGTTAGACTAATGAACTTTTTGATTAGACTAGACTGGGCTAAAAATAGTATGAGCTTAAATTTGTCAATCAACCTATGTTTTATATCGGGCTAATCGGACCAGTTCATCGGATACGTCCCATTTTGATACCCCAATTCTGCCTGATCCAACTTTAAAAATTAGCTCAGGATGACTTCATCCAAGAGTTATTTCATCATTTTTTGCCTAGTCACCCTTTGGAATTCACTACTGATCAGTACCATGTGATGATAAGTTTTTACATGTTAAGTGGTCAGTGGATATAAAATTTTGTACCAAAAAAGAAGAAGTGGATTACAATTTTTAAGTGAATTTCGTCACATTGAAATTATAATAAATATTTCAAAGTGTTTAACGATAGAATCATAGAAGAGAAACGGTGTAAGAAATTACATTCAAAAGGTAGTCCAAGAAATTATTTTGAAAAATGATAAAGTCAGAGGCGACTTGTTCATCTAATGATGACAATATATGGTTGCTGTAAGAGACAAAACCATACATAATAGACATATCCCACTCAATGACTCAACCCTCCACCAAATTATACATATAGGTCAGATTAGTTGTTGAGACTTTTGCCGTACAGCTATGACAGTGCTCCCCTTAAGTGAGGTAGGTCTACAGCTATAATTGGGTCATGAGATCAAATATCACTAATGAATTGAATTTTGCCACACACAAACACTATTAAAAGAATAGAATATCAAAGTAGGATATAGTGGATCCACACAGCATGCAGAGAAAGAGATTAAAATTTGGTTTATAAATGAGAGGAATGTTTTTTAACACAAAATTGGGAATATTACCGGTGTTTTTTTTTTTGTTTTTGGATGTATTTTCAAAATACTTGTATATAAATATGATAAAAAATAAGTGAGAGATAAAAAAAAACACATACAATATCATATAAAGCATCTAGAATTTATGATCAAATAACACAACTTTATAAATTAGAGCACTAATGGTTCAATTACTCTTCATGGGGTCCCATGTTAGATACGGTCTATAATATGCAATGTTTAAAATTTGATTTGGGTTTACCTGTGAGGAACATGCCACGATATAGAAGAATTTAGGCCCTTTTAGTGCTAACAACTACATTATAATATTAAGCGCGTGACTAATGATTGAGGTATTAGTTCTTGAGATTCAATGGGGACTATTCTCCCTATTTGTCATATATTGTTGGTTTTTAGTGTCCACGAATATAATGTGAGAATCTAAGCCTACCTATATATTTTACTAACTGTGATAATTTGATTATGCTAGTAAGTTAATTTGCTAAAAGATGAAAGATTGCT
Source organism: Sophora flavescens (assembly GCA_030762895.1). Classification (NCBI taxonomy): domain Eukaryota; kingdom Viridiplantae; phylum Streptophyta; class Magnoliopsida; order Fabales; family Fabaceae; genus Sophora; species Sophora flavescens. The sequence goes on from CM061068.1 coordinate 79,134,283, forward strand.
TCTGAATGGTGTTACATATGATTTCCCATAAGATCTAACTGTAGAGAGATGGACTGTGCATATATTTGAAGCACTTAATTCAAAGATGGGATGTGAATATAGCGAATTAAGTTTTAGCTTCAGAACTCTTGATGAGAAAGGCAAAAGTCTTGGGTAGCTATAAGTTTAGGTGTGCCTTATTCTCTTTTGTCTGTCTCTGTATTGTAAAAGTAGTTATCATCTTATCACTAAAGAGAAAGAGAATAGAGAAAGAGTATTTGCTTCTACATTAAATCTGCTTTTATAAAGCAATCCTTTATTCTGGTTCTTATATTTGAGTATAGGAGTTTGTTCAGGTGATATTATTGGATTGTATTAATTTTATAATTAGTAAATCAAATTACAGAAATCCTTATTATATTACTTTTTCTCACTGAAATACATGTTAATTTAAAATTTATAATTGTGGATGTGATGAATTGTTTATATTAAAAGAAAAAATATGTGCTCCTTCCATTATCTTTGAATATGAATAATCAATTGCTTCTATCTTTATAAACAGTCATATGATGTTTATTTTTTTTTACAAAAAACTATAATCCTTATCATTCGGATTGAGCGTAAGTAGGCGTATCTGTGTTTTGGAAAGCTAAAAAAAAAATTATGCCGATAATCGATTTTTGTATAATAGATTATTGTAATAATCAATTATAATCAGAATCTGTTTTGTTTGGGTATATTTACTGAAAATCAATTTTAAGATAACCTATTTCGTTTGGATTGTACAAAAAAATCATTTTTATGTAGTAAGTTATAAAAAATGGTATGAAGTTATTTGTTTAGGATATTTGTTTTTTAACATTAGATTTTTTTTTTGTCATCAATTTTTTTTTCTATTTATAAAAAATAATAAATAGAAAAATAATACAATTCATATTCATAATTAGAGTGCATGTATAAACAATAATAAAAGTTCTAACATTCTTAGATTGTCACGACGAGGAAGGCAAATGGTGTTAGGGTCCTTTTGTTTCAACATGTGCGGCAAAGGGTGGGATGAAAGTACGAAACATTAGAGGAAGGGGGTTATCATGGGAAAAGGGTGTATATGTTAAGGATAATCAAAAAAAAAAAAATTCCAGCAAACAGTCCTCCGAAAGAGATGGCTAGAAAACAACTTATTTTTGGTTAAAAAAACTTTTATAAACAATAAGCTCCTTATCCAAATATAACATATTATTCACAAAATGACTTATTAGGAAAAAAAAAGGGGAAAAGAAAATAATTCATCTTTCCCAAACAGACTAGTGTATCAAAAAAAATCAATCCGATTTTTCCTATAATATATTAAAATTATGAGAAATATTTTTTGAATACCCATTTGTGACACCTCCAGAAACATCTTGTTTAATCACGTACAAATATTTGGTTAATTCAGTTCATTATATGGTTAATCACGTACAAATATTTAGTTGATTCATGATGAATCATTAATCATATAAAAAACTGAATTAACCAAATATTCATATGAAATTAACCAAGATATCGTAACCGGGATGCTGAAATAGCACAACTGTAAAATTATATCGATGTAGTGTTCCCAATCAAATCCTGACCAAGAAAAAAGTGGGGGTGCAGAAACAATGGCATCTATTGGTGTGTCTTTGTCCAAGACCAAAAGTCCTAAATAGTGGCAGAAAATCTTAATTCTATTGTGATATCTTTTATGCATGTTTTTTTTTTTTTATTATTATTTTTTTTAATATTTTTCCCATATATATATTTTCTTTTTACAACATAGACAACAGTCAAATCAGTTGAGGACAAATAATTGTTGATGTTGGGCCTCAACCTCTGAGAAAAACAGCTTTAACATAAGATTGCAACTATTTTATATCGTGTATGGCACATTATACATACATATATATCACTTTCCATCTTTACAATTGGAAGAAGGACTGAAAACAAAGCAAATCATCAGATGAGGCCCCAAAAAGCTGCTACAATTAATATTCATTCAAGTAACATATATAACACTGCTTATTGCTTAGCTTAACCTTTGGTTCTGATAATAGTGATAGTGCCTCTTCCTTGTGTGTGAATTCTAGTAAGGGCCACCACTGCTTTCCCTGAAAGGCCTGGACCTTGTGCGGATACGCATGGCCGACATGCAAAGTCCCCAACTGGGTGCCTCACTGGCCTTGTTGGAGCCATTAGGATCCTCTCATTGATGTCATTCAATGTCACATCACCTTCTCTGCCTCCTGGCTTCACCATTGCAAATGGATATACCACTCTTCTTACATTAACCTTCTTCTTTCTCATCTCATCACTACTTCCTGTTCATTACAACAACAATATATTAATATATTCATTATTATGGTTATTGTTCTATGTTTACATAAACAATACTGGTTGATGCACATTTATACAATTCATATTCATAATTAGAGTGCATATATAAATATATATCACTAAAAGTGCCCATCACTTCATATCATACTGACATGCCAGAATTAGAGTGTAAATATGTAGATTATCATTAAATGATAAAAATTGCATAAATATATATAAAATGATATATATGTGCAGTTGTGTTATTTGAACACATCAGAGACAATAATTTTCGATGGTTAACACAATTCAAATACGTATATGTTGGTGATTAATTAATGGATATAATAAAGTATTATAACTCATTAATCATTTATTGAATATAATTAATCAAGATTTTAAATATCATTAATCACGATTTTTAGGTGTTCAAATATATTTCATGCATATTATGCATAGGAAACGGGACACCATCCATACAAAGGAAAACACAGAAATGGAAGAGAGAGAGAAGCTGGAAGGGAAAAGGAATAAAAGTGTATACCAGCTGGGGTAACTGTGGGGTCTCTGAAGAGTAAGTTAACATCTGTGGTTTTGGATGTAACTGGTTCTTTGTAGGAAGATGAGGATGCTGATATTGTGGTGTCTTCTGGTGTTTTAGTTTCTGCCAGAAGAATGTTTGGTTCCTCAATGATGTAACTTCTTGGTGTGCTTATATGTTCATCTAAAATATATCATATATATAACAAATCAGAAAAAGGGTAGTAACAGCACAACCAAAATCAATTAATTAATTACAAAAGTGTTCTGATTGAAATAACAATATGTTGAAGTCATTTGAACTAAATTGATCATATGTAGCAAGCAGAACATAACATATACAAGGAAGAAAAGGTACCTGAAAATCCAAAAATCCTTTCTATCTGGTTCATGCAGTAGAAGTTCTCCATTGGTTGGTGCCATAAGGGGTTGAAATTCCAAAAGCTCTGAATTAAGGTATATATAATATTAAGTCTCATATCAAGAACAAGAAGAATTTCAAACTGTTGAAAAAGGGAAAAATATTTAAAACAATTTAGTTCTATACCTTTTCAAAGTCATCAAATATGGAACTCTTGCTTTGTTGATCATCTGTACAATATGGCAGCAAGCGTCTACGTTTGGAACTGAATTCAAACAAAGCATCTTCAAGATACCCAGTTGAGAAATCATCAGACTCTTGGGGTGAGATCAATGATGTTGCACTTCCATCCATATCTAGCACTGCACAATGCATATTGAACAATATCAACAATCATTGTAACACTATAAACATAATATATATAATATATATATATATATGTATTTAGTTATCCAAGGAGCATTATAGATAGAAATATATAAAGAGAAAGAAAAGTAGTACTTAAAGACATTTTGTCCGCGTTGAGAACTCCAAGATTGTGATGATAATCCCAACCTAGGGAAGAGCTGTGGAGGCTACTAGTGTAAGCTAGGGAATGAAGCTCATTCATATTGTAATAAGAGTGTATCTAATTCTACAGTGTGTGTCTTGGTGCTTACAAGTTACAAAAAATGAAGGGGAAATGAGTCTATTTATGTACAAGTTGTGGAAGAAAATAGAAAAAGCATGAAGACTTGGATATGTTTTAAGAAAGATACTGTAGTAGTAGTAGTAATCAGTCAACGCAGGCTAAGAAAAAAAGTGGGATGTTTCTTGGGATTCTGAAAATGTGTTGTTGTTACTTTAGTTTTTTTAAAATTTTATTTCATTTTGGTTATATATGCGGGGGACTAAATAATTGCAAAGTTATCATCATATTGTGCTTCTGCTCTTAAATGTAAAAGCATAAGGTTGAGGAAAAGACATGCCCCCAAAGAGACATAATTCAAATTTCAGCTTTTTCTTTTGTGTTTTTCTTCATGGACCCTGGTATGGTATAGTTACCAACCGTTTCTCTTTTGGGACCCTTTTTTTTTTTTTTCTTGCACATTTTCTAACCCAATTGTGGGGGTCATATCAGTAATATCCTTCCACCACATGAAAAATCATCTTGGTGGGTCCCACTTGATGGCATGCTGTTGGGGGGCCCAGGTGAAAAGATGAGTAGAATTAGAAGAAGAAAGAAATCATGGGTTTGGTGTTATGGACCACCTTTTTGATCCCAGGGTTTGAATGGCTTAATTGTGTGGAATTTTGTTACTTCACAGACATTGTTGTTTGTGTGGATATTGATTGATATGCACACAAACTCTAACGGCAGCCAAAGTGTCTTACAGTGTGTGGTTCTTCGTGTCAAAATTGGTTGAATTTTAATAGAGACTTTTGTATTCACAATTTTTCTAATATTATTCCTTTTTAATTAAAACCTACTTAGCCTTTCAGCATAAGGATTAATAGTTCAAGATAGGTACACAATAAATGTTTATGTCTGTGTCAGAGAGTGAAAGGTTAGAGGAAAATTGAATTCATTTACATTTACATTCCCAGCAACAAATTTTCTGAGTACTATATGAACTTGAATATTAGATGAAGTTGGTAAACAATTATGATGTCGAAAATTTAATACTTCAATTCTGGCATTCAAGGGGATGGGATTTAGCTAATTGAATCCAAAGAGTTGAATCAAAATTTAATGATAGCATGGGATAATGTAATTTCTTACTATTCAAAATTTAATGATAGCTAGGACTTTGACGAATAAGTACACATCATCTCAATTTCCAAACTTTTTTTCGCAGTTTATATAACTATATCTCAATTTATTTATTTTTTCTTTTGTAAAGAAAGTTTATGACATAAAATGGAGAGTGGTGATACTTTTTTTAAAAAAGAAAGAAAGAAAGATATTCTTACGAGTTATCCCGCAGGCTCTTTAAATATGAGACATGGGAATGATAGGTTTAAGTGCAAATAAAGTGGACTAGGTGAAATTTGATTTCAAAATTAAATAACTTCAGAATAAATAGTACCACTTGGACTAATATTTTTCATCCCATAAGTTGCTTTATATTAATGCAGAATGACTACTATTGGGTTCAACAAAAAAAAAAGAAAGAAAAAGAATGACTACTAATGGAGATTCTATTATGCCATCAATCAATAGGGGATTAAAATTCAAGTGTCAGGTTGGTAAGAGTTGGTGGTTTTCCTTGTGGCAGATATCACTGATATTGATTTCCCTCGAGGCTATTGTCAAAGTTGTGTCCAAATGTTAGCAAAAAAAAATAAAAAATTGTTATGTCCAAATGGTGTTGGTTGAACTAAAATTTGGGGTTTTTACTTGATGGAAGGAGGGTTTTTCCTTTATCAGTTAATACATTTTATTCACCCGTGGCATCTGGAATGTGATTGAAATGGGAAAAATTAAGGATATATCCATCCTTAAGTATATAGAAATCTTTAGCTCATCAAATTGTTTAAAGATAAATATTCTTACCTTTTCACTTTAGAAACAACCTCATTTTAGAGGAGTTAAATCCCTAATAAAGTTTGTTCATTTGTATAGTAAGTGTTTCAGTTGGCAACAATAATCACAAAACTTAAACCATCTAATAAAAAAGTTTAAATTTGATATATTATCAGTATAAAAAAATTTATTATATCAATTATAATTCTATATAGGACTTTTAAGTTTTAAAATAATTATAATAAGAGTTAAACTTTTTAATAATGAGACAATCACTATAATTTTTTTTTATATTAACAACATATACCAATTAAATCCTTTAAAGAAAATATCCATTATTTTTATCACCTATATTTATTGTGTTAATATAACTCTTTCAAAGAAAAATATAATCCCAGATAAAAAAGGTACAATATCCAATATTAGTTTATGGCAATGAAAGTATACAATATCCTTTCGTGAACTTTACCCATAATATCAAGAAGAGTTATGATATTTGAATATCTAATGTAAGACACTTTATATTTATCTATATCTCTTATCTATTTCTTCATCTTTTTTGTATACACACATACTAAAAATACACCAAAAAACCAAAAGGACACCATACGAATATCCCAAATTTGATGTTCAAATATCATTTTTGTATTAAGAATTGAAATACTAGATTCCCACTTTAAAAAATGCTTTACCTAACCACCATTTGGGATCCAAAACTGAATCAAAGAGGAAAATCAAATGAGTTGTCTTCACACATTTTAGAACTTTTTATCAGCAATTTATATAGTATAAAATCCAAATTCTACTTAATTCTTTTTATCTTTCAACTGTGCATATTTCAACATACTGATATTTCAATATTTTACTAGGAAGCGCAGGAACACTAAAACCATTCTATAAATTTAAGTTTGGGATTTAATCCAGTTTAAGGCTTCAATAATTCGTAATTACACAACTCGCAACGGTTTTTGGACAATATGAAAGTATAGAACTTCACTAACTCCTTTGATTTTCACAAAGTCCTTAAATTTTATCTGAAGACTTGTACATGTTCATTATAGTCGTGATAATATCCTTTTATTCACTTCGTTTATTTTTTTTTTATTTTGTTTTACTTAATTTAATTTTCTTTAATTATTTGACATTTTCTATACTTTGACATTAAATTAAAATTTTCATTTTTTAAAATAGTGTAAACAAATAAATACTGCCCCACCATTGTGCTCATTTAAGAGACTTCTGTTGTAAAAAAGTATATTTAAAAAAGAGATGCTAATGTTGCCGACAATTTCAAAGCAGAATTTTAAATAAAGTTAAATGCCACAGCAAATTACATATCAAATTTATTTTTTGAAAAGAAAAAGGTCCCATTTGATTCCTGAGATAGATATATGCATTGGTCTCGGCTAGTGAAGAGTGTAGTTTGATGAAGAATTCCCTCCATCCACATGCAAAAATACCTACAATGAATTAATCTTATAAATAACCCCATAATCAAATTACAGAAAGTGATTAACCTCGTACAATTGGACGGAAACAAGTAATGGAAGTATGGAACACTTAACAAAACTGTAGACAGGTTCTAATGTTTAACAAGCGATACATTTTAGTATTCTAAACAAGGTTATTATAAAAAAGGGTTGATACTTGATAGGTATGATAAATAAGCTGCATTCGAAAAGGAAAAAAGAAAACAGACTAATTACAATTTGTATTGACTATTAAACACTCACTAAGCAAACTATTGAACACAAGGGTTACAATTTTTTTTTGGCATAGCAAGTGATCGAATTCTAGATCATCCCCTAGATTCAAAGGTCTTCCTATTCTTCATTCCTTCACTTGCTAAGGTTTATAAGCACTGAATTCTCAAACGTAACCACATGCACTTAAGCCACAACTTGACGTGAGAGCAGGAGTCAGGACTGATAGTTTGGCAGCAATTTAATAACATCATCAATACATACTTGATCAAACCAGAAAGGAATTGTTTTTCAGTCGGAAAATCCATACGACCCAGAAAGACTAGTCATTGTTTTCCTTGGAAACTAACTACTTCATATCTGAAATAACGAAGACTACGGAAGATTATTTTTTATCTAGTGACAGAATCATGCATAAAAAGGTCCATGGAAAAGGTCTTGGGACCTGAAGAACAGGTTTCAAGTCTCCAAAACAAGTTCTACAGATTGAACAGTTCTGACAGATGTTTTCTACACGAAAACAATTACTCGCTCGACAATATAATGCAAAAAATGTATAAACAAGCTAATATATAACTGGAAATTGTGGGGTACTGAAACCACAATGAACACATACCAATTACAGAGTCGTAGAAGCAACAAAAACACGGTGCCAAAATAACAAATAGAATAAAAATAAAAATAACTTAACATTTAGATGAATGCAACGATACTTACAAAAGTGGCATCCTAACTGCTCAGTCTTCCATGGGAACTTCATCTTGCCCTTTATCAATGTCAAAGTCATCATCACTCTTCAATTTGCCACAGACATTACATTCCATGACATTAGATGGAGTATCACCCTGTGGGGGTAGAGGAGCTAAAGTTCCCCAGCAATTTGTTCTATCACACATGTATTTTAAAAAGAAATATGCATGTGGGAAGTCATTATTATCTCCCTGGGGATTATTGTCAGTGTCTGAGGCTGCCATAATTTCATATTGGTCCTCATCCATAACCTCTTCTTCATCCTCAGCAATATCTTCGACACTGTCGTTATCTGACCAATTTGATTCGACATTACATCGATCACAGTTACAGGTGAAGCCATAGTCTTCCATCAATCTCTTCTGCCTACTAGAATAGTTTTCATTCACAGGGAAATAGCTCAAACAGATCTCCCTACCTTGGGGAACATCATGAATCATCCTAATAATAAAGTCGGTATTATGGCTGTCACCAGGTGGATTAGTGTCTACATAATCAAATCTGCAGGCATTGGGAAGGCAATCATGATTAAAAAAGGAAGCATAGGGGTAAATACCATAAGCTCTGACAGACCTCTGGTCATCATCTTCGGAGAAGGGTTGCATCAAGCCAAAGGCATTGAGCTTGTCCTTGGCCAGAAGTGCAGAAGTGAGTTCCAAAGAAAACCCATTCTGAGGGATCGTGCAAGGAAGTGAGCAGAGAGCTGAAATAAGGGGGTGTAGGAACTGAGCTGCAGCAATGGTAGCATCATCAGGAGAACCCTGAAGAGAAAGCATAATTTGAAAGTCTGACGGGGAGGTATTGGCAAGATTATAGGCAGCAATGAGAAAACGAGCTTGGAGTTGGCGCTCAAGGGGCTGTTCAAGCAGTAGAGAATTGGCTTGGAGATGAGATAATGCTTGACATACCCAAGAAGAATGGGAGGAGTTCAGTGCCTTCGAGAGACAAGTGGAGCTGCAGAAGCGATGGCGGGAGCATGAAGGGCACACAACTGTAGATGATGAAGAAGCTCCCTGTAAAGATGGTGGCAAGGTTCTGAAGCAGTGGTCACAGAAGTAGAAAGCTGGGGTAGAGGATGAGGACGAGGACAATGAAGACAATGAAGACAAAGACAGTCTGCTCAAGGGCAAGGCAGAATACAACAGGATAGGAGAGTCTCTGAGGACGATTTGGCCAGCTATAAGGGGCTGAGATGCAACCATCCCCCTCCCTCTTCCTTGTATCTCCTCCACCTTCAATAGGGAACTTGGAGCAGCTAGTGACATTTGTAAGTATTTTACAATTGCTGATTCCCAAATTAAATAGGTAACCTTTGAAGGCTACAACTTTTCTCTACAGAATTTCTTAAACTATCAAGAGTTTTAGCTTCAGTATATTTTCTCGCTGGATATTACTGAGATCAGAAGGCAGCTTGAACAAATTAGCCTTTCAGGTTTCATATGCATTATACAATAAGAACTGCTTTTCCCTATTCTCTGAGTAGTGAGTATTTCAAAGAAGTCAAAATATCTGCAAGTAAAAAAAAATGGTAAGGATTTTACAGTGAGTTGTCGGTCTTATGAAAGCATTATGGTAAAGTTTACAATAACATAGAAGTAAATTTCTTAAATTTGTCTTTTCTTTTCAATAAAGACCCAAAAGAGGTCTAAAGTGCAAACAAGTCAAACAATCCAATTAGTATGAGTAGAGTAGAGCACATTAAAATGCCTATAGCAGTATAGCTGATTACTAAAGAAGTCATAGCGTCCAAACTCCAAAATCACAAGGGAACTTGCATTTGGTCATAACAATAAAATCAATTAGATATTTTAATTTAGCCAGGTACATGAGATTTCTTTTCCTACCAATACCCTTGTAAGTCGATAGTTTCAAATGGTCTATGATTCAGGTAAGACTTTCTTTTAGACTAATTCAACATCATAAGAATTCTAGGGCCTTGTCTGGTTTGTTTTCAGTCTCCTGTTTGTTGTACAAATCTTTGAAAACAGCAACATAATAAAAATAAGGTGACATTTTTGCAATGAAAACAGAAAATAAAAAAAAAATGAAACTGGAAACAAAGCAAAGGAACCCGTAGTATTTCATTTTGATCACTTAGTGACCCAGATGAAATGAATGTGGAGCTTGATAGAAGCATCTGTAGTGAACAAGTCAAGCAGGAGGATGGTTTTACAGCTAACTTGTTTAGAACATAATGGGACTTTTTGAGTGAGGATATGTTTCCTTACAGGACCTTGCTTACCTAAGCTTAACCCTACACACATTGATTTGTGTAATACAATTGAGACCAAGGAGCTTTTGTTTTGTTAAATTATATATGAAAGGTTCTAATTCGTGAGATACAGTGAAACTAGGTATCTCACAAATACAAATGAATCATTCACTACAAACAAATAAAAACAGGGTTTGAAAACTGTCACTTGATGGCATCATTAATATTCCTAAGCATGGTGATAGTAGCATTGCGTGTAAAAGACAAGTGGAAGTGAAAGACAAGTGTACGCGATTCAATTCAATTCATTCTTACCTCTCCTCCCTCACAATATTTGAGCTTTGATTCCTTATTCTTCACCGCCGATACTGATAGAGATGCCTCCACCGTGCTACTCAACGTTGTTCAACAAGCTCATTTGCCAAGAAGGGTTTTCTTTTTCTTACCAGAACCAGAACACTAGTTTTGTTTGGGCCGGCTGAATATGTGGGTCGGGCCCTTCACGTTTTGGGCCTCAAAATGTATCAGGTTTCGACTCATGGATTTCTACTTCATCTCTTTTACCCTAATAAGCTGATAGAACCTCGATTATGATAAAAGGATCCTGAGGTGGAATAAAACATCTCTAAAAAGAGAGAAAACGAGTAAATAATAGAGAGAATCATTGTATCAGAGACACAGGAGGGAGAGCCTCAAGTAGATGTTCTAAGCACTTGTAGGAGTTGTTTTTTTATGTTGATCATTGAAAAAATTGACAGACATTGGATGGAATGATATAATTTGGAACATTAAAAAAATTAGGGGACCAAATATGCACAGAAAACTACAAAAACCAAAATCGCACATGATTAATAATAGGAGATCAAAAATGCAATTAAATCTTTTGTTTTTTCAAAACTATTTTTTTTTATAATCAGATATGAGTAGTAAGACTCTTTTACTTAAATTAATAACCTCTTGCATAATACAATTATTCCGGATAGATACCTCGGTATATAAGGTCAATGCAATGATATATACAAGCTTAATTTTGATATATTATCATTGTAAAGTTTTTTATACTGCGGGTATCAACCAATCATAAATCATTCTATATATGTTTGTTTTTAAAGTAGTTATTATAATAATCAAATATTTTTTATGATTGGTGGACAATGTGAAAAATCTTTACACTGATAATACATAATAACTACATTTATAATATATTTATATCGATATTATTATTTTGAAATATATATTGTAAATTTTATCTTAATTTTAGTTTATTACTTCTTTAATTCTATTATTTAACTGCATAATATTCAAATTTATACATTATGTTAACATATTGGGTGACCAAATTCCAACCTAATCATCATCGAGTCATATGACCAAGTTAGGTACAAGTCCAAGCAAATAAACTAATCAAAATATCAAATAGGGTTCAAGATTAAGGACCAAGGTTATGCCGTCAAGGCAGGAGGAAAAATTTTTACCTAATGCCATGATACTAGTTGTACTGGCCGAGAATGTAAGGCCGAGAACTCGTCTATACACCGGACCAACCGAGCTTATCCCCGCGAATGGGGCTTAGCCCAAACTCCTCCAAAGCCGAGGAGATGTCAGCACACCTGACACCCGAGGATAACTACTCGACCCTGATCCATATCAGACCACTCGCGAAGATACCTCGGCCCCAAGCTATCCAGCCGCAGCTAACTGGGCCGAATATCTCGCTAGTCATAATGATTTTGCGCATAATCAGGATCCTGATATCCCTAAGCATAATCAGGACCTGATCCTAATATTTCTCCGCCTATCTCGGAGCTCGATCCTGAAAGGTCTCTATAAATAGGGGGCTTACCCCCTCATTCAGAACTACGTTTGCTTTGATTCCCATTTGGATACGTAGGAGCAGAATCCACATTCTGTCAAGCACAATCCAAAAACACCCCACTAATCCTCGTTCGGCCGAGTATCTCACATCCGAGGTATTTGGACGGAACATTTGGCGCCGTCTGTGGGAATCGAAGCAAATATTTTCCCATACCACAAAAAATGGTGAGGACAAGGAGCGGAAACTGCAGGAGGGAGGAACCAGGGAATGCCGATAACGGCAAGAGCAGAGCGATCCATAGGCCCAGCAGGATGACCGACAATCCCATGAGTTCAGAGCTTCTCGCGCAGATTGCAGCGCCGAGAAGGGAGAACGAAGAAATCCGCAGCAGCAGTAATGCCTGTCGCGAAAGAGAGCAGAGCAGGGAAAGGTCTTTCTCTTCTCCCCACGAGAGAGAGCGCCGACCGCTTGAGAATGAGGGGTCTAGAAACTTGCGCAGAGAAGGGGGCCCACAACTCCGAGCTTCCCCTCATACTACCCGGGCGGAGGAGGAAGGATTTCCTAAGCACGCCCCAGAATTTTCACTCCAGACAAACAGACTTAATGACAGGGTCAGCATGCGGAAGCCGAGGCATCCCTTCACGAACGATATCATGGGGGTCCCCTTGCCAGCCAACTACAAGCCCATCAACATTGACAAATATGATGGCACCTCAGACCCCGAACGCCACCTGGACGCCTTCACCATGCAAATGTACCTCTTTACGGATGATGACGCTGTCATGTGTAAAGTCTTCCCAACCACTCTGAAGGAAGCAGCGCTGATCTGGTACACCCAGCTACCCTCAGCATCGGTAGACTCTTTTGATACATTCGTAGCTAAGTTCAGCGCTCAGTTTGCCACAAGCCGGGCCCACCAAAAAACCTCGGCCTCGCTGGTAAACTTCAGGCAAGAAAAGAATGAGTCCCTGCGCGACTTCATGGCCAGATTCAGCAAGGAGGCGGTACTCATCCCCAATCTCAGTGCCGATGTTGCACTACACACCATCCTGACCGGGTTAAAGCCTGGTCCTTTTGCTAGGCACTTGGCTCGGAAACCACCAGCCAATATGGACGAATTGAGGAGGAAAGCCGCGGGGTTTATCAATATGGAGGAGGTTGAGGAGTCGAAGAAAAGGGAGAGAACCGATGATGCTGACAGACGAGAAGGAAGAGAAAAGAGGAGGGCCAGAGGTGATAAACCGAAATTTAAAGGCCCGTCCGAGCATTTCCAGAGGGGACCGAAGTATGAGCATTATACTCCCCTCAACACAAACCGGGCTCGGGTGTTCGAGGAAGCGTACAACGCGGAACTTCTGCAGCTCCCAAATCGTGGCCACACCCCCCAAAACGCAGATCGACAGAAGCATTGTCGGTATCACCGCAAATATGGCCATACCACCGAGGAGTGCTGGGTCCTACGGGATAAAATCGAAGAGCTGGTTCTGGCTGGCCATCTCAACAATTTTGTTCGGAGAAACCACGAATACGGTGAGAGGCGTGACAGAAACAGAAGGAGAGAGGGTGACCAAAGCCCGAGGAGGGGCGGCGGTCGACGAAATAATGAGAGAGCAGAAACCAGAGAGGGCCAGGAGGAAAGACGAGAAGAGGATAATGTCATTCGGGGAGTGATAAACACCATTTTCAGGAGGATTTGCGGGGGGAGGCACAACAAGTTCAGCTCGAAGAAGACACCTGAGGGCCATCCGAGCTGTCAACTCGATATCCGGCAAGCCTCCTAGAAGTTCCCCACCTATTATCTTTTCCGATGAAGATTTTGTGGGAGTAGATCCCAACCAAGATGACCCCATGGTGATCAGCACACGGTTGGCCAACTTCTCGGTCAAAAGAACCCTTGTCGACCAGGGAAGCTCTGCAGATATATTGTATTACTCAACGTTTCAGAAGCTCGGGATCCCAGAGAAATCAATTCAACCGTACGACAGTAAGCTCGTCGGCTTCGCTGGTGAACAAGTTGACACTCGGGGATATATTGACCTCCTGACTACTTTCGGTGATGGCAGAGCATCTAAAACTATCATGGTCAGGTATGTGTTAGTCAATGCTGTTACATCATATAATATCCTGATCGGAAGACCGTCTTTGAATGAGCTAGGGGCTGTGGTCTCTACTCCCCACCTCACGATGAAATTCCCTTCCAACTCGGGGGGACATAGTTGCTGTCCGAGCATATCAGAAGATGGCCAGACAGTGCTATGCTGATAGTTTGCGTGTGAGCAAACTTAAACCCACACCAGCAGAAACCCTAGACAGGGGGAAAGACAAGGCGGTGAATTCCGTAAACTCCGTTGAGTTGGATCCCAGGATGGACATGCAGGAACAATGTCCACAACCTATTGAGGAGTTAGAGAAGTTCCAGCTCGGTGCGCAGCCTGAACAGTGCACTAAACTCGGCGGTCACCTTAAACCTACTTTGAAAGAAGAAATAAAGCAAGTGCTACGCAGAAATGCCGATCTATTCGCCTGGACCACATCTGACATGCCAGGAATTGATCCCAACTTCTTATGCCATAAATTGGCAATTTGTCCCGAGGCGAAGCCAGTGGCCCAGAGGAAAAGGAGACTAGGTGAAGAAAGGAGAAAAGTTGTGGAAGAGGAAACAACGAAGTTGGTCAAGGCCAATTTTATCCGAGAAGTAGAGTACACTACATGGCTGGCCAACGTCGTTCTCGTCAAAAAAGCAAACGGCAAGTGGCGCATGTGCACCGATTACACAGATCTGAATAGAGCTTGCCCGAAAGACTCCTATCCTTTGCCGAGTATTGACAGACTGGTTGACGGGGCTTCCGGATACATAATTCTAAGCTTCTTGGATGCATACTCTGGGTACAATCAAATCCGAATGTACCCCCCAGATGAGGAGAAAACAACCTTCATTACTGAGGGGTCAAATTACTGTTACCGAGTGATGCCGTTTGGGCTGAAGAATGCGGGAGCTACATACCAGAGACTCATGGACCGGGTATTTGAGAAACAGATCGACAGAACTATGGAAGTATATGTGGATGACATGGTGGTGAAATCCGATGACCCCAGCAACCACCCTACAGATCTGGAGGAAATCTTTCAGCAGCTGAGAAGGTACAACATGAGACTGAACCCGGAGAAGTGTGTTTTCGGTGTCCAGGGGGGAAAATTCCTCGGCTTTATGCTGACGCACCGGGGAATCGAGGCCAATCCTGATAAGTGTCGGGCCGTGATTGAGATGAGAAGCCCACAAAACGTTAAAGAAGTGCAAAGATTGGCAGGACGGCTTGCATCATTGTCTCGGTTCCTGCCCAAATCCGCAGAGAAAGCTCGGCCTTTCTTCAAACTACTAAAGAAGCCCCAAACCTTCACATGGACCGAGGACTGCGAGAAGGCCTTTGTCGACTTCAAGGCCTTTTTGTCCTCCCCACCGATATTAACACGACCCATCCCCGGGAAGGAGTTGTATTTATATCTGTCAGCCTCCGAGAATGCCATCAGCGCAGGCATTGTACAGGAGGTAGAGAAAGCTCAAATGCCAGTGTACTTCATCAGTAGGGTACTTCATGATGCCGAAACTCGGTATCAAGTCATTGAGAAGCTGGTTTTGGCCTTGGTAACCGCAGCTCGGCGATTGCGCCCGTACTTCCAGAGTCACCAAGTGATTGTTAAGACGGATCACCCGATTAAACAGATACTCAAAAAGCCCGAGTTGGCGGGGCGTATGATTGCTTGGTCAGTAGAATTGTCCGAGTTTGGCCTGAAATACGAGATGAGAGGACCTCTGAAAGCTCAATGTCTCTCCGACTTCATAGCCGAGCTCCATCCACAGCCAGTAGCCGAGGATATATGGTGGAATTTGTACGTGGATGGATCCTCGAATGTCAGGGGCAGTGGAGCGGGGGTGATTCTGGAAGGGCCGGGAGATCTGATTTTGGAACAGTCATTAAAGTTTGAATTCAAAACCTCGAACAATCAAGCCGAGTATGAAGCTTTGATAGCAGGATTAAGGCTGGCGAATGAAATGGGGGCAAAGTCTGTTAGGTGCCGGAGCGATTCACAACTAGTCACCGGACAAATATCCGGAGGCTACCAAACGAAGGAACCTCAGCTCACCAAGTACTTGTGTAAGGTCAACCAATTAATCTCTGGCTTTGAAAAGTTCACTATTGAGCACATTCCCCGGGAAGAAAACACTCGGGCTGATTTGCTGTCCAAGCTAGCCAGTACAAAGAAGCCGGGTCACCATAGAACGGTTATTCAAGAAACCCTCAATGAACCGAGTATTGGGGGAGAAGAGGTGATGGCCAACGAGTTGGTTGACCGAGAGAGTGGATGACGCCCATATGGGAGTATTTATCCTCGTAAACTCGCCTCGGATCGGCCGAAGCCAGGAAAGTCGGGGCTCGGGGCAAGTCACTTTGCTATAATCTCCGGGAGTTGTATAAGCGAGGATTCTCGGCACCATTGCTAAAATGTTCGACGAGGGCACAATCCAAGTATGTCATGGAAGAAGTTCACCGAGGAATCTGTGGTCTTCACCTGCGGGGCAGATCAATGGCCTCCAAGGTAGTCCGAGCAGGTACTATTGGCCTACCATCCGAAGCTGATTGCATGGAGTGGGACGAAGCGGTGTGATGAGTGCCAAAGATTTTCCAATATAAATCATACCCCCCCGAAGGACTTCACACATTAAACTCGCCTTGGCCATTTGCTATGTGGGGAATGGATATCCTGGGACCTTTCCCTGTAGGCAAAGGTCAAGTCAAATTCCTACTGGTAGCGGTGGATTACTTCACCAAATGGATTGAAGCAGAGCCCTTGGCAAATATTACCGCCGAGAAAGTGCAGAAATTTGTATGGAAAAGCCTTATCTGTAGGCACGTAATTCCCTTTGCGATCGTCACCGACAACGGAAGACAATTTGTGGATAAGACATTACGGGAATTCTATGACAACCTCGGTATTAAACACCAAGTTACATCGGTCGAACACCCCCAAACCAATGGGCAGGCCGAAGCAACTAACAAGGTCATCCTCGGAGAACTGAAGAAAAGGGTAGGAAGATCCAAAGGAGCTTGGGCAGAAGAGTTACCGAGTATCCTCTGGGCCTACCACTGTACGCCTCAATCTACCACTCAAGAAACACCCTTCAGGCTGACGTATGGAACAGATGCCATGATCCCAGTAGAGGTTGGTGAACCGTCTTTCCGACGTATACAACACGAGCCAAATGATAACGAGAGCAATCTGAGGGTCGAACTTGACTTGGTAGAAGAAGTCAGGGAGGCGGCCAAAATCATAGAAGAAGCCTGCAAACAGAGAGTCACCAGAAGGTATAATTCAAGAGTAAGGCCGAGGAGTTTTCTACGTGGAGATTTAGTACTGAGAATAACAGGAGAGGCAAGGAAGGATCGCACGGAAGGCAAGTTGGCAGCAAACTGGGGAGGGCCATTCCGAGTAATAGAAAACCTAGGGAATGGGGCATATAGGTTAGAAGAATTGTCAGGGAAGCCTATCCCGAGAACTTGGAATGCTTCTCATCTAAAGTTTTATTATAGTTGATGTATATAGTCGGGTGCTGTACTCTTTTTCCTACCTCGGTATTTTGTCCCAAAAAGGGTTTTGACCGGGGAGGTTTTAACGAGGCACACCGCAGACTCCATCCAATGAAAGAATTTATTGTGAATGTTGTTTTATGTTCTCTTGTTTTGTCGCAGTATTTATTCTGCAGGCATCTTATTCGTCGAGCACGAGCCAATGGCCGAGTTCGAGCCCAAATTCAAACCATTTGAGCCCCCCCCAACCCACACCCCACCACCCCACACACCCCCCAAAACACGGCCACGAGTCAATGCCGAGTTCGAGCACCAAATTCTAAAGGCCAAGTTTGAGCCTCGTAGCCGAGTCCGAGCCGTTAAATTCTAAAGGCCAAGTTTGAGCCCGGTGGCCGAGCACGAGCCAATGGCCGAGTTCGAGCCAGTCAAATTCTAAAGGCCAAGTTTGAGCCTGTAGGCCGAGTCCGAGCCGTTAAATTCTAAGGCCAAGTTTGAGCCTGGTGGCCGAGTACGAGCCAATGGCCGAGTTCGAGCCAGTCAAATTCTAAAGGCCAAGTTTGAGCCTGTCGGCCGAGTACGAGCCAATGGCCGAGTCCAAGCCAGTCAAATTTTTAAAGGCCAAATTTGAGCCTGGTGGCCGAGTTCGAGCCAATTAAATTTTAAAGGCCAAGTTTGAGCCTGGTGACCGAGTTCGAGCCAATTAAATTCTAAAGGCCAAGTTTGAGCCTGGTGGCCGAGTTCGAGCCATGAAATTAAGTCTAAAGGTCAAGCATGATCCTATTAGCCAAGTCCGAGTTATTAAGTTATTAACGCTGAAGTTGAAGCCGCAAAAGGTATTTATAGCCTGCGACTGGCGGCCCATGACACATCAAGCCCAAAAGGGCACGACTTTTGATTTCCCCCCCCCATTAAATGGGCGCAGAACTCTAAGGTTTCTTGCCCGTAGCGTGCCGCAGAAGTATTAGGGGAATGATTGCTTCCTCTGACAGAGAGAGAAGACTTGATTGAAATGACAGATGGGAATGTGGATACTTGCATAGCCGAAGAATAAGCTCGGTTTCATACTCATCAGCTCTTTCGCTTATTTAAGCTCGGAGCTCGGGGGGCTTGTGTACTGGCCGAGAATGTAAGACCGAGAACTCGTCTATACACCGGACCAACCGAGCTTACCCCCGCGAATGGGGCTTAGCCCAAACTCCTCCAAAGCCGAGGAGATGTCAGCACACCTGACACCCGAGGATAACTACTCGGCCCTGATCCATATCAGACCACTCGCGAAGATACCTCGGCCCCAAGCTATCCAGCCGCAGCTAACTGGGCCGAATATCTCGCTAGTCATAATGATTCTGCGCATAATCAGGATCCTGATATCCCTCCGCATAATCAGGACCTGATCCTAATATTTCTCCGCCTATCTCGGAGCTCGATCCTGAAAGGTCTCTATAAATAGGGGGCTTACCCCCTCATTCAGAACTACGTTTGCTTTGATTCTCATTTGGATACGTAGGAGCAGAATCCACATTCTGTCAAGCACAATCCAAAAACACCTCACTAATCCTCGTTCGGTCGAGTATCTCACATCCGAGATATTTGGACGGAACACTATTCATGATATGTTTATCTTACTTCAACCC
Source organism: Sophora flavescens (assembly GCA_030762895.1). Lineage (NCBI taxonomy): Eukaryota > Viridiplantae > Streptophyta > Magnoliopsida > Fabales > Fabaceae > Sophora > Sophora flavescens. The sequence goes on from CM061068.1 coordinate 79,153,703, forward strand.
TTATATGATACTTTGATTGTGTAATTCGCTTAAATCAAAACCCAATTCAACTATGACCCGATAATAATTGGGTTAAACTTGGGTCAACTCAATATATTAACATATTGGATAAATTTGAACATTATGTATAATTAAAACATATTTTCCTCGATTGATATTATGTTGATATTGCTTATAAGAAATATTACTTTTATAATTCATTGATTTGATTGATAGGTATCCTTTTTTCCATTTGATTGGGATGATAAATGACCAGCTTAACTTAGTGCTGGTTTTAACCACATGGCAACCCCTAGTTGTTATAGTAATCGAAGAGTTTGGATACTAAATTTAGTCCAAAATAATTGTTTTTTAGGTGGGTAGAATTAATTTTAATGAAAGTAATAATTTATAGTTTTTTCATTGAAAATAATTGATTCTGAATGTACGACCTACAAAATTCTGCATATTTACATCTCAAAAATAATTTTACTTTATCATCCAAATAAAATCAATTCTTCTAAACCCACTTTTAAAATATTATTACCAAACACAAATCAAATTTTTTTAACCTTGATTTTTCAAAACCAATTCTTTCAAAATCAATTCTATCAAAATCTAAAACAAACGTCATCGATTGGTTTAATTCCAATAGTAGGTAAGGTATAAGTAGATTCACTAGCAGCTTAGGCATAGATAGAAGTATAGAACTAAATAAGATAATCGATCAAGAGTGAGAAATTCCAAATCACGTGTGCAGATGTGCATTTATTTAACCAAATACCTCTATTAGTGGAGGCAAATGTTAAAAATATTGTACATGGTAATAATGAATTACACATGGTAGATTGGAACATTTCTTTTGAATGTACTAATACATTCTACTTACAGTTACAATCAATGTCTTTGAGGAAAACTCATGTGATAAGCCTTGTGTTTGTACCGTCTGGCATAGACAATATACACCAACATATTTAAGAAACTGAGAGCAGCTAAAAGCCAGAAAAAATAATCAAGATGGCCCTTATTCAAATTGTCTGGTATCCATCCAGATTTTCCACCCTTTGTTGTGATGGAATCAACAATAGTGAGAATCAAAGTGCTAAGGTAATTCCCCACTGAATTTGTTAGTAGTGCCAATGCACTACAAAAACTACGCATGGAATCTGGTGCTTGCTCATAGAAAAACTCATGTTGTCCAACAAAGGTGAATACCTCAGCAGCACCTAGCAAGAAATATTGAGGTATCTGCCATAATATACTAATTGGTACAGCCACATTTTCATCAACCAATCCAAGTTCTTTTGCCATTTGTAGTCTCCTACTCTCTAATATAGCAGCACATGACATGCAAATAATGGAGAGGAACAGGCCAATTCCCATCCTTTGCAATTCTGAGAAGCCCCTCTCTTTGCCAGTGAATTTCTTTGCAATTGGAACAACCCCTCTATCATAAATTACAACCCAAATGATGACACCAATGATGTTAAAAGTTGAAAGAGAGGCTGCTGGAATAGTGAAAGAACCAATAGTTGCATCCATCATCTTACCTTGTACAACAAACAATGAAGACATTTGAGCATAAACTGCACAGAAGATGATTCCTGTTGCCCAGATTGGAAACAAGCGGATCAAAATCTTCAGCTCTTCCACCTGTGTTACTGTGCAAAGCCTCCATGGATTTGTTACTTCCCCACTCTCTTTTTCTGCATCTGATAAAACTGCAGCTTTATCAAGGCACCTAGATAAAAGTAAGCTTAGTACTGTTTCTAAAAGGCATAAAGTCAATTATTGTAGATAACAAAATTGTCATTTTTGTCTATACAAGTACAGAATCTAGAACACCCCTACAAGGATAATTATTCTGTTTAATTGTATTTAGCACATAATTATCTGATTCAATTAGGATTGATTATATAATTATGTTAGGAATGATTTTGTAATTAAGTGTGGCTATTTGGGGATTGACCAGCCTCATATGCATTTTTTTTTATTTTTGGTAAGACATTAGACAACCACCTCCTATACATTTTATTCATTCAGAAATACAAATATTTCATACTCTCTCTGCTGTTTCTCTGTTTATAACAGGAAGCATATTGGTATTTCCACCAATCGCTACAAGTTGACAAGAACAAGGAATGGACTTTATGTAATTTATAAGAGAAACAAAGAGTTCAATAGATTCTAAGAATAATGGGGAAAAGAAGTCATTCATCTAGAACAAGATGATGAATAAAAAACACAAGTACTTGTATAATTCCACATTGATAGATGTTGACATACCTCAATCCATTGCTATGCTCTAGTTTAGGACTTGCTTCTATGGAGGAATTCTTCACTTCTACTTCATAGAGGAGACAACTGTCCTGAGGAACCTTCAATTTCCACTTATGGAGAGAAGCAACAATCACCTGGCAAATTCTTGTAAGAGGACTGCCATGTGGTCTTTGAAGTCTATAGATGGGTGTACCCAGAAAGAAAATTATGATTCCAATAACAATAAATGATGCAGCAATGCCATATCCAAGGCCCCATCCAACATTTTCTTCAGTCCATACCAATATAGTGGTTGATACAAGTGCACCAATGTTACTAGTGAAGTAATTCCAATTAAAGAAGGATCCCTTACTTGCTTTTTCCTCATGATCCATATCATCAAACTGATCTGCCCCAAATGGCCAAATACATGGCTTTATGCCACCAGTCCCTAGTGCAATCAAATAGAGTCCAATGAAGAATATAGCACTTTGAGCTAAAGTAGCTGATGGACAGACAGAATTAACACATTCCATTGGCTCCAATGCAGGAATGGTTGCTGAAAGAATCAATATGCAGATTCCCTGTAAAAAATAATAGTTGTCATCTAAAATATACAATAACAATATGAAAAGGGAGAGGCAGATAAGCTATAATAGTAGAGATAAAAATGACATGAGAGCATGAGTTATAGAACTCAAAACAAGGACTCTCAAACAAAATATGAAAAACAAGGATTTTGTGCAAGATTTTACAAGGAGCAGCAGTTTCTCACAACCCATCTTATTCTAAGTTATTGAAAGGGAAGAATGATATTGGAGTTGAACTAAAACATTGTGAGTAAAGTACTAATGTACACTACGAAATCCATGTGTAATTCAACATGATAAAATCATAAGTCATGGTTTCAGTTGAGTTTACAATGATATAAACTCCATAGAACACAGCAATCGTCCAATATCTTCCCCAGTAAGTATCAGCAAAGAAGGATCCAATGAGAGGTGTAAGATAGCATGTTCCCTGAAAAGTGTTAACATTTTTTGCAGCAGAAACAGGTCTTTCATGTAGTTTCGAGGTGAGATGAGTGACAAGATTACTGGCAATCCCATAATAGGCCAAACGTTCACAAAAGAAAGTACCTGCATCAAATATGTTAAATTCAGAATTTACTTTTGGATGCATCAACACATAGTAACAGCTGATTACCAAGAACATAGGGGCATGCTTTCCAAGTCCCAGTTTCCCTCTTAACAGCAACCTCTCCCTTGATGTTAACTGACCCATCTCCTGTGTGAAGACCATCTTCATGCTGCAAAAAATACATAAATGAATAGTGATAATACTAATAATAATAATAATATACAAAACTGAAATATGTGAAATTTACACTGGAACCTACTCTAACAGTGATAATTAAAGTGAAATTCTGCAGAGGAGAGGAAAATATAAAGTAGAGGCAGGTAACTATAGGAATTGAATTGTACAAATTTGTGTTAAATGTCTAGAAGATTGAATATTGAACCAAATCTTACACAACCATATATGTCATATATGGTAAGAACTTCAACTGGCTCAGTGCTTCAAGTGACTACTAACAAGCATAAAAGAATTAATTAAGCCAATTGTAACTCCCTACTGAAAGAATTAAAGTCACAAGGTATTACCACTTTTTCGCTTTAAAATTGAAATTAGTTGTGAAAAAACCTTGGCTCCTTACTTCTATTTTAGACTTTATAATATACACATGTTACAGTTGAGGAGGTCAATGCAATTATGAGCAAGATTTTACTATTAAAAGTTTAGAACAAATTTCATGGCATATATATGAAGATGACAAAGTTAGATATGCTAAGCAAGCAGGAACCTGCAGAAGACCATCTTCCAAAAGTGATCTGGGCTCCTCCAATTGTTCCATTTGTGTTCTCTACTGTCTCAAAATAGGAAGATATGTAGGAGCTGGCAAATAATAGATGGTTGGCCCATTTTTATTGACTTATGATAGCCCGTCATTATCAGCAATCAACTTTATAACCATAATTACCATCAAAAAAAAAAAAAAACTTTATAACCATAATTATGTGGTATAGGTAAAAGTTGAAACCTACCATTCTAAAAATCTCTTTGGTGAGTTTCAAAAGGGACTAGAGTACTTGTTCACTTCACATTGGTGGACACAAATTGTTAATCATGCAATGGATATCAGAATCACTCTTCCATATATTTAATGTCGTAAAATTAGGAGAATCAATTATTGAGGTTACGTAAGGCTTGTGCAACCGCGTTTTAGGCTATTGGTCTATTTCTATTGGTATGTTTATTATTAGGAGAATACTAATCGGTGTCAAAATAATAAAAATAAGAAAGTTTTCATGAAAAAAATAAGATATTTAATATATTAAATAATATTATATTTAGTTTTTTAATATATATTTATTTTTTTGTGATTTTTTTAATCAATATCTTTAAAACAATTGTTAACATGAGCCTTATTTTATTATTTTTCATTTCGTTATTCTTACAAGTTTATATTTGCGTGTAGGCTTCTTCAACATGATCACGATATCCTGCAAGCATTTTTTTAACTGGGTGGCAGATTTTTTTCTAAATAAAGGGCAAGGATTCTCGACCTTATTTGTTGGCTATCACTTTCCATCTGTCCTTTTCATGAAATAGCATTTATGCCTTCGTATTTTTGGTTTTAGTTTTTTTAATAGATTATTTGACTTTTTTTATTCATGCCACGACATGGTGAGCTTGTAAATTTATTGCGTGGACATGTTAGAAAATCTGGCTTATGATTTTTAACCGTGTCAGTTGAGATTATCAAAGAAAATTTACAAACTGATAATTGAAAATCTCCTCAAAATTTCTCCTATCGCAAAAACTTTTGACTTGAAGTAATGGTTTGGAATTTAAATTGATGATGTTTCATTTATGGAAAGTTATTTTGTTACGAAAATTTGATATATATGACTCTCGAAATAGTGAACGTTTATTTGACTTAAAAAAAAAATCAAATATTTTTAAAGTGAATAATATATCACCATAGATTAAATTTTGTCATCAGCATAACAAACATATTTATTCAGTATTTAGATTAATAGATAATTCTGTTTTAAACCAATCTGTTAGTTTGTTAAATATGTTAGTTAGGATCTTAGCTTAGGCCTTAGTCTCTTATCCTATTGACTAAGTTAATTTCACTTTCTTGAAACCAGAAGTGTTATATAAACACGTCAGCCTCTGTAATTGATCAATTCAATCAATAATTTTCAAATATACAATTCATATTTTTCTTTCATTCACATACATTCAATATGGTATCAGATTTTCTTTCTCATCAATAAGCTTCTGCATTATCATCATCTTCTTCTATCTTCTTTCATACTCTCGTGGCTGAACCTCTACCAGACAGCCCAAGATCCACGACTGACAATGGCTCTGGCCATAACCCACCACCCCCATCAACCGACCCTTCACAAAACCCTTCGAGCCCCTTTTTCCTCCACCCCGGTGAAAACCCAGGTTACGTCCTTGTTTCTCCACCTCTCCATGGTGAAAACTATTATCACTGGAGTCATGCCATGATTCGTGCTCTCTCTTCAAAAAACAAAATCAAGTTCATCAATGGTTCCCTTTCTTCCCCTGCTGCCTCGGGTCCCCTTTTCGATGCTTGGCAGCGATGCAACCATATGGTTGTCTCTTGGATTACGCGAACTTTATCACCACAAATTTCGCAGAGCACAGCCTCCTTTGACATGGCTAGGGATTTGTGGCTCAATCTTCAAATACGCTTCACCCGCGGGAATTATTTTCGCATGTCTAATCTTCTCCAAGATCTCCATCCTATGAAACAGGGCGAGCGTTCTTTATATACCCTCTTTACTGATATGCAAATTCTTTGGGATGAACTAGAATTTCTTCGCCCCACCCCTTCTTGTTCTTGTCTCCATACTTGTACCTGTGATTTGAGCAAATCTGTTCAACTCTACAAAGACAAAGAACATGTTATTTGTTTTTTGAAGGGACTAAATGAAACATATCAACCTATTAGTAGCCAAATTCTTATCATGAATCCCCTACCATCGATTATTGAAACCTATTCTATGGTTCTTCAGCAAGAACGAAAACCCCCAATAATCCCTTATTCCACAGCCCTAGCTGCCCCCAATTTTACCCAAGGACGCGGAAATTCCTCTCAGGGAAGAGGCAGAGGCCGCAACAATAATAGGACTCCAATGCTATGCATTCATTGTCATCGGAGCAATCACACCATTGACACATGCTATTTCAAGCACGGCTTCCCCCTAGGTATCGTACAAAAAATACCAACCCCTCTCCTCACTTGGCTACAACAACTTCCAATGACATTCCAAGGATTGTATACCGTCCAACTCCTGCTAAACCTACTCACAATGAGCCTTCTTTCTCTCTTTCAAAGGATGAATATCAATACTTGCTGCAGATGATGCATTCTTCCAAGCAAGACTCTCATTCAGCAGTCAATACAGTCAATAAGCCATCTACATCAGATGCCACTCATCATTTGGTTTCAGGTGCCACAAAGACAGGTAACTATATTTCCCCTTTCTTCACTTGGATCGTGGATTCTGGAGCCAGTGACCATATCTGCCCTTACATTGAATGCTTTACTACTCATAAACCGATTTCTCCAACTTCTGTTAAGTTACCAAATGGAACCATTCTTTCTGGAAAGTACTCAGGAACAATTTTCTTTACCAAAGACTTCTTTCTGCATGATGTTCTCTTTATTGCAGAATTTCATTTCAACCTCATTTCCATTAATAAACTGACTTCCTCTTTGCATTGTCAATTGTTTTTAACTTCTACTTCTTGCATCATACAGGCTCAGTCTACCCTGAAGATGATTGGGCAAGCTGAGGTTGTAAATAACATTTACATCTTCCATGGGATTCCAGCAGCCTTCAATAGTAAAAATAACTCTTTTAGCATAGTTAATACAGCTAATAATGTGCCATCCATTTCTTTTGATCTATGGCATTTTAGATTAGGTCATCCCTCTTCCCCTATTTTGTAACAACTTTGTATTGAATTTCCTTATATCACTTTCAATAAACAGTTACTTTGTGATTGTTGCCACTTTGCCAAACAGGCTAGACTGCCTTTTCCAATGAGTGATTCCATAAGTATGCATCCTTTTTCCCTTGTACAAATGGATATCTGGGGTCCAATTGGTATTGAATCTATTCAAGGACATCGTTATTTCTTAATCATTGTTGATGATTACAGTAGATATACTTGGGTCTATTTGCTTAAATGTAAATCTGACACTAGAACATGCATTGATCATTTTTTCAATCTTGTATCCACAGAATTTTATGCCAAAATTAAAGTATTAAGGACTGACAACGGCAAAGAATTTTCCACGCCTTCTTACTATTCCTCTCTTGGGATTATCCACCAAACCTCTTGTGTAGAAACCCATCAACAAAACTCGATTGTCGAAAGAAAACATAGACACTTACTTAATGTAACTAGGGCCTTAATTTTTCAATCTCATTTACCTAAATCTTTCTAGAACTATGCTCTTTGTTATTCCATTCATTTAATTAATAGACTCCCTAGCCCTATCTTAAATAATAAAACACCCTTTGCTATGTTACATAACATGCCTCCAACCCTTATGGATCTAAAGGTCTTTGGCTGCCTTGCCTTTGCCTCTACCCTCCTCCAACATAGGCAAAAGCTTGACCCCAGGGCTAGAAAATGTGTCTTCTTAGGTTACAAACCTGGAACTAAAGGCTACATTTTCTTTGATTTACATTCTCATGATTTTTTTGTCTCTAGAAATGCTATTTTTCATGAAACCTCCTTCCCTTACAAATCTGCATCTCCTTCTTTGCATCATGATTATGTTTCCTCACATGATAACATTTCCTTTTTATTTGATTATGTTAACCAATCTCCTTTGCAGCATTTACCTTCTGCATCTTCACCACCTCCACATACCATTCCTGTTAATTCACACTCTGCTGCACTTGAATACACTACAAAAAAAAGATTTCACCACCATCGCTAAAATACCATTCGCTAAACCGTTAGCGACCGATTTTTCATATTTAGCGACCAATTTGGTGGTCACTAAATACCGGTCGCTAATTCACTAAACCATTAGCAACCAATTTAGCACAAAACCATTTCCATATTTAGCGACCGAATTTCTATATTTAGTGACCGATTAAGTGTGGTCGCTAAATTCGGTCGCTAAAATACATTTTTTTTTGTAGTGATACTCCATTTACCACACTGACTTGAATACACGCCCTACTGCACCACAACATCCCATTCCCAACATTGATTTACCCACACAAATTCCTGATAACAATTCTCCACCACATGAGGATGCTGCCCCTGTTAGAAGATCTGCCAGGTCTCGGCATCCTCCCTCTTATTTGCAGGATTTTCATTGTAATTTCTCTTCTTCTAACATTCACACTTCAGTTAGATACCCCTTATCAAATGTATTATCTTATTCACGGTTATCCCCTTCCCACATGCATTACACTCTTGCTATCTCTTCACACACTGAACCTAGCACTTACAATCAAGCTATTAAGCATGACCATTGGCTTCAAGCTATGCATTCTGAACTTGTTGCTCTTGATTCTAACAAAACCTGGATTTTTACTGAACTTCCTAAGGACAAAACTGCCATAGGTTGTAAATGGGTCTATCTGATTAAGTATAGAACCGATGGATCTATTGAAAGGTATAAGGCCCGCCTAGTTGCTAAGGGCTTTAATCAAATTGAAGGGCTAGATTACTTTGATACCTATTCTCCCGTTGCCAAGGTAACCACCATTAGACTTTTATTAGCTATAGCTTCTTCAAATAATTGGTTTCTTCATCAATTGGATGTGCATAATGCATTTTTGCATGGTACCTTGGATGAAGAGGTTTATATGCAACCTCCTCCTGGACTTTCCACACCCCATCCTAATTAGGTTTGTAAACTCCTTAGGTCTCTTTATGGTTTGAAACAATCTAGTCGCCAATGGTTCGCTAGATTGTCATCCTTTTTACATACACATGGTTTTTCTCAATCTACTTCGGATTGTTCACTTTTCATTAAGCATTCAAATTCATCCTTTACAGCTTTACTTGTTTATGTCGATGACCTTATTCTTGCGGGCAATGACCTAAACAACATTGAAATTATTAAAACTGCATTACACTCTACCTTTAAAATCAAGGATTTGGGCCATTTAAAATACTTTTTGGGATTGGAAATTGCTCGTTCTAAACAGGGCATTCACATTTGTCAAAGGAAATATGCCTTAGACATTTTAGAGGATTGTGGTCTCTTGGCTTCTAAGCCTGCTACCACTCCCATCACCAAAGGCACTCGGTTAAGTGCCAACTCTGGTGTTCCCTTATCTGACCCTACTTCTTATAGAAGATTGATAGGTAAGTTACTTTATTTGACAAATACTCGTCCTAACTTAAGTTTTTCTGTACAACAGCTTAGCCAATACATGGCTCATCCCACCAACTTGCATCAGGATGCAGCTGTCCATCTCCTTCGATACATCAAATCATCACCAGCCCAAGGACTCTTTTACCCATGTGGTTCGGCTATTCAGTTAAAAGGCTTCAGTGATTCTGATTGGGTAACTTGCCCGGATACTCGCAAATCTGTAACAGGATTTTGCATTTTTCTTGGGCAATCTCTTGTCTCTTGGAAGTCTAAGAAGCAGGCTACCATCTCTAAGTCCTCTTCCGAAGCTGAATACAGGGCTCTGGCATCAACCGCTTGTGAGCTGCAGTGGTTGACTTATCTTCTCCAAGACTTTCGGGTTCCTTTTATCAAGCCAGCACTGCCGTACTGCAAAATATTCACAGTTAAGCTTAGGGGGGACTATTAGATTAATAGATAATTCTGTTTTTAACCAATCTGTCGGTTTGTTAAATATGTTAGTTAGGATCTTAGCTTAAGCCTTAGTCTCTTATCCTATTGACTAAGTCAATTTCCCTTTCTTGAAACCAGAACTGTTATATAAACACTTCAGCCTCTGTAATTGATCAATTCAATCAATAATTTTCAAATATACAATTCATATTTTTCTTTCATTCACATACATTTAATATTCAGTGTATCAACATTCAAATTATTATTTTATTTTATTTTATTTTATGTTTTCTACTCAGATATCAGGAAGATGAGATATATGTATTAACAACAGTACAAGTGATAATATACCATTTTACTTATTGTTGAGTGTGCTTATTGGGTGGTAGCTTTTAGAGTTGCTTTGCACCATTTTTTTTACCTTGTTTTCATTTAGTTGACATGTTAGTTGTTGTGTTTTTGGTTAATGTTAGTAATTTTGTTTTTTATAATCTAGTTAATGGTGGAAAGAGTTGGATCAAAGACCAATTGATGCCAAATTTGCATGCCGGAAGGATTGACTGAGATTGATATTGTACACGTCTGAATGGATCGTAACTAAAATTTATTTTGGCTCGGTGCAAGAGGCGTAAAACATGATTTCTATTCTGAAAGACCTTGGTTGAGAACACCTCTACTTTGTCTTAGCGTAAGAGGCATTAAAAACGGACTTCATTCTGGAGGGTCATCTAAGCCACTCGAGAAGCCACTTAAGTGACCCCAGAGCATGGCTAAGCAAAGATAGAGATTAGCTTAGCCAAACTCCTAGAGCTTTTAGTACTTGGGAGTATAAATATACATTTTGGGCAAAAAAAAAAAAAATCAAAGCACATTCGGTGCTACACGAATTTCCCAACCCTAAAAGAGGAAAGAGGACTCTCTTCTCAAGAAGGAGGATCTTCATGGAGTTTGCATGCTTTATTTTTCTTTTTCTTTCATTGTTTCTTCCATTATGAGTAGCTAAATCCCCTTCTGTTGGAGTTGGATGTAACTTTTCTCTAAACCCGGTTGTATATATGTTAGTTGTATATATGTTCATTTGGTCTTAATGCAAGTATCTCTTTCTTTATGAGTATTTGATTTTTTTAATGCTTTTTTTATATTGACTTTGAAATGATTTGTTGCTTTGGTATAGACAATTAGAAAATTAATGCTGTAATGCATGCTCCTAGAATTAAATACATAGTATTGCATGAGTCTAGAAATAGATTTTGGAGTGCTAGTAATATTTAAGTCTTTGTTCTTAATGCAAATCCTCTAATTAATTGATTTACCTAAGGAATTAGGGTTTCGGTAAATAAGAAGACTTGATTTTCTAATTGAACTAGGACTTTGTTAGGAACTATTTCATAGCAATTGAGGGATGATCAATGTAGTCTAGCCTCGACATTTCATCCATTTTTAATTCAAATATCTTTTTACTTACCTAAGGTTTGTCAAAATCCCTTAAACAACCAAAAACATTTTACGCATTTTTTTTTTTGTTTAATTGTATGTTTGCATTTGAGTTCCATTCCTTCCAAACGTTTGAATAATGGTCTTATTTCTGAAAGTGATGATACTTGTCCGTGATCCTTGAAAACGATACTCGATCTCACTATCATTATCACACTTACAATCGACTGAGTATACTTGCTAAAATCATATCAACAAGTTATCCTATTATTCTTCCCTTATGTTGTTCAATTTATCAATTGCTAATTAATTATATAAGTTGATTGCAATTTCATGGAATAAATTCATATGTATTTCCCCCCACACACACATACGTATATATAAAATTAAATTTATATTTCAATTCTTACTATTCTTCTTGACTTGAATTTAATTAACTATATGGACAATCTTTCCTTATATGCATTCTATTGTTAAAAAAATTAATTTTTATAATATATCATAATAATAGACTAATTTAAATTGACTATATTCTTATATGTCAATTTTGTCAAATATTTTCTCTTTTATTGAATCGTTTTTATATAAAATATTTTAGTCATTTTAAAAGGCTATTTTTTAAATATTATAAAACCATTTGTTTTAATTAATATAAGCTTTAGTATACTTTTTTTATATAATTTTTTATAAAGATTTATTTGTAGAGTATACTGATTAATCACCCGTACAAGACACCGATCACTACCCTAGTATGTACTCTTATAGCTTTAAAATCAAGTACTCAGGACTACGATTACATGTATAGGAATTATTTACAGGAGCAGATTACTGGAAAAACTTTCAATTCTACCATATTAACTTGTACTAAAACAGCTTGAATATTTTCATCCTCCTTACATCACAGTTTATCTCTTCATTATCGCAGTTGAAGAACTTTGTTCAATTAGTATTAATCTATTATATATTATGAGTATCTTTTATGTCATGACTTGTATACAACTAGCACCACAATAAGAAGATACAATTTTTCAGCTTACAAAATAAGTTTATGGAGAAGGATTGAGAGAAAGGGTGGAACCTGAAGAAAAGCCTCTTCCAGAACCAAAGTATCATCTTCAATGGGATCCATATCTTTGTCGAGAAGCCTTTGTGTCTCCTTGCGGGTTGTGTTACGAAATTGAAATACGAGTGACTGAGGCAGTGGGACTTGTTGCAATTTATTTATGGATAACATAATTGAGAATATTCAAATAACCTTCAGAATGTGTATTGATGTCATATAATCTTATAATCTATAATTTATAATTTATAATCTATTCAAAGGAAAATGTTTGAGGCTCCAACATATTACACGTATCAAAAAGGAAATATAACTGATATCTACAAAGTACATTAGGAAACTTTTTTTTAATAAAAACTGATATCAGGAAACTTTTTTAAGTAAATTCAAAACGGAAATAAATGTATCTTTAATAAAAATTAATATGATATTAACAATATATAGCAATTTACATCTAAAACTCATTAATACTCAACAATTTAGACCCGAGTCATTTAAAGCATATCATATAAGAAAGGTTTTTGAACCTCAAACCATATAGGAAATTTCATATAAATGTATCTTTAATGAAAATCGATACGGTATCAACAATTTAAATGATAAGCATATAATGATATACTCATATTTGGAGCATATCAGGTGAAAGTGTCTTTATTATGCGAGAGTGAGAGAGACAAATCTCAATCTTTAGATTAAAATTAAAGGCTCAGATTGAAACACTAATTTAAAAAAGTCATGTGCTCTCTTTACATTCACAACATGTTCGCCTCTCATTTCTTCCCTAGTCTTTTCTTTTATTTAGAGCTTTAGTCAATGCAAGCCAATTCCCAATTCGATATATTTTAGCCACTGCGGAGAGTCCAAGACCCACCGATCCCACCCAACCTCTCCCATAATTGGCGGTGGCAGTTTGCAGAGGTTATCAAAAAACTGTTATGAGAAAAATTAATCATGTTCGCAATAAATTTCTTAATCCTAACATATGTTAAGCACAAATATTTTTAAAAAAAAAAAACACAAAATAGTGTAACACCTGTTTTCTTTGGGCAAGTATCATACTCAAGTCTCAACTATTGTGTTAGGTGGTTGAGGAAAGAGAAAGTTGATGAGGTTGTAGGAGGTTGATTATTTTATTTGGGAATGGAAAGGGACCAATGAAAGTTAGAGGCGAATGGCAAGGCGACATGACGAATGGAGCGAACACCGAACACCGGGTATGACGAAGACTTTTTTATTTGGTGTCACTTACGGAAATTATAACATTCATTGATATAAATTTTCTTGACACTTACGGAAGTATAACAAAAGTGATACAAAAACTACAATTTTTATAAGTATCATGTATCAAAATTTGATACTTAGTAGTTTCCGTAAGTATCAAAAAAAATTATACTTATGAAATTTTGATACTTACGAAATAGTTTCCGTGATAGTTACGAAATAGTTTCCGTAAGTATCACCAAATAAAAAGAAGTTTTCGCCGCGCCCGGTGCTTGCTCCGTTCGCCATGCCGAATTGGGGGTGGTTGGATAGGCGAGTGAAGGATGGAGAAGAAAGGGAAGAAGAGGAGGGAGGTGGGTGGGGGGTGAGGAAAAACGAGAGGGGGGAGGGGAAGGCTATATAGGAAAAAAGTGAAAAAATAAATATATAAAGGGGCAGTGGGGGAATTAATCAATGGGGTGGGAAAATTACAGACGCAATGGTAGCAACCAAGCCCGAGATTGCATTATGTTTCCCTTCTGCAAGTCCAAAGCAATCTACAATAAATCTCTTGTCCGTTTATAGCAATTAGTGTGATAGATGAGCGATGAGTATGAGCCTAGAAAGAATAATTTAAAACGAAAACTTAGATAATAAATTTAAAATAGCACAATTCAACTATATATGATATTGATCTATTCAATAGATTATCCAAACCAAGGGTTGTTTTCCATATGCTTGGGGTCGACACGGCTTATGAGAAGCTCAGTTCATTACATTGTAAGTTTTGCTATTTGAGTTGTTGATGAGCTATACCCGAGTAGCTGGCACATTGCAGTACTAATTTCTATGCCGAGTAAAATGGTTCTACTCACAATTTGCATTCATATGCTATCTGTTATTGTGAATTAATCCCTCTCATTTCAGCAGCAATATTTGTTTGATGACTTCTACTTTTGTCCCGGTAATCCATTCTTGCTAATCAAACACTACGATCCGAAACGATGAAACATAGTCCCGCTTAGGTAGCTCAATTGGTAAGCATAGGGACACCAAGGAGTCTCCACTCGGGGAGCAGGAGTTCGAATCCCCCTCCCCTAATATAACAACTAACATTTGCCAATTAAAAAAAAAAAAGGATGAAACAGATAAAAGCTGTATCGACCTTTTCTATATCACAAGTTACAAGCAGGACTGTTCTGAACCAGGCATGACAGATTTTCCTTTGTAAGTGAAACAAGAGTACATAATTGTGGAACAACTTTATTTCACATACAGTACAATCATGAAAACGACAGAAGGAAATATCAGAACGTGCTTCCACTCCTAATAAACCACTTTAAAATCTTAAGAAGCCATCTTCTGCTTGTAACTTTTGGCAGCTATTATGTACACAAACATATTTAAGAAGCTAAGTCCAGCTAAAAGCCAGAAAAAGTAATCAAGATGACCTTCATTCAAGTTATCTGGAATCCATCCAGGCTTTCCACCTTGTGTAGTAAAGTAAGTTACTACAGTAAGAATGAAAGAACTCAAGTAATTCCCCAGTGAAGTAGTTAGAAGTGACAGTGCACTGCATAAACTCCGCATAGCATCTGGAGATTGGTCATAGAAGAACTCGAGCTGTCCGACGAATGTAAATACCTCTGCCGCGCCCAATAAGAAATACTGAGGGACTTGCCAAAATATATTAAGGGGTACAGCAACAGGTTTATCAACAATGTCGAACTCTCTTGCAAGCTGCAGGCGCGTAATCTCCGCAATGGCGGCTGCTGACATGCACAGGACTGAAAGAAAAAGGCCAATTCCCATCCTTTGCAACTCTGAAAAGCCCCTTTCCTTGCCTGTAAATTTCCTTGCAATGGGAACAATTATCCTGTCATAGACGGGGACCCAGAAAATAACACTAATCACATCAAAAGTTGAGAGGGAAGCTGGAGGAATGTTGAAGGAACCGATATGTGTGTCCATCATCCTTCCTTGTTCCACAAACAATGTTGACATCTGGGCATAAACAGCAGAAAAAACTATTCCAGTAGCCCAAATTGGAAACATGCGGATCAAAATTTTCAATTCCTCCACCTGTGTCACAGTGCAGAGTCTCCACGGATTAGAATAGTCACCACTTTTACTCTCAGCAGTAGACACTACAGCTGCTCTATCAAGACACCTTCATTATAACAAAATAAATGGAGCTTTAGAGAGCAGGAAGCCAGTTAATAGATGACATATATTAAAAAGAAAATCAAATCTTCTACAGCAGGTAAGAATACTTTAGCCATTATCAATCATAAAACATATTATTAGGATTTAGGACAAAAAAAATTTAGCCACCTAATAATCATGTTTTTGTTGATCGCTAAATAAAATTAACAGTTTTTTAATTAGTTGGACAGAAATACCCTTTATATATTAAAATAATACTAAAAACTAAAGTAAATTAATTTGTTTTCTTTTATTATAAAACAAAATGACTGCACAAATGTGGGTGAATCACACCTAAGAATAAATTTCAACCCCAGAACTAGAGATGTAGGAAAGGAAATTTGAGATACAAATTGAGAAAGCACGAAAGGAAAGGAAGAAATAAATTAACGCGTCATGAACCAACTCCCCCAAAAGCTTAAACTATTAGGTCAAAGTACATAAATGACTTTATTATATCTCTAACATGTCCCGTCATGCAAGAGCTCTTTGGGCTCGAAGTGTGGACAATCCACAGGCCCATTTTTACCATGTGCTGAAATTCATCTTCTATTAAGAAGAATGAGGATGACAAGGATCAAACTCCTAACCACTTGGTCATAGAGGCTCCTATATCATGTTATTCGATTTTGGGCTTAACTCAATCCTAAAAACTAGCTCATAGGATGAGGATTACCCACTACTTATAAGCTCTTATTAGATACTATCTCTAGTCAATGTGGGACTTGGGTTTTTTAGTGTTTGGGTTAAACTCATCCTAAAAACTAGCTCATAGGATGAGGATTACCCACTACTTATAAGCTCTTATTAGATACTATCTCTAGTCAATGTGGGACTTGGGTTTTTCCCAATACATGTCATGAACCAACCTTCACAAAAGCTTAAGCTGTTAGTGTTTGGTGAAAGTACATAAATGGCTTTATTATAACTCTAACAAAAAGAATAGTCTTTTTCTATGGGGATCAAAAGAAAACACTATGGAGGTGACTGTTTACCGGTGACATTCTGAAGCACAATTGTGTCCTGCTGGTATTCACCAGATAATAGAAGAAGATGACAGTTTAATGTTACTCAAAGTCTTGCACCCCAAAAATTGGAAAATATGCAGACCCGTTGAAATTTTGGAAACGAATATGCATAAATCTACCAGCTGCATAAACAGGTGATGAAATTGAAGGTCCAGCTATCATCATACTTGCACTAATTGGCAATTGCCATTTATCTACAAAGTGATTTGATGATCATAGACAACTGTGATTTCTAATGAGGAGATGGCAGCTTATGGGTAACAACAAAGGTGAAACTTAAGAGTAGAAAAAGAGGCACACAGGGGTTTAGAGCAGGGGTGACATTGCTCGATTTTTCAATCTGCCATCACTAGGATAGATGACACAGAACAGTAGTAATAAAGGAAGAACAAAGCAGTAGGTGAATAGTCAGCGAAGTAGAAGATTTAAGGTGAATAATGGAAAGTGCTTCAGATTTAAGTCTTGAGTGAGTACTACAGTTGCTAAGGGATTTCTTTATAGAAAACTTCTAATAAACCTAGAATGATAGCATCCTAACCATTCCTTACATATGCTTTTAGGTAAATCATAGCCATCCAGGTCACCGCTTCTCAGATGACTTTTAAAATGACTCAGCCAGAACAAAACCATTGGAGTCAACTAAACCTAAGTGCCTGTTTGGTGTCAGGAATTGGGGTTTGGAATTGGAATTGAGGCTTGAAAATCTAATTTTTTAAGTTTGGAAACCCTTTTAGAATTAGAATCAATTCCATATGACAATTCCATGGAATTGCAAAATAACTAACTTAAGTCCTTTCCAATTCTTAACCAATACCCTAAGTTTTCCAATTCCACACAACTAGGTGTGCGTTTATTGCACATTGAGGGATAGCACAAGCAGAACAACACGGCACCGCCACCACCATCATCACCATCCAGCCGCTGCAACTACTGCCACCCTGCCACTGCCATCACCGCCGCCACTGCCGCTAATTTTAGGAAATTGAATTTAGAATTATATTATAATTCTACGCTCTAATTTTTTGCAAAACACAAATATAGAATTATGATTCTGAATCAATTCCAATTCTATCAAAATTGAATTTGGAATTAAAATTCTGAAATACAATTCCAATTCCATGCGCGAAATGGACCCTAAGAGATAACATAGTAATGTAAATGACAAATCTTGATCCATGTAATATCCTACCATGACTCTAATTCTACCTTTAATTAACTTAATCTACCAAAAAAAGTAAATAAAATCCCAATTAATAAATCATACAAAGATAATAGTAAAAGCAGCAAAATACAGAATATAATTATAATTGACCTCCCATTATACTGCATCAATAGTGTAATACGGAAATCAAAGGATGAAAGTAGGAGACCCGATAGTGTTCTGCTATTCGTTATGCACTCCAAACGTAATATAAAGCTGGATAATATAAGTTATGCTATCCTAGCCTATCAGACCTTATCTACAGTGCCAAACGAGGCATAAAGGTCTAGCTAAGTTGTAACTGTCTGGTCAGACTCTAACATTTACAACTTCTATTTCTATAACATTAGAGTGGGCTCATATTTCACACTACCCTTAAACAAACAATTTTGAATTGAGTTGGAAGACAAATTGCATCTTAACAATAATAATAGAAAAAAGTTAACGTGTAATAAGATATCCTTTTCTATATTGTCACAATGAAAGTTATCAAGTTAATAACACTACAAAGCAAAGTCAAAATAAAGAAGACAATTACCTTAGTTCATCACTATGCTCCAGTTTCCGACTTCCTTCTATTGCAGAGCTCTTGTCTGGTGTCTCATACAGAAGACTACTATCCTCAGGGACAACTAGATTCCTCTTCCGGACAGATGCTACCACAACCTGGCACATTCTCGTAATAGGGCTTCCCCCTGGCTTTTGAAACCTGTAGAGGGGTGTGCCTAGAAAGAAGCTTCCAATAGCTAATCCCATAAATAAAGCAGGAATGCCAAATCCAAGACCCCAGCCTGTATTTTCTTGAATCCACACAATAAAACTGCTAGATACAAGGGCACCTATGTTGATAGAAAAGTAAAACCAGTTGAAAAAGGATCCCTTCTTAATCCTTTCCCGGGGATCAGTATCATCAAACTGATCTGCCCCAAAAGATGACACACATGGTTTTATTCCACCTGTTCCAAGTGCAATCAGGTAGAGACCCAAGAAGAACACAGCATATTGTGCAGGAGTAGCTGAAGGGCATACAGAACCCAAACACTCCGCAGGCTTCAACGCTGGAGCAGATGCAGAAAGAGTCAATGTACACATCCCCTGCATGAAACAGTCATCTCACATATTACAACATGCAAATACTACTGAAGAGCAAAGCATACAGAAGCAAAGGATGCACGAAAAAGAAAATGATGGCGAAGAATACCAACATGCTAATATAAACAGCAATTGTCCCTAATATTATGCCTATAACTTTCAAAAAGTGAGGATGAATTTGAGAATTAAATTCAGTGCTAAAGTGTCATCCTTAATTCCTTTTTTTTTAAATAAAAGAAATCCTTAATTCCTTACTTCCCTGGTAAGGAACTTAAATTTGAAGTAGAAGCAGTGCAATGGGAGGATAAGCTAAAAACTGGTCTTCTGATTCTCCTTTTTCCAAATTTCTTTGACAGCAAAGTAATTGATCTTCATCCATATCCTTCACCTTTTACTAATCATAATAGAATTGAGAGAATTGAGAGAAGATAGAAATGCAGAAAAGCGAAAAGATAATTATTATTTCATTACATTCAGAGTTAGTTACATGAGAGTTTATATAGTTGTGCACAGCTAAGAGCTCAACAGCTCTAACTAACTAATTGTAACTGTTTACTGACTCAGCAAGACAGTTACGAGTACAAGCGGTGCTAAGCTATCTGTTATACTCTAATATACCCCGTGCAATGTCAAGGTGGTTGAGTAGCTTCAACAACCTTGAGATTGGTTCTGAGAGTGTTGAACCTTGAGGAGGACAGTGGCTTTGTGAAAGAGTTAGCCAGTTGTGCAGCAGCAGGAACATGATGGACAAAGATGGCTTTGGACAGTACCTTCTCACGAACAAAATGAAGGTCCAATTCAATGTGCTTGGTGCGAGCATGTAAGACTGGATTGTGTGCTATGGAGACAGTGCTCAAGTTGTTACAAAACAGTTGGGGAGTGGTGAAGGGAACTCCTAGTTCACTGAGGAGAGACATAATCCATAGAACTTCTGCCGTGGTGTTAGCCATACTTCGGTATTCGGCCTTAGTGCTAGACCTTGCCACCAACTGTTGCTTGCGGGAGCTCCATGAGATGAGATTGGGTCCTAGGTAGATGCAGGAACCAGATGTTGACCTTCGGTCATCTGGGTCACTAGCCCAATCAGCATCACAAAAGGCCTTGACGGTCAAGGGCTGAGCAGGAATTCGTGGCTGTAATAGGAGACCGAAGTGCATAGGTCCCTTGAGGTACCTCAGTATGCGCTTTACAGCTTGCCAATGAGACTCTAAAGGGTTTGCCATAAACTGGCAAACTTTGTTCACGCTGAAGGCAAATTCTGGCCTTGTTAGTATAGCATACTGAAGAGCTCCCACAACTGACCTGTATAGGCTAGGATCTGCCAAGGTATCAGTACCATGCTTACTGAGTTTGAGGTTGCTGATCATGGGTGATGAGATGCCTTTTGATTCAAGCATATCGGCCTTGGACATAAGATCCCTAATATACTTGGACTGAGATAATAGATGACTTCCATTAGGTGTTTGACTTCTACACCAAGGAAGTAGTCCAGGCTGCCAAGCTCTTTTAGAGCAAAAGTGGCATTGAGTTTCTAAATTAATTCAGAGATTAATGAAGGTGATGACCCTGTGAGGATGATATCATCCACATAAACTAGGACATAGAGGCAGATTGCACCCTTGGTATAGAGAAAGAGTGAGGGATCACATCTACTGATTACAAACCCGAACTGCAGAAGTGTGTTGGTAAGCCTTTCATACCAGGCTCTTGGGGCCTGCTTGAGCCCATAGAAGGCCTTATGCAGCCTGCACACCATAGATTTGTCTTGACATTCAAACCCAGGGTTTGTGTCATATAAACCTCCTCAGTCAACAAGCCATTGAGGAAGGCATTGCTGATGTCAATCTGCTGGATAACCCACTTAGAGGTGAGGGCCATGGTTAGGATAACCCGAATGGTAATTGGTTTGATAACTGGAGAGAAAGTCTCATGAAAGTCAAAACTCTGCTTCTGATGAAACCCTTTGGCAACAAGTCTTGCCTTGAATTTGTTGATAGAACCATCAGGATTCTCCTTGACCCTAAACACCCATTTACAGCCAATTGCTGTTCTGTTGGGTGGGAGAGGCACCATGGACCAAGTTTCATTCCTTATGAGTGCATCATGCTCATCATTCATGGCTTGCAGCCACTGTGGGCTGGTTAGAGCCTGTTTAACAGAAGCTGGCTCAAGATGAGTGAGGTAAAGTCTGGGTGGCAGACACCCTGTTTTTGACCTGGTTAACACAGGATGAGTGAGCTTGAGAGGATTAGGGTCTAAAAAGGACTGAGAGGACTGTCTAGAAGAGGAAGAAACTAAGGGTGAGACAGGTTGAGTGGGTGACTGAGCAGAATGAGAGTTTTGATGATTCTCCTGAGGGGACTGAAATTGAGAGGAAGAAGTTGGAGAGGCTTGGTGAGTAGGTGGTTGTGCAGAAGGAGAGTTTGTAGAAGACTGAGACTGTGAGGAAGGTGTAGGAGAGACTTGGTGATTAGGTGAGGCTGCAGGACTAGGTGGAGGATGTTGGTTTAAAGGGATAGGATTCAAGGGAGGAATATCATATGCGGGAATAACAGAGGAGTAGGTAGGGATGGTGGAAGATTCAGGTGAGTGATTGGAGTTAGAGAACAGAATGGGATAGGGGAATCTAGTCTCATTAAACAAAACATCCTTGGAGACATAGACATGGCCAGAGGAATCAAGGCACTTATGACCCTTATGCTGTGGGGAAACGCCCAAATAGACACACTCAGCAGACCTGTGCTGAAGCTTGTGTTGATTATAAGGTCTTAGGAAAGGGAAACAAGCACATCCAAAGGTCCTTAGGCCAGAGTAATCAGAGATGGAGCCATGTAAGGCATGGAAAGGGGAAGAGAAATTGGAGAGGGCTGTTGTGGGTAGTCTGTTAATTAGGTGGACAGCCATAGTAAAGCTGTGATCCCAATAGGTCATAGGTAAGGAGGCATGAGATAAGAGGGTTAAACCCATTTCCACAATATGTTTGTGTTTCCTTTCCACAGTCCCATTTTGATCGGAGGTGTGAGGGCATGTAAGTCTGTGTACTATCACCAGTAATATGATGTGAGGCTCCAGATTCTAGGTACCACATCTGAGAGGTTGAAAGCTCCGGAGTCCGGAGTAGGTGAGCTAAACTGAGAAGCATGCTGAAATGACTGAGAGGCCAAATATGCAGATGGTTGATTCTGTTGGAATGATGGTGGTCTTGCAGGTAAGGGCAGAGACAACTGAGTCTGAGGTCTTACAGCACCTTGACCTTGATCTTGAGCTGGATAGGCATAGACTACCTGAGCTGAGGAATGTTGTTGACTCTGCTGAGTTGGAGGAATAAAATCATGCTCAAACCGAAGCCAACAGTTATAGGCATCATGGTCATATTTGTGGCACAGCTGGCATGTAGGCCTTTCACCATTACTGTTTCTGCCTCCACGGCCTCGACCACCGCGCCCACGACCACCACGGCCTCTACTCCGATTAGAATTATGGAAGCCACCTCAATTTTGAATCACCACAGTTTCAGATTGCGATCCAGAGGAAATAGTAACTGTATCAGCCTAAGCCAGATTAAGCGAAATGGAGGATGAAGGAAGATCTTGTTTGTATTTTTCAAATTGAGGGTCCTGCATGATTAAGAGCGCTTCAATGTCATCTACCGAGGCTGGTTCAACCCTAGCATAGATCATCATGATGAAGGAGTTGAATTCTTCTAGTAAACCTTCGAGAACCGTGTCAATATGGTCTTGCTTGGTTACAAGATCACCTATGGCTTGGAGCGACTAGAGCTCGAATTCGAAGGAGGTATTCGGACATGGATCGCGATCCTTTCCTCGTGTTCTTCAGCTCAGATCGGACCTGACGAATCTTGGCGCGAAGGTGAGAGTTGAAGAATTTGTGCACTTTGTCCCAAACTTGCCACGACTGCTTGCAATTAAGGAAGCGAGGGAGAATCGAAGGTGAAATTGTGCTAAGCAACCAGGTGAAAAGCATCTGATCTTGCACTAACCAGAGTTGATACACGTCGGAAACGAGATCTAGGGCTCGATCTTGCTCAGAATTGTACATCGGAGGAATGCTTGGGCTCACAACATAGCGATGCAGCTTGTGTGCTATGATTACGGCCTCAACTTGCTGCTTCCACGAAAGAAAATTCTGATCGTCGAGCTTCACAGAGAGTGTAGGATTGAAGCTCATCGTTGATGATGACGATGAGGAAGATGAAGAAGAAAAGGTTCCGGAAGAGGTTCCGGTGGGAGGAACGATGGTGAAAGGATTTTCGGTGACCAGAATTCCAGCGCCAGTCATGAACGAAGAGAGGTCCCAGAAAAAGGAATGCTCAAGATACCATAATAGAATTGAGAGAGTAGAGAGAATTGAGAGAAGAAGATAGAAATGCAGAAAAGTGAAAAGAGGATTATGATTTCATTACATTCAGAGTCAGTTACATGAGAGTTTATATAGCTGTGTAGTTTACAGCTAAGAGCTCAACAGCTCTAACTAACTAATTGTAACTGTTTACTGACTCAGCAAGACAGTTACGAGTACAAGCAGTGCTAAGCTATCTGCTATACTCTAATAAATCATTTACCACTAATCTAAAAGAATTCATATTCCACATACAAACAATACCAAGAAATGATCCATTAACATCCTATCACCATTACCAATTAAGTTATGCAGAATACTGTATTACACATATGCCTAGAATGCACCCACAAATTTTATGCGAAGATCTAAATTTGTAATTACAATGAAATAAATTGTGGAGAAAGCAGCAATTGTCCAGTATCGTCCCCAGTAAGCATCTGCCAGAACAGCTCCAATGAGAGGTGTAAGGTAACAAGTGCCTTGCCACGTGGTCACATTTGTTGCAGCAGAGACATTTCCTTGGTGTAGTTTGTGGGTAAGATAGGTAACAAGATTTGTTGCAATGCCATAGTAAGCCAAACGTTCACAGCACTCATTGCCTGTGATTCATATTACATAAAAATGTGATCAACAAAATAGATTATTTGATACATAAGAGAAATGAAAAATCTTACCTAGGATAAATGGGCAAGCTCTCCAATTGCCAGTATTCTGCTTAAGAACAGGCCTCCCTTTAAAGTCAACTGAGCCATCTCCTGTATATTGTCTTCTCTCTTCATCCTTCAGATAAATAAATAAAAATTATAGGACCAGCAAAATAGTACTCTTTTTTGAATGTTCAAACTGGGAAGAATCAAGGAAGGCACTGACTGTAGGAAACGTTTGTTGCTCCAAAAAGTAAATCTCACGGATCAACATTTGATGTTTACATATCAAGGTAACTAAAAGGGGAAAGCACAATAATGGACATTTAACTAAATAGTAGATTTAAATGTCAAAATACTGCAGTTGATATTGCTATAATGTCAAGATTCAGTTGTGAGTTTGAGTAGTTTAGTTACCAAATCAAGTAACATAATTTTAGGCCAAAAAGAAAAATATATTAAATACATTCTCATGTTTAATCAACTACTTCAAAATACAGAATGCAAAACAGATTATTGACTGCTCATATGAGAATGTTAAATAGGATATACCATATGAACAGAAGATCGTTAAGTTCCAGATATAAAACAATAAAAGAAGATACTGACAAACTGTAAACCAATGAAATTGTCGGTGAGCACAGTGACTTCAATTTGTACGAGTCACAACTACAATCACCTAATAAGCATGGTTTGAATATCAAGTGGAGACTTGAGCGGACTAAATTGAAAGATATAGCAATTAGTTACATGCACAAATTACCAGAAAAAACTTTAACACCATTTCACTATATTGCACAAGAACAGCTTGACTCACCCCCTTGCAGTCCAGTTTGTCTTTTCATTATAACAGTTCAAGAAGTGTCTTTAAATAATTCACCTTTCCACTTGTTTTCATTCTACATTTCATAAAAATTATAATTTGAAGAAACAGTGACTGGAGTACTGCTTCAGGTACTAACAAGATTGCAGATAAAACGAACCAGCAAACTCAATTCTTACTAGTAACTCTCATCTCATAACACACATGAAGTATATGAAATTTTGGATCAAACATCATAGAGCTTTGTCCAATTTATTAGTTACAGCTCAAAGTCAGCATCCCACCAACCAAAATGAACACCAATAAACTGCACCATCTCAAATCCTAACGTTTAATCCACACAAAGACGGACCACAACTGAAGGAATCTGATGGTTACCAAACATTAACCCAATATACCCAAAAGCAAACATGGTTCACCATTGACCCTTCTCAACTCACAAAAACCCCCTTCAACAACAACAACAACAACAACAACAACAACAAAAAACAAATTTTGAGAAGCTGGGCCAATTCAAACAGTTCTTACAAGCTCAATGATCCAATTTAGAAACTCCAAACCAAAAAAAAAAATATTATATAACTTCACACATGGTTATTTTTGGGGAGAAGGGTATAATACCTGAAGAAGAGCCTCTTCCAGAAGCGATGTATCATCCTCAATGGAACCCATATATCTTCGTTGTTGAGAAATCTGTCTCTGATTCTTTGCCTGGAGATCGAGAATGAGAATAAGAAGAGTGGAAGCGAGGGATATTGGGAATTTATTTAAGGAAAGGATAATAAAAAATGAAATATCCTCGAAATGCTCAAAAATCGCCGCAATTGATTTTTTTTTTTTCTTTCTTTTGTTGCTTGGAAACCAGATATACTAACAACACGTCATGCGATGTGTCAGATAGATGAAGGAATTAATTAAGGAAAGCAAAGATGCAACTTGAGAAAAAGGACATGGGCATAGAGAAACTGTGAAAAGATCTTTTTTATATTATTTTTGAGGAAGAATAAGATGAGCAACCCGAGAAGCCAAACAAACCCTAGCTGAATATTATTGAATATTCTATTTTATTCTTTATTTTTTATTATTATCTGTAGTTCCTCTTTTTCTTTTGAATTAAAGATAGTACATACGTGTAAAAAATTTTACAATAACATTTATGTTTTTATTTTATTTTTTTATGAAATTTTTTATTTTATTAATCAAAAGAGAGAAATAATAATGATACCGATTTATCAAAATATTATTAAATGTCTATGTAAAAATCATTTATACTGATAGTGTATAGAAATTAAACTCTTTTCCTTTACACTTTGTTTGGTTGTAGGAGATAAAGTGAGAGAAAAGAAAGTGAGAAAGGAAGGGGGAAGGAAATAAAAAGGACGGAAAATGAATGGATTTTGTAGTTGTTTGGTTTGAGAGATAACGAGAGGAAATAAAACTAAAATTTTTATCTCCTCTTGTTTGATTGAGTAGAAAGTGAGAGGAAAGAAAAAAAATTGTGAAATGATATAAATACCCTTAAGAAAAAATGAGATGTAATAAATAATAAATAAAATAAAACTATAAAATATATTCTCACTAAATTAATAAAAATTAAGCATTCAATGAGAACCTTAAGATAAATTAGAAAATAGTAATAAATTTATTTGATGTGTTTTGTAACAAAATTTTTTTATGCTAAATATTAATAAACCTTAAAATATTTATTTGCTACATTAAATAAAATAAAAAATTGAACAGCGTAGATCACACCAATTAGTTGATGATAACCAATTAAATCTAAAATAAAACCTCAAAGGATTAGTCTAATGGAGTATGACAGGATCTCGCATCTGACAGGTTGCAGGTTCGAACCTCAACTAGTCTCATTGGGATGAAGTAAATGTACATCCTTTTATAAGTATTCTTCGAATCCAAAGATTTTCCCTACCTTAAACTGAGACACCATCCTCTAATCTTAAAATTTTCTTTACCAAAACCAAATAAAAAAAGAGAGACCAACCACCGAAAAACTCAGAACTATGATATTGATTTATATGACTTTGATTTGGTGGCACAAATTCAATACAATACATTCACCTTTTCCCTAAATTGCATCCATATTCATCACCCTTTCCAGAATCTCTTCTACTAACACTATCACTTCTTCCCATGACGTGGGGCCCACTAATATTCTTCTTTCCTCTCACTTTCATGTGTGAACCAAACAACGGAAAATCCCTTTTTCCTTTCGTTTTCCTTCCTACCTTTTTCTTTCCCATTGTTTTCCTTAGAAACAAACCGAGTGTTAAGTGTCATTACTGTGTGTAATTCCTTATATCTAACAACTTGTCGCCTACTAGCCAGCCATAATGGTTAACTATCATTCACATTTTTTTTCCTTATGACCATTTTCTAATAACAAACTACAATTATGAAGTACAATTATGAAGAAAATGACCATTAGGAGGGGACTTCAGTGTCACGTACGAAATACATGCATCGTTACCAACTACAAGATCATAGATATGAAGACCAACTTCATAGGAGAAGTAGTGCTTGTGTAACACCGCCTTTGCATTACATGACTTTCTACTTAATCACGAAAAATAAATAGAAAAAGAATAATATTGACGCTGGTTACTTTCAGAAAAATACTTATGATATTGGTTATGTTCGAAACTCGTGTAAATTTTTTTTTCTTTTCAATCATTAACATAACACTCATATTTATATAAACATATATATATATATATATATATATATATATATATCATCATTATAATTACACCTTCAGTTTCACCTACATCAGGACCCTTATAGTTGCGGGTCATTTGTTTTTTGTTAAGAAAATACATACAGACATATACAATATACAAAAATAAGGAGTTCGGCAGAGATACCACTGATACAAAAAGACTTGGCTCTCATCAGCCAAATATACAGACTAAGTGAAGTTAACACTACCTCAAAAACTATAAACATCCTAAGCTGGTCATCTAATGGTATCCATTAGAGAGACCTCCATGGTCATCCCCAGGATCAGAAGGGTCGGGAGACACAACGCCTACAGCCTCATCCACTATTGAACCAACCTCCTCGTCCAGCGGGTGGTATTCAGGCACCACTCCCTCATCCTCAGCCGGATCCTGCTCGATAGGATTCGCCTCCAGAAGCTACTCCGCGACCATAATGTCCTCATCATCCTCCTCTCCTCCATATAGAGTTATAGGAGCAGGCATCTTTGGTGCTGGAGATACTGGTGCTACTCCGGGTATGACCTGCAATGGTGGTGGCTGGTGGTATGTGTTCCCCGTCTCCACTAGACTCCTTTGAAGCATCCAAATCGGTGGTAGCGGTACTTTAACTGTCTTCGCACGCTACGCACATGAGGTTATCCCTGCCTCGACTCCCATTGTAGTTAGTAATGGTCCGGTGTAAGTGGCGCTCCTAGTCCCAGGGTGTATCACCCAAGCGCCTGCCTCATCACGAAACTCAAAAGTGTGGGCCAGGAAGCTTCGAGTGAATCATGTTGTGTGTATAACAAATATACCACAACAGAGAACCAAAGCAAGAAAATAATGCAAAGGTGAGATACAAATATATGAGTTTAAATCATAACAATCATTTACTTAACATCACAACAACGTCAGCAATATAATAATAACAATACATAGTATGACAATTATAAATATCTCAAAAGGATTTAAAACCAAAAGTATTTAATAAATTATGTTTTAACACTTCAATATCCACTTTCTAGATTTTCAATCTCTAGAGATTCTAACTTCCCTTCGTCGAGCATGATAGGCCGCGATAATGCCTATAACACAATTGTTTCGCGTTGGGTGTCCTCTCAACTGGGTCATTTCCCCAATTGTTCTACGGTATCGCGTCTCACCTAAATAATATTTGGATAGTTCCTGATTGAGTACATTCGTGCAGGGTAACCGATTTCCACGACAAGAGGTTGCAAAGCCCCC